>JAOWCC010001751.1:18565702-19174830 GCA_030867875.1 Actinernus sp. WN-2022
ACTGCTTTTAAAAACCATGTCTATCCCAGACTTTAATACGGAGGAGCATTGACGATTGTTCTTCATTCTTTAATATGAAATAGTTTAGGTTAAAATGGAAATAATACGGGATGTACAAAAGGACTAGGTGAGCTGGCTGGCCTGCCTAAAATAGACAACCAATTACGAAATTAACTAATAGCGAAGTTTCGTGTTGATAAACATTGCAATTATTATGCTAATGTTACCAACTATGTTCCCTGCTTAAGCAGAGGTCTCTGTCTTGGTAAAATGGAAGAGAGAGACCTCTGCTAGCAGGGAATCAAACATGATTTGTAAAGCCCACTTTGTGTTAGGGACCAATGGATCTCTGGTTGGCACATTATAATGACAATAGATGATGACACACGAAACATCGCTATTAATTAGTACATTACTGCTTATATGATTAGGTCTATTAAACTGTTTGTATATTATGCTCACTGAGGAACCTTGTTTTATGAGTGATGAGTCAATATTAGGGTTATATAGGCTTAGTTAGGGAGAGCAGGGTGGTGCAGTGGTTAAGTGCTTTGCCTTTTACCTCTGTGGTGCACAGGTTTGATACCGGATGCAGTGCTAATTTTATGGGAGTTGAGTTTGTTGGTATCTGGATAAGCCTATGGTTGCTTCAGGTCCCATTAGAAATTCAGAGTTTTTTTGGTTTTGGGGTTATATTAGATTTAGGTAGGGTTGGAGTTAGGGTTAGTTTTAGGGTTAGATTTATAGTTGAAGACCCCAAAATTTTCAACTTTCGACTCACATGGATCTCATGCTCACCCAGATTTCTCTTTTTCACAGAATGAACCTTATGGAGGTGGGTCTCAACATAATTACCATTCTCATGGTAAGGATTTGCAAGGAATTTCTGTAAAAGAAAAACTAAAGTAACGATTACCATAGAATCCCATGTATAGTCCACCTGTAGATATACTGTAGTCACATCCCCATTTTAATACTGACAGTATAATCCCCCATTTTCAATCTGTGCCCATGACTTCCAATGTACAATCCCCCTGTAGATAATCTCACCCCCCCCCCCCCCCCCCCTCATACATGTAGATAGTGTCACTCCAGTAACATATTTTGTAACTTGTGAGAATAGTGCCATTAATAGCATATATAAGTAAATTAACAGCATTGTTTCGCTGAACATTTGTTCAGTGCATTTCACACATCTCCCTGGGCGCTTCAATTTCAACATTCCAGAGGACCTACCAGCCTGGTTGACATGCAAGTCACCAGGACTTATGCATAGGGTCTATACGTACACTACAAGCATTTTGGGCATGGGGCATTCCTAACTTGGTCATGGCAAGTTACATTAACAGCCAGGCCGAGACTACCTTTTCACAGGGTCTCCACACCCCACGAAAAGAGAACTCCAGAGTTTAATTTTTTAATAGCGGACTTTAAAAATACAGGTTTCAGAATTTTTTAAAGGTTAAACCAATGTTATTGCTGTGTTTTTCTCCAGCATGCTAGCTCCAGCACTGCAAGCTGTGTAGCAGCACTTCTGGTGTCTGCCATGACCTGTTCCAAGACAGTGATGTTTCTCCTAATGTCAACTGCAATCTGTAAAGGGGCACATTACTTTGTCCAGGCATCCTGGCAGCAGTACATTCTTCTGTTTGTCATCCCAAATGGGATTTGGGTCTTGCTTCCACTTCTGTCCATGGCTGCTTTAGGTAGGGAGATAGTTCAGTCTTTGGAGGCAAGCAGCCATGGAAAAAAGAAAGAATAAGCAAACACATGGACTGAATCCAGATATGGCAAATTCTTACTGCACCACCAGGAGACATTCATAAGTGAAATAGTTTATTTAGGAGTGACAGTCAGACATACACTATATCTCAGGCAGCTCAAGCTCTACTTTTGAATTGTTGGTGTATTTTTTACATTTGTATTAGCCATGTCGGAGTTGAGGAAGGGACTGGGACCAAGTGTCAAAAGTTAATCTGATTAAGAAATGAACTCCGTCACAAGAAAGATCTCCCTAAAATTAGTAAGTTTACAGAGTTTGAGAATGTTTGGATAAATATGAACTGAATGGCAAGCTTAAGGGGGAATTACAGTCGAATGCACTTTTTTGCCACGTTTGCATAGTTTTTTACGCTATTTCTCATTGGGATTGTATGTTAATTTAAATTCACTTCACTTAAGCTGCAGTTGAAGGTTCGCTTAAAGTGCACCTAACGTTTATTTTGTTATCATCATTATCGATTCTACATCAAGTTTTGAGTACTGCTGTGAAGAAAGTTTTGGTTTACAGAGAATACTCTATGTTCTGCGCTTGTTTGAAATCGTGAAAATGTGACCTTTCCTGACCCACGACCGCGTAAGTAAAAGCCTGGGTCGATCCCTGGGTAGACGTCATATAATTAATTCGACTTTGCAATAAGTTGAATAAATACTTAACATGTTGACTAAAATGACTTTTTTCTTTACTCAGTAACAACTCGCAAACAGTGTATATTCTCTATAAATCGATGTTGTTGTGATAGAAAGACGCCATGGAGAATAATGCATTAATGAGATGACGTCAACCCAGGGATCGACCCAGGCTTTTGCTTACGCGGTCATGGGTCAGGAAAGGTCACATTTCCACGATTTCCAACGAACGCAGAACATAGAGTATTCTCTGTAAACCAAAACTTTCTTCACAGAAGTATTCAAAACTTGATGTAGAATCGATATTTATGATAACAAAATAAACGTTAGGTGCACTTTAAGTTTATTGTATTTTTTCTGATTTTTTTTCATGGCTTTCATAAGGAAACATTGGGGTTGGGGATTTGATTTGTTTTTAGTAAATAGGAAAAAAGAAGGTTTTATGAAGAATCAAAATTGAGGGTTTTGGTTAATCATTATTAATAGATGGGCACCAAATGTGTCTGCTATCAACTCGATGTGCTCTCGAGTGGATAGTCAAGTAATTAGGTGTGTACTAATTTCTTTTTCCTCTTTATTTCATCCTCCATTCTCAACCCTTTTCCAACAAATTCAACTGTAATCCCCCCTTAATTCAAAAATTGCAAGAATAAGAGAGAATGTATGGTTTGGGGGGACGCCGTCCCAAAAAACCATACATTTTCTCTTTTTTGTTGTTGCGATTTTTGAAAGCTCACCACATTTTTATTATACAACCAATCTTCCTCAAATTCGGTAAACCTACTAATTTTAGTGAACTTCCTTTTGATGGGGTTCATTTCACAATCAGATTAATTTTTGACACTTGGACCCAGTCACTTTCTCAACTCTGAAATTGCTATATGTTGATATAATATATATTATAGTTTGTGTCAACTCGAAATTAGTGCTTGGGTTGCCTGTGGTCATATTTGTTGAATAATACACCCTAATGTAAGATATGAAAAACAACTAAAAAAACACTCTAGAGCCTTAGCCATGTTTTATGTAATGATTACAAATCGGATAAAGATCGGACACAAATTCTTTATCTTACTTTAATATTAAACGTGTAGATGGAGAGAGTCATGTTTTCAGAAATTTTGGCCGAGAAAATCGAAGCCAAAGTTTATGTAAATCAGGTCGAAATCTGTTTCAGACTTAAAGATCACTTATCGGTCGGTGTTTTCCTTTGTTTTTGCTTCATGAATTATTAATGATGAGCATTTGAGAACATGAGAGAAATGTTAAAGCACAGGCCGAAGGCGCGTTCTTTCAACGCTTCTCGAGTGTTCTCAAATGACCAGATCTCAGTGTTTTATGATAGTATAAAACATGGATTGAAGGCTTCTTTATCTGTTTTATAATATAGATTTATACGCGCGATGAAAGGAACCGCCAGTTGAAAACAATAAAACACGGCAAACCATGTTATATACTCTGATAAAACATGGCCTTTTAGCCAATCAGAGCGCGCGTACTATCGTATCTATATAATAAACCTGTTTTATAACCTCTTGCTCTGGCGAAGGGCTAGCGCTCGAAACGTCGGCTGCTACTCGCTTTCCACGGCGGTTAGCATACCTCGATCGACTTTAGTTCAGTGATTATAAACCAGTGTATAACTGTTAACTGTACGAGTATAAGCTGCTTTGTGAATGATCGTTTCTACTTTTACAGTCGGTGTTAGCTAGACACTGAATTTATGTAGTTGTCGAAACACTCAACAAGTTACGTTCATGCTTTGTGACAACCGTTTTCTACTTCCATTATATAGTTTTAGATTTAGATAAGAAAGTAGATTACATGGCTGAAAGAGCAGATTGTGGAGTTATTTTAGAAATAAAAGTGGTAATTATCTAATAAAAATTAGCCTGTTTGTTTTTATGATGGAGGTGAACCTGAGAAACTATGAGGAGGAAACTGACCCTGGAACAAGTATGCGATAGGTACCACTAAAGTCTGCTTGCATGTTGCTTTTGGAGATTGAACCTGAGCCATGGTCTATTAAGTAATGATCCGTGTAAAAAGTACGATAAAATCCATTGTTCTGCGGTATTGAGCCTAGCCTCCTTTCTTAGTGTCAGTCCCTTCCCTCCCTAGTGGGAGAGAGGAAGGGACCGACACTAAGAAAGGAGGCTACATTGAACCTCCCTCACATGTGTTTTAGACTACGAAAACACTTGGTGATAATTACGAATATTCTGAAATAAAAGTTGTAAAAAGTTTTATTTTCATTCCATTTTTATGAACGAATTCTCTTCCAACCAATAGGAACAGCCAAAAACAATAGCTACGAAACTAATCTCGTACCCAGATCCCACCCCATGTTTCCTATCCAAAGAAAGTGACCGTGAGTAAAAATGAGATCTGGGTACGAGATTACCACGAAACAGGCACGATTGATAAGGTTTGCTTTATTTACGACATTTGGAACCGCAGAGCAAATCGTAGTTTTAATAGTTTGAAAAATTGCAGGAAATTAGACGCCTACCTAATCTTTAGGGCGATTTTCATGTTTCAACCAATGAAATCAAGAATTTTCACAATACAAAATTAGCACAAAGTGGAAACAAGAAATTTCACTCTACAGAAACTTCTGTCATTGAAACAACAGACTAGATTCTCCAGGCCATTGACAACAAAAAACTAACTGCTCTGGTTCTTTTAGACATGAGTAAGGCTTTCGACAGCGTCGACCACAAACTGATGATCTCTAAACTACAAGATGTAGGGGCTTCACCTTCATGCACAGACTGGTTTCGTAGCTACTTGAGTGACAGACGACAAGTTGTCCGAATTAACTCAGCCCTATCTGAGCCTCTTACTATGGTCAGCGGCGTGCCTCAAGGGAGCATACTGGCACCACTCCTATTCAGTATATATACGAATGATCTCACCTCTGTACCACATAAATGTATTGCAACGAGTTATGTGGACGACACCAAACTACTTATATCATTCAATCTGAGAGAGAGGACATCTACAATAACTGATATAGAAGAAGATTTATTTAACGTCAGCAAGTGGTGCTGTCAGAACCGCTTATTATTAAACCCAGATAAAACTAAACTCTTAGTATTTGGTAGTAAACAGAAGATAGCTGAACTAGAATATTTTAAGATTTCATTGCTAGGAAAGGAGCTGTTACCAGTATCCAGTGCCAAAGACTTGGGCGTGATCTTAGACACGAACTTAACCTACGACGAACACATTACTAAGACCGTTTCTTCATGCTTTTCTCGACTAGCACAAATAAACCGTGTTAAACACGCGTTTAATAAGAACACTTTAATTACTGTTATTAATACATTAGTATTTAGTAAGTTGCTTTACTGCTCGAATGTATGGGCAAATACATCTAATAGAAACATACGTAAGCTACAATCATGTCAAAACTATGCCTGTCGTATTGTTAGCGGGGCCAAAAAGTATAACCATATTACACCTATACTAAAAGAGCTAAATTGGCTCCCAGTAGATAAGCTAGTGTATTTTAGAAGTGCCACTCTGGCATTCAAATGTATGACTGATTCCGCACCAGGTTATTTAATATCTAAATTCACGAAGCGCTTCAATATTAGTGGTCGTGAAACTCGAAACTCGCAATTATTACAAATCCCCTTATTCAAATCTGCGAGTGGTCAGAGAAGTTTTTATTACAGAACAGTAAAAATATGGAACTCACTAGATAATGAACTGAAATTAAGTAAAGACGTTTTAAGTTTCAAGCGAAAGCTGAAGAGCAAATTATATCAAACTCAAAATAGGTTAAATTAATAGATGTAATTCAAATTATCATGTACACTGTAGTTGTATTGTATTTGTATTTTGTCTTTGAAAAGCCTTTTTAAGGAAAGATAAATAAAGTATGAAGTATGAAGTATGAAGCACCTTGCTCCATCTGAATGCCGTTCAGTACCGTACTCCTTACACGAATCATTAAGTACATGTAATGGCTCGCGTAAGAACTACCCCAAGAACAATAGACCCGGCGCAACCAGCATATCCGCACATTCTGAGATGTCCACAGTCAAAGTTACAAGTGAAAATTGCAGGAAACTATGCTGTTGACCATTTTCACTGTGAAAACGTAAACAAAACACCATTTAGCCAATGGGAAAGGGAGAAAACAAAGTTCAATTTATTCACACTTGTTTATATCACAAGTTTGATAACATTCCACACATACGAATTTCTTCCAAATCAAACCATAGTTGGTTTGATCAAAAATAAATTTCAAAAATTATCTAATGAAAGTGCATTACTTCGATGGTCTTCTACGTATTGAATCAACCAATGAAATTACGAGAAAGAATAGATAATTATCACCTGTTTACATTCCTTGTCGTTCAGCCGTTCCCTTCTTATCCGGAGCATTACTTAATTATCAGTCATATGGCAAGTGCAACCCAATTTATTATTCTAGTGTATTAATTATATTTTTCCAAACAATGAATGTGCGGCATATATTGTTCGTTTATAATGGCAGCCCTGCAATAGCTGGTATGGAGTCCATTCCAAATATACCCAACCTGCCCTGCATTTGTGGGGTATTTAACATTTCTTTATTGCATGATCGGCTCGGTTCTCTTTGTTATTCATAGGCCGCTTTATCTACGATAAAGACCGGTAATGAACAACAGAGAGTACATTATAAATGCAAGGCTTTATCTGTATATTAACCCGGGTCTTTATCCAGATAAAGCCCTTGGGAGCGACCTTAGAATACCCTGTCACTTTTGAAGGCACGACCTAAAAAACGATGGAACCAAGGTCTTCGGTCATGCTATTATATTGTACCATATTGTATGGTATAGTGAAGTACTGCTACCGCGGTCCGCAGTCCCGCAGTCGATGAATGTCAATGAACTTTAAGTATAGTGAAGTGCTGCTACCGCGGTCCGCAGTCCCGCAGTCGATGAATCTCAATTTTAAGTATAGTAAAGTACTGCTACCGCGGTCCGCAGTCCCTAACCCTAACCCCTAACCCTAACCCTAAACTGCGCGCGCAAGATTGTGACTGCGGACCATGGACCGCGGTGACAGTACTTTATGGTAGCTAAAAAAGTGACAGGGTATTCTAAAGTCTAGCCGAAGTACTGTATACCATTGGACACCCGCTGGGGAAGCTTGGAACATAATAATTGATTCCTGAAGCACTCAAAAACAGTACAGGACTAGTGTGTCTGCTTGGTTAAATTTCTGCAAAAAGCATAATGTTAATATCATGATTCCAACCTTTAACCATGCACAGCTATGGAGTTCCTGACTCTTCAGTCAAAAAAGCTAGGGTACAGTGCACTGGGAACTACTAGAAGTGCGGCCTCTCCTCATTCATTACTGTAGATGGATTTAAAGCTGGAGAACACCCAATAGTTTCAAGGTTTATGTCTGGAGCTTTCAACAGGAAACCAACATTCCCGAGATATGTGGAAACATGGGCCCCACAGGTTGTACTAAACACCTCAAAGGTTACCCCGGCGGACACCAAGAGCATAAGTCTGAAACAACTGACATTTCTGCTCAGAGAACTCAGACACTTAAGTCACATAACTTGCTATCTCACGTGATCTCTTCATTCCTGCAAATGCTACGGTAGAATCTCAATCAAACTTCAACTTACAGGTAAGTCTCGTTTAATTATTCAATTATATCTGACCCGAATATTTCGGCTGAAACGGCCAACCTTCATCAGAGTTCAAAGCTTGTAAACCCTGATGAAGCGGGTTGGCCGTGCCAGCCGAAATATTGTTTTATAGGTATTGACTTCCAGAAATAACTAAGCCAAGCTAAAAATGCCTGGAAGCCAGCATCGTTCTATTAATTAATTAATTAATTAATTAATTAATTAATTAATTAATTAATTAATTAATTAATTAATTAATTAATTAATTAATGGTAACTGTAGTTAACAAATAAAGACGATGCAAGGCTGATTGTGCAGCCGTGGGAAATACGAGAAAACTCTAGTATTTAAACAATATTTCGGCCAACCATGCGATTTCCTCTACATATGCTGTCACGATGTTACTCACGTAACTGGGAGTGACGGGATACATCAACCTCGTCCCCAGGGTCTTCTCGGTCAGATCCCAGATGTCGATTATGATACAAGGGTTGTTCTTTAAAGTGCCTATCACCCTTTTGCAATTTTGATAGCTTATGAACCTCGGAAAAGTTTTCAGTACTTCTGTGAAGAACGTTTTGGTTTAAAGTGAATACTTTATGTTCTTGAAATCGCTTGTTTGAAATCGTGTAAATGTGACCTTTCCTGACCCATTACCGCGTAAGTAAAAGCCTGGGTCGAAACCTGGGTAGACGTCATCTCATTAATGAATTTTTCTCCATGCCGCATTTTTATCACAAAAACATCGATGCATAGAAAATATACACAGTTTTTGAATTGTTAGTAAAGAAAAAAATCATTTTAGTCAACATGTTAAGGATTTCTTCAAATGATTGCAAAGCCGAATTAATTTCAAACAAGCGTAGAACATAAAGTATTCACTTTAAACCAAAACTTTCTTCACAGAAGTACTCAAAACGTTTCGGAGGTTCATAAGCTATCAAAATTGCAAAAGGGTGATAGGCACTTTAATACAATCCAGAGAGATGAACTTATAAATAGATTCGACACAGGCAGCCCAATCTCGTGATTTGTGTATTTATACTCTTACAAATATCGCTTGAATAGTTCATTTATAAATCCTTCCAAAACATGTATATTGGACAAATAAATACACGACTTTACCCTACAATGTTTCAGTTGTGGTTATTCATACCTCTGAGCTTTTCTAGGGTCGTTTCCGCTGTTTTTTTCGAATCCCTCACTTCCTTGGTTCTGTCCGAGAAGACCCTGGGGACGAGGTTGGGGAGAGATTTGGGGGATCACTGCCACGTGACCCCGAGGTTTCCAAAACATGTCCTACAAACTGCCGTTTTGGGTGGTGTTATGGCTCACTCTTTCCAGTATTTTATGCACGATAGATGCATTTTTTGTCATCCTTCGTCCACGTACACTACCGGGAGGCGACCTGAACTACCTCGTAAGGCAATGTGAGTACAAGCCTGACGATGTTCGTCATAATATGGTCATTATTTATTATAGCTGTGGATCCAATTATGCATGAGGCGTCTTCACCAAGTGGATCCACATATATTTTGGCCATGTTATGACGAAAATCTTCGTCTATATTAAGACAGACACAAAAAACTGGCTCCAAGATTATATTAGTTTAGTATAGCGATGTTTCGTGTTGATAAACATATTTTACATTGCAATTGTTATGCTAATGTACCAACCATGATTTGTAAAGCCCGCTTTGTCTTAGGAACCAATGGATCTCTGGTTGGCACATTAATGACAATAGATGACGACACACGAAACATCGCTATACATGTACCACCCCAGAAAATAAAATACCTATGTGGTGCTGGCTATTCACCTGCAGTGTGGTATTTTATACTAAAACAATTATTCACCTCAGTGTCCGTGAATAGTGATAGGTATTTACCTCGCCGAAGTGGCTCGGTAAATATCCACCACTAGTCACCTCCACTTCAGTGAATAATTGTTAAATATACCACACAAGTGCATGCTCTGATTGGCTACTCCAGAGGTATCCTTTGCTATTCACCGCTGAGTGAAGCAGCGATCACCTTGTTCATTTTTTTGTCCATTTGACAGAAAATAAAATAAATATTTGGTGCTGGCTATTCACTTGTGTGGTATGTACTGAAACAATTATTCACCTCAGTGTTGGTGAATAGTGGTGGATAGTTACCTCGATATGCCAGGGTGAATTTGCACATTTGACACTAATGAAGGCGCTGATGATAATACCAGATCAAGGGTTAATTTTGCCAGAAGCTGGGCGTGTAGGACTGATTGTATGAGAGCATAGTCATCAATGTAGTTTAACAGGATATCCAAGTCAGAAACTATATCAGATTTAATTGTGAGAAATACACCTCCTCCACCTTTGTCTTGTCTCTCATTCCGATATATAGTATAGTTCTGGGGTAAGGAAGCACCCGCAGGCATATCTGGAGTAAGCTTTGATTCGCACCCAAAGAGGATGTCTGGTTCGTGCAGCTCAACCTGTGCTTTAAAGATGGCTGCTCTCTCTGTGCTCACAATGCTGTTGCAGTTTATTTCCATGCATTTGAGTTTATAAGACTTTTGTCTTGATTGACTTGACCTCTCAGGGGTGGAAGTGTGAGGGGGAAGGTCATTTGATGCAAAATGTTCTGTATTTCCACTAGTACTGTTTGGAGTTATAGACGTAGAGTGCGATAGTGGTGTGAAAGAATTTTCACATATTTCCGAGGCTTGTGAGTCAAAAAGAGAACTAGAGTAGTTTGCCAGACCGCAATCATTGCATATATCCATTATACATGAATTAAGTGTTTGCAAGTTCATTGTACATAGTATAATTTACAGTACAGCATCGAGTATGGTACCAGCGGTTACAAAAGTCGCACACAATTCCTTTCTGGTTTGATTTTACTGGTTTTGAGCATATACTACATGGGAATTTCCAATTTGGACCAGGATTGAGTATAATATTGCCACCAAGGAGTAGAAGCTTGAATAATAGCCTTGGAAGACCCGGGTGCACATCGTATGGATTCAAGATGGCAGAACGAGTAGAACGAGCCTCGGTAACAAAACTCTCGCTACCTGCTAGAAGAATCTTGAATTTGCTGATCCATCCTGCTGAGATGAACTCTAGATCGTTTTTTAGCTGACCAACTTCACAATAGTAAAAATAAATAAATAAGTTCCAACACATTCTTCATTTCATAAGCTTTACAGTGGTATATGGGTTCTTATGTTTTACTTTAACATAATATGAGTATTTTTTTTTTAACGAGACACCCACAAAGGTATATTTATGGTAATCTTGAATGCGTAAACAACCGAGTCAAATCAAGATAAACAACTGTTAGTTTGAAATGTGAACATTTTCTGGTGTGCTGCTCGGAAACTTATTTTGTAGTGATTTTGTTCATTAACCAAGATATATAAACAACTGAATCAAAACAAGAAAGATAAAGAGTTCAATTTGTGAATTAACATTTGCTGCGTACTATCTTTTGCCAAAGTGAAGTTTGTTCGAATTACAAGTTTGATGCTGTGTATTTTTTACAGAGACTCGTACATGTACATGTATGTGCTATTATTATGGGCAAATTCAAGGACTTACAAGGACTCTTTCGAAAATTCAAGTACTTTTCACTGTGCGAACCTTAGCATGCTTGGGGCACCCAGAGGTTCTCCCACCATCTCGTTGCTTCGCTCCTCACTGCTTTGCACCTAAACTTTGGCTTAGAGAGGACCGTAGAACCTCTGGCATCCATGGCCAGGGTAACCTTGGAGTACGTATCCAGTAAGACAAAATGAATTAATGGCGCTGCGCATTGTATGTCATGACCTGGATCCAAATATTTTCCTGTCCGGCCCTCCCACTCAGTCAATAAGTACCTATTACAGCACGGGTATGGCTTCACATACATGTACATGTACAGTCGTATAAAATAGATGGAAATAAAAAGCAGCCACATATTTACACCTGTAGTGTACTTGTCTCAAACCTTCCACCTCATGAATGCTTCCGACTTGTAGTCCTCTGTCCTGTCCACTACACTTCTATGCACATTTATTGAAAAATTGACCAACAGAATATAATAACTTACCGTACAATGACAAAAACTTGTTCTGCATGTTTGACCGTGGTATCTAAAACACCTCGATAGCAACAAATCTCGGGGCTGCACCCCTTGAGATTAGTTTGCTTTCTCAGTGGTTTGAAACTACGGTCAAACGCTTCAACTCATTTTTGGTATAATTATAAACTTCAAGCCGGTTGTGCTATTATTTAATAGTAATGTTGTGACCTCAGGTACATTCGTACTACTGCCTGCCCATATATAATGTGTGGATTACGGTATATTAAATAAATGTTTTATTTGCAGACAACCTTTATATGAAAGTAGATACAAGATATGGAGATTTGGAGGATAGCTTTAACATTGGACAATCATGGTATTACATCATATATGTTTTAATACCTTAATCTTTGTTGAGTTAATATTAAGTTTGTGCAGTATTTGAATTACTTGAATTCATAATATTAGGGTTAAGGTTATTTCATGGTTTTCTATGGAATATGGGGGACTATATTTCACAAGAAATCTATAATTTTATTAATTTGGTATACAACGAGCCTATAAGCTTGCATGCAAGTTGTATTCCAAGATAATATAAATTGAAGGGCTGTGTGCAAAAAGGGCGTAAGTGACTCTTGATCACATTCTAAATTCTCCCTTAGAAAACAAAGATTTTTTTTGTTTGGTGTAGTACAAATATTGGGTCACATCACTCATTCCAACAATCACGCGAGAGAGAACATTATTTTGAAGGGCTGACATGCCACAAGGGCCTAAGTGACTCCTGATCACATTCTAAATTCTCCCTTCAAAAACAAAGAACTTGAAGGAGAATTTAGAATGTGATCAGGAGTCACTTAACGCCCTTGTGGCACACAGCCCTTTATTTGGTGGGTTAGAAGAGCTGATATAGTAGTAGGGAACCAATCAGAAAGCTCCATAGCTCATATCCAGTGGGTGTGTGTATATAATAAATACAATGTACCGTAAACACCCATGTATAAGCCGCACCCCAATACAAAAAATAATTAGAAAATATTTTGTCCGAGTTCATAAATGCTTGTACTTAATGAAGCCAAACTTCTTCAAAAAAAAATTAATCTTTTGTTGGAGTTCATAAATGCTCGTACTTAAAGTGCACATGAGCCTTCGTGCAATTTTCATAGCTATGAACCTCAGGAAAGTTTTGAGTACCCCTGCGAAGAAATTGTTGGTTTACAGAGAATACTCTATCTTCTACGCTTGTTTGAAATCGTGAGAACGTGACCTTTCCTGACCCATGACCGCGTAAGTAAAAGCCTGGGTCGATACCTCGGTAGACGTCATTTAATTAATTCAACTTTGCAACAATTTGAATAAAAACTTACTAACAGCTCATAAACTGTGTATATTATCTAAAAATCGATGTTGTTGTGATAGAAAGGTGCCATGGAGAATAATGCATTAATGAGATGACGTCGACCGAGGTATCGACCCAGGCTTTTACTTACGCAGTCATGGGTCAGGAAAGGTCACGATTTCAAACAAGCGTAGAAGATAGAGTATTCTCTGTAAACCAAAAATTTCTTCGCAGGAGTACTCAAAACTTTTCTGAGATTCATAGCTATGAAAATTGCAGGAAGGCTCATAATTGCACTTTAAGCAAAACTTCATCAGATTGTCATAAATACATAATCGCAACTTTAATTCGATCGAATATGGTTCAACTTGCCTTGTCATTTCTTGTGTATATTTTAATCTGCAGTCTTTAAATCACTCCAGAATTCTTCCGCTTTTATTCCCCCATTAACTAACAACAATTCCAAGGAACCGCTTTCCTTTAATCGCTAGAGCAAGAAAGGTTTTCTGGCGAAACTATACTTGCACGAGTAGGTCTGAGGTCCGCCATCTTGGATTTTCATTAACTAGTGCCAATCTCCCACGTGTAAAATTGTGAAGAATGCCTGGTTGTTTAGATGCATGCTTTGACAAGCGCTACGAATCAGCGTGTTTTGGAATTTAAGGTAAATAAGCTTAATCACGTTTAAATATTCACGAAATTCTAATATATTAGGTCTAAGGTAGGTCTTAGAAGAGTTTTGCTTTAAAATTGCTTCTATAATCAATGTTTTTCCAATGATTATGGTTAAATTGCTATATTACACGATCGGATGCGATTTGAACCTGATTGTAATATACGCACCGTCACATGATAAAAGCTTCATACAGGTTCATATTATGTAAATATATGTTAATGTTGGGTCTCCTTTCTAGGTGTTCCCATAGATAAGCCGCACCCCCGATTTTAAACGATTTTTTTTGGGGGAAAGGTGCAGCTTATCTACGGGTGTTTACGGTAAATGTGTATGTGGTCATCCTATTTGAAGTCAAATACAGGTTATTTTAGAAATAGAACACAGCTATAGTTGCCTTAGGACCCACTTGGTGAGTTTTTGCACAACTACTTTCTGTGTACATGTACATAAATCATTAAATGACTAGCCACATGTAATAGATCTGTTTTGTAATGTTCGTTTCGTAATTATTGTAACCCAAGGTAATAAAGTTGCGTGTTGTTTCTAATTCTCATTTTCTTTTCTCATACATGTATAGGATGAATCTTTTTGAGGTAGTGCTTAATACAGTAACCCTATTCTTGGTGAGTGTACATGTACATGACTATATACCACAACACTGCACAAACACATAATTACTGGGCTTTAATGAACAACTATTCACCAAAGTGGAGGTGAATAGTGGTGGATATTTACCAAGCCGCTTTGATGAGGTAAATATCCACCAATATTCACAGACACTGAGGTGATTAATAAATGTTTTAGTATAATTTTACCACACAGGTGAATTATAGCCAGCACCAAATAGTTATTTTATTTTCTGTCAAATGGACAAAAACTTGCACAAGGTAATTGCTGCTTCGCTCAGAGGTGCATAGCAAAGGATATCCCATGTTTGAGTAGCCAGTCAGAGCACGTGAAATGCACTATTCACTTGTGTGGTATATACTAATAGCTGATATTACAGTAATGTTGTATCTACGAATAGCAGTTTCAGCAGTATTGACCCAAATGCCTCACTTCAATGTAATGTATATGATTATAAATAAGGTCAGTAATGAATTAAAATTACTGAGAAGAGTATGCGACATGCTGGACAGGGCCACCTAACAAATTGTATATGTTGTTTGTTAATTTAGCATCATTTTGAATACTGTAGCGCGGTATGGGATGACTTGTCCAATGACCTATCTAGCAAACTTCAATGACTACGGAATAGAGCAGCCAGGATTATCACAAGATCTTCCTTTGATACTCCGTCTGCACCTATTCGTAATGAACTTGGCTGGTCAGATTTAAACCAAAATAGGAAAAGGCAAAAGCTACTTGGATGTACGCGTAAAAGGTCGTGAATGATATTGCCCCAAGTTACCTTAAGGAGTTATTCACTAATACCAGGCAGGTTCATAATTATCAAACAAGAAACTCTGATCTGAATTTAGTTCCACCCAAACCAAGCCTGCTAATGCAGACCAATTTTTTCACTCTCATAAATTCGAAGAAAAAAGTAACGTCTGCTTACCCGAGTGCTTAATTAGTTTCCAATATGGAAGCACGACGTCGGCACGTTTGTTTTATTTTTCTGCCCAATCAAAGCTATTGTTAGAATTTTAGTGAATTGGCGCACCAGTGAACACTCTCTATGATTGGGCAATGGCAAATGTATTGTCTGAATTCCTTTTAAATGCAACATTACGTCACTTTCCAGGATATGGAAGGTAAAATCTGATTGGTCCATAACACAATGAGGTGTGCATATTGTAAACTAATTAAGCGCTCGGGTAAGCAGACGTTACTTTTTTCTTCGAATTTATGAGTGTGAAAAAATACATCTGCATTAGCAGGCTAACCCAAACCTAATACGAATTATCATCATGGTAAAATAGTTTGTTTTCTCCTATAGCGGGTCAGTACTGTGGAATTCTCTCCCGGAGAGCATTTACTCTACTGATTGACTCAACCAATTTAGACAATTAAAGGATTAAAGAATATGGTTTTTAGTTTATTATTATTATTATCACTATTAATTACTGCTTTTTAACAAGTATTACTTATGTAGGCTAGATATAATATATTGTCAGTATTAGTGTTAGTTTAGGATTGTTATTTATTATTAAGATATTTTTATATATTTTACATGTAAGCACGATGTTCAGGAAGAGCATTTTATTGTAATGATGGACTTTTGTGGGTAAATAAAGATTATACTTATCCAATGTACATACATACATGTACAAGCATTCAAACTGTGTATCTAAATTAGTTGTGCTTACATTAAAAGGGTGTTGGTGTCACACAAGAATGATGGTTTGAATAGTGCTTCATTACATCAAAGAGAGGCATTTGGGTCAATACCGCTGAAACTGCTGTTCAACTAGATGCAACTCTAATATCTCCTATTGCTACAACCATATAATTTGTTCAGTAAAATGATATACATGTAGGTAATTTAATTGTTGATCGACCCATTGCCCAAGGTTTCATTAATTTTGAAAGCATGCAGGCATGAAAGGTATTAAAATTTGCCATACAAATACTAGAATAATTTGTGCAATAAAATTACCCACAGAAAAGCACAGTGTATCCAGCAGTATAAAGTCAAGTAAGGTTATCCTTAATTCCTTATTAACAGGGGGAATTAAAACGTTCAGCGCTGAATATTATAAAAGTGTTCTTGAAGCGGTTCGTCTTACATAAGGCAAAGTATAGTTAATTAGCCTGACATATCTTAGAGATCTAGTTGAATTAATGTTATGTGGAACTAAGTCATACAACTGACCTTGAGGGTGAGCTAAGATTTTTCGGAAAAAGCTGTCACAAAGTTGTAATCTCCGTTCTGAGAGTGTTTAAATCCAATAACTCGAGCACTAAGGAAAGAAGTGTCATAACCATAGATTATCTTCATAGCACACCCTTGATGGCATTCCAAGGCAGTGTTCAAATACTCATGAAAAACCTGGCAAGCATATAAAGTAATCAACTGAATACAAGCAGTATAAAACCTAATAAGGTCTTCAAGTGGTACATTTGCACGTTTCAATTGAGAGTCTTTTAGAAGCTCTCTCTACAATACTATCTATGTGCAAATTACATGTCAAATTGCTCTGTAATGTCACTCCTACTAGAAGTTTTACAAAATCAACAGTTTCAACAATTAACGTTCATGTCTATGACTAGATCGTCATACGAAGATATTCTCATTTCTTTACCCTTCCTAGGGTGAAGTTGGAATTTATTTCTTATGGACCAGTCTGATACTACATCAACGAGTGACTGAGTAAAACTTGGCATTCCCTTTTTGACGATCTCATAGACAGTTGTGTTGTCAACATACATGTATTTGACGACACCATCAGCTGAAACCTCGAGATCATCTATCATAGCTAGAAATAATGGGTCCCAGTTTAGTCGGTGTGGAACACCGACGGTACCGATATCCACTCTGAGTAACAATAGCTGTTACTTATGAAATCGCAAATCCAGTTTAGGATGAAGGGATTGATGCCGTAGTTTGGTTACAGGAATGGTGTGATTGATTACATGTAGATCAAAAGCTTTCTTGTAATTTAAAAATAGCACCCTCAAGTCTGCACCCATTCCGTCAGTAGCCTTTGACCAGTTGTGTATAAGGCCGACAAGGGTGTGAGTGGTCAAAGATTTGGGGATACAGCCGTACTGATCAGGACTGATGTGGTTGAGAATCATGGGCTTGACATATTTACTAACCAACCAGCGACCTTCTTTGTTATTGTCTTTGTTCGCTTTTTTCAACCGTGACCGTGCACAAAACACAATAGAAATTCAAATATGTTAATCAATCAGCCAACAGAAACGTGTTGGTTCAGTCATTCAGGGGACTCTATTATGAACTATGACCATGCACAATCTTTTGTCTTACCCCCTTCCAACATAAATCGCAGCGTCTTTGTTAGCCCCTTTGAAGTTTGCCAGGTTTCCTAACCATTTCACTCTATTACAACTATGCTGGCACCAGACCTCTCCAGCTAGTAACTGGCTGTGACGCCATATAATTTAGTTACAGTCTGATTACTGTGACCTGGAAGAAGTTATGAGAACTTATTAAACACATTTTTTAAAATTGCAAAACGAAAATAAAGCATTCCACTAACTAGCAATTATCCAATCATTATTCTTCATTCGAAATAATACTTCGACTTTAAAACTTAAGGTCTCGATGAAGGTTCGACGTGTCATTTCGGAAAAACGCTCTTGCAACGTCGGAATTAAAGCCACATAGACGTACTATATACCGTTTTAAAGGTCTTGAATTGAAGAAAGTATATATATTTAATCCGTTTTGAGCAAAAGTTAAAAGCGTAGATGTTGTATATATTTCTACGCGAAATGACTCCGTCCGCCAGAAGGAGTTCAGCCCTTCAGGCTTTGAAACATTTTTTTTCTTAATTAGTACTTTCGAATCCCAACTAAATTGACTCAAATACTGTGTCGGGCATTTTTGATATATTGCGTATTACAGATTTCATCCCTTTTCAAAGTTGAAAAAGTAGTTTTTCATCCCATTTTGATACAAACCAGGTCATAAAACCTGAACGAAAAATTATTTCAAAATTCGCCGACACAGTATTTGAGAAACAGCTGTTTTCTACGACTCGTGAAAAATTTAGGAAAATTGGACAAAACGTTAAAAGGCTGGACTTCAACAAAGTTCTCTTTTTGGCCAAAAAAAAGAGCCGAGAAACAGCCCTATAAAGGTTTTCGATTCATTTCACGGATGACTAAGAAGTCCCGCCTCCAAGGGTAATCATGAGCGATTCATGTTGTGTTCAGTCTCGGCCGTACGGTGTGTAAGGGACATCAGAATTGCAAACCACATTTGCAAACCACAAAAATGACGAGTTAGCCACTAATTCGTCAAAAATGACGAGTTAATTTTCAAAGTCCTTGGACTTAGAAAATAATTTCAAAGTACTGTAGGCAAAACCTTGAACAAAGGGAGGTCTCACGATTGATCACTGACTTCCCCAGGCGGTAAAAAATGTCAAGGTACAATACCTGTCTTTATGCATACAGACCATCTCTCCAATGTGGGACCTGGTCTGTTTTTTGCACACTGCCCCGACACTGTGCATGTCAGTGACGCTAACTATAGCGCCAAACTATAATGTTTCATCAAATTTCACGCCAGGTGGTAAACACGTACTCCCGCGAGAACAAGCGTATAATTGTTAACATTCCGTCTAAACCCAAACAAAGCAACTATATGTAATACGCAAGTACAACCTACAAGCCTGAAACATCGAAACTCTAAACGCATGAAGTTTTAAAATCGTTGTGTTGTTTATCCTACAACCACCAAACAAGCATGGAATTATTAAGTAGTTATTTTGAAGTCGTTTCAAAGCCTCCAATTCGGACTGAACGGAAATCCCGTCCAGTCCGAATAGCCACTTCCGCGATATGCTTTACTTGTCACGCACAAAGGTTTTAATACGAGGCTCCGTGCTAAATTGAATTTATTCTTTTCTCTGTGAAAAGAATCAATTTAATTTAGCACGGAGCCTCATATTGAAACCTTTGTGCGTGACAAGTAAAGCATATCGCGGAAGTGGGCTATTGGAGGCTTTGAAACATTACTTGAAAAAATGTCTGATTATCCTGTACAAACCCTGTTACTCCTCAGGCTGTTACGTTGAAATTATTGTGCAACTTGTTATTGAAAAAAGAATACAGAAGAAAATGAATAAACAGAAGCATAACGACACCTGTGAGGAGATCCACTATTACCTATTAAATAATATAATGCATTCTGTTTGAATTCCTTTTAGCATTTTAGATCAAGTGTATTGAGCTGTGTGCTTGCACTTGTCGTGTGCAGTATGACTTGGGCCAAGACAGTGCTGTATTTCCTTCTGTCGACAGAGTTGTGTGGCGGTGCACATTTCCTAGCTCATAACACATGGCAGCAGTTTGTCTTACTTTACATCATACCAAATGGGTTCTGGCTGGTTTTGCCATTGCTTTGCATGATTGCATTGTGTAGAGAGTTGGTACAGTCATTAGAGGCTAACTACCAAATGATAGGAAAGAAGAAAAAATAAGGGAGAGATTGACCTTATGTATTCATAACGGCATTTGAAAGTGAGGTCTGCAGTTGTCCCAGCCCCCCCGGGGGGGAGGGGGGGTTTCGTATATTCGGCTGGTAGGGGTGATCGTCGTATTTTTAGGGTTTGAAATTGGCGATTAAGTATTTTTTTAGGGGTTGTCCAAGCTAAATCCATTTTTCAGGGTGATTTTTAGACCAAGACTGGTACATTTTAGGGTGAATTTTTTTTCACGGTTTGGTATTTTTAGGGTATTTTTCGAGGTTTTCCGACGGTCACCCCTACTCTTTTTACCTTGAAGAACCCCCCGCCCGGGTGTCCCAACTTGTCATACGAAGAGAAAATATAAAATCGATGTGGGGGAAATAATGTTAATTTCCTTATGAAACAAAAGAACACTTAAATGTAACAGTACAGTACTAGTGTGGTAAATGTATGATAGAAATGTCTTCGTTTCAGCTCCAATTTTGTGATAAATCTTTGGGACAACTGGCTTCCCTCTGGTACAATTGTTACCAGACTTCTTTCCATGTGGGCATTAGATTAGAACAGGTGTGGTGGTAGACTTACATTTTTGCTGAGTATTAAATTAATGTAAGGAGACAAATGTGATTAAAGGGGCTGTGTCACAGTAAGACTTTACATTCGTTTTTTCCGGTCCGGAAAGAGCTATTTCCACCTATTTTGATATGAACTAACGAACCTCTCGGCCATGTGGGATGCTTAAAATCAAAGCAAATATGCAAAAATGACTAACAAACAGTGTATATAAACAGTCTCCAGGGAAAATATTGAAAATCCTTTCAATCAAGCATTGAGGGAGGGAAGTTTAACTGTTTGTATCCAATTAACAGCCACTAAACGAGCGATTACTCGATACATGCGCAGTACCATGACATAGCCCCTTTAAACATGCACAATATTTGACTTAACATAAGTGTAAGTTATAAAATGTAAATGCAATGTATTAGTACATGCATGTAGTACTCTGCAGCCGTTTTTTTTTTTGCTCGGTGCAACAAAATTTCTGCGCATGCGTTAAATTATGCATTAATTGTTGGCGAGTCGCCAGCTTCTGCGGACGCTATCAGCTGGTTTGAGGTACGTTTCGTAGGTTTTATGCCACATTTCATTTTACTCGGTCATAATACATACCAGCACAAACACCGTGATCGGTAGGCCAACACTAAAATAATTTTGACCGCGTTTTGGCTGGTTTACCGATCTCGTACGATCTCTCTGTGTACCGCGTTTATATACAGGTATACTGAATAGCTGATTTATAGCGAAATATAGCGATTTACTAGTAAATATATACTGTGGTTGAGCAGTTATGGGTTACTATCCTCTATCGAAGTGTGAAGACATCTGAACTCCTGAACTGTGAGAGCAGTTATCGCTCGCCAGCACAGAATAATTTATGATGACCCAAGCAATATTTAACTCTCAAGGTAAACTTAAACAAGAAACCTCTCACGGCCGAGGTTTTGGTTCGAGAAATTAAAGGCTTCCAACAATTCCCTTTATAGTTCTTTAATATAATGAGCAGACTGAAGTTTTGGGAATGTGAGTAAAGCTTTTAAATATAGATAACCAACACTGAGGCATTTCAGTTAATAATCTTTAATCCAACAAATACTGACCAAGATGGACTCGTAATGGCAAGAACAGCAGATAAAGTTATATAGAGGCACACAAATTGACATAGCTAAGCTCCATCACAAGATGGACAGGATACCACTTATAATGTGGTACAAATATAAACATACATTTGAGACAATCATCGAATAGAACCCAATATGTAAAAATTGAAAATACTGAATCCAATAGTACTCGGAACCTGCAGTATAAGAGAACAGCAGACTAAATTGTACACGTGTATTACATGAATAAGTAGTGTTTAAATTAAAAGGTCAACCTACGAGAAAAACAAAAATATTAAATTACATATATACTAGGGGAGTAGAGAATGAAAGTCACTGCGCTACCGGCCACTCCTAAAGACTGCTAAATTCAGCTAATAATTCTTCCCTTTGGTTAATATTACTAAGAGGATTTCAAATGAAAGCGTATTTCATCTTCAATCTCATGTGGCCCGAGTGAAAGCCCAGATGGGCTCTTGTTTATTTTAGGTCAAATTGAAATCAACCTAGGTCATTTTTGTCATGGATATCAATCAAGGGATTTTGTTATTTTCGGGGAGTCATAAAAAAGGGGTTTATTTTTTTAGGGGCGGGGGAATGCTAAAAAGAAAAAAAATCATCCACCCCACCCCTACAAAAAAAATTGACAACCCACCTCTCCCTTCCTACCTAGGTTGAATTCAATTTGACCTGAAAGTCAATTTAACCTACAACAATATTTTTGTAAAAGAGAATTGGAAGGAATATTAATATTTTGGAAGACATACAGCACCACATAACTAGTGTGTTTTGTAAATCATTTTTTATCTAATAAAAACTTCACACGTCTGTATACTTTGTGAGGTCTACATGTACCAGGTACATATTTTTAATGTGCAAAATTTGCATTTTTCTCAAGTGCTGTATTAAAATATAATAGCTATACCATAAAATTCCGAAAATCAGCCCCCTGTAAAAATAATTATAAGCCAAGAAATCTCAGAAGCAAAATTTCATTCATTTATAAGCCCCTCAAATCTGGTGGTAATAATGGGGTGGTTCGAGTGTGTTTTATTATATAATTCTACCAATAACTCACAACAGATGCATGCACAAGAATGCACCAAATTTAAATGAGGCCATATTTCAGGTAGTTACAGTAATGGCTTCCCATCGGATGGTGCCAAATCACGGGTGTACCATGGGGAATAGAGAAAAACTCCAGTGTTTACCTCTAGCTTAGTACCTGTGAACCCTAGCACTAGGTGAGTGTGAACTCATTGATTACCTGTGAACCCTAGCTCTAGTCGAGTGAGAACTCGTCGTTTACCTTTGAGCTTATGTTATGACGGTTAGGGTATTTTTATATTGAGGTACATGTACATGAAGCTATTGTATTATTCGAAAAATGCATGCTTGCCTTCATAGACTATATCGCAACCCCGCCGTCGCAGTGCGCTCTGGGATGGATATCTCAGTTTTCCATTGTTGTTGGGCGGCCATCTTGGAACTGAGATATCCATCCCAGTGTGCACTGCGACGGCGGAGTTGCGATATAGTCTATGGTATGCTCGTGATTTAGTGCCACCCCTTCTCGTCACCATGGCAAATCCCAGTTATTAAAGTTACCCGTCGTAGTTGATGAATAAAATACGTGTGAATCAGTATTTGTGATCTTTTTGAGAACGACACAATTGTACGGGATGGGAACTGTCGTTATATGAAGTAGTTAAGTTACCCGTGATCTAAGTTAAGTTTCCCGTGATTTTTGAGAACGACAAACCGACCGGGCCTAATATGACGCATCTTCGTTGATAAATATGCTAATCAGTCTTCGTTCGTGGCCGAAGTTGATAAATATGCTTAGCAGTCGACTGCATGACTGTGACTGCGGACCACGGTGCCAGTCTTTTTAACTATCTGGGGTTGCGGGGTATTCTATAATCTAGGCAATTTAAGCCTTGATATGTAAGGAGTAAATACCGAGAACCGAGGTATTCAGCCATATACATCCCGAGGGCCGTAGGTATTTAGCTGTTATTCGATAACCTCTATTTCACTCCCGGGGGGGGGCTACTTACATGAAAAATGGGTATGTATGTGAGGCCAAGAGGCTCAAACCCTGACCCTATTTGACCCAAAATCCGAGCTCCAAAACCCTGATTGCCCCCTTTTTTGTGGGGGAAAGAGCCCCGATGCCTAAAAAATACTGAACCCCGACCCTGACTGCACAAAAATTAAACTCAAATCCTGACACTGATCTGCCCAAACTGAGCTCAAAACCCTGACCCTACCTGCCCAAACTGAGCTCAAAACCCTGACCCACACCCGCGACACTTACGCAATACGTCACAAAGCCGTCGTTAGTGCCGCTGCCGACTCCAGGTGTATGGCACGTGAAGACATGCACCGGCGTAAACAACACTCCGTATCGCTTCATCAATTTCTTTGCGCCCTTCCCTTTATGTACCATCATGAAATACTTTAAAGCTCCAGGAAAGTGAATCTCAGTTTATAACTTTTAATCCCGGTGTCGTTGATAATGAGTATTTCATTCAAGATTCCGAAATGAGCTCGTACGGGAATTCGATGTACAGTAAGAAGTTGTTTATAATCGAACTCCTGTGTATATAAATGTAATTTCATATAGTGTCTTCATGAGCACAAAATAATGGGCGGACGTTGGGGTGTGAGGGGGTCTGACTAGTAACGTTATCACACAATATGATCGGGATCGTAACATATTAACATCCTCCCTTCCCGGAAATGAAAAAATAAACTAACGAATGAGCGTTAAGGATGGAAAATTGATGGGCCCGTTTTTTGTTTTCTCGATATTTTTTAGGACTGTTATTGCCCCAAATCAATTTTCAAATGGTCCATCCCTAACTAGACACTGACTAGAACAGAGAAAAAATGCTCCGTCCTAAAGTTCCTAAATGATACTTCTCCTGAGTGAGTTGTGACAGTCTCTCAGATAGCTCGTTGGCTCTTTGACCAGTCTTCCACTCCTTGTCCTCACAGATCAGTATCACTGTGTCAATGCTCAGGTTGCTGAACCATCGGTTGTTCCTTCCTAGTAATGGTGGTGGTTGCCTTGCACGTTTCTCGAGCTGGTGGCTGCACTGCGTCAGCATTTTGTTGGTTGTGAACTGATGGAAGCAAATCGCAATCGGGTACACTGGGCCTTAAGTTTGTCCTTATCTCGGGCGGTCGTGATGAACACTGTGGGGTCTTTCTTTCTATCTTCAATTCTATCATCCGCTTCAGCCGTTCTCTTCAGATGTCTTCTATTCCTGATGTAGTCTGCCTCTATCACATGAAGACCTGATGCCAATCGTTTTCAGAACTTTTGCCTTCTTCCAGGTTTTCTCATTGATCCTGAAAGGCTGCATCCTGACAATATCGTCCTCCTGAAGCTCTAGTAGGTCATTTCTATCATACTTCATCTTCTGCTTCACTTTTCTCGAACCTTCTCTAGTGTGTTCTCTGGGATGTTGGGTTTCAACAGATTGGATGAGGTATAGTCGGAAGGCTTGTCCTCGTCCTTCTATTCATTATTTAATGAGTATCTTTCTTTCTTTTTCTCGGGGGGAAAGGTAAGCCTGATACTCAGGTTACTTATACGGTGGTTCAGGAGTGCTTGATATGGATCGCTTCCCGATGCCTTTGAGGTTTTAAGAATCTTCTTTGATTATTTGACAGCTGCCTCTACTTTGCCATTTGATTGGTGGTGGTAGGGGCTCGTTGTTGTACGCCTGAACTCGTAGTCATTCTTGAATGTTTCAACTATTCATGACCAGTGTATTGCGAACCACAATCTGTAATTACTTCCTCCGGGATTTCATATCGTGCTATGCGAGCCTTCATCTTCTTGATTATGCTCATAGCCTTCAAGTCATGGAGCCTATCCGATCTCGAAGAAGCTTGAAAAATGATCCACGGTAACCATACATGTAGTACTTGTGGTCAAACTCAAATAGATATGTGGCTATCTTGGCCCAGGGGCGGTCCAGGATGTCGTGCATGACTGCATGGGATGAGTGTTTCTGTTGTTGCTTTGTGCCAAACGTTGCACAGTTAACTTTCACATTTGGATATGTGGTCTTTCAACTCGTTTTTCATGTTCGGCCAGTAGATAGTCTAGATAGTCTCTCTGGCCCTTCTCAGGGTGGATTCCACTTCCTGGCCATGGTGGCTAGAGTGTAGCTGTTAAAGCATGCTGCTCCTTGGTGTCCTAGGTATCACTAGCCGGTCTCCTCTAAATAGCAGTCCATCTTGTACCGCTAGCTCATCACGAATGTGAAAGTAGGTTGCCATAGTTGGTGACAATTTTCTTTTGTCCTCTGGCCAGCCTGACTGTCTTGACTGCTTGTAGGACTTCATCATTCTTGGTTTCCTGGCAGAAACTTTCAGCTAGTAAGTGGTTCACTTCCTGGACACATTGCTGTACTTCAAGTCCCTTATCGAATCCAGATCTGGTACTAGTATGCCGGACTTCTTCTGTAAATACTCTGTCTCTAGCCGTCTTCAGAAAGTGTCGACTTTTAATAGGTCGTACTTTTGTAGCCTGAATTCCAGCCGTCTCTTGTAGCCTCATTGTAATTTATCATTTTCTGTAATCTTTTTGGTGCTGAGACGAAAGGCTAGGTGAAAATCGTCTCCAAAGGGTTTGTGATCAGATTCTACAACTATACGGCTCTACCATACGCGTACTGCAGAATTAATCTCTCAGTGGCGAACACTATCGCCAGGAGTTCCTTTTCAATTTGGGCGTAGTTGTGATCTGCAGGTGTTTTATTACAAATACTCTGCTTGTGTAGGCTAGTGGCTTTCCATCTTAGAGTAATGCTGCTCCATTAGGCCACCTTCGCTGGCATCACATTGTATATTATTGTTAGATCTTCGTCTTGCTCATAGTACTTGAGCACTGGTGGTTCTGTCACCAATTCTTTGATCTTGTCAGATGCTTGGTCATGAGTTTTGTCCCAGATGAACTCTACTTCCGGCTTCTGAGTTGTCTAATTGGTTCTGAGACTTCCGATTATAGATTCGGTAAGAATTTCGCTAAGTAATTGACAGTTCCCATTATCTGCTGGACTCCATGCACTCACATCGTTTTGGTTTCTCCATCTTGAGTATTGCCTGGACGGGTCTGCTCACTCCTTCCGATGTTAGGTGTCCGATATATGGGACTACTGTCTTCTTGAATGCTACCTTCCTGTTCAGCTTTAGTTTTCTGAGCTTGGAATCATGATCTGCGATTGCCTCTTGTATCGTGTCACCATTCCCAGCCACTGTATACACTCCATCAAGTCCCTCTATTGCTTGATCTAGGCTGAACTGGAAAATCTCGCTGGCTGGTGATATTCCGAATGGCATTCGGATCCATTCGGTACCGCCCAAAATATTGATCTGACAGGGGTGCTCGGTGCTCCTTTTAGGGGTGAAAATTCTCATAAACGTACCTTTTAGGGGGTCCTGTTTGCACGAGTTAGTCATGCAAACCGAGTCGTAACCTTTTAGGGGTTCAGAGTTCACGTAAGGAATCACAAAATAATTTAATTTATGCATACATTTAGGGGTCAAACTCATGGGTTTAAACCTCCTTTAATTTATGTGTACCTTTTAGGGGTCGATAAATGAATACCGGATTTTGGAAGCAAGTTGTTTTGTATGTTTGAATGAGAATGCAGAAAATGACTAAATATTTGATAAATGATGAGCCAGGGTACAATGGTGATGCAGTGGTAAGCTCTTCACCTCTTGATCTCACCTTGATCTCACCTTGATCTCACCTTGATCTCACCCGAGTTCAATCCCCGGATGCAGCGCGCGTCATGTGAGTTTTTCTCCGGGTTCTCTGGATTTCCTTCCTTCCTCAAAAACCAACCTAAATTCCCTTTTTGACGTCCCAGGAATTTGTTAAATACTTAATTACAAGCCACTGGCTTGCTGTACATGTATCTCAACGTAAAATAAGCTATTTATTTGTTTATTATTAAATCTCAGGTACAGGACACATTTTATTGTGGTGCAATTTTTTCACAGAGTTTCAATCGGCTTTAAATTGTATAATTAAATAAAAAATATGTAATGGAGGAGTAAAGAAAATTCCTTTTGTCTTGATAAATTTTCATATAAACAATTAACTCCAGATAATGTCCTACAGGCTCATTTATAAATAAGGTGGAGTTGTGAGGGGGTTAATTAACATTAAGTTGGTCCTATCCATCTTGACAGCCACTCTGGATCTTTGGTTGTCCTGTCATCTTTGCGGACAATCTTTTTGAGATTCTTTATAAGGGCTTCCCTCTCTGCGTGAAAAAAAACATGTTAAATATGTCAAATACGGATATATAAATTAATTAAAACTGTCCGTGTTAGCCAATTTTGTTAGCTGCCATCTTGGTGTTTCAATCATAAATGAGAGCCTTCATTCTGGGGGTTACTTGGTGTGACAGATCATCACATGACGTAAAACAAAGAAAACTATTGTCTAAATTCTAAAGCAAAACAATACCCTGAAATACAATGGTCTCCTGAAGGAACCCTTACCCCAGAAACAATGAATCAAACAATGAATCTGCTACACCAAGATCAAGCACCCTTCATTCTGCATGGTTGCGCATGCACTAGATTGTGCAATAATGTCCATTTGCTGCACAGAAGGAAAAAACACTGCATTTTAATACTTGAGCGACCAAAGGCATGGCCCGAGTAACAACAACTGAAGCAGTTCTGCAGTAGGCTTTTTGGAGTTTTTTAGTTTTGCAAACTTAAGTTATGTAATTATAAGTAATTAGCATGAAATAAGGGAAATTAGCGATTAAATTAGCGAGGGAGGATATGTGCGGCGTCGGGACTTTTACAGACCTCCCGAGGCTCGAGGGGAAATTTAAGCGCTAATTTACCGAAATGGCATGCTATTAGATTGTAATACTACGATCTCCGAGGAATAGAACTAATCTGCGAGAAGTTTGGTTCTCTCTGCCAGAAGTCGCAGTTGAGTGGCTTTCGAAAACGTTTTGTTATTATGCTTGATTGAGCGCAATAGATTGAATGAGCCTGGCTTCCCTTTAGACAAGTGTAAAACACAATGTGCTTATGTGCTTGACTAAATATTCAAAGGCCATATGGTTTTAAGCATCCCACATGGAAGACGGCGGTTTAAGGAATCAAGAGGGGTGCATCGCGCAGTCTTAAAGTCAACAGAGTGCACAGGGTTAGACGACATATGCATAGTACTCGCCCAGTACTCACTCTAACGCGATGCGGTCAAGGGGAGTTTGATGTCTCCTCACCAGCGCGCATGCTATCAATCCTAAGTTTGAATGAGGGAGATTTAGTGAACGTATGCATGCTGATGAGCGATATTTGAGATTAAATATCTCTGAACAAACAAAGGAAACCGAGGGGATCATGGTATTATATATATTGAATGCCACTTTCGATATATTGTATGCTTCATTTATTTAATGTAATGCACAAAGCTAGCTGGGGTAAATTAAATTTATCATTTTCTCAGACAATAGAATACTGTACGTTATACTGGTAAATTTAATGTACCCCAGAGCCTCGTATATTGTAACCTTTGTGCATGTGAAGCATATCTTGAAAGTGTGCTACTGCTCATGTGAGTATTTTCAATGAAGAAGTCATTGAAAGTTAATAATTAAGCAAAAACTCTCATACATTCCATCGGTGTTTTTTTTTAAATAATCCAGTGCAAGAAGTATTGGAATTTTACACTGCACAATAAAATTATTATACATAAGTAACCCGAGTATCAGGCCCTCCCCCCCCCCCCCCCCCCCCCCCCCCAAAAAAAAGAACGGGTAAAGCTTGTATAGTACCTTGTGGCTTTGCATGCTTCATGAACTCTTCCAATGCAGGGATTGGTCCTGACTTGTAACGAACCTTGTCACGGTCCTACAGATGTCACCAACAGCACATATTTATCAGACTGATTAATCCAAGTTGGGTTAATTTTCATGAGATTTCAATAGGCAATGGCAACCGGCGATTTTATCCATCTAACTTTTAAGATGTTGTCACCTACTTTTGAAATTTGATTGAACTCCCTACAGGCTCAGCCTGCCCGTGCTTTGGAACCCTTAATTTTGTTCAATCAGCCTATACTTTTCTTTAGTGCCTGACCGGCCTATATACTTCAAAAGTATTGAAACCACGTACTGCTGTAATTTTCTAGGCATGACTTACATTCATAAGTGCCTTCTTGTAATACTGGTGACTGTAATGGTCCTTTCCATACAAGTGCATCTGGGGGGATGTGGCAGACACTGTTGGCACTGAAAAGTGGGAATCATGAATGGTGATCAGGTTGTCATTTCTCCTTTTAAAGGTCTTTCTTTTTAAGGGAGAATCTTGAACTAGATCACAAGTCTGATATAACGAAGCGATAATGTCTTTTGATTGGCTTACGGTACATTGCGAAACGAAACGGCCGGTATTTTTGCGAAACGGTAATTCGCGGAATGGTATTTTGTGAAAGGGTCCCCCTAGAACTGAAGTGTCGGAAATCGTATGTTTAAACCAAAATTTCCGGCTGGAAATTTAGTATAGATATCCTAGAGGTTTCAGAGAGTTTTTATTTGGTGAAAATCAATGCAGAAATAAATTTTCTAGCCCAAATGTTTGACCTTTTGTGTTCAAAATGAGCTAAAATGGCGGTCCAACCAGCGCTGTAGCCGACTAGACTAGGTCATCTTTAGCAGTCTTAAGTTGCCTAAGCAGAAGATTATTTACGACTAGGATGTCAAGCGATTCAGGATAGCTGCATTTTAGGGCCAGAAACTGCGAAGTTGTATTTTATTTTGAGGCATGAGATCAGTGAAGGCTTTGGTTGTGACACCAGAGTTAGAGCAGGTTTCAATTACCCTATATCATTATGACGTCACGGCTTGTTTATGAGGGGGGACAGAATCGACTTGAACAATAGAATTTTGAACTAAATTTCTTTGCTGAGAAAAAATTAACTTCGAATTGTCTGGTTTCCAGATATCAGCCGTATCAATGTTTATCCCACAATATTTACCATATTTGGTGGCTGTTACCGCCATTCTACGTTCTACAAAATGCATTTGATAGCTATTTCCTTTGTGTTGTTGCCATTTTGTCCCCCTCCCACGACCGTGATCCTTAGCGTTTAAACAATAGATTGTTTTGATTTGACGTCATAATGATATAGGTCAATTGAGTGTCGAAAGTTTTCGGTGATTGCTTTGGTTTTGCGTTTACTTAGCTTTTCTATTGGCTGTGAAAATGTTTTGTACTCAGTCAGCGAATCGAATTCCAGAGTAAAAACAATCGTGGTTTTGGTCGTCACGCCATCAATCCACTTTTCCTCCTGATTGGTTGCTTTCTCATGCCAGTGAAACCAATCGGTGTTCACTTTAGTTCGTGATTGGTTCGTTGTAATTGCTTTGGTTTTGGTTTTACAGCAGTCAATTGAAACGGAACTGAAGTCTGTTGTGAATTTTTTCGTGTCGATGAACGTTGATGTTTAAGCCAAAATTTCCGGCTGGATATTTAGTATGGATACCCTGGAGGTCACCTACATGTAGCGTTTACCCATCACCGGCCTCAGTAATGTCGGGAGAGAAAACGGCTACATGCAGGCTACCCTAGAGTTTTTATTTGGTGCAAATGCATGCAGTAATCAATTTTCTAGCCCAAATGTTTGACCTTCCGGTGCTAAGGCAGTTAAAAAAAAAAAATCAACTGCGTGCTAACGGTACTTTTCGAAACGAAACGGTACATTCTATACAAATGTATACATACAATTACAACGCTATATTCTCGTGTGTTGAACTGTATTTGTTTACGATATCTATGAACGACCTAGAGACAATGGACAGCTGTCAAACATCCCTTATTAAGTATGCAGATGACTCCAATCTTTGTCCTGGTCCGCCTCTAATGAACTGCAACCATCTAAATATAAGGCCCTGACTTTTACAAAGAAAGGACAGACCACGTAATTTGACACGATCTCCAACATAGTACGGTATAATGAGATGAAAATACTGGATATAACTTTCTAATCTGATTGTAAATTTTTCTTCCCATGTTGCGGTGAAGCTTAGTTCAGCGCTTTCTCAAGAGGTGCTATAAACGGAAGTACACCTTCGAGCTGTTCTCAATTTATAGCATCTTGGAAAATAGCGACATGCGTATTTAAAAAAACAAAGCACAGCCTCGCACCCGCTAAGGTCTAGATTTGAACCTACTACTTATGCTTTACGGTATAAAACCGGCGCCAGGCCCAGAGTAAACACAGAACGCTTCAAGAACAGTTATATAAATATTATTTTTTTAAATATGGTTGGCGGGTCATATAGTTTCCTACTCTCATGCGAGACCATGTATTAAAGCGCATTCAAATTAATTACAATCAATTCTATTATTGCTACATTTCTTAATATATCACCACAGGAAGCCCAATGCCGCGGGGGTGGTAATTATTATCGGACTTTGTAACAGCGAACTGATTTTTATGCGTAAACTATCTCGAAAATGTTATATCTTTCTAAAATAATGTCTTACTATTAAAGATATATACTTCACTGACCTTGTGTTTTTGTTTTTGACTCTGTTTGCGATGATTTGGGGCTGTTTTAAGTCTTTCAAAAACCGATTCCTCACCAAAGTTCACCATAGTACAGTAAAAATGACATTGTCGGCCTCCTCTCAAAAGATTTATTATTATTATAAAAACATGGAAGGATAATGGAGAATTTACGAAGAAATACGAAGACTCTTTTACTGGAAAGAACACTGAGTTCCTTGAAAAGAGTATAGCGACAGTATTTACCACTGCAAGTGTGAACAAATAATCGATTATCAACAACCCCGCAGACGCGACGCAACGCGATATAATGTACATATGCGAAATTATAGAATATGAACCAATCAAAATCACTACCGACCTTTTGAGGTAGTGACGCAACTGGACGGAGTTCTGGCTTAGTGCATTGCAATGGCATTTAGAGAGGCCCTGTTAGAGTTTTAGGAGTATGGATCATTAGAGCTTTCAGAGAAGGGATACGGATGATTGGTAACTAAATAAAAGGATTACGGATTATTTGGGTTGTATTTTAGGATTAAGGATTATTATCACATCGATGATTTACGGATATTTGCGTTTACAAAATAAGGATACGGATTATTTCCAAAATTTACCCAGGATTACGGTTTATTCAGACACCCCCCCCCCCCCCCCCCTCCTCTTTAGACTCCCTTTCATCCATTCTTTCATCCCTTCTTTCATCCCTTCTTTCATCCCTTCTTTCATCCCTTCTTTCATCCCTTCTTTCATCCCTTCTTTCATCCCTTCTTTCATCCCTTCTTTCATCCCGCAGTTTCATCCCGCAGTTTCATCCCGCAGTTTCTGGCCCTAAAATGTAGCAATCCGGCCTGAATCGCTTGACATCATAGTCGTAAATAATCTGCTTCTTAGCTATTAGGCAACTTAACGTTGGCCTGTCTCATACTAATTATATGTTTTGCAATAGCGATCAGTTCATATCAAAATCATTGCACACAGAAGATGACATTTGGTATTGGTCATCGCTTTGAAGTAAATGCGATTTTATTTGAGAGAGGTAACAACTTCAGTCGCATTACAAGTTTATAAAGGAGAATTCTCTGCTTTCGATTTGACCGCTCCAAAATCTCTCCTACTGCAGCTCCCGCCATTACAAAGGTCACACAAGAAAAATATCACGAAATGGAACTTTAACAGCGATTTGTAGCACTCTAAGATGATCTATACGTCAAAACACTGGAAATTTATTTAAATTCAGCGGTAGAAAGTCAGTTTAGACATGCGTATTCACGCTAAATCCAGTTTTCCTCTTCTTAGTATTCACTTCACTCGCGAAAGCAAATTCTCAAAATTCAAATTTGTTCAGTCGAAATCTTAACGTAATCACTCCAAACAGTTACAGATTAGATGTTACTTTAACTTTGATTTGAAGGTAGAAATTTTTCATAAATCATTTTATTTGTTTTAGAAGGCAAAATAGCTCCCAAAACCATGTATTTTGAGTGAGATAACTGGGCCGATACCGGAAGTGAGTCACCGGATTTCTATATGTAGGCTTTTGTACGCAATGACTTTGATATGAAATAATTGTTTTATCATTTGACACTAATGTCATAATTAATTTTTACAGAGTTTCGAAACTGGAAATAATTCGAGCTTCTGATGTTGGCAAAACGGATTGGTCAATTAATTTTGTAGCAAACAGTTATTTGGATGATGCAGCTGGTTATTTCAGAGGCGGATCCAGGGGGTGGGTTCAGGGGATTGCAATCCCCCCCCCCCCATGACTCCTGGAGATTACTGTAAATAGGATTTCAGAGTTCTAGATTAAGAAAATAATATTTTTACACCCCCTCCTCCCATGACTCGCTCAACCCCCCGCCCCTTCACGAAATCCGGGATCCACCCATGTACCGGTATGTGCAGTGAACCAACCAATCAGTGAACTGATCATACGTTACCAGCATGTCATACCTGCTCCCACAGTGGGTTTATACTTGTTCTTGTTACAGCCATAACGTGTTAGGTTACACTTCAATTCATGACGAATCTGTGGTTGTTGATAGCTGTATCTTGCTGTTGAGTCCAGTGTGTATGGAGGCTTAAGCAGAGCTGCAGAAACATCTCCTTCAAATGCTGTTTGTATCTGCACTCCTGTAATTTGATAAATAGAAATTGTATTAGACTAAGTTATGTGAAAAAAATATGGAAAAACATTTGCTTATTATAGTTTTACAAACACAGTTGATAATGTGTTCAATCAAGTTGAAGTTTTAATATGATCGGTACATAATAATTATCGATTAGATTTGGAGAAAAAGTACTACAAATAGTAGTGTGGGGCAGTCAAAAACGATGACAATTTTCAGATTGCTCAATATGTGATTACCGGTACTTGCTATTACTGTACTTTTATTGCCTATAGCATCATTATAATATATAAAAATTATAATACTATTATTATTAATATTATTGTCATTATTTATCATTATTATAAAAGCATCAACAATACCTTGTGGGATCCCTGTGTAATCACTTTGGTATGTAGATTTCAGCTGATCGTAGCAAACCTCTTCCATATTTTCAGTGCTATAATCGGCAGGATCTAGGGCTGGCAGACGTCCGGGGAATTTCCATACCATAAAGGCCTGAAAAATGAAGATAGAGAAATGCGTTTTGATGCCGGTATTTTACACTATCGTCAGTATCAACCCCATTTCCAAGGTTCGCTTAGTTTACGTAAAAAATACAACGCAAGTAAGCATATGTAAGGGTAGAGGAAAAGAGAGACGAGAAGAGAAAAAAGATAAGAAGAAAAAAATTTCGTCGCTGCGAGCAGGGTTCGAACCTGCGCGGGGAGACCCCATTGGATTTCAAGTCCAACGCCTTAACCACTCGGCCATCGCAGCTGAATGACTGGTAGTCGAGCATGAAAAATACTATATATTCGTTAGGTCACATTTTATGGTAGTGAAAATTTTGCATAGCAACTGGGAAATCCGAATTACTAATGAATAAAACTTCAGTAGTTAAGAATACAGCCTTCACACATCTCTAAGTGACGAAAAGATGATAAAACATTTTAATACCTCCGAAGGATGTGGATTATTTCTTCGGAAACCCGAAGAAGTTCCCGTTCTTGTTGCATCCGTTTTCTTCACTCTTTTCTCGCAGAACTCTTGATGGTAAGTCGTGTTTCCGACATCGTCTTTCCTTGGAAAGATCTTCGCCGTACTAGGTCTAAAATAAAATAAACAAATCTTTGGTTTTCGGACGCGTTTAGAGCTCATTATGTATTCATAAACACGGTTGCTAGGCACAACACGTGTGACCGGATGTGTTGTTGTACCTGGCATTTGCAGCCGGCGATCCATTATCTCCACCAAATTCTCTCTTATGAGTAGTCACATAAAACAACTCAGGGTTTTTAGTAAAACTCTCCATATTTCTACGTCTTGGGCTTGTGCTCGGCGGTCTTGGAGACGGAGTTTTTGAGCGTCGAACTGGCGGGACAAAATATAAGAAAAACTTTTAGTTACTCTTGTTAACTTGTTCAGTTAACCCTATCTCTAATCAGCTTAATTGTCTGACATTACCAGGGGAATACCAGGCTACGGGATCAGATGAATTTCCAAGCTTTTCCATCAGTTCAACACAGCGATATTTATCGGCTGTTTGGACGGCAGTTGGGAAGTAACGAGCGACGTTGTAAGCGAAGGCAGGACACACGACACTTTCGTCAAGCTGAAATAAAAGGAAATACGGATTAAACAAACCAAAAATTAACCCCTTTAAGGACAGATATATTATTCTTTCTTTGTTACATACTTGAGGTGGTTTCTCCTCTCCCCAAGCTTGTTTAGGGACCGAGATTTTCTCCCAAATTTGACGTGGATTCATTGTTGAAGTCATAATTGAGTTGTGTTCTATTTTCTGCTTGGAAGCCAATAAGGTGTTCTAATGCGGTGTTCTGATTGGCCGCAGTCACGCAATAACAGAATTCACTCTATATATATCGGACGTTCTCTTTTCAATGAATGGCTTCCTGTAACTGAAGCAATTTGCTGAGATTCAATAGGTTCTCTAATACCTTTATAAACTCAAGTGTCAAATATTATAATTCGAATTATAAATGTTAGAATTAGCGACCAAGTGAAATATACGTTAGTGTGTATATTAGCTACTTTTACTCTTAATCAATACCAATTATTTGTTTTTCTCATTATTGTAAACCTTAGTAATTCAGTTTATGACTGCAATTTTGGTTAAATAAACTATCTATCTATCTATCTATCTGAATAGTGTTGACAGCGGGTCACCTGAATAAAGTTCGTTTTGGAAGTTAGTTGTTAATGCTTGATACTCGGTGAACAAAAGAAAATAAAGTGTTTTGCATCCAAAACCTGCTTTGTACTTCGACGCATTCTGGGTGAGTTTCTGATAAAAAAAAAAAATAGAATAAACTGCGCATTGCAAAGGCCTTGAACACAAGAGTTGTCACTGTTCATCACAGGAAGATAGCGAATGCATCGAATGATAAAAAAGCATGCACAAATGCTCTGGCTAAAACCTGAATACGAGAGTGAAAAAGAGTGAAATTTCAAGGCATACAGAGCATGTACAGAGTCGAATAAATAAAATAGTTATGCTTTGGAGTCTGTATTTTCAACATGTTCCGTGTATTTTAATATATTAGATGTATTCCTCATATTAGAAGAGCCGGTTTCCATGACAACGATTTGACGAACTGTAACCATTCCAAGGGCTACACATCAATTCACTGCGACAGTTTTATCTTTTAACTTAATCCCTCAAACAGCCGAAACTGACAAAATAAAAGCTGCAAGTTCTTAACATGATCTTTTTAACTCACAGAACGCACGGAGCCAACTTTCCTGTACTACTCGGCCCGTTGAAAACATCATTTCTAAATTATCGTCACCCGTTTACCTACCAGAATTGCCTTTCTACGTCGGTTGATCGGTCGCATTGTCAGGGCTGGCATTATGGAAGCCATCTTCACACTAAACTACCATCAAAGCACGTATGATGTTGTCAAGTGTCGGCGAAAGACTGAAGCTAACTCAGTCACACAAAATGCAAAACTTCCACACAGCGGATAAGCCTTCGTGTAATCTCATTGGCTTCCTACTCTTCGCCACATTGTTTGCGGTGAGTGAGTTTTCGAATAGCAAACCTCCACAAAATTTATACATATGATCATCACAGCTTGAAAGCATGTTAGATAACTATGTAAGGTTAATGTGTCTTCCCTCTGTAAATAAAGAATATTGTATTGTATTGTATTGTAAAGCATACAGATTGACATGAAGTGATGGCTAGAAATGATTTTTAAAATTATGGGGATATTAAACGGCACTGCTTTCTTTTTCCATCAGCTATCTGAACGTCGATAAAACAAGTTTTAATAATCAGTTTAATAATCTATTTGTTAGGGAAACTAACATACTTTATGGTTTTTTTCTTGAGAATAGGTTATCGAATGAGATGTGATCAGAGTGATACACACCAACAAATAGTTTTGTTATTAGGGCAAACCTCTCGATTTCCTTCAGAGTTAGCTTTCGGCTTAGTGCATGTTTTCTGTAAATATCGCTTGGAATCTTCAATAAACTATGGTCTACTATATGTATGTATTTTATGTATGTATTTTATTGTATGTATTTTATGTATGTATTTTATGTATGTATTTTATGTATGTATTTTATGTATGTATTTTATGTATGTATTTTATGTATGTATTTTATGTATGTATTTTATGTATGTATTTTATGTATGTATTTTATGTATGTATCCGTTCTACGGGTGAAGTGTCGCTGATTACTCTGCTGCCGTACTAAAAAATGAGTGAATTTAACAATTATTTCCCGAAGTAAAGGTAACTAGTGGTAGATACAATTCCACCGCTAGTCAGTGACCATGAAGGGAATAATTACCCTATATCATTATGACGTCACGGCTTGTTTATGAGGGGGACAGAATCGACTTGAACAATAGAATTTTGAACAAAATCTGCTCTGCTGAGGAAAATTTAACTTCGAATTGTCTGGTTTCCAGATATCAGCTGTATCAATGTTTATCCCACAATATTTACCGTATTTGGTGGCTGTTACCGCTATTCTACGTTCTTCAAAATGCATTTGATAGCGATTTCCTTTGCATTGTGTTGTTGCTGTTTTGTCCCTGTTTTGTCCCCCTCCCACGACCGTGATCCTTAGCGTTTAAACAATAGATTGTTTTGATATGACGTCATAGTGATATAGGTCAATTGTTTTAGTACAGATACCGGAAGTGAAATAGCCAGCCTCAAATTAGTTCATAAACCATTTACGAGTGTCTGAATACTTCGCGCGCGAGACCAAGCATCTATCTATCTATTATATACTCGGCAGCAAAAATCTCCTAGCGGAGTAACACGCCACAGGGGGATGTTTTGTTCTAGTTGGTGTTTAGCTTATTCATGAACAAAGTAGACGAAGTACTCGAGATTACGTGGTCTGAGAGGCTATTCCTAGCCTCCTCCGCAGGCAACTCCTAAATAATAAGAAACAAGAAATTTGAATCACCGGGATTCCTGTGGTGGAAGGATCATCTGAGCGGGCTTCCTGTGGAAGGTTCAGATGAGGGGGAGGGGGTGGGGCACGGGAGTTGCCTGCGGAGGAGGCTAGGCTATTCCACTCAGGGATAGTTTTAACATGCAAGGGAAGAGTTTCTAAATTGTTTTGTGATAATTTGCACATGTAAATTAAACCGTGCTACCCTTCATTGGATGCAATCTAATTTGAGTGTGTCCTTTTTCAAGTAAGGATCCCAGATCGTGCAGCAGTATTCAGTAGATGATCTTATGAGTGATATGTATATATGTTAGTTCCTTTAACTTCTGTGGACACACCATTTTAGGTTCCTTCTCAGGAAGCCGAGGGTGCCATTTCAGTTGCTCTTTTAAGTGATCTTGTCCGGCAATATGTGGCTCCACTTCAAGTCATCACTTAATGTGATGCCCAAATAGAGGTGATCCATAGCGGCAGGGTTTAATTTGGATCCACCGATTGTGTGACTCATATAGAAAGGGGTACGTGATCTGTCTATACGGAGGGTATATAATAGCACTTCGTGGGGTTAGATAACTGCCTCCATGCAGGTCCTCTTGTAGTATGTCTTGGTCGTGATAACACTGTGATGGAAGGTCATTGATGAAGCACAGAAACAACAAGGGACCAAGCGCTGTTCAGTGTGGGACCCCTGAATCAACGTGTTCTGATGTCAGTAGAGGATACTCCGTTAATCACCACTTGTTGTTCTCTATATAATAATAATAATAAACTTTATTTAAGTGTCTAAGTTATTTAACTTTGACAAGCTAATTGGGGACACTGTGCTATCTAACATAATCTAACATATCTAATGTACTAACCCGACCAATTAGCTAAAAATATCAAAGTGTATAGTAAAAATATTAAAAATAGATATCAATAAAACAGAATCTATATACTTAATTATAAATGCAGACTAAAAATATATATTGTATAACATACATAAGGTATTCCTAAAACAGTCCAGGCATTGCATAATTGTTTGATTCATGCCCTGCAAAGGTCACAGCAGTTACAGTTATTGTCCAACATGCTTTTGTTAGCCTTAAACGTATTAAGGCTTGTTGAGTTCCTGATGTCATTGCTCAACCTTGACCATAACACTGGTCCAAAATCAGTACCGTAGTGAATGCTTGCCGTAATTAACGGTATTATATCTAGGTATATTAAAATCACTATTTCTTAGTGAATAACGCGATTGTTTAAAACAAAATATTTCTGCTGCGCTACTAGGTACAAGTTGATATTTTACTTTGTACATATAGATTGCTGTATCCTGTAGTCTCCTGTTATGTAACGATGGCAGCCGAGCTCGCTTAAGGAGTGTTTCATAAGAGTCTGTCTTGGTTCTATAAACTGCTCTTAACGCACGTTCTTGGATACGCTCTACTTTTCTACCATCTGAAGCCTTACAGAACTGCCATATTATATACATGGCAGTATATAAGTAAGAAACGGAAGAATGGCCGATTTGTAAATCGTTAGTTTGGCTGTGCATGGGATCAAATTGCGCAGGTGCATAAGCGCTCCTACTTTCCTACTAGCCTTCTTGCACAGCTCGCTAATGTGACTACTAAAATTGATACTCTCGTCGATATATACCCCTATAGTAATTTAATATGATTAGCAGTATTGATAACCTGACCATCTATATGTATATCAAGACTGACTGTTCGTGTCCACGTTCCTAGGGTTAATGGTCAATACCTGAAACTTGTCCGAGTTCGCTAAGAGGTAGTTATCCGTGTACCATAATTCTGCTCGTTGACTTTCCTTTTCTAGACTATTCTTCACTATGCTAAAGTCAGTCCCCGATGTGTATAGCTGATGGTCGTCAGCATACATTGTCAAGCTTGCATTGCTCACGTAATAAGCCATGTCGTTCTGGAAAATATTCCACAGCAACGGCCCGAATGATGATCCTGAGGACATCCTCTAGTCATTTCCTTCCACTCACTAGTTGTATTGCCCAGCTTAACTCTGTTCATGCGATTGTCAAAGAATGATCGCATGAGGTTGAGAGAGGCTGGAGCAAATCCATACGATTCGAGCTTTTTCAGAGTGAGTGAGTGACTGAGAGAATCGAACGCCTTGCTCATGTCAGTAGAGAGCACACATACGAGTTCTCTCCTGTCTGTGGCTTGCTTCCAGTCCTCGGTCAGGTGGAGCAAGGTCGTTTCGCAGCTGTGTCTCTTTCTGTAAGCCGACATTCGGCTATACAGGGTAGGGTCAAACGTACTGGTAACTTGTCCGCTGAGAAGATGCTCAAATATCTTATCAATAGTTAGGAGTGACGTTATAGGTCGGTAGTTTTTATTTTCCTGCTTGTCACCTTTTTAAATGCAGGGGTCCACTCTCCCAATTTCCACGAACTTGGCCATTTGCTCAAGTCAATACAGTCATTAAAGAGCCTAGCAAGGGACGGGGCAATCCCACTTGCCACTATTTTCAATAGTTTGGGCGGTATAGTAGTGAGGAAGCGCCCATTTGTTTACTTTCCCTCTTATTCGATAATGCAGGCACGTATCAAATGCCTTACTAGCCACGTAAACCTAGTGTGCGAGTCACAGCGCTTAAGAATATCGTAAAATAATGTCCATCTGACATTATTATATGCGCGTGCATCACTTCGTATTTGATTATTGAGAGCTCCGCTCATAGGCTTGCCGGAATACGTACGGGACAGAAGAGCAATTCGGCGATCAGAAATTTCGAAATTACTGTGACTGCATCTGAATTCCGAAGGCGAAGCGCTCCACTGACTGGGTACTCGAAGGCGGAAACCAAGGTTGGCGATCGTATTCTTTCTGATATCAAAGTACAACTTTCAAAGACAGTTTTATTCAGTTCTCAAATATTGATTTAAAAGGTTTATTTCTGTTCTCAGAGTAAGTTAATAATATCCAATGTTTCGGAGGTGAATAATTAGTAAATAAACCCGGCCCTTGTGGCAGCTGGTATATCTGTACCCTGGGTTCCAGAGGTCCGTTTACTCAACTGGGGAGCGCTGAAGACGCGATCAGCGAGTGGCAGAGGCGCGAGAAGAACTCGAGAAGAACTCGAGAAGAACTCGCGCTTCTGGCGCTCTTGAGTAGACTTAGAGAGAAGGAACTCTGGCACCCAGGGTAGTATATTGGCGGATAATGTCCGCGGCTGAGAGATGGTCCGAGAAAAGAACAGTTACCATCTCTCAGCCATGCAAGGACAATATTCGCCTATATACCAGCTCAAGTTCAAGTTTTCAATTTTTTTTATTTTCACACTGTTTACACGGATATATAATAGGTACAAATAATTAATTACAGATATTAAAAAAGACATATAACATAATACAGAAATATACAAAATAGGTGTGCAGATACCAAAGTAGCAGAAATGCTTTCGAGTTGGTCACCGCCTATGTTACTAGTAAGGACGATTGAGACATGTATTATGTGAAAGAAGGAAAAGAAGAGAGAAGGATAAAAGGAAAGAACTGGAGCCATTAAAATTGATTAGGACTACTAGATAATAATCAATAAGATGAGTAACTAGTATATATAGATATTGTAAGTAGTAGTATAGTAATTGGCGGTTCTGGCGCACGTTGTATTTTTGTTTTGTTTTTTCATCTAATGGACATCCTCACTTCGTTCAGCCCTCACTTCGTTCGGGGTCCATTAGATGAAAAAACAACAAAAAAATACAACGTGCGCCAGAACACGCCAGTTACGATACTACTATAGTTCATTTAAGAGGCGTGCCTCAAGGAAGCGTATTGGGACCGATGTTTTTTAATATCTTTATTAATGATTTGTTCTATCATATTAAAACTACAAAATTGAACGCATACGCGGACGATGAACAGATATATGATTCTGACAAGGATCCTGCTGCCCTAGATAGACGCATACAGAACGATGTTAGCATTGCGAATAATTGGTATAATGACAACGGTATGATTGTAAATCCCACAAAACATCAAGCTATGGTGCTGGGCAAGACTGACCATGAATTCTCTTTTCCGGTCAAACGTTCGATAGACTTGCTTGGCATGACCATAGATAATGAGCTTAGCTTTGACGATCACATAACCTCAATTTGTAAAAAGGTTAATAATCAATTTAATGTGATGATTAGATTTCGCAAGCTTATTTCTAAAAGTACATTGCTTCGCCTATATAAGGCATTTATCCTACCGCACTTCCATTATTGTTCCACGGTTTGGCATTTTTGTAGTTGTAGAAACACTGATAAATTAGAAGCCTTAAATAAGCGTATTCTGAGATTTATGTTCGATGACAGGAATTCTAACTACAACCAGCTATTATATAAAGCTAAAACACCTTCACTATATAATAGAAGAATACAGAATATGCTAATTATACTTTTTAAATCTCTGAAATTTTCAAACTATCCAGGCTACCTAAAAGATATGTTTACTCTAAGATCTGTAATCTATTCCTTAAGAGGCACTGATATTTTGAACCTACCTAAACCTCAAACAACAACTTATGGCCTGCACTCTTTCAAATATTCGACTGCAAAATTCTGGAACTCCCTACCTGATAATCTTCGATCTTTAACAACTATCACTGATTTTAAGAGAGAAATCCGTAAATACAATCTAATCTAATTTTACAGTAATGTCTATTTGTTAATAATTTCTAGGTTTCATTGTAAATATTTTTAGTATTAGTAATATAACAATAGTATTAGTATTAGTAACAGTAGTTTTCTCGAAGATATTAGCATGTATTTGCTACTCTGAAAATTCGAGTTGAAATAAAGTTTATGTATGTATGTATGTATTGTATTTATAATTATATATTAAATAATCGGTTTCTACCGCTTTTTCCGGATTGGAGCAGTTTTGTTGTACTATTTTTTTCGTTGTATTTTTACATTTTAACACCCTATTAGATAAGTGATTACTATGTAGTATATCGATCTCTTTCACTATGGATAGCATATCGTACCTTCCCATAGAAATCTTAGTCAAGATAGTAGAGCATGCAGGCCCAGAATCATTCGCAAGCATCGCAAGGACATCGAAACGCCTAAACGGTGCCACATCTCTCGTACGCTACAAAAACATAGACCAAGAGTTCCGTAAACGAGTACTCACTTTCGGTCTTAGGTCTACTCGTAACGACAACGATCGAGACAATTTGGATAGGACTTTCGGTATTTCCGCAAACTACATCTATGATAGCTTTCCTCTTGTCTACGCCAGTGAATATGGTAATCTTAACGTTATTAAGTGGCTCATTAAGCACTTATGGTTCGATAAAATGGATGGACACACCGATTACGTTCTATGCGCTGCCTGTAAGGATGACCGTCTTGATATCGTTAAGTGTCTCACTAAACACTTCCAGTCCACCAAAGAGGATAAAGCCGTCGGGTTTGCTATACTAGATGCCTGTAGGAATGCCCATCTCAATACCATTAAGTGGCTCATTCAACGCTTTCAGATAACTATGGAGCATAAATACGTTCATCATGCTCTACTATGCGCCCGTAGCAACGATCATCTTAATACCGCTAAATGTATCATTGAGTGGCTCATTAAGCGCTCCCAGCTCACCATAGAGGACGAAAACGCCCTACTAGATTACTACATAAATTCTTATGCTGCCACATAGGATCTCTCGCAACGTCCAAATTGTCCCTAGGCATTCTTGCACCTAAAGATCCAAACTTGAGCACAGCTCCGGTTTCTACCGCTTTTCCGGATTGGAGCAGTTTTGTTGTGCTATTTTTTCATTGTATTTTTACATTTTAACACCTATTAAAGGAATGATTAGTTTACAGTATATCCACCCATGGTACTAACGTACATTCTCTACTTCACGATATTAACGTATGTTGTTATCTTAGTACGTATTAATACCACACAGATTAGACAACCGCGTGTGATTGAAGAACCTCAACGTAGACGTCACAACTAAGATACCAATTAGACATATAACATATATAGGTATATTACACGATGATTGAGACGAGAACTTGTGATTGGTTGATGCGAGGAAAGACCACGAAATGTATAAGGAAGTGTTCGAAGGTGTCAGAGTATTGCTCTCAACATAACTTCCAGATAGGAAGAGGATGTGCTATATTCGTTCCATGTTTGACGTGTGGTCTAGGCTGTCGTACTAATCACGAACTTTGTGCAAAATGTGGTGCACCTCAACGCCGTACCATTCGCAATAAGAAGAACCTCGATAAGAAGCGAGCTAACGAGTCAGCGAATATCACGTGTTCAAATGTAGTAGAATCGGAGAAAGATCTAAATGTAGTGGAATCGGAAAAAGATCGAAATGTGGTGGACATTCACGATCTCGATAATGCATTGGATGACCTCTCCATCAGTGAGAAAGATCTAAATGTGGTAGGATCGGAGGATAAGTAGAAATCACAATACGAAAAAAAAAGAAAAAATGAAGAGAAATTGTTATACGACCTCTCTTCATTTTTTTCTCTTTTTTTTTTTAAACAAACGAACAATTGGACAATTGACAGGCATATGGTATACAACTAGTATGGATGATATTATCAGATTACTTGGTCCAGAAATTTGTGCAAGCCTACATATCAAACCATTGTCGCATATCAAACCATTGTCGCATATTAACACTGGTGAAACATGTTCCGAATGTCTATGCCCGATGGAAATGCAAGGAGCGGAATTCATATGTCCCGCCTGTGGTCTTATTTCCGAGACCGAATCATGTGAAGAAACAACTACCAATCTTACTACTAGGTTACGCATAGTAGGGCCGGATAGCTTTAGGTATCAACATGATCTGGACCGCACAATCCCAAAGCAAAGCGATAACAAAGAATTGCAACTACAAACGATAATGCTAGAACTACAGGCATACAACACTATTTATAAACAAAATTACGACCTCTCGTTTCCCATAAATGTATTAGTAATCGTAGCCGATGCATTCATTCAAGTACAGAAAGTTTGTATCAAACGTAGCTATGCGAAACGAACTATTTTAGCTGCTATACTTTATCAAGCATGTATACAATGTGGGTTCATTAGATCTAAAGGAGAGGTCGCTCGTTTTATGCAACTAAGCAATAAAAGCATATGTCGTGGAGAGGTCTTTATACGTTCTCTACATGATGACGATAATATCGATATAGATTTAAATACCGATCGAATAGCTCCTCACATTGCAACGACTTTTGCTAAGCTCAACCCCCAAGGAGTACCTAAGAATGTCCAACAAATAGTCTATGAGATTGTTCATAAGGCAATAGAAAACAATATAGGTACCAGTTCCATGCTTAGAACTAAAGTCGTTGGAGCGAGTTACGAGGTATTACATCGTTCGGGATCTCGTATGTCTCTTATTGATGTTGTTAAACGGTGTGGTATACATAAGGGTGCGGTCGTGCGTTTTATCAATGAGTTGATTGCTTACAATTCCTACTTTGAGCCCATCTATACGAGACACGGTCTAAGTAGTGATAAGGTTTAATTACCTCGAATAACATATGTGCGATTACTTAACCAAAAGTTTAACGACTCATTTCCTATTTAACCAAAACGGCTAATTCATGAGAACGACATCCGTCGATATGTACTCATTCAAGAATTTAGTCTAAGACAGTAAGAAGAAAAAAATTAAATAATGAAAAAAACCAAAGTACCAAAACTGGTCTCACCAGAACCTCTCTAGGAACCCACTTTCACCTTTTTCCTTCTTTCTCATTTTTGTTCCTAGAGAGGTTTTTATTCTTGCCGGGCCCGGCTTTTCACTGTATTCGTTCTACTGTAGTTCAGCTTCTGACCACATTTGGTTCTCACACAGGTATCTTGTACTCTGGCCGCTGATTTCTACTGTATTACTTTAACTTCTGCCACATCGGCAGACGCGCTACGACTTGTGTTGGGCTGGGAGCTTCTTACCCAACACAAGCCGATCTACCACACATAGTCCGCCAAGGTTTGAACACCAGAACTCGTGAACGGCTCCCATCTCGATCACAAGTCCCAGCGACAAACCCGTTGGGCTATGTGTGCTAGACGAAATATTCAGTGATAAAATATCGTACTTATGTTTTAAGCAGTTGACGTATGTTAATTAGCGTCACCCACGCGTTGTCTCGAAATTAGCATATGAACCAAAACAACACGGTAATTTATACGAATTAAGAGCAGTTGTTTTTATCAAAGTTAAAATGAAATCCATGCCGGTTTCTTTCGAAGGAGATATTTATTCTTACCCCATTAGACCGCCAAGTTTTGCTCTCATCTCCTTTCGGATTTCGGATCGAAGTTCTTCTACGTTTTTTGATCCTCTTTCCTGCCTGTTTTTTTGCCGTATTTCTAGTTTAAGCGTCTCATATTTCCTTTTCTCATCAATAACGCTTCCGAACTCGGCTTCTGAAATGTTACAATCGGCTAGAGCTTTTGAGACTTTGACTTCCACGGAATTCGCCTTAGCTTTTGCTAACATAACAGTCTTTTCATGCTTCGAGACGTGAACGCCAAGTTTCTTACTAACAACAGCCATCAAAGCCGATATGGCGGCACACAGGAACCCCGCTGATCCTAATGAAATACCCACAGGTATCCCAACCCCCGTAAATGATGAACCTAACGCAGAAGCTGATAAAACGCTACTCAGGCTACCTGTGGCCACAGCAATCCCATGAACGATACCACGCGCTCGAGCATATTTTTTGCGAACAACTTCGTAGTGCTTTGCTTGTTGTTCTAGCTCAGCAAGTGTATCGCAGACTTTTTGCAGTCTAAAACTCGATCCATTTATATCGCTAAGTTCCTTTATAGCTCCCGATGGATAGATATCTGGTGCTGTTGGAAACGGTTGAATCGAATCGCCATCCATTGTATATACGTATGATTTACTCAAGCTTCAATACGAAACGTATAGGCTGCTTGTTGAAGTCTATGAGATTGCCTTTCTCATTGCAAACTGTGAGGCGAATGTAGTTCCGTATCGTTCCTAGGGCTCGAATGGGTATGAGGGTTGGTGGAAAGTAAGTTGTTTCACCAAAAACGTGTGATGTCGTTTTAAAAGTATGTAGGATTTTAGATGGCTTCCCATCAAGAAGTGAGAAATCTGAATCCACCACATCACAGTAGATAGATATATGATTAATATCTTTTGGCACCAGGATGTATTTTCCTTTATCGATAGTCGCATAATCTGTCACATCTTCATTTACTTTGATACCAAACAAATCGCAGACGTTCTTAGTGAATTTGATTGGTTTCTTGACCTTCATAAGCCAATATTTCCTAAATGGGTAGTCTATGAATTCCAAGAAACCAGCCGCGACTGCGGGGTCGAAGTAGGTTATCAAATTTTCTATCTCATAATGTCCCGGCTTAATTTCGTATGGAAACGTCAAACTATTGGGGATAATCCACTTAAAGCCCCCTTTCTCCGCTAGGTTCCACCAATTGTGACTAAGAGTGACCTCAACTAGCGAAATATTATTGATAAGAATAGGGTTATCGAAGTAGACCGTATGGTCAGACGATGTGGTGGTGACATTTAATATAACCATTATGTGTTAAAGGTATGAACTACATACATAATTAGCTTTAACATGAGGAGGCACGGAGGTAATTTCAGCTATCATTATGAGGGTGGAGACGACGAGAGAGATGATGAGACCCCAACACGGAATGCTAATTTACGGTCAAAGGCTGAGAGAATAGCTAGTAGAGATAGAGAGAGAATAGCTGAGGAAGATAAGAAGGTCGCATCATTGAATGCCGATCTATTAGCGAAGTTCAAGAAAAGATACCCACATACAGATTTTCATCAGTTCTATGTATCAACGGATATAGACGGCCCTGGCAAATATTCGACTAGTATTTGGTTTCGAGATGGGAATAATGGTTATGTGGTTTATGGTGACGATGTCTCTAAGCTACCTACCACCATTCAAAAACGCATCGATAACACATTGTGGGATGTGCATAAGGGTTTTCCACATACGTTAACACTAGATAAAAGTGTGAAATATCCTATTACGGCGGTCCCACCTACTGAAAAAGCACAAGATATAGATTTAACTAATCTATGGATATATGTCACACCTAAGAAAAAGTTCAAAGCAGGCGTTCCGAACATATTCAAAGAGACTGTCGTAAAGCATATGACAGCAAAGGAGTCCCACCATTGGTTATCAGGTCCAGATTTCAAATATTGGCCTCAACAATTGAATTTCGCAACGTGGTGTGCGACTTCTGGATGTGGAGTGTCATTGTTTGATCCTACTTTCAAAACGTATCCTCCTATTGTTCAAGGACTACTACGATTTCACGTTTATTTCACAATACGAAGAATTCTACATGAACTTGGTGGTGCTCATGGGGTTCCTCTACCTGGTGAATCTGCTTTCAAGCAAATGGATAACCCCCATAGCAAATCAGCTCTTGAGAAATTATGCATCGAATTTGGTATATCTCGAACACCAGATTTCCGATGGCACGGAGGTAGGAATGATGGATTAGGAGATGTATTCCTTTTGTATGAGGATTTCGAAAACGTCCACGTAATCAGAGGTTACGATAAAGAAGCAGATAATTGGCCAAATCACAATAATTTATTTGCAGACCAAGGAGGTAAGAAGGATCAGGGTGATCTTGTGGCATTCATTCGGAACGATGAACATGAAGGAAAACAATACAATTGGTTTACGCCACCAATCGGAAAGGGTTTAACTAATGCTGGATTAGGTAGATTGAATCGATCCGTCGAAGCTTTTGGATATTGCGTTCTAGCTGCTCAGAATGATCTTAACCAATCCATCATAGATAGTTTCAATGTCAAAGAAAAATTTAAGAGATTAGTCGAAGACGCTATTCTCGAAAACGGTTTAGTGGTAAGCTATAAAAACTATCTTATAGCTATACTACACACACATAAGAGATTAGACCTAGCAATAGCCATAGGGGTACGATTACTACCAAGCAATCTTGAGTACTACCTCAGCAAGAAGGATGGTTATAAAAATCCAATCCCTAACGCCACAGAAGGTATGGTGTTAGGGAAAAACGATATTAATACAGATGTTCTCGAAACCAAGCCCCCACCAGATATGAAAGGGAAGAAACAAAAGAAACAATTACCACATCAAGTTCCACATCAATTACCACGACAAGTTCCACAACGAGTTTCACATAGTATCTTACAGAATACTACTCCACAACATGGGATCAATCTAGCGATAGTATCTATTGCAGGAGCTGGAATTGTGTGGGTGTTATTTCGTTAACGTCGTTTGTATTGCTCTATTGCGATCACCACTATAGCTACTATGAATAACCAAACGTTCTCTGCTAATACTCCTAGAGCTTTACCGGCTATAGTAAATATGAAATTCGCAATTGATCCAATCATTCCAGGTAGTATCTGTCCAAGTTTCTTTCCCATTTCCTTTAACAAATCACCTGTCGTTTTTAATCCCTTCTTTACTGTATCTGCCACTTTGTCGATACCATCTTTTACTGGTTTCGGTACGGTTTTCGATAGCCTGGAAACTATTACGCTAACGATAGCACCAATAGCAGTTACCACCGCAAGAACAGTCATTCCATACTTCCTGAAAATGTATTTAACCCTTTCACGTAGTGATATGCGTTCTAGTATGGCTTCTTCTTGACGTTCAAGTAATTCTCTTGCCTTATGGATAAATGTTAATTCTATCTTAGCTATTTCTTTCTGAGCGTCGGTCGATTCGGAGTCTTCAAGAATAGATTCGTTATTTGCTTCCCGATCAGCGAGTTGTCGTTCTGCAAATATTACTTCATTAGCAGCCTCTTCATTATTTGGACCTAAAGCATCTTTGAGAGCTTTCCTCATCTTCACGCGTAATTTCCTATCATCATCATTACCGACGAATAGACGTTTAAAGGGTTCTTTGCTTCCAAGTTCACGAACGGTGATGTTTCCATCTACTAAGGAGATTTCTATATTATGCCGAACACCAGCATCCGGATATTGCCTCTTTACTATGTCAACCAGCATTTCTTTTGCCGAATCTCGAATCGTTTGTTCGAATGTGAATCCTCGAAGTGGGTCACCTTCTATAGCGTAGTCATGCAAATTATCCATGGTAATTGTCTCACTACCCTCAGCTTCATCTTGATTGCCACTCAATAAGTAAGCCACGTATCTTTCATTTGCTTCTCGTTCTCGTTGTCGGTCTTCTTCATCTAGTTCTCGTCGGTTTTCTCCATCTTGTTCTTCGTATCTGTCGGTACTATCCTCATGTCTCACATCGACGTCGACTCTATCTTCCATGTTGAACATAACTATATATCATGGTATATTCAACATGATATCGTCGAAGTTAATTCCTAAGGAAGCACTAAGAGCGCAACTCGCACTCAAAGCTCAACGAACATTATATAGAAAAACTTTCACTCCATCATCTGCTAATCCAGGTGAGACGCTCTATGTGGAAGTTCCAACGGTGGGAGAAGATATCGTATTAGTACCTGGTAGTTTGGCATTATTGGGTGATATCGTATTGTCTGGTGGACATGTTAATAATCGAGTCGTTGCAAATGTTGGACGTTGCTTAGTTATGCATCGAGTTTGTAAGATAGGAGCTGAAATAGTAGAAGACATTGCTCGATCGGATCTATTACAAACATATTCCGATATCTATCTATCTACACAAGAGAGAGAATCGAGAGTACAACAAGGTATCCAATCAGATAACACAAATAAGCTACGATCTAAGGCTGGTGATGCAGGTACTTCAGAGGTTGGTGAGAATGCATTGTTAGCTGCATATGGTTCAAAATATAGAATTCCGTTAGACGTTGATATTCTTACACAACATGGAGTTCTATATCCACATGCATTAGAAGACACTATTTCATTCGAATTAACTCTAGCCCACTCTATCAATATAATCGTTGGATCAGATTCGACAAAGATAGGTACGTACAAGCTTACCAACATCCAGTTAGAATACGAAGCAATCAAGAATGGAACGCTAGCTAGGAAAGCATTTCTCGCATATGAAAATGGTACTGCATTCCTATACGATCACGCAGTTCACTTTAAGACGGTAACTATCGCCAAGGCAGTAGAAACTTTGATATCTCAGAACGTCAATGTTCCACGACGATCATTTTCTGGATTACTTCTTCTATTCGTAGATCCTCACACCGCCGGTTCACGAGATAGCGAAGCATTCGTAAATCCTGATATTTCAAAGATAGAGATAGACGTAAATGGAGTTCCAAATAGATTCTTTCCAGGGGGTATGTTAACACCAGATTTTTGGGAGTCAACAAAAGGATGGTTTGGTACATCCGATACCTCTATGACTCCTACCAAATTTTACAATAACAGATTTGCCATCCTAGTCGATTGTCGTACAGCAAAAGATTCCACCGTTCATGGTGATGGCTTGGCACAAACTGGTGGTGGAAAAGATATAGACATTCGCATACATAGAACTGCAGGAGGAAGTGGAAACGTTAACATGCACATCTACGTTCTCGCAGATGCTCAGCTCATGATATTGAACAGATCTCTGTATAGTATAACGTACTGATGGATTCCTTGGTAGAACACATCCCATTCAACTCACTCATAGTAGGTCCAACGAATTGCGGAAAGACTGCATTTCTCATAGAACAACTTCGTGGACCATTTCGTGGTAAGTTCGATTACATAGTACTGATTTGTCCTACGTATGCCCACAACAAGACATATCATGGATTTGCTAATCGAGATACGCATTTTTATGTCATATCACCATCTCAGGATGCTATCGATACCACATTAAATATTTGTGCAACCTTTTGGTCAGGTACCAATACATTATTGATTCTAGATGATTGTGCCGCATCAAAAGATGTAAAACGAAGAACTGACAAACTAGTAGATTTAGCATTCTCTGCCCGACATATAGGACTATCTATTTGGGTACTATCCCAACAATTAACGAGTATATGTAAACCATTTCGTGAGAACGTAGCTATCGTAGTAGCATTTCATACTGCATCGGTTATAGATGGAAAGAGGATATTTGAAGATTACGGAGGCTCACGAGAATGTAATGAGTTACGAACGATACTTCGATCTCATAAGTTTGCTCGCGTATGTTTCTGTTTGCGACATCCTTTTGCAGTAGTGTTAGAGATACCCGCACCTATAACATATTATCATGGATGAATACGTTAAAGAACTGGAAGGTGAGGATTTAACAGGTCCACCACCTAAATTGGAATTTTCAACCGAATTGGAGGATATCGAAGAATGGCGGGAAGAACTTAAGACCTTAGCTGTATTAGGTAAAACGAAAGAATGTCTAGGACAGAATTTCTCCCTAACAGATATAACTAAACTATCTGAGAAGGACGTAAAACGTTTACATAGTAGATACCAGGCCGTAGTAGCAAATCAAATAACAGTACACTTAGTAGATGGTGTACTACGTCAAGTTACTCGCGCAGTCTCATACGTAGCTACACTAGACAACCAACAAGCACTGTTTAAGGATCTACAAGAAAACCAATTAGCCCGCCATCAGATATCTATGGCGGCTGGTCGATTAGCACTTAAACACGGTCGATTTGTAGCTCTAGCTAGTGTCTTGTTCAATGTAGCTGATCACATAGTCATTCCTGGTACACCTATTGAACCTTCGCAAGTAACTACTATATCGAATCGAGATGGAGGAACAGACGGATCAGATAACTGCGAATCCACCGAAAACAACACCAACTAAAGTAAAAGATCCAAAGAGGGTTGCTGCTGGGAAAGCATTAGCACTAAGTAATAAACTTGCTAGAGAGGCTCAAAAGAGAGAGATTTCACGTGAAAGTGAATTACCTAAAGAAATCAACGCAGATGAAAGTTGGATGAAAAATGTGTCTATCAATACTACTATCGCAGTTGTTGGTACGGGTGCCGCATTGTTTGGCGTGTACTATCAATACAGAAGATATAGAGACGACACTTCTAAGAACATTAGTCCTATACGACCCGCGAGTCCGATAAAGACTACGGTACCAGATATGGAGTAACAATTAAAGACTAGAGATATACGATATATATTAGGATGGATAAAGAATTGACGAAAATAGCGACCGATGCTGCTATGATAACTGGAATAGCTACTGGTATTGGTTGGATCGTAAAAAAGGCTACTAAGGAATCTATGCTTAGTGATCCTTCTATTTCTATCATAAATTACGTGAAGTGGACTGCAGTAATAGCTGGTAGCATATATGCAAAACAATATCTCGAGAAACAAAAGATCGTACCATAATGGCGACGTTAGCAGCTATTGGAATGTCTATTTTCGGAGCAATTTTGAATGCAACGGCATTTACTGGTGGTGGAGTGCTTGCTAGGATGTTTGGTGGGAAAGATGAAACTGCTAATATAGAACGAGAGAGACATGATAGGGCAATGGAAAAATTCGATGCTGCTAGGAAGGCATATATCGAAGAACGTCAAACATTGTCTGATTGGGCGCATAAACAGGAAGTTGCTGAACGCGATTCTTATAATAATCAACTCTATAGTAACCGAGCTTTCATACAATCCGATAAGTTACGTCAGGAACTGAAACGACTCGAAGCAATGAAAGAACCCCGTTTATCTGACTACTATCGACCATCTAACGCACAGAAAACTAGTGAGTTGATCTATGTTGGTGGTGGAATGCTAGTCGCTGGATACGCTATTAGTCGATATGCCTTTTAAAAAACGAGAATTTTTACAATTGATGAGATACTAAAAAAGAAAAAAAGAATAAGAACTAGTTGGTTAGATAAGTTCTTATTCTTTTTTTCTTTTTTTTTCTTCTTGTTGAAGGTTAGAATACATAGATATATAATGGATGCTAAATTTGCGAATATCTTCTATGGTCCTATGGGCTATTGGAAAGGTTATGCTGCAATTGGTAAGCTATCGGTAGCAGCGAAAACATCAGAAGACGTAGCTAGGAGTTGGTTGGAAAAGCAATCTATGTGGCAAATATATCTACCACCACCAAAACACATTCCACGTCCGCATTGGACTGTATCGAAACCAAATGAAGTCCACCAAGCTGATTTGATATTCTTACCACACGATCGTCCTGGACGTGGAAGGAAACTATATAAGTATGCATTAGTGGTAATCGACGTAGCTTCTCGATACAAAGAAGCCGAACCTTTAGCTTCGAAAGATAGTGGTGAAGTTTCTGCGGCATTCGAACGAATCTATAAACGTAGTCCACTCGAATGGCCAAAGACGTTGCAAGTGGATCCTGGTAGAGAATTCATGGGACGTATGTCTGAAACGCTAGAACTACGTGGTACGAAAGTTCAACGGGGTGAGGCTGGTAATCATAGAGCACAAAGTTTTGTCGAACGAGCAAATAGAACTCTAGCTGAGAGATTGTTCGGATACCAGTATGCACAAGAGATGGTGCTTACTTCGGAAGGATCGGATGCACGTAGTAGAGAATGGGTATTGAGGCTTCCTGATGTTATCAAGGCTATGAACAATGAAGTTACTCGACTAACGGGTAAGGAGCCTTCGAATTCTATAGAGACACAACAAGTAAACATAAAGACTCCTATATATTCTCGAACTATTGGATTGGATGAAAAGCGACTACCATTTGACGTTTTAGTTCGATATCTCTATGCATCTGGAGAATTGGAAGGTGGAACTAAACGAGCGACTGATCCTGTATGGAGTTTACAGACATATTATATTTCTCGAAGTGTGGTATCATCAAATCAACCAGTTCTATACTATTTAGGAAAAGATGCACCAAAGCGAGGGTTCGTTCGTGAAGAGATACAAGTGATACCACCAGATACAGAACTACCACCAAAAGGTATTCTAAGATAGAAGCAACTCGCAAATAAAATCATCTAAGTCTTCATCCTCTGGAATGATGTTTCTACGGCTGTAGGATAGCGTATCGATTGCATTCGATATTATATTGCTAATAAAATCGGCTACTTCTTCATTATCTGGAAAAAAGTCTCCATGACCGTAGGCTATCGTATCTATTCCGTTTGCTAAAATACATCTCTTACTATCGAATGGTGATAGAGATACTTTATTCATATGTATGCCATACATCTTATGACCTTCACTTCGAAGCATATTCATTCCATGTTTGAATACTTTCTTATCCATCAAGCACTCTTTATATTGTTCATGACGAATACGATGTTTCACTACTGCCTTCTTGGTACCTTTAGCTTTACGAATCTCATCGCCATCTACTCTCAATATAGAATAGAGCTTAGATCGTAGTCCAACATATTCGACTATAGTAATACCTCCACATTCATCTTTCATTTTACCAAGTACTTTCTTGTTGTTGATACTATACAGCGGATGGTCTTTGCTGTAGTTACTAGTATCATATAGATGTTTATGAGTTGCCATATCTGCATAGATATCTTCAGTTTTAAAGTGTAGTAATAGACTGTCGGTATCGGTATAAAGTAGATTACATCGTTGCCCATATTGCTTCTTAATCTCGTTGTAGTAGAAGTCATACATCAGATGCTTTGATAGATCTAGAATTGACATTCCAACGTATATGGGGCGGTTCAGCAATAGCTTACTTTTGTAGTTATGTACCGCGGCAAGATCGTCATCAAAAATTGTAGATCGAGCATAACTAGGTTTATTCAATAGACGTTGTAGTTTGTTTCCTTCTGATGCACGCACTAATTGGATATCTACACGCTTACGTAGATTCTCCATTGTTTTTCCAAATACGCTATTGTTCATCAATTTGTATAGATCCTGCTTGAAGGTGCTCTTCGCTTGTTTTCGTAACTCAGTATTCATTTGTATATATGGTTCCATCCATGGTGATTGGTCAAACCGTAGTGCCTTATGGATCTTTATCAAACGCATACCAAGAGATAGATACAATTGTAGGTTACGGTAGTGGAGCACATATCGTTCTTTGTTATATAGATTAGGTACAAGTTTTTCTACTTTCAAAGATCCATTACCTTTATATAGTTCCTCAAATAGATTGGTCTGATACTCTGAGAACAAATCTTTATTCACCCGAATTCTCTCGGGAGCTAGTGGATAGTCGTTGTGCGTATCGTGAAGTTCTCGAGGATATTCGAGATCAACTTCAAGGATATAACCCCTATCTGAAACTATTGCGTGATTGGTTATTTGTTCTTCTGTTGGTGTATACCACTCAAATCCTCCTGTTGGTAAATATTGGCTCATGGCCCATCCATATAAGTTATTCGCGTCTAGATATAATATGTGGCTATTTGGTTTTTCTGGATCGAAATCCTGTACGTTTTTATTATTCGCTTTGGCATAACGTTGTGATACCATGGATATACCGCCACGTAGACCTCTCTCGATGAATAGATACATGTCATAGTCAGTTAATAGTTCGAGTTTCACTCCAGTTATCTTTAATAAAGCGTCCCATGAAAGTCCTGGACTCGTATAATAATGTGCAGGATCTAATCCATAGTTTTGCATACATGTTGTACGAAAGTCCTCGAACACATCTGCTAGAAGAAGTACATCAGTTTGTAGATAAAGATCATGATAATCACCTAATGTCTTACAATCAAATACATTCCAAACTCTTATTGCATGTTCGTAATCTTCATCGGATATGTCCTCTAGAGTTAGTTTACTATAGAACGCATCTTTAGGTGGTAGAGAAGTCTCTGCAAATCTATCCCACGCATCCATGTACTCATATGGATATACTCCTTTACGAGTTAATAGATTGGCTTTCTCTTGATTGGATGTATATTTTACAATTTGTTGAAATGTGTCTGATTCTGAACTCGATACCAATGTACTAAGAGATGATGGTAGAAATTGAAAGCTATCAATGAATCGTAGGTTACCAAGTGAGAATGAAATATATTTCTCCATATTGTTTGGAATACAAGATATCTTACCTAATGTTATGGATATGGATTGCATTATTAGGTGAGCATCGTATCCACGAAGATTATGGAATACGACTGGGATGGTAGGAAAAGCACGTAATTTTAGATTGCAGGTATTGTGTGCGGCACCTCTAAACTCGCCTGTGATGTGGCAATGATCACGTACTTTATCACCAACCAATGGCTTCTGACAGATATGACAAATTGTTGCGCTATTATAAGCCTTATAGTTTTCCCATGACATGCATAGTGGTTTAGCTTTTTGGGCTTTGATCTTCACCTCTTCCTCTTGCATACGTTGTAGAAAACGTTCGATAGTATCCCTACCTCTATATAGTACTGGTGGTTCACTATAACCATCAGAACGTACAACTATATAGCAAAATCCACATGGAATATGTTCTTCCGTTTTAAGCGTGTTGCTCTTCTTTGGGCCTTGAGCAGGTCCTTCGATCTTAGTGGTTAATGCCTCGAAATCTGCATAGATAATATAGGTTACTTTGAGCTGCTTGTGTATATTCTGGAATGAGACTTCGTTGTTCTTATTGGTAGGCATTTCAATGCGTATGGCTTTGTCATTGATACCATTACACTCTGTAATATGCTTTTCAAGAAGAGCTTCATTGGAATATCCATGCAGACATCGTTCGCAGAAGTGTTTCCTATGTTCGTGCTTTGTCTGATCGAATAGGAGTTTGTTGAAGTCCTTTATCCAGCAATAGTGTTGTTTACCACTCTTTAGGTCTTCTATAAGTAGTAGATGGATGTACTTCGAAAAAGTCTTCTTTGAGATACGATATATGATTAAGCACTTTTCCTTTGGATCCCATCCATATACATTAATAGAAATGTTGTTTTGCTTCTCCAAAAGTGGTATTTGCGATATTGGTGTTGGTGAGTCCACCCCCTTGGATTTCACCATATCTATCTGATACTTTGATGTCCTCTGAGGATCTTTCTTAACTGGAAACATTGCTGCGCATATCGACCAAAGTGCACAGTGGTTGTCTTTGTTGTTCACATTGATCACGGCTTTCTTATTCGCTATTTCTTCAGGTAGTGGTAAATACGAACCTCCACGTAGTGGTTGGTATCTAGCGATGTTTAACCATAGAATATTGACTCTATCTACGACCCAATTTGATCCACGACTGATCCACTTCTCAATTTGGTCATATATCTGAGCATGTGCTTCTACTATTACCTCGCGGATACCAGCATCATCGATCAAAACAGATTGTTTGCTATAAAATGTAGCTGTCTCGTATACGTAACCATCAGGTTTATCAAGTACGAAAGTTATGTTTAAAGCTAATTGGGCCTTAAAGGTGTTGTGGTTTCGTAGTTCTTCCTTAAACTTTTCGGTAGTTTGTTTACGTACACCGGCAAGGAAAACGGCTGGATCCGCTCCCATAGGATTATCATCAGGAATATCCATCTTCCATCCACGTAAATAGTTCTTTAAAGGGCGTACTCGAACAAATGTTGGTGTATGCTCAGCCATGATATAATACCTTATTAACAACACTCCTCTAATAGGGTGTTAGAATACAATAAATTCACTATAAACCAAGTGTTCGAATAAATGTTAACATATGCAGTACCATGGATGGATATACTGCATAGTAATCACTTCTCTAATAGGGTGTTAAAATGTAAAAAATACAACGAAAAAAATAGTACAACAAAACTGCTCCAATCCGGAAAAAAAGCTGTAGAAACCGATTACTTAATATAATTTATAAATACAATAAATGAACTATAGTAGTATCGTAACTGGCGTGTTCTGGCGCACGTTGTATTTTTTCGTTGTTTTTTCATCTAATGGACCCCGAACGAAGTGAGGGCTGAACGAAGTGAGGATGTCCATTAGATGAAAAAACAACGAAAAAATACAACGTGCGCCAGAACCGCCAATTACTATACTACTTAAGTAAACAAGTATAATTATAATGGTATTATAGCTATACATTCATTAAATTCATTAAATACTTATGAAAATATGTAAGGTGTTTTATTTGTTTACAATTAGATTTGGTCATCCAAAAGAAACTTTTTGTATTTTTGTTTGAAAGCATAGTATGGAAGGTCTTTAAGTTCTGTTGGTATAGATTGCCAGAGTTTGGGTGCGGAGGACCGAAATGTATGAATCCCATAATTTGTTCTCACTTTGGGTTTGTAGAATTTTGTTTGACAGCATATCTGGTATTGTAGGAATGAACAAGCCACCAGAAGGGGTGCATTTACTAATTATCCCATGAATGCGACACAATCAGATTGTTCGATCTACTCGATCTACTTCAGATGAATTGTTTTATTTCAATGTTCAGATGAATTCAAAAATCAGTCCCAAGAAAGCCGAACGGGGAATTGCCGTACCCTTTTCCGAAGATGTATGTTAGCAAAATTCGTACCATGTTCGGGATATGAAATTTTCATGGCTAACTCGCTTACTGGCAGGTGGCTCAAACCTGGACAGACATGGTAGTTGGTTCCTAACAATCACTTAGTGGTGATGACGTAACGATGACATCATCGGTCATGTAATTTTAAGTACATGCACATATCTCCCTCATTTCTAATGCCAGACGGCTCAAACTTTGTCAGGTATGGTATTGGGTCCCCACGATTCACTTAGTGATTATGACGTAACGATGACATCATCGGTCACGTGATTTTTTAGTATATACCAAAATAGCTCACTGACCATCCGCGAGTTGCCTTAGGGGCCCTATGTTTAACTCATTATCTTATATTTTTAGTAAATACCTTTTAAAAGAAGGCAACATACTTTACATTATTTAAAGTGTCATCCGAAAAGCGGGAAGTTGTTAAGGTGTATTGTTTTTTGGACATTTTAAATCCGAGTTTGTTCAGGCAGCCAGCAAGACAGTGTATTAATGGAACCTCGCTTACCTCGGCTGAAAAACAATAATTGCTCTCAAATGTTCCTTTTGGACGCCTAAGTCTATTGCCATGTTTGTCACTTCCAAATTGTACACTAGATATCATTTATGGGCCGATTTTCCATGTCCATAAAACTCATTTGAATTTCCTGTGCCGCCATCTTGGCCACGCAAGGGATTGTGGTCGAAACAGCGAATTAACACAATGAACCATTGCGAGTTTTGTCCAAATTATTAATTGCTGCTCCACTCGCTTCGTTACACAACAAACGAGCTATATTGTTTTCTGACAATAGAGGCAACACTGTGACGTCATAAGATCCAATATGGCTGCATACAGGAAGTTCAAATGAGTTTATGGACTGATGAAAATCGGTGCATATATGACATCTAGTCTACAATTTAGAAGTGACAAACACAGCAACAGACTTAGACATCGATCAGGAACATTTGAGAGCAAACATTGTATTGTAGCCGAGGTTTCCTTTAAACGCTATGAACTGTTTTTCTAATTATCTCTCAGCTGTTGTTTGTATATATATATACATGTATATATTACATATCAAGAATGAGGCCATTTAAAATCTGGAACTGTTGTAGAACAGTAAGTTAAGGAAGACAGTTGTTGCATGCATGTATATATAAAATAATTTACATGTAATATAATTTCAATGTTTATCAACTTGACTGTTTCGTTTTCTCCACAGCATCGATAACTAGGGAAACAAAACGAAAAACAAAAACATAAAGAAAAAGATGAGTTGACAGAATTATGGTATATACGTCATTTTGAACTATGATCCAACCATTTAGGGCGGGGTATTTGACCAACTTAAATGCCCCGTATAGCGGGGCATTAGCTCTCATTAGAAACACAAATACCTAATCCCCGCCTAATAGCCGGGGTTGGGGGGCCTGGGTTTACATTGACTGGTGCATAATATGATCACATCACTGACCAGTTTTGCACCAACTGAACTCGCTGCCCGTTAGCTACATGTTATCATTTAGGAATGCCACCATGCTATGTTAATCTAAGCGACAAATGTAATAAGCGATCGAATATACGCACACAGTCGCAAAACTAGTCGTAACTCCTTTGTTCAGGACGGCAGCGGGACAACGAGCGTTTATCTATCGTGCAGTGAAAATATGGAATAGTTTAGATAAGCGGATTTTTAAGTAGATTTTAGACGTACTATCATATTGATGCTGAAAAGCTCTATGGGAGCATTTAATAATAAACCAGACCAAATATCGGAGTAAGTTGTCCCGAAGCCTCGACTCAAGCTCGAATTTTGATAATATCTGAGTAACAACGCTCAAGCTATTTATTATAGTCATCAGACAAATTTGCATACCATGTGGGATGTTCTGTCGACAATGCGTCTGTTTTCGAAACCGAAAATGTTTGATCTCGGCCGGTGTGCTATCCGTAAACTATTCATTCGTAGGAATAGACTTATATATATATATTTGATTGTTTCTCAAACACAGAACTAAAGTTAGGAAATTACGTTAGTACAGTTTGTATAATAAAAGCTACGCGAAAAATCCTAAATACGAAGGTGACACTTTCACGGTACATACGTACATTGTATTTCCGGTTGATAAGCGCAGCAAGCAAAGGGAAAATTCCCGGAACCATTGTTTTTGTTTTTTTGTTCTTGTGAGTCCTTGGCCACACACAAATTAATACAATACGGTCAACTTTTATTGAAGAACTTCGAGTATTCCACGTCTCTTGTTAAAACGAAAGCCGAAAGTGAGAGGTTGAAAACAATGGAAGCGAGCTAAATCTTCCAATGTTATGATCTAAGTTTTCACTTTCACTGGCGGACACTTTTATTCGAATATTGTCGAGATTATCCAACGCTGTAAATCTTTGTTCGTTGCCGCAGTTATAGGTAACAGGACCTCCGGCTCAATTCCTGCTATAAACTGCATGCAAGGACGTTCATTAGTTCCGTTTGTTACTCAGTTTACAGCTTCTATATCAGTGAATGGCATTACTAAGAAAGGACTTCCAGATACACTTTAAATTGCAATCAAAATCCCCCTTTCTCGGAGTTTTCCTTTCCGGGAAATCATATAATTTTAACAGGAATGCGTTAAATACGGATAATCTTCCGGTTTTGAAAACATACACTTTGCTTAAAACAGAAAAATAACATCCCACATGGAGTACAATCTTTGTTAAGTGGTGAATAAATATCAAACGTTACCTGAAGGGTTGAGGTCCGGCAGGCAAGCGTTACCTATGAAGAAATTAACGCTTTCCACTGAATTGACCTCTCTTTTGCCGTCATGCATGGCACGTGATGAAGGAACTTTATTGGCTATTTTTCAAATTATACTTATACGTCCTGTAGAGTAAAACGACATTTACATCAAGATGAGAAAAATTTGCTCGTAAATGCGTAACAGTTCGATGCTGATTCGAACCGTGGACCGGAAGTCAGTATGAATATCAAGTAGTCGAATGCTCATGCGCGAGGGCACTCAGTTTCCTCTTCAGTTGTGTCTGGAAAGTCGTGCGATCTGGTGGAATATCGATCCTGGGTCGAAGTAATGGCTTTGTCTTCTTTGAGGCAGATAACTCTCGTCATTCTTCCTTTGTTTTGCGGAATATTGACTTCAGAAGCTGCATGGGATCATAACATCGCCATTTCTTTGCAAGACGGCCATGATAACGATTCCTGTCTCAACAGCTCGCTTCACTGTAGAACTCTGGACTTCGTGTTGAAAAACTTGATGAACTCAACACGAGTGCTGCTAGTGCCTCCACCAGCGAATGAATCTCACTTCTTGAAAGAGAACTGCACAAACCTCACTTATTACAGAAACATTGCCTTTATTGGAAACAACTCGCAGGTAAAAGTCAAATGCCAAAATGAAACTGGACTTTCGTTTCATTTTAGCGAAGGCATCACTTTCGAGCTGTTGCATTTCTCCAAGTGTGGGCGCTTACAGTATTCTCCTCCGTTTAATAATCTGAGCCATTCCCCGTTGCAGTTTTATGCAGGGATTTTCCTGGCATACTGTAGGGATTTAGTCGTTACTAAGTGTGTAATATCTGGAAGCTCCGGAATAGGATTGGTCTTGTATGATGTGGGCGGGAACGTGACGGTCACGCACTCAACATTTGAAAAGAACTTTCATCAATCTAATAGTAATAATAATATATATGGAGGAGGAGGGGTGAGTGTGCAGTTCACTCAATATGGAGCACTACCACCATTTGAAGTCAATAACACAATACACTTGAACTATACCAACAACAACATGTATTATTTTGGTAACTGCTCTTTCATAGAAAATCATTTCAAGAAACTGAAACTGAATGGGACACCCAAAGTTCCTCTTCCCTTTGGGTGTGGTGGAGGACTGTCAGCATTTTTTCGTGGCTCATCACAGAACAACACAATGCTGATTGACAGTTGTGCATTCCAATCTAATACTGCCCATTGGGGAGCAGGAATGTTTGTGGAGTTCCACGATGAAGCCCAAGGAAATCATTTACAAGTTAATAACTGTTGTTTCAGAAACAATAATGCTACTTATGCTGGAGGCGGTATGAGGACTGGGAGTTCAGTCAATGTGCATAAACAACTCAGAGAAAACAAAATCAGCTATGAAGAAGTTCATTTCATAAACAACAGTGCAATACTTGGTGGTGGGCTATCTCATTATGGTTCAACATATTTACCTACTCATAAGTCTGAGCGCCGAAACATGTCGTTAACTGATTGTTATTTTCATGATAACAAGGCAACAATGGGGTCAGCATTTGGAGTGGTTTTGAACAATAAAAATGAGTTTGGTATTGGACCTGCATTGCCATTTCGTGTTGTACTGGAAAGTTGTGAATTTGTTAACAATACTGTTATTCTGACTGAAGACAAAGTTGTTGTTGGACAGGGTGCAGTGTACACATCCAATGTTCCTCTTATACTGAAGGAATCTAACACATTCACAAACAACTCCAAGACTGCTATGCTATTAGACAATGCTATTGTAAAGGTTTATGGTAATGCCTCATTTCTTCGAAATGCTGGCATCAATGGTGGAGCTTTAGCATTGTATGGGAAGGCACAGATCATAATGACGTACAATTCCCAGATGCTGTTCAAAGAAAACAAAGCAGCAGCAAAAGGTGGTGCAATTTATGTGAGAGCACCTGGCCCAGCAGTTGCTGCATTTGAAACACGGCAATTACGAAAACATGGTTGTTTTCTTTCTTATGTGGATAAATCAGGTCATCCTGTTGACATTGAAGAAGTTAAACTCTGGAAAACATGGCTTAGGTTTGAAAATAATTCAGCTTATAACTGGAGTGGAGATTCCCTGTATGCAACAACCCTGCAGGCTTGCTTCAAAGCTGATGAAAAGAGACTTAACAACACAGCCCTGATTTGGAGTAATGTTGTACACTATTCAGGAAATACATGTATTGGAAAAGAAATTTCTACTGATCCTGTCAAAATGAATTTTGAAAAGGAGGAATGGTCAGTTGCACCAAGTGAAATTTTTAATGCATCTGTGAAATTGTTCGATGAAAAAAATAGCCCTGTGTATGGCATTATCAGAATTGATGTCAAAGCCACTAAAGTGAAGAATGTTTCACTTGACTTGCCATCCAATCTGTTTCTTGTTGAGATTGATGACAATGGGCAAAGCATGGTTCGCAATCTTAAACTCAAAGGAGAAGAGAACACTGATTTCACAGTGGAAATTAGTAATCTTGATGGACAAGCAATAAAAAACAAGTCCACAGAAATTAGACTCTGTAATTGTACTCCTGGTTATGAGCAGAAAGGAGGAAGTGAAAAATGTGTATGCTCCAGTCCAACAGAGAGATGGAAGGAGGGAATGTCCCATTGCCTGGCTGATGGCAAAACTGTCTTTTTAAAAAGTGGATATTGGGGTGGTAAAGTTGATGATAATTTTGTCACATATCCATGCCCTCCAAATTACTGTTCTTATCCAGATCAAAGAGATGAAAGTATGGTTTCTTTCCAGTATAATGCTTCTACGTTGTGCCATGGCAACAGATCAGATAAAAGCATTTTATGTGGAAAGTGCAAGAATGACTATACAGTAAATGTTGGAGACGAGGACTGCACACCAAACTCGGAATGTGCAAAGCACTTAGCTTGGCAGATACCATTGTTTATCTTAGGAATTCCCGTTATTGTGTTGGTTGTACTTAGGATTAACATAGACATCTTCACTACTTACTTAAACTCTTGGCTCTATTTTTATCAAGTTGTACCTTTATTGATAAACGAGGGAGCAAAGTTTGACACAGTCTTGATGGGCATAATAAGTTTAGCCAACTGTCGGTTACCACAGGTAGGAACCTGCTTCTTCAGAAATATAGATAACCTTTCGAAGTTTGGCCTCAACTATATCCTTCCAGCTTATGTATTAGTCCTATTGATTTTTATAGCACGAACTGCAAGGTGCTGCCGGAACTGCTATGTCAATAATAATGTATTCCGTGCTGTTTGCACTCTTCTAGTGCTGTGCTATACTAATGTTACCACTATTTCATTCAACATCATCCATGCAGTAAATCTGGGTGGCAGATGGGTCTTATACGGTGATGGTAATATTGCCTTTGATGAGCCTTGGAGTCCTGTACTTATTGGTCTATTCACAGTTGCTATTGTTGTGATCATTTTGTTTGTGTTGTTAGTACCATTGATGCTCATGTGCAGAGGATGGTTTGTGCACCACTTTAGGTTCATGAACAACTTCACACCCTTCATCGACATCTTCCAGCAATGCTACCGTAATGGGCGTGGTTGGTTTGCAGCATATTACTTCCTTTGCCGCATTGCTTTGCTTATTGTTGACCTATATGCCTTTCCTGGGCCTTTCAAAAGGTGCCTCCTTGAAAACCTCACTGTTCTAATCCTCTTGCTCTGTGTATTATTTAAGCCATATCGAACTGCCCAAGAACATAATGATAACAACTATATGTGGCTGAATGCTGTTGATGGTGTAATGTTAGCTAACCTTTGCGTCATCACTATCATGTGCTCTGCTCAAAATAGTAATGCATCACATCTGACTCGTAAAGGTCTTGCCTACTGTGTTAAAATACTTGCATGGTTTCCTATGCTTTACTTAGTAGGCCTTATTGTCTATGCTTTAAAAGTCTATTGCCTTCAGCGGCCTGCACGAAGAAAAGGATATGAACATCTGGAAGACCCATCCTCTGCGTCTGGGACAAGCGGCCATGATCCAAATACTACAACTTGTGGGTAAATGTTTGTGCTTTTTGTCTGATGGTTTCTTTGTAAGGGGCACCGACTAAATCGTAAGGTTTTCACAATTTTATCCAATCCCCCCTCACATCTCACATATAAAACAACCCAACCCCTAGCGTTTCTCTGGACCTCCCCCCCCCCCCCCCCCCCCCAAAAAAAAAAAAAGAAAAAAAAAAAGAAAGATAAATGATTTTAAAATAGACATGATCACTGAATATGATTTAATTCTTGCAAAATATTGTTCATTTCAGTTAAACCAACCAAAAGCGCTACCAAATAATATCAAAGTATAAACACAAAGGAATGCAATGGCTTCTCCAACAATCTAACCTTTCTCCAGTTCCTGTTTATAGCTATTATTTATCTGTGTACATGAACCAAAAGCTGTGCGTGTTAGCAGTGTTCAGTTCAATGATACGAGGGATCACTATTTCTCAGCAGGTTTATTTTTTCATTTATTGGGCCCATTCTTTAAATGCACGATGCAACAAGAAAACCTTTTCTGAAATAGATGTACATGTAGATAAAAAGGTATAAAGTACAATTGTCCATTATCTATGGGTGGTCTAATTGCCTACTGGGTACTAGCTGGTACAATTCTCATTAGCTGATAATGGCCATAAGATGGTCTCAAGAGTGGAATATTCTTAGAATATAGAGTTGTTGTCCCTTGGGGTCTTGCTCCCAAACCTACTTGTAAGTTTCATTTAGGTGGTAATGTGCTTCAACCTTCACTCACAGAGTCACAGAGTGTTTGGAGTATTCAGCATTTTGAGTCCCCAGGGGAGGGGGGCATGGGGCATGTTTTGGGTGGGGGTGCTCCACCGAGACAATAATAATAATAATAATAATTTATTTACCGTCGGTAACGCAGGAAGTGGTTGCCCAATCTCCCGAGCCAGGGGCTCATGATATAAGCGCTCGACAAATTAATAGTAACAAAATAAAAAATTTGTAGTAGGACAATAAAGCTAGGGCATGACATTATAACACGAATGGAAGCTAAGATAACTCTAGTTTCAACTATTTACATATATATAGTAATATTGTTAGTACATAACAAAATGGATAAAGGCTAAGAGAACTCTAGTTCAAACTATTTACATATATACAATAATAAGTAAGCAAGTCTAGCTATACTAATACCATACGATTTATATACAAACTCTAAGTTAGAGGTTAACATAAGAAACCATAGCCCATCTCCATCTCAGATTAAAGGGTTTTAAAATTTCATATCCCATTTCAGACTGGAAATGAGTTCATTAGCAAATGCTCTTACAAGGGCTAATAAGTCAGCGAGATATCAACAGCTTGGATCTCTCTTGGTTGATAGATTACTGCTCCCAGCTTCACATTTTAGTAAGATAAGATTTTCTCAATAATAGTACCCAACAAACATATAAGAGAAACAAAATATACCAAAACATCGTAAAAAGGTTTGCCCTTTCAGATTTGTAGGGGAACATTGGGATCCCATCTGTAGAAGGTCAAAAACCCAACCCCCTCCAGATATATGGGAAATGTGAGAGGATTTTGAGTTATTTTTGAGTTGTGATAGAGTGGTTTTACTTAACCTGTGAAGCATAACTAATAGTCAATTAGAAACAAAGAAAACAATGGAATTAGGGTATACATGTATGTGTGCCTATTAGTCTAATATCTCTTTGATGGGTTAAGTAAAATCACTGTATAGGCAATATTCTAGTATTTAATTATAGTGAGAAGCTAACCACTCTTACCGTAGAAAAGAGTAAAACATGGAGTGATGTATTTTTTAGTATCACTATAAAAAATCAAAAAGTATATTCAATTTATGGAACTTAAGGGGCTATGTCATGGTACTGTGCATGTATTGAGTAATCGCTCGTTTAGTGGCTGTTAATTGGATACAAACAGTTAAACTTTCCCTGGAGACTGTTTATATACACTGTTTGTTAGTCATTTTTGCATATTTGCTTTCATTTTAAGCATCCCACATGGCCGAGATGTTCGTTAGTTCATATCTTTTTCCAGCCCGGAAAAACGAATGTAAAGTCTTACCGCGACACAGCCCCTTTAAAGGTTACTTTTGAGAAGTTGGTATGCTTCTAAAATACAGTTAACAAGCTAAGAATTGAGTTGTTGTAATTACAAAGAACAAGATATTAATTATTTTATAAAATTGTAATTATGATATATTGTAATGTAATTGTAGACTGTCATAAGATTTTTTTTATGACTGAAATTGTTTATAAAATGTACACCTTATTTTGAAAGTTATGCCAATTAAAACCCTGGACCTGGTTGTTCGAAGCCAGGGTAACTTTATCCCTAGGATAGCGCTAATTCTGTAATTATTATCAATTTAGTTTACCCTCAGGTTAGTGATTTAACCCTGCGGTAGCATTTACCCTTGCTTCCAACATTAACCGGGTCCTGAAGTGCAAGTAAGATAAAAATGAAATATGAAAATCAATACTTACTCCCACAGTTCCTTCCCCCATTGTCATGTAAAGTGTGTAAAAACTGCATGAAAAGTGGGCGTGGCGAACGGTGACTCGAACAACAACAACAACTTTTTATTTCGTACCTCTATAAATATTAAATACAAAATTTAATCAAACAAAGAGAGGAATGATTCAAATATAATGGTACAGGCTAACTAAATAGTCAGAAGACTAATCTAGCAGGTAGCACTTACAAAGTACATTAAGCTGAAAATGGTCGGTAAAATTAGATGTACGAGAAGGTTATAAAATTGGACATAGATACATAAACAGTACAGGATACAGTTAAAGAAAAACATTCAAGTAAACTTTGCAAATAATTATGAAAGAAAGTATATACATGTAAATAAACACGACATTTAGTATTAGACAGACATAGGAGACCTAGAAAGTACAATATATACACTCAAATCGAGAAATATTCTACTATTCACTTGATGTAGAATCTATATTAATGATAAAATGTTTGACCTGATATACACTCTAAAGATAATTCCCTTCTTTGTTTTATATTCGTGGACGAGTTACCGTTCGCCTCGTTTTCATAATGCTTTACATGAAATATTCAAAATGGCGTAGGGAACTGTGAGCACGAGCTCCTGAGGAGAGGAATCGCTCACTTCATTCATGAAATTACAATATAAACTAACTAAAACCCTACCCTGAACCATTAAAAAACCTAACCGGTCAGTAAACGAGATCTTACCCACCTATAGCTAGGGTTCTCAAGAAAAACTTCTCAAGAAAATGGTGAGGTCAAAAAATTTGCGAGATTTTCTTGAACTCGAACCCCGCTCCTCCTACTCGTAAGGCAAACGTCGCAACCACTACACTAAAACAACCATCGTCGCTCAATTCCTGTTAAATTTTAAAACCACTGCTAATCTATGTATTTTTAGCCAATCAGAATGAGAGCGATTCCTCTCGATCTCCTTTGGAACCCCGACTGTGCGGGACTTTTCGCTTTATTATTATAGACTTGTGACTAGTTAAGGCAATAAGTATGTTACAACAGGTTGGCTGAGAGTAGGTAATAATAAATAAATATGATAATACGGTAATATATGGAAGCAATATTATATTATAGTAGCATTAATAAATGTAACACATCAGAGTAAGACCAATGTTACCATCTTACCTAATTTAGTACTTATTAATGAATAAAGCAAAAAGTTTTCTTCTGAATATGTCTTCTTTCTAGTTTAATATCTTGTGGTATTTTCCCCATATTTTAATGCCATTGTAAGTGATATATCGTTTTTTGAGGTCTGTTCTATTTTTGTCTTGTTTCAGGGATAATTTCCGAACGCTAAAATTTCTTAGTGAGATAGGCTGGGATGAATGTGGAGACAAGATATTTGCGATCGCTGTACTTGCATTTTAAAAATACTAAAAACAGTCGAAACTAACTGGGTTGCCACAGCGGCACTTATACGTGATCTATATATATTGTGTAGCTTTTTTATGTACTGTTTAAAACACGAACAGCAGTGTTTTATCAAGTTTAAAAATTCGAGGGCGAAGCCCGAGAATTTTTAGACTTGATAAAACACGTGCTGTGAGTGTTTTAAACGGCTTCAAAAACGCTTTAAGAATGCAATGAAAGAAAGACGCACATCTCAAGGGAATGGTTCACTTAATGAACCATTGAACCTTTGTATTCACAACGTCATGCAAAATATTCGATCGAGGTAATCACCGCCTGCAATTACGAAAATCTCAAGGGAATGACATGAAGAAATTACCATACTATGTTGTTTGAAGCGGCGTTTCGCAATGCAAGAACTGAACCTGCGCTTGAAGGATTTGGTGTCGTGGTTTACCTCGATAAAGTTCAAGACTTGGAAGGCGATGTGACTGATATGACGGCAGACTCTAAATTTGTTGACTCCGGCACAAAATATGTAAGTTTAATGCACGTTTTTATTATTTGGCGGCTTTGAGTTTGGTTTAATAATTGGAACTAAACAGTGGCTCGGTAAACAAGTAATGGTAGTTGGATAACTTGATTTAAAAAATATTATCTGTGTATCTCGGTAGTCTGCTGATATTAGTAAATTTAGTGCAAAATTTATTATCTAGGTACCTTATGTTCCGTGTACTTTTTGCTTTCTTTGGGTCTTTATCAGTGAATTCTTAATTAGGATGAAACTTTATATAAAATTTCATGTTCATTAGTATTCTTTATATAAAACGTTCATCCTAATTAGCAATTCAATGAGAAAGCTGCAACATCAATAGAAATGCCATTGTCTCAATCATTAACCCCGTTCCCTCTGGGACAGAATTCAAATCCCTCCGCGGGCCTTTTAGAATTATGAGATTTTATCAGGTATAAAGGAGCATGCACGTGACTGATTTGCTTCATCTGATTGGACAAAATGCTCATTAATTATTCATGAGTTTTTGAATTTCCAATTCAAGTGTTTTTATTTGACAAAGTTCGTTCAAATACGTGTAAGCACAACTAAAAATAGCAAGGAAGAATATACCTATATTTATAACATACATTAAAACAATTGTTAGTAATTTAAATCTATACGCTTAATTGAAATGAAAGAGGTTTTCCCCATATCTGCCTCTCCTATTTGGAACACTGCAATTTTGTCATGTGTTCTTCGTCTTTTCCCTTATAACATTAATTAAGCTTGTTTAAACCCCTCCTCGTTCCATTACCACCATTGCAAAAAAACAGGGATAATGTAGCTATTGATTCTTGGATTGAGGATTATTAGGCGTCTGAGCAAAACTTAGTAAAGGCCTTGCACGAGATTGGTATTGCTATTAGCAAAAACCAGTTTGTAAATGCTATATTTTCCACTTCCAATCCATTGTCGATCTTTCTAAAACTGCGTTTTTGAAGATGGCTTGTTCTCCAGCATTCATGGCAACGTCTTTCCCATGGGGATCACGAGCTCAATTCATTCGTCAATGAAGTATTATATCAGCACGTGACTTAGCTGAAAAGGGCCTATTAAACCCCCACCCCTCTCCCACACTTCACCCTAACCTTTAATGGTTAATCATTAATGAAATGATGCATATCCAAGGGAGGATGGGTGGGTAGTTTCCCAGAAACTGTGATTGAGCCCGGAACTAACGTCAACAAACTGAGGTATGGACTTGAAGACATAGGCAATCGCATACGTTCTAGCGCGCGATCTACCGCAGTATATCCTTTTTTCCAGTGGCAACTAGTCAATCAGAACACGAGAATCTGAACAGTTCTTGTATATAAGATATGTTTTATTTGGTACTTGTTACCCAAATCCCATATTGAGTTTACAGATTTTGTACAAGTTAGAGTCTTGGTTTGAAATGATTTGTAATTTTCTAAGTAAAACATATTAATTTAGTAAAACACGGCGGGCACAAAGAATGTCAAAATCGGCAGGGTTAATAATGGGGTCAAAATAAGTATAATTACAACCATTTCTTTCTAGCTTCTAGTGTAAATTTGTAAATTTGCGTTTTACATAGCCTGTAACGCGCGCAGAGGTTCTATTTGGGAAACCGCGATATATTTTAACGTTCTCTTTTTCCCTTCTCCTCCCCTCCCCTCCCCCTTACTTCCTTTTTCGTCCTCGCTCTATTCTAAAATATATCGCGGTTTCCCAAATGGAACGCCTGCATTGCAGGTTACCTTTTACACTGCTTCACAAGCTGGCAAATTGAATCCTCTACTTATGAAAATATAGAGCGCATGCAATTTTTACGTCCACCATGCAACTATATAGACATACATTGTGTGAATTGTGATTAACTAATAAATGAGTTAAACGTAACTGCTACAAATAAATCAAAAAATGATCATAACATATTTAAAAAATTGCAATACTGCTAGAATAGAAAGACTAAATAGACCCTTTTGTATTGCCCCATTTCAGATCACGTGTCTCGTTCCCTTGTTGCTATTGGTTCTTTTTTTTTCTTGTTAACGCATGAGAAGATGCATTCATGTGACTATGGAACAAACTGCCTGCTAAAATAAGAGACATTAATTCCTTGTCAGCATGATTTAAAGTGCCTATTACCTTTCGCACGTTTTATAGCTATGAACCTTCGAAAAGTTTTGAGTACTTCTGTGGCGAAAGTTTTGGTTTACAGCAGGATCCCATTACACTTTATGTTCTACGCTTGTTTGAAATCATGTAAATGTGACTTTTGTGACTATACCTGACCCATGACCGCGTAAGTTAAAGCATGGGTCAATACCTGTATAGACGTCCTCATTAATTATTCTCCATGGCGCCTTTCTATCACAACATCGATTTATTGAGAATATACACAGTTTGCGAGTTGTTAGTAAAGAAAAAAGTCGTTTTGGTCAACATGTTAAGTATTTCTTCAAATGATTGTAACGCCAAGATGACGTCTTTTCAGGAATCGACCCAGGCTTTTACTTACGCGGTCATGGGTCAGGAAAGGTCACATTTACGCGATTTCAAACAAGCGTAGAACAAAGTATTCACTGCAAACCAAACTATCTTCACAGAAATACTCAAAACATTTCGGAGGTTCATTGACATAGCTATAAAAATTGCAAAAAGGTTATAGGCACTTTAAGTTAGCTTTTTAATAGTCTATGATGATTCGATGTAACTTTTAAGTAATTTTTAGAACTAGTTTTTTTCAATTATTCTTTAATTCACATGCAATGCACATATGAACATATTACAATGTAATATGCGCAATATAAATTCAATTATTATTATTTAGCAGTGTAAAACGTTTGTATACTGAACCTTATAATAACACACTAGGGCGCAAAGTGTAACCTATAAGCTATATGAATACGAGTGTTATTTAGCAATAGTAAGAACAACGAGAAAAAAATTACTTAACAAATACAACTTTTTTTTAAGTAGCGTTTTCCGGATCGGCAACGTATGTTTTTCTAAACAGCGTCTCTATTTTTATGCAAGTGATAATCTAGCAGAGTCTATGCATATAAAACACTATACAATGTGTTTGTAATTATTTAATAATTTAATTATTATGTGGAAACACTCTTGATGAAGAAAGAAACTGCAGTTGCCACAACAAATTAAAGGCAGGCAAATGACCTTTTACAGAAAACAGTCACGTGCCGATATATCACTTCAATAGCGCGTAAATGAATACGCCCTTTGCAGCTATCAGTCACGTGCTGATATAATACTTTATTAACTGAATTGAGCTCGTGATCCCCATAGGAAATGCTTTACTGGATGGCAAACAAACTTTCAAACGCTGTTTTAGAAAGATCGACAATCGATTGGAGGTCGAAAATTGCATTTTCAAACACAGGTTTTGTTAATAACACTACCGATCTCGAACAAGTGTTTTTAAATATATGAATTAAGATCTTTTTGCCATCCAGTACAACCACGTGATTGCATTCCTGCAAAAGGCCATTAAAAGGGCTTATTCTAATGCCTTCTACTACAACCAGAGTTTACTGTACTGTCAACTTCATTATATTGTCCCAATCAATTTCTCTTTATGCTTTATTCTTTTTTTATGCTTGTGCTCCTTCACATTAGCAAATATCTTTTGTCGCATGTCCTAAATGTAATGATTGTTTTGTTTTGTGGAAATAAAAACCTTCAACCTCTAGCTACAGTTACATGTCCAAGGATTTCATTATAACAATTAATAACAGGTTTGTATATAAGCACTACTCCTTCTAAAACTTAAGCGCTCAGCTAATAAAGTGCATGTGTTACAAGCATCTGAATACAGCTAAGCACCATATATGAAAATGCTAACCAAATATGTCGTTTTACCTTTTTTAAATCCGAACAGATCTAGATGTCTGCACAAACTCGTCGCGAGTTAAAAACGTGATGTAAATGTGTGGGTGGCGTATGGTTTAAGCCATTGGATAGCAGTATAACTACATTAGAGAAAAGGAAAAGCTCAAACATCGTCGTAATTTAGTCTCTATGCGGGACTTCGTCAATATGGCGTCCTTAAGTGGGTAAATTTAACAAATTCACGAAGTTTACCGTGGTATGTTCTCTTATTTGCCATGTTTTGCGTCATCGCATGGTCCAAATTGTTCAGTGTGGATTTCACGGGGCGCAAGGAAATACCACGGTAAACCAACGTAAATTTATTTTTACAACAACAAACGAGAAATAGGCAAGTGGAAGAGCCTTGAAAGCGAGGCAAATTGTGAGAGAAAAGTGGTTCTATAGCGTGCGCTATCACGTGATCCGTGGAGCGAGCAATGACGCAATCCGTGGTATGTCCTCTTATTTCCAATGGCAATAAACCAATCAGAACACGAGAAACTGAGCAGTTGTTGAAAACAAGAATTGATCATCCTTTACATCTCATATGAAGGTGGCATCTATACCCTAACCCTAAAATATACTTTTTTTAACCTATCCTCACCCTAAAATACTGTACTTACCTACCGTTACCCTAAAATAGTCTGTTTGCCTACCCTCACCTTGACATAGAGTGTGCTTACCTACTCTCACCATAAAATAGACTGTGTTTACCTACCCTCACCCTAAAATAGACTGTTTACCTACCCTCACCCTAAAATAGATTGTGTTTACCTACCCTCACCCTAAAATAGACTGTGTTTACCTACCCTCATGCTAAAATAGATTGTGTTTACCTACCCTTACCCTAAAATAATCTGTTTACCTACCCTCGCCTTGATATAGACTGTACTTACCTACTCTCACCATAAAATAGACTGTGTTTACCTACCCTCACCCTAAAATAGACTGTGTTTACCTTCCCTCACCCTAAAATAGACTGTGTTTACCTACCCTCACCCTAAAATAGACTGTGTTTACCTACCCTCACCCCAAAATAGACTGTGTTTACCTACCCTCACCCCAAAAGAGACTGTGTTTAACTTCCCTCATCCTAAAATAGACTGTGTTTACCTACCCTCACCCTAAAATAGACTGTGTTTACCTTCCCTCATCCTAAAATAGACTGTGTTTACCTACCCTCACCCCAAAAGAGACTGTGTTTACCTTCCCTCATCCTAAAATAGACTGTGTTTACCTACCCTCACCCTAAAATAGACTGTGTTTACCTACCCTCACCCCAAAAGAGACTGTGTTTACCTTCCCTCATCCTAAAATAGACTGTGTTTACCTACCCTCACCCTAAAATAGACTGTGTTTACCTACCCTCATGCTAAAATAGACTGTGTTTACCTACCCTCATGCTAAAATAGATTGTGTTTACCTACCCTCACCCTAAAATAGACTGTGTTTACCTACCCTCATGCTAAAATAGATTGTGTTTACCTGTATGCTCCCACCCTACAATAGACTGTGTTTACCTACCCTCACCCTAAAATAGATTGTGTTTACCTACCCTCACCCTAAAATAGACTGTGTTTACCTACCCTCATGCTAAAATAGATTGTGTTTACCTGTATGCTCCCACCCTACAATAGACTGTGTTTACCTACCCTCACCCTAAAATAGATTGTGTTTACCTACCCTCACCCTAAAATAGACTGTGTTTACCTACCCTCATGCTAAAATAGATTGTGTTTACCTACCCTTACCCTAAAATAATCTGTTTACCTACCCTCGCCTTGATATAGACTGTACTTACCTACTCTCACCATAAAATAGACTGTGTTTATACTTACCCTCACCCTAAAATAGACTGTGTTTACCTTCCCTCACCCTAAAATAGACTGTGTTTACCTACCCTCACCCTAAAATAGACTGTGTTTACCTACCCTCACCCTAAAATAGACTGTGTTTACCTACCCTCATGCTAAAATAGATTGTGTTTACCTACCCTTACCCTAAAATAATCTGTTTACCTACCCTCGCCTTGATATAGACTGTACTTACCTACTCTCACCATAAAATAGACTGTGTTTACCTACCCTCATGCTAAAATAGATTGTGTTTACCTACCCTTACCCTAAAATAGATTGTGTTTACCTTCCCTCACCCTAAAATAGATTGTGTTTACCTACTCTCATCATAAAATAGACTGTGTTTACCTACCCTCACCCTAAAATAGACTGTGTTTACCTACCCTCACCCTAAAATAGACTGTGTTTACCTTCCCTCATGCTAAAATAGATTGTGTTTACCTACCCTCACCCTACAATAGACTGTGTTTACCTGTATGCTCCCACCCTACAATAGACTGTGTTTACCTATCCTCACCTTAACATAGACTGTACCTATATAATAAAGGTAAAAAGGTAAAGGTACTCATTTATATAGCGCAAATTCTAAGTATATCCAAATGCGCTTCACAAATTTATTTTTGTGATACGGACTGCTATTGTGGCGCAATGTGCTGCCGTGCAGTTTACAATCATGAGTGATTGTTAGTATCTCAGAATACCATGCTGTTGTGTCGGGAGACAATCCCCTACTCTTTCTCGAAATAACACAACAGGTTATTTTACGTCTCCCTCGTAGATTAGAAGAGGAAGGAGACAAGGCCAACGGCTTCGATTAGGCCGGGATTCGATCACCCAACCTCCCGCACTCTATATATAGACCATGCTCTACCAATGCTGAGGGAAGCAGTCAGGCGGTTACGTTAAGCCTGGTTTACACGGCGACATAGTCATAGTCATAATCATAATCATAAGCGCGGGAACACACGCATGCACAATAAGGCGCCACCGCCATTTTGACAAACTGATCAGACTGTTTAAATTCTCCCGATACGATTTAAGTGTATTTCCGCTGATCAAACTGTAATAACAATAATAATAATAATGGTTTAATCACAGCATCTCTACTAAGTAGCTTTACATCTGTGAGATCAATGTAATATTTTTTTTATAACTACTATACAACTGCTACAACTTTATATTACATAAGGAAAAGAAAAAAAGGACTATGGAAACTGTTTGCATTCTTGCGATTTGCGTGCTTGGCTTATGATTATGACTATGTTTTCTCGGTTCACACGTGCGACATAACGACATAATCATAGACATAATCATAAGAGAATGGAACAGTTTCCTTTTCTTGTAATTGTGATTATGTTTGTGTCGTTCCGGTTCACACGTACTGTTACTTATGATTATGTTTATGATTAGACTATGTCTACCCAACGTTAATACCTGGGTCAGAGGTTAATGTTCAGGAAAACAGTGTTTTGACGATTTTTCGCTAGTTATACAAGCTATGCAAACATGCTGCTATCATGGTCCTTAAAAATTCTGAACATTTGGTTACCATGGAAACTGAATTTAAGGGTGCTCCTTAATTTTCGAAAATGTGAGTTCTTCAGTGAAAATGGGGTTGTTAGAACGAATTTATTTTTGTACTTTTGCTCTTTATGTGTATCTGGTACTACATATTTTACCCGGAATGGTTGTCCATCTATCAAATTAGCTGAGTTAATAAAGGAAGTATGTTGCTATGGTAACGGTTACCACTGCCACGTGCTTCGAGGACAACCATTCCGGGCAGAAAAAGCTGTGGATTGGTGTGATTTTTTAAAATCTGTGCTTACTTTATATATTTTCAATGGTTCTATGTACCCCATTTCTTGAAAAAATGGAAATTCTTAGTGCTCCGTTAAACTGGGTTGCCAGGCAACCAAACATTTAAAATCATTTCCAGCATCAAGCTTCGTCCTAGCTACAACCGAATTTGGTCATATTTAACACCTAATTAGCATATCCATTGCCCCAGGTCTTATAAACATACTTGAGCCTAAAATACTGTACCTACTACCTATGGCCTAACCTTAAACCTATCCCTAAAATAGACTGCGCCTACCTACCCTAACCCTAAAATGGAAAGGAGTGCATGAGCAAATTATATATTTAGCCGTATTATTCGTGAAGCTGTTTTTCTCTATGAACAAATTCCTTCGCCTTTTTAAGAGTTCTCAGTATCAGATAGTGCTCCATTGATTAATGTAACGATGAGCCTAAATCTGTGTTGGCAGTGGACTCAGCACTGGCAGGTGGATGGTGTTCAGGAGTGGTGGTTAGTGAAGATGAATCTTCGAGTCTCTGGTAAACACATGGTTGTAATGTGCAACGGTGGCGGCACCACCACAATGTTATAAAGACAAGACCCAAGAAATAAACCATGGGTAGCCAAGCGAGAATGTGAACAGTCCAAAAGGAAGCATTGCAATTTTGAGCCGAGCTCATTGTGGTAATGATGCAAAGGATTGTCAAGAGGATGGTATCAGTAATGTTCAACCATTTGTATCTTTCGTCGCTTGTTTTATAAGGTTTCAAGTACACGCACACCACAAGAACAAGAATTGTGAGGCTCTCCAAGATGCTCCTTTTGAGAGGACCAGGATCAGTATACGAATCAACAAGAATAAAAACAATACGACAAAGAAAATAATACGCCGCAAACCAACCAAGCCCATCACTGTACCCTTGCTGGAAGATGTCGAAAAAAGGAGTGAAATAGGTAAAGCGTTGAAAGTTACGCACCAACCATGCTCTGAAGAGAAGTGTTGCAGGGAGTAGAAATACGAAGAATATGATAGCAACTATGGCAATTGCATACAGAACATAGAATAGAACTTCTCTGCTTTCGTTGGTCGAATAATACATATAGTTTTTATGATTTAATTTCACCGATCGGATGATTCTAAATGAGATATCTGTAATATTGGTGTAGCATAACACCAGCAGAGTGCAAACAGCGCGGAAAACATTGTTTTGAACAAAGCAGTTGCGACGAAACCTTGAAGCCTGTGCGATGACGAAAAGCAGCACGAGCACGTATACAGGTAGGATGAAGTTAATGCCAAATTTAGGAACACTGTTGTGCATTTTGAAGATGCACGGCACTGCAATACCCGGCAGCTGTAAATTGCACAAATGCATAATACCTTGTATTGCAGAGTCAAGGGTTTCTCCCTCGTTCATCAGTAGTGGCAGAATCTGGTAGAAATACAACCACGAACTTAAGTAAGGGGTAAAAATATCTATGTTGATCCATAATATGATCAGAACGGCAATCGGTGTAATTAGAAGTAATAAAACCATGAACCAAGCTGTAGCAGTAGTAGTTTGACTCTCTGTGCAATTTGCCGAGCAACTCTCGTTTCCAAGATTGAGTGAGTAATTGTCCTTGCATTTGCCACAAAGAACCGCACTACCATCTCTACCGGAAACACAAATATTTGACTTATCGTAAAGAAAATCCGACTCATTTTTTCCTGTGAGATCACAATAATCACGTGGACATGAGTATGTAATAAATCGCTTTGGGTTTCCAGCGTACCCACCCCAGTACCCAACTTTAAGAAAAACCCCTTTGCCCTCATGATCACATCGTATTCCTTCAGATGACGTCACGCAGTCACATGTATTTTTTTCATTAGCCTGTTCAAAGCCAGGATAACAAGGTTTAAGGGATAGAATTGTTGATGTGTTTGTTATGGTTTGCCCACCAACGTTACTAATCTCCACCGTAAAACTACTTCCCGTATGCCCTTTTAGTTGTAGATTTTTAACGTTTCTCCTCCCATCCATGAATTGGACGAGAAAAAGGTTAGATGAGAGGAGATCAACAATGTCACCGGCATTGGTAAGCATCTTTATGCGCACAATCCCATCAACAGGATTGCGTTTCTCATCCCGTAACGTAATTGAAGCATCAAACACCTCGCTTGGTGCGACTTCCCATTCATTGGGGATTAATTCTATCAAAACAGGGTCAGTGGAAATTTCTTCTGAGATGTTCCCCGTGTACCTCGTAATTGTCCAATTCATGGCTGTGTTGTTGAGTCTTTTCTCATATTCTCTGAAACAAGACTGTAGTGTTGTAGCATACAGCGAGTTCCCACCCCAATCAGCCGCTACTTTGTTATTGATAAAACTGAGAGTGGTGTCCCAGTTATTTACCTGCTCGACATCATCCGGGATTTCTGGATCATCTCCATAGCCAAGAAAACATGGATGACGACTTAGTTCTCGTGTTTTAAATGCAGCAACGGCGGGTCCGGGTGCTCTCACAAAAATTGCGCCACCTTTCTCCGAAGCATGGTTTTGTTTGAAAACAAGGCTTGATCCCTTCGTCACTATGATTCTCGCCTGATCATACAAAGCTAGAGCTCCACCATTGATGCCATGATTATCTTTAAACCAAGTTTTCCCGTAGATTTTCACAATAGCATTGTCTAATAGCATAGCAGTCTTGGAGTTGTTTGTGAATGTGTTAGATTCCTTCAGTATAAGAGGAACATTGGATGTGTACACTGCACCCTGTCCAACAACAACTTTGTCTTCAGTCAGGATAACAGTATTGTTAACAAATTCACAACTTTCCAGTACAACACGAAATGGCAATGCAGGTCCAATACCAAACTCATTTTTATTGTTCAAAACTACTCCAAAAGCTGACCCCATTGTTGCCTTGTTATCATGAAAATAACAATCAGTTAACGACATGTTTCGGTGCTCAGACTTATGAGTAGGTAAATATCTTGAACCATAATGAGATAGCCCACCACCAACTATTGCACTGTTGTTTATAAAATGAACTTCTTCATAGCTGATCTTGTTTTCTCTGAGTTGTTTATGCACATTGACTGAACTCCCAGTCCTCGTACCGCCTCCAGCATAAGTAGCATTATTGTTTCTGAAACAACAGTTATTAACTTGTAAATGATTTCCTTGGGCTTCATCGTGGAACTCCACAAACATTCCTGCTCCCCAATGGGCAGTATTAGATTGGAATGTACAACTGTCAATCAGCATTGTGTTGTTCTGTGATGAGCCACGAAAAAATGCTGACAGTCCTCCACCACACCCAAAGGGAAGAGGAACTTTGGGTGTCCCATTCAGTTTCAGTTTCTTGAAATGATTTTCTATGAAAGAGCAGTTACCAAAATAATACATGTTGTTGTTGGTATAGTTCAAGTGTATTGTGTTATTGACTTCAAATGGTGGTAGTGCTCCATATTGAGTGAACTGCACACTCACCCCTCCTCCTCCATATATATTAGATTGATTTAAGTTCCAGTGGGAGTTCTTTTCAAATGTCGAGTGCGTGACTGTCACGTTTCCGCCCACATCGTACAAGACCAATCCTATTCCGGGGCTTCCAGATATTACACACTTAGTAACGACTAAATCCCTACAGTATGCCAGGAAAATCCCTGCATAAAACTGCAACGGGGAATGGCTCAGATTATTAAACGTAGGAGAATACTGTAAGCGCCCACACTTGGAGAAATGCAACAGCTCGAAAGTGATGCCTTCGCTAAAATGAAACGAAAGTCCAGTTTCATTTTGGCATTTGACTTTTACCTGCGAGTTGTTTCCAATAAAGGCAATGTTTCTGTAATAAGTGAGGTTCGTGTGGTTCTCTTTCAAGAAGTGATGTTCATTCGCTGCTGGAGGCACTAGAAGCACTCGTGTTGAGTTCATCAAGTTTTTCAACACGAAGTCCAGAGTTCTACAGTGAAGCGAGCTGTCGAGACAGGAATCGTTATTATAGCCGTCTTGCAAAGAAACGATGATGTTATGATCCCATGCAGCTTCTGAATGTAGAATACTACAATTCAAGAGAACTAATATGAGAAAAACCTTCTTCAAGGAAAGAAACGGCATCTTGTTCATGGCCAATGCACGATATTTCCAAGAAAGGTGAAACTCAATACCGTGGATTAGGGCCGAATAAAAACAGTCAACTTAATTAATTTCACCTAAGGTCTCGGAAGGTCACATTGTTTATGGTTGAATGGAAAATGAGGGGTGCGTAGTATGGAAAATGAGGAGTGTGGAAAATGAGGAGTGGGGAGAAAATGAGGAGAAATAATTATATAATTCCCCTGGATGAACACGAACACGGTTGCGCAAACAATCGAATGAAAGAATGAGGGTATATCGGGATATGAAAACTCACCACAGGCAAAAACTAATCCCACGACATGAAAAAGCGTATTGACATGGGCAAATATGCAAAGTTTTGCTTTCTTGCATATCGAAAAAGTTATAGGCGTAAAGTTTGAAAATTTATATAGAAACCTTTTATGGTAGGCAAAGCCTATAGGTTTCTGCTTAAATTTTTAAATTTTGAAAGGCCACAACTTTTCACAACACTGAGTTATCTCTCTCCCTAAAAATTACACAGATGCTAATATGCTCTTACAAGCCGGCATGGAATTAGTTTTTGCCTCGAGTTTTTATTCACCCCTCTGAAAACCCCTCATACGTACAGTTCAGTGTCTTCAGTTATCTCGGTACTTTGTCGAACACATGAGTAGCGAGGATCTTTTTTGCCACTTTATGCCTAATCTAAGCAATTTTAATGTAGTATGACTGATAAGAGAGCTATGAGTGCATGGTAAACTCTAATAAACATGTTCTCTCTGATAATTAATACCTTTGATCCTGACGTGATATGAAATGATACAATCAGTCTGTTCATGATTTGTTTGTTCTTGGACTGTATTTTCTAAGGGCCTGTTTATATGCAAGGCGCTAGGGTTACCCCAACTCGCGGGTTAAAGATAGCCCGGGTTTACATGATATGACTCGGGGAACCCTCCTAGCCGAGTCAAGTCAGTGGTGTATGGTGAAAATGTTTGGAAATTTGCGATTTGGACAAGGTATTTCAGGTATTTGGCGTCACGAAATCAAATATTTATTGTGGCCTCTGTGTGGAATCGTGTATGCCATGCGCGCCATTGGTGGTTCAGTGCCCTGTAGGCGGTCAAGATGGCGGCGAGGTATTGACAAGACTGATCAAACAGAGACAAAAATCTCGCTCAGTACCGAAGACACTGAACTGTACGTATGAGGGGTTTTCAGAGGGATAAATAAAAACTCGAGGCAAAAACTAATTCCATGGCATGAAAGATCATATTAGCATCTGTGTAATTTTTAGGGAGATAGATAACTGTTGTGAAAAGTTGTGGCCTTTCAAAATTTGAAAATTTAAGCAGAAACCTATAGGCTTTGCCTACCATAAAAGGTTTCTATATAAATTTTCAAACTTTACGCCTATAACTTTTTCGATATGCAAGAAAGTAAAACTTTGCATATTTGGCCATGTCAATACGCTTTTTCAAGTCGTGGGATTAGTTTTTGCCTGTGGTAAGTTTTCATATCTTGATACACCCTCATTCTTTCATTCGATTGTTTACGCAACCGTGTTCATGTTCATCCAGGGGAATTATATGATTATTTCTCCTCATTTTCTCCCCACTCCTCATTTTCCAATTTCCACACTCCGCACTTTCTCCATACTCCGCTTCCCTCATTTTCCATCCAACCTTAATGAATATAACACAACATAATAATCTCTCATTAGTTTATTCACCACTTTTGCAGTCACTGGGGACTGAATTACAGAGGGTGTCAGCAAATGTATTTATTTACGTGACTTGCTGTATAAATAATATAATAAGTAATAATACGTTGATATATCATATATAGACTAGACTGGTTTTTCATTGTTACAATTACAAAGTCATTGAAGCGTAGCACAAGAGCTGTATCCGTACGTGCTGTATTTTGATATGCAAGCTCAGCATCAGAGCATGAAAACAAAATGTATTCAATAAAACTCGATTCAATACATTTTCAGTTAATCAGTGATCAAAACCTATGCTAGACTCTTTTCGCTGATAGATAGAAAAAGAAAACGAACATAAATGTAAAGAAACCACAATCAAAAGAATAATATAATAGAAAGTATTTGTAGAATTAAAATGTTTTGTTACTTTCTCACATTCCCACTGAGTTTGTTCGCCAGGCATTGGCCTCAGGCGGGTAAAATAATTAACTTCCGCTATAACTTCCGCTACATGCCATCAGTAGGTATAATATGGATTTTTAATAGCTTATGTTAGCACCCCGCATGCAAAGTCCTCATACCGTAAAATTCCGAAAATAAGCCCCTCCCTGTATAAGCCCCTACCGAATATAAGCCCCTCAGACTCTTAACGCAAAAAAGCCGCCTATATTAAACCCCTCCGTATATAAGCCCCCGGGGGCTTATAATTGGGAATTGCTCCCAAATACAAAATAAACCAACGTACGAGACTGAAGCACAGACTTCACCTGTTAGATTTCCATTTACTTATTTATTTTCTGTTAACTTTGAGTTACTATTATATTTCATTTTCAATAAAGTTTATTGTTGTTGTGTTACAAGTTGGCATGTTCAGAGGGATTACCATACCGTAAGTTGTCACGAATTTCTAGTTAACGCCCCAATATTATCATTTTGCACATTGAAAAATTGCAGACACAAATTTCCCTCCAATTATAAGCCCAGCTGATTTCTAAACGCAAAATTCACTCCTATATTACGCCCCTCCGTATATAAGCCCCTGCCGAATATAAGCCCCTCAAAAAGGTGCGTTGAAAAATATAAGCCCCGGGGCTTATTTTCGGAATTTTACGGTATGTAATAACCAGTAATAAGTCTTGTAATATATCCTCACTGCACACCCATTGTCCCGTCACGGGAGATTAAGTTATGGGAGGAGACCGAGACTGTCAAGGCAATAGGCGTGCGGTGCGTGTGGTGTCAACCGCCATAAGGGGAGGTGGGCGGGGCGAAATTTCCAAAATGCCTATGGCACTGAATTCCGGTGAACTGGCCAAGAATCAATCCAAACGGCGTTACATGAAGAGAGGGCCGCAATGCACCGTGGCCGCAATGCATCATGCCCGCAGTACGCAAACTCGATTATGATGGCATTTCATAAGTTCTCAATCTTCCGCGTGACGGACCAATTATGTATGTAGTGAGAATAGCTTCCCTAAAGTAAATACGAAATGGCCAGAGCTACGAAAGCCCTATAAAAGCCGAGCAAACTCTTTCAACATAGCACTACGGTTAGCTAAACCTGACATGAGAAGCGCTCAAAACTAGAATGTAGATATGGACAGCTGTTTCGTCCTTCAATTGGAACTCATCAGCACAACGCACAGGGAGCCCAAGCGTAGTTTCTGTGTTATCAGTTCTTTGTTGTATGTCTTTGTTAGCTTTTTTCAACCACTACCGTGCACAAAATACAATATAAATTCCAATATGTTAAGCAATCAGCTAATAGAAATGTGTGAGTTCAGTCGTTCAGGGGACGCTAATGAACTATGACCGTGCACAATCTTTTGTCTTACCCCCTACCAACATAAATCTAAGCGCCTTTGTTAGCCCTTTGAAGTTTGCCGGGTTTCATAACCATTCCACTCTATTAACTATGGTGTAACTAACAAATAAAGAAGCCTTAGCCATGTTTTATACTATCTTCAAAAACTCATGAATAATTAATGAGCATGTTGTCCAATCAGATGAAGCAAATCAGTCACGTGCATGCTACTTTGTACCTGATAAAATCTCATCATTCTAAAAGGCCCGCGGAGGGATTTGAATTCTGTCCCAGGGGGAAACGGGGTTAATGATTGAGACAATGCAATTTCTATTGATGTTTCAGCTTTCTCATTGAATTGCTAATTAGGATGAACGTTTTATATAAAGAGTACTAATGAACATGAAATTTTAAATAAAGTTTCATCCTAATTAATTAAGAATTCACTGATAAAGACCCAAAGATAGCAAAAAGTACACGGAACATAAGGTACCTAGATAATAAATTTTGCACTAAATTTACTAATATGAGCAGACTACCGAGATACACAAATAATATTTTTTAAATGAAGTTATCCAACTACCATTACTTGTTATTAAACCAAACTCAAAGCCGTAAAATAATAAAAACGTGCATTAAACTTACATATTTTGTGCCGGAGTCAAAAAAATAGAGTCTGCCGTCATGTCAGTCACATCGCTTTCCAAGGTAAACCACGACACCAAACCTTCAAGGGCAGGTTCTTCTTGCATTGCGAAACGCCGCTTCAAACAACATAGTATGGTAATTTCTTCATGTCATTCCCTTGAGATGTTCGTAATTGCAGGCGGTGATTACTCGAATATTTTGCATGGCGTTGTGATACAAAGGTTCAATGGTTCATTAAGTAACCATTCCATTGAGATGTGAGTCTTTCTTTCATTGCATTCTTACAGCGTTTTTGAAGCTGTTCGTGTTTTAAACAGTACATAAAACACGATGGGCATTTGAGAACATGAGAGAAATGTTAAAAAATGACCAGAGTGTTGTATATATTACTTCTCAAACTCATTAATAATTTATGAGGTGAATACAATAGAAATCATGACCATGACGAGTATTTAGAAATCGTTTCCAAATACAGCTCGCATTTCAAGACTTTTAGATCGCTAATTTCATCATTAAAGTGGAGTTTGAGAAGCCAACTAAAACACTCAGAGCTTGTTTAGAAGCGAGTTTCTAAATACAGTGAGAAGGAGTTGAAAAACCTCGGCTTTGCCTCGGTTTTCAAACCCCTCTCACTGTATATATTTAGAAATCGCCTCTAAAACAGCTCTGAGTGTTTTACATATTACATAAAATATCGATTTAAGGCTTTATCTGTTTTATAATAGATATACACGCGCGATGAAAGGAAACCGCCAGTTGAAAACAATAAAACACGGCAAACCATGTTATATACTCTGATAAAACGTGACTTTTTAGCCAATCAGAGCGCGCGTGCTATCGTATCTATATTATAATACTGTATATGAAATTGTAAAAATAAAGTTTGAATATCGTCTTTAAACTGTGTCTGGTCATTATTTATATTAGTTTTGAACTTTTCCTAAAAAAAAAGTGATGTAAACAGATGCTACTCTTGGGAATTATTCCTTTTTCATTCTAATCATAATGCAGTCATGCCTATCTGAATAAAATTAATTTTCAAAGAGTCAATTCTCCAGAGTAATATCAGTGTTTACGTCACATAATCTGAATTGGGTGGCAACGGAGTTAGCCGATTACCTCTATCGAGCTCAAACTTATGCAGCTTATACGATAATTATCTTACCTTAGTATGCATACAAAACGGAAAATCACAGCTACTAGCGAAGCGAATCCCAAACAAACTCTGCTAAATGTTCTCATAGCATCCATTTTGAATGCGATTCATCGAAATCCGTGGCGTTGGCGCGGTCGTTCCTGGAGTCAGGAGCATAATTGATTACCACTGGGACGTGTAGCGCAATTGTTGACCCGAAAAATTCATATCCCGACCCCACACTAGTACTGACAAATTCACGAACACGAGGTCTCGGGGAAGACCTTGTCAACTAGTTTTAACACATGCAAAGAAACGAGAAAAGTCATTTCTGTTTGGAGGATAGTCATTATTTACCTGACAATGTTGTCGACGATGAAGCGAAGGTTTGAAAATACGGATAACTCATTTCAAGCAAAGACATCTCTTGAATTCTAACGTGAATATACAAAAACAAGCCAAATGATTTGGAAAAGCAAAACGATTCGGATCACTAATTTTCTCGTATTTATTTTGCACATGTAATATTTTCGCATATTGCGATTGGTTGGTTAAAAATTAAATAGTTAAATGATATTATGCTGAAGCGACTTGAATCAAAGCTTGAAATGCGTGGCACTGCACTTGATTGGTCCCATTCATATCTATCTCGGAGATCTCCACGTGTTTCTCAGTGTCCGTGGCACCCGAGTCTCGGAGAAATTTGACTTGGGTTGCAGTGTCCCGCAGATCCTGTCTGGGTCCTTTATTGTTTATGATCTATGTCAGCAAACTGTTTGATGTCATCAAAGGTCATTTACCAAATGTGCACTGTTATGCCGATAACACAGTGTGTCATTTAGTGCTAACCGATGAGAATGGTCAGACAGATGCTGTTCTTGCAATTGAACGTTGCGTTGGGAATATAGGCTGATGTGTTTAGATAATCGACTGAGTTGCTTATACATGCATTTATTTCCAGTCCTGTTGTTTATTGTAAAAGTCTTCTGTATGGTTTACCTACGTACCAGCTGAACAAGCTTCAGAGGGTCCAGATTGCGGCAGCGAGATTAGTTTTCCAGGAGCTAGCGCAAATATTGCCGTATAACACCCCTTTTACGTACTCTGCACTGGCTTCCAGTGAAGTATCGTATCGACTTCAAGGCATTATTACTTACTTAGCTTTCAAAGCCATTCACGGCTTAGTTTCGGTTTACATTCGGGATCTTATTACCATCAAAGAATCCACTAAATATATATAGCCTCCGCTCTAAGTAATGGGCTGTTGCTTATGCCTCTTAATTACAAGACTCTTGTCACACTTGCTGACATGTCTTTTTTATGCCACAGCGCCTAAACTTTGGAATAGCTTGCCATGTTCTATCAGGAATAGTACTAGTGTATCTCCAAAGAGCTCGATTAAGACATATTTATTCCAGAAAACCTATTCTTAGCTGTAGCATACATATCTATGATTTATATATGATTTTCTTTTTGTAATATTTTATCATGTCCGATTTTACATCTGTTTAATTTTTTCTTAACATTTTCTGCTTACATGATTGTACTTTTTGTTTTAGTTAGATTGATGTAATGTACATTTGAAAATACTATATTGACTGATTTGCGCAATATAAATGAATAAATTATTATCATTAACTCCGAACACACAGCTAAGGCATGTTTTACGACTGAATATCCTAGCTGGTTTGCTGGACTGAGAGCCCTTATACATGTCTATTACAACAACAACAACTTTATTCGTACTCTTATAGCAATGATTTACATGGAAATATATAGAAAAAGTAAATAGCAAGAGTACTGGCCGGGACACCTGAAATAGTAATACAAACTAATCGAGTCAGGCATCCCATATTAATACGGGGAAAGCTGAAGAAGATCAATTTGACGGCAGAAACCCACATTGAGCTTTTAAATGAAGGAATACCAAGCGGTAGATTAACAGTGAATAGCAACGTAACAAGAGAAGAAGAGCGCCTGAGGTCAGCATGACTCAAACTGTCGATAGTTTTACTAGCTTGACAGGCGGTATTGCATAATTTAACGCACAATGGAATACATTTCTGACAATAATTACGGCAGGGCTTAAATCAACACAGGAGATGCACACATGACACACCTAATTGCTCTCTTATTGTTGCCTCCCTATATATATCAAGGTAGTGCAGTAGGCGGCCAATAGTTGGGTCTTCCTCCTGCACACTGGTCCCACTAATACTCTTCACCTCCTTTATAATTAAAGATTTAAGCCACTAGTTCATGCAGGAGTTTGACTGTCTGTCTGCGCGAAGATTGGCACAAACCTTTGATAGTAAGATGCAAACTCAAGGATTAATCTTAGTTCCCTCGGGGTCCTCGGAGTTGGCGACAACTGACCTCTGTCTTAGCTGGATATGTGGCTACTCCATCGGCTGACACAATATGCCGCCGGGATATGCCCTAGATTCTTTGGCTTGATCTTGAGGCCGCCATGCTCCCGCAACTTGTGAAATACCATGCAGCTCTAGTTAATTGGTTGTAGTTAAACAGTGCCATAGATGTCTTGAAAGCCGTCTCGTGGCGATCGGCGGGGTCCACCTCTAGCGACTTGATTGTACGCTGACGTCTGATCAATCGTTAAGAAGTGCTTAGCCCCACGCAACGTATCTAGCGACTCCTCGATTCTCGGCAGGGGGTGCGCATCAAGTACTAGTACTCTGGCATTCAGTTGGCGATAATCAACACAGAGGCGCAAGGCCCCGAATTTTACCGCACTAGTATACGATTGGAGAAGCATTAAGTTGTTCTTTGTCCAACAACCCTTGAAGGTGCTTCTTAACCTCTGTAAATTGGTTGGTCGGTATTCGTCTGTGACGCTGCATAACTGGTATATCGTCTTTCGTGTTGAATCGATGCTGCACAGTGGGTAGGTAGCCAAGCTCTTCTCCCTCCTCAGCAAACACGTCCTTGTACTCAATGAAAATCCCGAGAGCTTCCCTTTTCTCTGCCTCCGTCCCGGCGTAAAGCATGGTAGGGTGATTCCGGTACGGAGTTCTTGGCCTTTCTGGAAACGTAACTTTAACTGCTTCCCGGTTAGCTTAGTAGTGAAGCGCCGGTCTGTCGAGCGGGAGGTCGCGGTTTCAAACCCCGGCCGGGCCATCACTCAAGGTCTTAAAATAACTGAGTAGAAGGTACTACCTTTATATAATACAGTAAACGGTTAGACCTTCACGTCTTCTCGGATAAGGACGTAAAATCGTAGAACTAGTGTCCCCAATTAGCTGCAAAGCTAAATACATTAAATAAAGTCACTTACTTTACTTACTTACTTTTACTTGTACTATGCCCAGATCTCCGTGTTGACGATTCTTGCAATCTATACTCAGGGAACAATACAGTATCACTAGTGTCGTCCCCAGTCTTCTACTCCGTCGTTCCTTCATATTTCAAAATGACGACCGTTTTTACTCCCGCGAAAGGAGCCTGACAAAATCTTCGGAGTTAACTATCGCAAAGGGAAATACAGGCATTTTTGGTGTCGGTTTATGTTTTTGACTTACGTAAAGTACCTACGGCAGAACATTTCGATTGAGGTTTCACATGTATACTTCATAGACCTCTCAAAATCTACCATAGACTGCCTCTCGCCGGATTTTGCTTTTCCACACTTCTCATCGTGAGGCTAAACCGAAACAGTGACGTCACAATATCTAGCCGCGCGTAAACGAATAGCCTGGGGACGAGAATTCATTGGTTATTGAAGTGATATATCAGCACGTGACTGTTTCCTACATAAGGCCTATTGTAATGTATCGGTACCCAGATATCCTGTTCCTGCCACCTTGGCAAAACCAGACTTATTTAGTCACGGAGCGTTGCTCTCTTCACTGTTGCCAGTTTGATCACAGTAGTACAGTACCTTAGCTTTAATTTTCGGTTAACAGCGGCTGGTACGGGAGCTGGTGCGTCTTTTAGGACGAGCACCCCTCGCTTAGGAACCGTCATTTCTCCAATACTGATGTAAAATTCTAGGTTACTATAATGTACGGGATTTCCAGCCTATTAGCCGCCGGGAGTTTAGGTATGCCACCTACGCTCTGTTCTCCTCCGTTAAGATGCGATATTGGTTGGATCTAGGAGAAAAGGATGATTTCGTAGTTAACTGGCAGGACGCTAAGGATGCGGTAGGACTGACGATCGAGCGGATTGTCAAAGTGTGCGAGATCAAGGTGGGACAATCGTTAGCCAACCCTCTTTTTACCCTGACCTTTTATGAATCTAAACTCAAGGTCATGGTGCAGGGCTTGTTCCGAGATCATTGGGTATCGAAGGAATTTCCAATACTGAAGAAGACAATAGATCTTATCGTAGATGGAATATCGCCAGCGGATGCTTACAAGGAATGTGCTGATGTAAATCTGCAATTATCTGAAGGTGATCTCGATTTATCTGATAATGAGTTGGATGAGGATCTCGACATTAGTGATTCGTCAAGTGAAGTAGTTGAGGTTGAGCCGGTGAAAAAGCATAAAAGTAAGAGCGGGAAGGCGCCACCAGTAATTTCTTCATTCGCAACACGCCGCTCATATGGCACATGTAAATCTATCAAACTTCAGGAAACTCAGTGGGAAGTGATATCTGAGAGAGTGTTTAAGCTCGAAGATATAGTAGCGAAACTGGAAAATGTCTCAGCATTCCAAAATCTTGAAGTTTTTTCAAATGAGGAACACGCGAACAAAATTGTTCACGACATTACCGAGGAGTTATATGCTAAATTTGATGATCTGAAAGTGAGCATGAAACATGAGCTTATAGTGATAAAGGAAAGTACTCAACAGGAGTTAAATAGCTGGCAGGACTCTGCGGCTAAACTTCAAACCGAAAACAAGAAATTATCGGCAAAAGTAACAAGTTTACAGGACCAGCAAGCTAATCTAATACAGAAAATTAAGTTACAGGACAGTCATCATACTCTTTGTAAATCTAACGAAGAGAAACTGAATCAAGCCCTAAGCAACTGCGAGAGTTTGAATAATAAGTGTGAATTACTGGAAGAAAAAGTGGCACTGCTAGAGTCCAGCCTCATTGCTCAGGGTTCGCAGCCGAATATGGACCAATCATTGTCAGAACATAGTATATCTTCCAAGGGGATGAACGAGGAACAGCGTGCAATTCCAGTGGTTATTTCTAATTCCGAGGCAAACGTTCGAACGCCATTACCAGTAACAAAGGAGCCGGCGACAAGAAATGAACAAACAAAATTCGACGCTGATATTGTCATATTAATGGATTCAAATCGGAGATTTATCAATGACAAAGGTTTATTTCCAGGTCAGAAAACGGTTATATTGAAATGTGGCAATCTGGGGAGTGTCCATAACATCCTGTCAAACCCACGTTTTAATGCCCCCAAAATGCTGGTAATACATGTTGGCGTGAATGATGTCGAATCAACATCAGTGCTTGACATTTGTGAGGGTTTCCGACAGACTGTTGAGCTTGCAGAGGAGGTCTTTCCACTCACACAAGTATTTATTTCGGAGGTTACACCTAGGAGTGACTCTTTACAAGACCATGTACAGGAAATTAATAATTTTCTGAAAACGAACTTTACCTACCCTTCCATTACAATTATTAAGCACGATAACCTTAACGACGAGTGTTTGTTTGACAAGAAACATTTGTCCAGGACGGTTGGGGTCAAACGACTCGTCTCAAACATCAGACGTGCGCTAGGTGCACAGTCACCGGTAAGAAGAGAACGCCAAACAAGAGTCTCTCGGTATGTAGCTAGCTCGGAAAATATTGAACGCATTCAAAGTCCACCTCAACAGCAACCAACTCCTACCGGTGCAAGGGCTCAAAATCAGGAGAGTGGTTGCAATGAGAACCTTATGAAACAGTTAATTCAACAACTAAAGGAAGTTTCATCAGTAATGATAAATACATTTCAGTCAACGAATGCTACTCCGCCTCCGCAAGCGTTTTACCACAACATGCCATTAAGACCAGATGCAACCTCGATGGATAGCACTACCAATTATACTCCTGTAGCATACCCAGCGTACAATTCATGGCAAGTACCAGGCTATCAGTTATCAAGTGGACTTAATCATGTCCGCCCACATTAGGTAAACTGTACCGATATGATAGTAGGTTAGTGGATAACACTGTTTTTCAAGTTTTAATTAACTTTTTTCTTTCCTCCGTGACGGAATTATATAGAGTTTATAGCTCATTTTGGTCTTTCATTACTTTCCATTCATGAAATTCAAAACGACTTTAACATTTTGTTCATTTAACGTTGAGGGCCTTGTTGGAAAGCTAGAAGACCCGCATTTCATTAATGTAATTTCAACATTCGATTTTGTAGTTCTCCTTGAGACTTGGCTGCCTAACAATTATCAAGTACAAATTCCTGGTTTTCATAGTTTCTCTCAAACCAGAACAAAGCACCCAAAAGCTAAGCGATACTCAGGTGGAATTACAGTTTTAGTTAAAGACTCGCTTAGGAAAGGAGTAAAATTTCTTTCTAAGGATAATGATTTTTTTTTATGGTGTAAGCTTGACAAAAGTTTCTTTCACTTAAATAACGACATTTTTATTTGTGCAGCATACATTCCACCTCAAAATTCTAGTCGTTTTTCATTGAAACAAAACGACGACCCTTTTGATATCTTGCAGAAGCAATTGCTCGATTTTGAATCTAAGGGGGATATTATACTTTGTGGCGACTTCAATGCGAGAACAGGGACTTTACATGATTTTACAGAGGCTACACCAAATATTTTATTTCCCCTTCCTTTTAGCGATAACGTTTCTCCACCTGCAAGTAGAAATAATCGCGATACTCATATCTCTAGGTTCGGCAGGGCTTTGATTGAAACCTGTGTTGCTTTTAAACTGAACGTCTTGAACGGGAGAACAACAGGGGACCACTCAGGTCAATTTACTTGTTTCACAACCAATGGCACCAGTGTGATTGATTATGCTATAGTGAGTGAAAGCCTTTTGTCGGAAATCCCGGTCTTTACGGTTAATCCCCCGAGTTTTAATTCATGTCATGCCCCGATTTCCTTCGTTTTAAAACTAACCAAGTTGAGAACAAGTGTTACCTATTCTAGTTTAAATCCTTTTCCATTGGCCTTTAGGTGGGATACAAGCTCTAAAGATAACTTTTCAACTATTCTCCAATCTCAGGAAATCTTGAATAAGTTCGGGTCTCTTAGGTGTAATTTGGATTCACAAAAGGCAGACCCGGAGAAATGTGTCTTAGAATTTACAGAAATAATTATCGGTGCAGCTAGGTGTTCTCTCGCAGTGAGGAAACACGGCAGAAATAAGAAAACCAATAGACCTAAACCCCAGAAATGGTATGACAAGTCATGCTGGGAATTAAAGAAAGAAATAATCAACATTAGTAAATTATTGTTGAAACACCCCACTTGTCCCTGGTTGAGGAGTAAATTCCATACTCTTAAGAAATCGTATAAGAAGTTAACGAAGTACAAAAAGAACGAATTCAAGAATGATATATTAAACCAAATTCAATTGCTTGAATCTAACAATCCAAAAGAATACTGGAATTTAGTTAATTCTCTACGGTCATCTAAGGATCAACAAAAGACCAAAACATCTACGATAGAAGCGGAAGAGTGGTTTTCCTATTTCAAAAATCTAAACAGTTCTGCAGACACTAGTAATAATCTTTTCGACCGCGGGGTAGATGCATTTGTATCTAACATGGAGTCTTTCGTACCCCAGTTTGTCGAAATTCTTGATAAGCCTTTTACTGCGGATGAACTAATTAAACTTAGTCGAAAACTGAAAAACAATAAAGCATCCGGTCTAGATTCCATTAGTAATGAAATGATAAAGTGCTGTATCGACTCTCATCCAGATTTAATTGTTAAATTGTTTAATTTGGTTTTCCAATCGAATCGTTTCCCTCGATGCTGGAATGATGGTTGTATTTCACCAATCTTTAAATCTGGAGTTGTTGATGACCCCGATAATTACCGGGGTATTACGGTTAATAGTTGTCTTGGAAAATTCCTAACTCTGGCTCTAAATTCTAGACTATCTCAATATTTAGAAGCTAATGGCATTATTAAACCAAATCAAATCGGTTTTCGTAAATCTTACAGAACGGCAGATCACATTTTCGTTCTTAAAACAATTTTAGACGAATACTTTCAGCAGGGTAAGAAGGTGTATGTGTGTTTTGTCGACTTTCGTAAAGCGTATGATTCGGTTTGGAGAAATGGATTGTTCTACAAATTAATCGAAATTGGAATTAGCAAGAAATTTCTCGCCATCATTGTTGATATGTATAGACAAATTAAAGCATGTGTCAAAACTGATGATGGTTTGACTAATTTTTTCCAATCACTTGTGGGGGTGAAACAAGGATGTAATTTAAGTCCCAATTTATTTAATATTTTTATAAATGATATACCTGATATTTTCTCTAAAAAATGTGAGCCAGTAGTCTTGGAAAATTTAAGGATAAACTGCCTTATGTATGCAGATGATTTACTATTGTTATCAGAGAGTGAAGAGGGTCTACAATCCTGTTTGGATAAATTACATACGTATAGTCAAAAATGGAAACTCCAAGTGAACTTAAAGAAAACGAAGACTATGCTTTTTAACAAGTCAGGACGAAAAACAGCTATTGCATGTACTTTTGGTGGAACTAATGTGTCCATGACCTCTTCGTACACCTATCTTGGTACTGTTTTGACTCCCTCCGGTTCTTTTAATGCAAATCAGTCACACTTATACAATAAAGGATTAAGGGCTCTGTTCAGTCTGCTGAAAGTTTTTCATCCACGTTTTGGAACTTCTCTGAAAGTCTTCCTGAAATTATATAACGCTTTGATCCGGTCCATTTTGACGTATAATTGTGAAATATGGGGAGCATATACAAAGCGTCATAGTTCAATTATCTCATTTAAAGAGAAATTGTTTTATTCTGAGTTAATTTGCGAGAAGCTTAATCTGAAAATGTATAAAATGTTATTAGGAGTCAATTGCAAGACAACTAACTCAGCTGTAAGGTCTGAACTCGGAGTATTGCCCATGCATGTCTTTATCTACGACGTAGTACTCAAATACTTTGTTCACCTACTTGAACATAACGATAACCCTTTCCTGACGAGCGCCCTAAAAGTCTCTTGTAATTTGAGCAAGAAGGGAGGTTGGTCTTGGTTTAGTCTTGTTTCATACTTACTGAAATTAGGTGATTTCAAATTAAATAACAATCTTGTTATTATACCAAATTTTGATTTCAAATCAATATGTAAGATGGTTACCCGAAAAATAAAACAAATATATAAAGATAGATGGAATGAAGAGAGAGAGGAAATAATCCATGGTCATAAAAACTCGAAATTGGAATTACATGCAGAAGTCAAAAGTGATTACTTTTTTGAGAGTTATCTGAATAAAATACATGATTTTGAAACCCGTAGAGCTGTGACTAAATTGAGATTATCGGCTCATCATTTTCCAATTGAACGTGGTCGTTATTTACGCATACCAAGAGATAAAAGGATTTGTACGGTTTGTGATTCGAATGAAGTTGGCGATGAATTCCACTATCTTCTCAAATGCGGAAATCACAATATAGCACAAGCTCGGACCTTATTCTTGAACAAATTATACGACCAAAATCCTTCCTTCTCTTCATTCGATCTTTCTTCGCTATTTTACTATGTGATCTCAATGAAAGATCAGAATATTATAAAGCTAAGCAGCATCTATATAAAACAAGTTATAGATTTATACGATGAAATTGCAAATTAGCCTATTACATATTTACTTTTTATTATTACTTTATTTTATTTATTTTTCCTCCACTTAGGCTTATTGGATGTACACTGATGTACTTTTGTCTCAAAGTGCCAATAAAGATATATTGTATTGTATTGTATTGTTATAAGTACTGCAACATCTCTTTAAAGAAGCTTTCCGTCGCAAAGGATACCATCGAGCCATGACTTTTGCATTCACGCATGCGCGTCGGGTCCCGTTTCCGTTTTTTTCTTTGTTTTACTTTATCTTCCACTACTAGTATCCCATTTCGGACACCAGAAATGTAAGCAGGTCAGGGCGATCAGATAGATAGATAGACAGCCACAGGCAGGCAGGCAGGCAGGCAGGATTTGAGTTTAATGTGGTTGCAGTCCGGCAGGGTCGGGCTTCAGTATTTTTTAGGCATCAGGGTTTTGGAGCTCGGATTTTGGGTCAAACAGGGTCAGGGTTTGAGCCTCTTGGCCTCACATACATACCCATTTTTCATGTAAAAGAATTCGGCTTCTGAGAATTGCTACTAATTTATGCATCATGAAACGGCTATCTGCTACGTCATCAGTATGGAATTTTCTGCCTCGCTCTCGCGAGTGGGGGGCGATAAGAGTCGCTGGCCGAAAGCGGATCCATGAACGCAGGCTGGTTTCCCAGGCTAGAGCTTGGACTGTAGTAGAATATTTCTTAATATGAGTGTTGCGTCTATAAGTTATAGAGGTTTCTAATTCCAATATGGTAATGATATGATGTAAATTTGACGTAATTTAATGTCTTGTTCCTTGTGAATGAAACCGTTTTCTGATTTTGACAAAATTTTGTAAAAAGATGTTTACTAAAAGTCGTTTATCAATACCAGTATGTTTTTGTATAGTAAATGACGCCCCCCCCCGGGGGGGGGGGGGGGGGGGGGGTACTTTCTTATATGGGCGGGATAGGGTATGGTTTTTGAGCTGCCGAGGTCTGGGATCCGGATAGGGTATCCTTTTTACGGTTTTGGTCTGGGAAAGGGTATGGATTTTGATATACTTGTCGTCAACGCCATGCTTAGCGCTCTATCGACCACACTACAGCTTAAAATACAAACAACGGCTTTCGTAGTGTAATTGAGTATGAATCTATGGTTTTGGGTCTTGGATTGGGTATAGATTTTTTGCTTCAAGTCTGGGACATGGTATAGATTTTTTGCTTCAAGTCTGGGATAGGGTATGATAAACGGCATTTTTAGGTCTGGGATAGGGTCAGGGTTTTGAGGTCTCCGCGTAGGCCTAGATACAAATATCATGATATTTTTTTAGATATTTAGAACCTTCCATGATATTTAGAAAACAATGTGATATTTAGAAAAAAAATGGGATATTGTTGGGATATTTAGGAATTTTGTTGAGGGTCTAGGCATTTTCAGCGTAGTTTTTGGTGATTGAAACTGGTTAGCTCAAGTCAGTGGCAACAGTAATCTGGATCAGCGGTTTCCCACTTAATAATGTATCCCATGATGCTTAGTGCAGTCAGTACAGAGGTCAGACTCAGAGCAAAATGGCGGATCCACCAATGGTTGTAAGCTTATTTTGTGAAAAATGCGAGTACGATAATAAAAAAGGTTGTTATATTATAATATTTATTAAAACTGTATTAACATTATCTTTGTTAGTGGGAAATTTAGAAAATTTTGCCTGATATTTAGAAAATTTTGCCTGTTATTTAGAACATTTTGCCTGATATTTAGAACTTTTTACGTGATATTCCAGAATGATATTTAGGCGATTTTACGTGATATTTGTATCCAGGCCTATCTCCGCGGCACACCCTACCCAAAAATCTTCTGAGTGCCCCCCCTTTTCGTGACCAGCGGCGCTTGAAATTTTGTATGCTCACTTAATAGAGATCCTGCTACTAGTAGCCCTTTGCTTTTGGCCTACTCAAGCATGTTTTAAAGGCATGGTTTGAGCATGAAATCGAGGCTAAAGCTATTTTATTGAATAAAGTGGCTTATGTTTACCTGAATTCTACAAAAATAGTGGATATCACTCATCTCAGCGTTCTGAGTCGTTGGAACAGATTTTTTTGTAAAATATCACGTGAAATCGTTACTTTAAAAATCATTTAGTACTGTGACCGGCCCATTTTGAGTTCTTTGTTTTACCGATTTATATGGTATTTCATTGCAAAATGACAAAGTTAGCGAATTTAGAGTGTTTTAACAGAATTGATGAATAAACCATGCCTTAACATGCTTGAGTATAGCACGTTACCGATAATTTGTAAATAATTCTCAAGTGTATGTTGAATTTCAGGTGAAAAGATTAAAACATAAAATTATCGACTAGTTTTCGAATTACAGCTTCCTTAGCAAATACGTTACTATTTTGAGTAAATGAGCATATTTATGACATTACTTATGATTCCATAAACCGAAATCGAATAAAGCAAATGGAATTACATTTTCATGAGAAGTAATTCTATGCCACAGGTATGAAATATGCTAAAAACATCGCTTGAATCGGTCCGGAAAACACAGTTCTCGACGACTAAACAGGAAGTAAGGCGAATTGTTTATTTTTTAAACAAAACTATTCAACCCAATTTTATTCGAAAACGCTCTCATACAATTTTTTTTAAACTTTGCAGTCTTGAAGGCCTACATTTAGACTACAAGGGAAATTAGATCGTTTTAAAAGTCGAGAAAATTGATAATATGTAAAATATATGACGTCAACGCTGTGTTGCTATGGTAACAACGATGTCAAACAAACCTACAGTTTTGAAAAGTTTATTCTATTTCTAGTAAATGGGTGAAGTGGCTAGTCCGACGGAGCTCTGACAGTGGAGTATCAGCCGTTCAAAGTGGGTATGGCGCGTCTCTGGAAAATCCAGGTGAGCCACTTTAATACACTTGAGAATAGGTTAAGCTCGTTTCTGTTTTTCTATACGGTAAATCATTATGCTCGCCCTGGCTCAAAATATTTCTAAACAAGTGTTTGTTTTGTCTGACGAGCAACACGCACAAACACATCTATACAATACGTTTCTTTCGTTTTGACTTTAAATACGTACATGAGTATATTACAGAGGAGTGTTCCTCTTCCCACATTATATTGTCACACAACACTGTAGACGGTAGAGTTATTTTTAGCATAGAGTTTCCGCGAGAAGAAACAAAGGCCGTCACTTTTAACCAATCAGGATGCACTGAGAAATTGTAATTAACACGGTTCAAACTGCTAAAAAATACTAAAGCGCAAGAGAACAAAAGACAACGTAATCGCATACCAGAACTTCGCGACTATAAATAGACACATCATCTACTGTGTTATGCGTTAGGGGCCAACACAAGGGCACAGGAACACTTCTGTGTAATATACTCCTGATAAGTATTAAATCTTCGGCTAGCTTATGAATAAAGTAACTCGTAATGCTTGTCTCAACACTTACCTCAATCTGTGCAATGCAATTTTTCAGTGTAAGCTAGTAGTAAATTATTGATAATTTCTTGAACGTGATTGTTTGCGATTATTTTGAATACTTTTACCTCACTTCCTGTATACAAATGAGCTTCAAGTCCTTCCCTGGAGCGGTAAAACAGAATGGCTGCCTTCACTAATCGTTTGGTTGCTCAATTGCTTTTCTCCTTTGTCTCGCTTTCTCAAGCGAAGTACCATCACATAATAACATTATCAATCGATGGAAATGACACCAATGCCTGTTTGAATATATCGGCGACGGTGAAACCTCCTTGTAGAACTCTCGACTTCGCTCTTCAGCACGTGTCGAATTTGAGCGTCTATAAGAACTCCACCGAAGTGAAGATTGAACGCGGGGTTTACAACCTGACGGCCAACATAACTATGGAGCACATGCTCGAGTTTGGAATGACAGCTGGGAATGGCAGTGCTACAGAAGTGGAGATAGTCTGTTCCGAAAATTCTGGTCTTTCATTTCTTCGTAGCAGAGATGTTCGTCTTCATGGACTCTTGTTTAGAAACTGTGGATCCCTCCACCAAAGCACCGTAGGATCAGCTTTCAAGCAGACTCACATTCCATTTTATGCTGCAGTCTTTTTCGCTTATTGCAGGGGTGTTGTAATCGAGAACTGTTCAGTCACGGAAAGCCCGGGCATTGGTTTGATTTTGTATGATGTTGGAGGAACTTTAGATGTGAGAAACTCGGTGTTTAGTTACAATATGCCTGACCCGGAAAATAACTGCTCAACTGGTCATAATTTCAATTATACAAGGGCTGGTGGAGGCGTTTATGTAGAGTTTACCTTTGATGGAGCTCTTCCTCCATTTGGTGCAAACAATACTGAACATCTTGCCTACCAGAGTAATAATAACTACGTCTTTAATAACTGCACCTTTGAAAAAAATCAGGCTCCAGAACAGTGTTTCGCGAACATGATAGAGTTTCCATCTGGTAATGACCACATGCCATTTGGACGTGGTGGAGGGTTGTCTTTATTCATAAGAGGCAAGTCTATGAACAATACCATCACTGTTAAAGATTCAAATTTTCTTGAAAACGGAGCGGTTTGGGGCGCAGGGTTATTCCTTGAATTTCACAAATCGACAGGAAACAACACAGTACACGTTGTGCGATCTGTTTTCCAGAATAACTGGAACAGTACAGCAGGCGGGGCAGTAAGGTCTGGACTACCAATCGATCATAAGGAAGGATATCTCCATGGTAACAATATCATCCATGAGGACTGCCTCTATGAAAACAATTCAGCAATTATGGGAGGGGGTGTGTCGCACTATGGCTTTTATTATATTCCAGTAGACAGTGAAGATCGTCGGAGTATTATTTTTAGGAATTGCCGGTGGATCAGCAATACAGCTACTTTGGGTTCTGCCATTGCGCTTGCAACAACAGGCGTACCTATTGCCCTGCGGAACATTGATCCTTCTTTACCTTTGATGTCATATCGTGGAATTTTTGATAACTGCAACATTACTGATAATTATATCATCTTTACGGAGGATCATATTGTAATTGGACAGGGTGCCTTATACACTTACTCTGTGCCAATTGTGTTTAGAGGGAACATGACATTTGAAAACAACAGTAATACTGCATTGGTCATAGATGGTGCTGTGATCGATATTTTCAACAAAACAACATTTCGAAACAACAAAGGAATCGAAGGTGGAGCCATTGGTATGTATGGCGCTTCTTTGATCAATCTAATGCCTGGATCAGAGCTCCATTTTATTAGAAACCAAGCAGAGAGGAGGGGTGGTGCCATTTTTGTGCGTGGCTCTGGGCCGCCAGTTGTGGCATTTGATACAACTGAACTAAATACTCATGACTGCTTCTTGGCATATAATGATGACGCCATCAGTAGAAATGACAGCTCGTTGAAGAAAACAAAAATTGTTTTTGAGAGTAATGTTGCTTCCCATGGTGGTGGTAATTCTGTTTATTCTACATCCTTGCAAGCCTGTCGCGGAACCGGTAATCCACGAATCAACAACATTTCCATGCAGTGGAGCTTTGTTACTTATATCAGGGACACTGGAGACGATTACGTTAAAAAGGAGATCGCAACTGACCCCATAATGATTGAAATCAACAAGGAACAGTGGGAAGTTGCCCCTGGTGAGAAATTTAGTGCGAGTATTAGACTCATTGACGAAAAGAACAGTTCAGTTCAAGGAGTCATTGAGGTGATAATTTATCCCAACTCGCAAGATTCTAATGTCACATTGAACATCACTTCGCCACTTCTGCTCATTAAAACAGACCGGGAAACAAATAGTGGGCTTAGACTGTTGGGTATCAAAAATAGTTATTTCACTGTCGTGCTCAGGACAGTGAGCGGTGAACGGTTTATAAACAGAACAATTTATGACCTCTCCCTTAATAATTGTAATCCTGGATTTCAACAAAAAGAGGACACAATGAGCTGTGAGTGCATCACTGGTGATCAAGGGATTTACAGGTGCGGCACTGATAAGAAAACGGTCTATTTGAAGAAAGGGTTTTGGGGTGGAAAGGTTGATGGAAAGTTTAAAACTCATCCCTGCCCATTAGGATATTGTAATTTTAAAGATGTGGACAATATGGTGTATAAGTTTGATATGAGGAATATGTGCGCAGGAAACAGAAAAAGTGTGCTTTGTGGAGAGTGTAGGTTAAACAGCAGTGTGAACTTTGGCGATGAGAAGTGCCAGAGCTGTTCAAACGATAACTTGCTGCCTGCGGTGGCTATTTTTGTGGTGGTGACATTGACACTGGTTCTTCTTGTGTTGAAGATCGACCTGGACATGTTTACAGTTTACCTTAATGCGTGGTTGTACTTTTACCAAGTCATAGAGTTTCTTCTCGATGAAACACGAAACGATCTGCTCCGGGTCACGCAGGTATTGTTAGGACTTGCCAATTTAAGGATCAGTGGCATTGGGTTTTGTTTGTTCAACGGTCAAAACGATCTCTACAAGATGGGTATCACCTATTTGTTGCCTGTCTATGTACTGTTGCTCCTTCTTATTCTGGGAACGATAGCGAGATACTTTCCCAGATGCTTCATTAACAGGAACGTGTCACGGGCTTTCTGCACTCTGCTTGTGCTATGTTACACCACCATCACCATGATGTCTTTCAACATCATCCATTATGTCAACGTTGGTGACAGGTGGGTGTTGTATAACGATGGACACGTAGACTTCAATTTGAACTGGAAACAACATCTTCCTTTTACCATCATAGCGATGCTGTCGCTCCTCGTCTTTGTCGTACCGTTACCTTTAATGCTGTTGTTCACTCCCTGGTTCCTTCGGAAGTTCTCGTTCCTCACAAGATTCCGCCTGTTCTTTGACTTGTTCCAGAGCTGTTTTGAAGATCAGGAAAAGCAAAGGAACTATCGGTGGTTTGCTGCTTTCTACTTTCTTTGCCGCATCTGGATCCTGTTGATCGCTTTGTACGTGCCATTTGGTCCTCTGAAGAGGTCCCTGCTAGAGGTCTCGTGTATTGTCATCTTGGGCATCTGTCTGTATATCCAACCTTACAATGCAGATCACAGTTGGTTCAACACACTGGATGCAGTCCTCCTCACCATTCTTGCATCAATTACCAGCTTCAGCTCTGCACAAACCAGTGAGGTGGATGATGCAACTAGGAAAGCCTTACGGTATTTGATTGAGGTCCTCGTTTACATTCCTCTTCTATTTTCTCTGATGCTGCTTATGTTTAAAGCATGGGTGTTTCTTAGGGAAAGATGTGACCGACAGTTTTGGAATCGCAACGAAATGAGCTCAACGGCGTACAGTACTAGTGATCATCCAGAACAGGACGAAGCGATCAACGTGTATGCGTATTAGCTATATTCAAGCAGCCCACAAAAAGAGACTGAATCATGATCTTAATAAGCACAATTTGAGCACTAACTAAGACACCCACTTCAAAAGTAAGAAAGAGTAACATTCACCGTACTAACGTTTAGTTAAATTGTAGACGTGACATGGTGCATAAATGGTTGCATTGTAATAATAATAATTTTTAATAATTTATTGACTTATATTGCGCAAGTTTCATGTGCATATGATCACTTGCGCATTTATTTACATGATATGTAAATAACTTATATATACCTTAGCCTAAATAATATAATGTTAAAAATCCATACTAATGTTAATACTAATTTTACAGAAGCTAAACTTTTACTAATAGAATACTAAATGTTTAAAAACTAATAAAATACTAAAAATGAGTAAAAACTATACATTCTAATATTTAACAAATTATGTTAAAATAAATTACAGTTAAATGCTTTCCTAAAAAGTTAAGTCTTAATTGAACGTTTAAAAGAATCGAGGGACTGTTCATTTCGTATAGAGTTCGGTAGATCGTTCCACAGTTAGGAGCAGCTGATACAAAGGCTCTAGCTATCGATCGCCAAGTGTAGGCTTAGTTATCACATAAGGTGGTTCTAGTAACAATTCAGTATTAGAACGAAGACAATATCTAGACTTACTCTTAATATTAATTAGATCATTAATATATATAGGTGACAGACCATGCAATGCCTTAAAAGTAATAAGTAATAATTTAAAGATAATTCTAAACTTAACTGGAAGCCAATGCAGCTGATATAACACAGGTGTTATGGTCGAATCTTGGTATATTACAAATAAGACGAGCAGCAGTATTTTGTACTCTCTTAACTTAATTAGTTGTGTCTGCTGTAATCCGTATAAAAGGCTATTATAGTAATCGATACGGCTTGTGACAAAGGCATGTACTAAAAGCCCGGAGGGGGGGGGGGGTACTTCCATGAAAAATGGGTATGTATGTGAGGCCAAGAGGCTCAAACCCTGACCCTGTTTGACCCAATCCGAGCTCCAAAACCCTGATTGCCCCCTTTTTGGGAAAAAAAACCCTGATTGCCCCTTCCTTAAATTGTTTTCAAAACACGGTCGGATATATATCCTGGCCGGTATACCGCGTACCGGGATTTCATGCAAAATACGGAACATTTCAAGTCGGGACGTGGCATTGGGTAAACAAATCAGCAGATGAAGTACATATATAAAATTAGCGGCGTCACGATGTATGGGAACCTCAGTGCTTGCATGTGGGCAGGCGATAAAAATGCGGCAACAGAAGGTCTTTTTTTGACATAGTAGCAAAACAAATGAACTGCCTAAAAAATACTGAACCCCGATCCTGACTGCACCCAAATTATACTCAAATCCTGACCCTGATCTGCCCAAATCAGGTCAAAACCCTGACCCTACCTGCCCAAACTGAGCTCAAAACCCTGACCCACCCGGGCGGCACATACATAATACGTCACAAACAGGAGTACCCCCCCCCCCCCCCCCCCGGGACTAAAAGCTTGGTAGATTCAGTGGACAAATACTTCCTAATGCGTCTAATGCTGTGTAAATGGAAAAATGAAGAATTGCATATCTTATTAATATTGGTGTTCATGGACAACTTAGACTGGTCGAACCAAGAACCTAAATTTCTGGCAACCTGTACATCAACATGTATATTAAAGTCTCCAGTTATGAGCAGCTTCTCAGTAGATAAGATGACTGATTCAAGGTAGTCGGAGAACTCAGCGAAAAACACACTAGTAGAAACCGGGTGCTCAGAGCTGTATAGGGTGTTCTATAGATGATGACCAGGCGTAAGCTAAATGAACCAGACATAACACTCCACTCAGAGTATTCAAACGCGTTCTTCTCAGCAGCAGCTACTTTTATTACTAACAATGAGTCAGACTGTCTCTAAATAGTAGGCCAGTACCGCCGCCTATACGATTTTGTCGAGGATGATTAAGAAGTTTATAGCCAATGCATGGGAGTAGCTAAGGCTCTAGCAGCGACATCATTGTCAGTTAGCCAGGTCTCGGTTATGGCAACAATATCAGGTTTGCTCTCGCACACAAAATCAACAAAATCTGCTGATTTATTCTTTATCGATCGGACATTTACAGTGCATAGCTGCATGAAGGATTCTTGAGACTGAGGTGCACTAGGTAAAATAGCAGGGACTGCGGTAATGTTTATGTTGAATCTTCGTCTCGGAATGTCCGTTGAACTGTAAATGAGTTCAGTTCGGCGGGTAGTGATCACAGGTATGTGGTTTCGGCCAGCTCTTCCACCTCTAAACTTCCATAACTTGTGTTTCTGTAATTGCTGTAAAACTGTCGAGGACAGGTATGAGCAGTGACTACAGAAAGGTGAGGGCGAAAACTAAGCAGTTGTTCGCGGGAAAAATGTGTTGTTTTTGCATTGTTAACATGCAAATTAGTCATATCGGCTTGTCCAGGTAATTTCCATAATGGCGACTGCCAAACAGGTCCAGGATTAGTAGCGATATCATTCTAGACTGTAATGTCAGTAGGTGGATCATGACCAGTAATAACTAAAGACGTACATTCATACTTAGACCATTTCGTAATCGGTGCTTGGGAGTTGTGGAATCCAGTAGAAATCAATTTCTTCTTCTTTAAACTTTTACCAGTAAGTGAAAGGTACAGAGAGTGAGAATCATGTTCATTGCATGAGATTGCAGTTGGAGCATACCAGCAGTTCGTCTTGGTGGTCGATAACATTGTTAGGTCCACTTATATCAGCTCTAAAATATACTAAAACTAAAATATACTAAAACTAAAAAACTTAAGTAAAAATGTAGAAAAACTGAGGAGTGAAATAACGGTGGCAGCCATGCCGGCGCCTAATTTACATTTAGTGGAAGTAAAACTATTTAATCCACACATGTTCACAAGATCTGACCAGTGGCGTAGGGAGGGGCGGAGTCCCAGAAGAGAGTTTGACAGAAGCAGGAGCAAGGTAATGGGTTCCTGACAGAAGTCATCAATGAACATGTCCCAGAATTCATCAATTTGCCTCCCATGCCACCCCCCCCCCCCAAAAAAAAATCAATGAAAGACTGCTTTGAAAGCACTTTACAAACTTAGAACGGAAATGGGACGCTTCTTCAGAACAAATATCACATTAACTATGTCGCTTTTCGACACATTAGTAAAACCGATAATCCTCTATGGAAGCGAAGTATGGGGTTCAGATCAATCATCAGTATCAAACAGGGACATCATAGAAGCAGTCCATATAAAATTTTGTAAAATGTTACTTGGGGTCGGAAAATACGCAAGCAATAACGCGTGCCGTGCAGAACTAGGCCGATTCCCCCTAAGTATGGATGCAAAGTACAGATGTATAAAATTCTGGTTCAAGCTTGTAACTGACAATTATCTTTTATGTATCTGTATCTATCATTTCCGGTCCCCCTCCCCCTCCCCCCCCCCCCCTCCCATCCCCCCCCCATCCCCCCCCCCCCCCCCCCCCATAACGGCGATGTCTTTTAAACCTTTTGAAGGTGCAGTGTTAGTAATAGCATGCCTTGGTGTGTAGTGGTATTTGGTATAAATATACCACGAGAGAGATTTCAAAATTCCTTGTAATTTCACGAGCCGGAATTTTAAAATCTCACGAGTGATATTTATACCAAATATTACGTACAAACCATACTATTAAATGTTTATAATACGAGCTAAGAAATTTTCTGGGAAAACTGATCCGGCCTCACTGCTTCATCATGCTCCGTCAAAAACCAACGAACTCATGGAGTCATGCTCAGACAAAAAAGGCAGAACAATAAAAACGTTCTGAAAGAATAGAAACCATTTCCTTGTATTGTTTTTAAGTTGGGGATTCTCTGGTCAAACTTCGGCTTGTTCGAGGACCCGAAAACTAAACTGTGCTCAAGTCTTTCACAAAGATTTTGCAACAGGTATCTCAACAACATGATTCTACACTTCTGTAAATTGCCAGTTCTGCTATTTGCTTGTTTTAAGCGGGCTTTTACAAAAATATTTCCCCTCGCACTTTCGGATAAACATAAACATGTCCGCCATTGGTTGCATGTTTTCCAAATATGGCAATAGCTACCATATATAGGTTTGTAATACCTACGTTTTCCAAATTACGCTGAAATACCACTGCTCTCAACCAACCAAATGACATAAATTTCTCAGTTAGCTTGTATTATAAGTATAGGTAATCAAATGGGGACGAGTGAAATTAGGTATAAATTTCACGCGTGTTTGTCAAAATCGAAGTAATTTCCTGAGCCGCTTCGGCTCTGCGAGACATTTTCACGATGGGTAGGTGTTACACGATTCAATGGTTACGTTAGCTTATGAAACTGTCTTCCTCTTCTTTCTTTTCGCCTCGCTTTTAATTCTTTCGCCCCCTTGCCTACTATCCGAGAGCCTGGAACAGGCTAATTATCTACATTGAATTTCGTGGAGGTCGGACCTCAGCAGAACAAATATTTTCATAAAGCATCTCAAAATATATTTTCCCCCAGGAATTTGACGCAAGTTTACGCTAGCTTTGACTTCCCTGTATTTCTGGCAATTATTTTATAATTAAAGGCCTAAGAAAATAAAAATGGGACGACATGTCGAGAATTACCTGTAATTTTTAAGTGAAAAGTTTTCAATTTTAGGTCACGCGCGCTGTTGACGCAATCTTCGAACAACGAGCGTGTGACTGAAAAAAACAATATTACTTATTACTCCCCATTATTTTTTCATGTAATCATAATTGTTTTTAAGTTAAATGATTAACAAAGCATCGTCTTATTTTGTTGTTTTTTAATTAACAATAAATACCGCTTGTATTGTTTGTCGAAATGCTTCACGAAAGATCAGCGTGTTGTATGTAACCATAATCACACCCATGGCCCAGTGAGCGCGCTAATTTGCGAATGGTTGTAATCGATACTCCTGACAACGAAGTTTTGGTATAAATAGGCCGTTAGCCCAGTGAAGAAAGCAAGCGATCATATCAGCCGGCTCTCCTTTAAAATGCTATTTTTTTAAGGTTTAAAATTAAACAAGCCATAAAAAAGTGACCAGAGGGAAGATAGTTGTCCATTTATGACTGCCAATGGTATTTTATGACTGTTTACGAACTTTGTAGCCCTTACTCTGAAGTTAAACATTTTTGTGTTTCATTTGAAATTCGTGCGATAAGCAATCAGTAGGGAGCACTCAAGCGGAGCATCACGCAGATGTTCACTCCACAAAGGCCGATTGACAACTGAAGGGTAACAAACCACTGGGCTACCCTTTTTATGTTTAAACCCTTTGGAGCCCTTTGCTTAAATGAGATACATTTCTTTCTGTCACTTCTCATGCTAATTTCCAGGTAAGATTCGTTGTCTAAAAGGTTTTAGTTAACTTTTCTCAGGGTAAAGGTTACAAGGTGAGCTAGTTCGCGGGAAATGTTTCCCAAAAAATCTCGAAAAAAGTGCCCGCTATATACGTTCAGATGGTATGAAAAGCACAAACATTGAAGATGTTTAGCGATTATTAAACTTAGGAAGTATATATTTATGGCCTTGTTGAATCCGTCTGTAGTTTCTAGAGTTTAAAAAAACTTGCCGGAGAAATTCAGTTTGAAAATGCCAAAACTCACGGGAAACTTCAAGTTTCTTCCTTTCTTGACGAATTTGCAAGCGCAAGTGTTCATGGGAAGGCCTTTCAGTAGCTAGTGATAATTGTTTTCTTTCTTTCTTCTTTTTCCGTTATCTTCTTTTTTCTTCTAAACCTTTTGCACCGATTTCCCTTGATTCTACCAGTTATATTTGTGTTTTTATCTTATATGGATCAATTTTCATGTCCATAAAACTCATTTGAATTTCCAGCGTTTGTAGACAGTATAGATGTTCACGCTGTGTATATATAGGTTAGTTAACGGCGGGATGATGGCTTATGCTAATCGGATCAATTTGGATGCGATACCGTCAGGGCCCGTCGTTTTATTACCATTAATACTTAACACCTTATGCTTCAAACTGTTTGTTGGTATAAATTCATAGGGATACAGGTATATTGCTAGTCATGAAGTTGCGAGTTGTATTTTTTAATGTAGGGTTAGGATTTGGATTAGCGGTGATGTATTTCTAAAACCCAAAATTAGTGACTAGCTCTAAACACCCTAAATCATGAGTTAGCCACCCGTTGTTGACGGTTAGGGTATTTTTAAATGTAGGGTTAGGATTTTGGATTCGCAACTAGCAACTCGCAACTCCCACACTCAATTCATAGTCTGAATAGAGGCAGGCTAGAACTATGGATAGAGGGAGCCGGGATACGTGAGCTGGTATCGTCTGCGCCAGGCTCTGGGTACACATTGAGTGTCGTAGTAAGTATTTCTTGTAAGATTTTTTAAACTGTAAAATGGTAATTTTTTAAATAAAATTTTTTATTTCGTCCCAAATGTTATAGTGATCATAAACTTCATAAGTATGTTCGCCATATATATTTAGTTCGTACAGCGGGTCTGTGGAGATTTTGATTTGCAGAATACCTGGTATTGTATGAGTAGACTTCAGTAGCCGGCTTAATTAAATCATCATGAAATACAGAAGGTATTTTGTTTTTGTTGTTAATTAGTTGACATGCAAAGAGAGACATTTTGAACCTAAAAATATTGTCCAGTTTCAGAAGCTCTATGACTTGATAGAATGGAGTTGCACTTTCTCTATGATTAGCAAAGAAAATGTTTCGGATGCACTTAATGTTACGGTGCATGCGTCGTGTCCGAAATCTCCAGAAATATCTTATTCCGCAGGCTCTAAGCGTATCATCAGGATCGTCAAAGATGTGAAAGGGAGCGGATTCGATATCAGCCTTAAATTTCGTTTATTCTATAAACTGCAGTGTTTTAAAAGGATTTCCAGCACTGAGAAATATCGTATCTGAAAACACACGTAAAAATACGATAATTTTACGTGTGTGGATATCGCCTCTCAGCCAATCAGCGATGTCCACGTCACGCGCTTATCCTTGCTTCGAACAACCGGGCCCAGGTCCAAGTATTGTTTATATAATAAATAAAATAATACAAGGACGCCTGGGGATATGGAATTTGTCTTCTCGTGTTCAAATCGTGAGATATCGAGTTGAACACTCGAAGATAAATTCCATATGTCTGCGTGCCCATGTTTATTCTCTCTTTCATTTATACGATTGAAATTCCTTGCGCTTTTGTCATTACCACCAGGCCTCGCTTTAGTGTTGAGAGGAAACGTTGTGTCAAGGTTACAAAAGCGTGGCATCATCATGCATATTTAAGGCCTATTCTTGGTGTAGGGCTTTTGTTTGTGAGGCCAAGTGTTGCGTAAATCAAACGATGATCAGAACGTTCCTGCTTTTCAGACTAGATTCTTTCTGGTAGTAATCAGAGATCGATTAAGGAAGAATTATGTCTTACTCTTGTAGCGGCATGATAACATTATGCAGATTGAACATATCGAAAATACCACACAGTTTTGTAGCATTTTGACGAGCTTCATCGTTACGTTAGTCTTGTTCATGATGGTTGATGAAAAGTCGCAGTTTCAATCATCCAAGTAAGAAAATAACCGCCTTTTGCGATGGGTATGCATTTATCCAATAATTATTGGCAGTCATGATCAGGTCTGTAGACGATACTGAGAGAAGCCGAGGTACAGGGGAACATCAGCTCTATCCAATTTCTCACTCAGGTTCTTTCGGCTCAACAAAATATCTGGATTCTGATTGGTCAATGACGAGTGCATCTAAAGGTTATTGAGTTCACAGTTGCATGCTCTCAGCAAATGTTTGCTCAGTATATTATAAACAAAAAGTCGCATGAACTGCTCGTGCTATACTTGATTTATAGCCGCATTGAGTGATATTTTGAAAGTTCTCAAATTGCACTCGCCCAAAGCCTCGTGCAATTTTTAGAACTTTCAAAATATCAGTCAGTGCCTATATATAAATCCCATATAGCACGAGCAGTTCATGCGATTTACTTTACGTATAATACGCAGATATTTTGAAAATAGAGTACACATCCGCCGCCCTTGCGATCTATCTTTGCGTACCAGCTTAATTTGAACTCGGCGAAGATGCCTCATGGATCGACAGCTATTTTGACCATGTTATGATGATATTTGGACAGACACATAAAAATAACTTCAATTTGCCAATTGTTTTAATCTGTCCCCTCCCCTCCCCCTACGTAAAGAGAATTTGACTCGCTCAATCTTCGCTCGGCAATGAAAAGGTATAGCGCGCGGACAAGTGACCAAGAGGCAAGAAATATAAAGGGACTTCCACGCAGTCTAGGCAAGCGCGGATCCACTGAAAGAAAATGTGACCGTTTTCCAATGTTTTGACCCCCTAGGAACCGTTCATTTCTTATCAGGAAGGGGGGCCTGGTGGGATTTTGTATTTTGCTTGGACAAAATGACATGCCCCCTCCCTATGGTAACATGTTTTGCGTGTAGATTGTTTTGTGACACAGCCCCCCCCCCCCCCCCCCCCATTTAAAAAGAAATCAGAAAATCCTATGGTTATCATATACCTCGATTTCTGCCTTTTACTTTTCGAAAGCAGGGCCATAGCCAGACCGGCCGAAAATTTAGATGAGGCAAGACGTGCGAATGGCATCACCAGCCCCCCCCCCCCTCCCCCCCAGAAAATTTCCTGCATTTTGAGAGCGGTTTCAACATTTTTAGAAATTAATGGCGTTTGTCTCGTCTGCCTGCTCGCTACACTACTGAAAAGTAGCGTAGCAACATTTCAATGTCTTTTCTTTTTCAAAAGCAGGGCCGTAGCCAGCCGATAATTCGGGGGCGTGCTCCCTCGGAAAATTTAGAAAGAGTCCTCCTGAATGACGGTATTTCCTGCATTTTTAGGCGAAAATTAAAGGAAAGAGACTAAACTTGAGACGTTTTTAGAGTCCCCCCCCCTCCCCCTGCAATATCGGCTTTTTTCCCCACGACTCCCAATCAAACTCTCATTTTTTTTCTGCTGCCCCCCATAAATCCCACCAGCCTCCACCCCACACATCTGATAAAAAAAAACGAACGGTCCCCCGGATCTTTTTTAAAATATTACCCTCGCTGAAAATGCCATTTCTTCCGTTCTTGAGACTGTTATATTACTGCTGTGCAAGCGTGCATTGCCGAATTATTCAAAGACGTTTATCAAGCTATGAAATCGGGAGTTTACCGTATTTTGCATCACGATCATGGAGATTTTAAAATTCCAGATATCTGACCGTTTTCCGTAAAACGGTTGAAATCACCATACACGACTTTCATAATGGCCGCCTCCTAATTTGCATACTGATTTGGAAGACCAATCTGTAGAGGAAAACTAATCCTACCACATGAAAGATCACATTAAAACTAGTAACTGTTTTGAGTTTTAGAGCAATGTGGAAAATTGCTGTTGAGCTATGAGCATTTCTAATGCAGAAAAAACATGAAAGCGAGGCTAGAAAGGCTTCCGTTGTTTTTCTCATACAAATGTCTCTAATTTCAACTGGCTGTAACTTAATTGCTTTTTAAGCTACATCACTCAACTTTCACAAGTTCACTAATGTCGACATGCTCTTTCACATGGCAATGTTCATATTTTCTATACATGTGGATAAACTACCCAAACGGGAAATCACATATACAAATTAGGAGGCGGCCATTACGAAAGTCGTGTATAGCAGCTGCGGATCGTATATTTTAGTTTCGGCGGGAAACTGGGGAGACGCGCGCGCGACGAACTCATAAAAAGCGCATGCGCGTGACGATTTGCCGCAGTCGACCCCGTGTATGTACGTCCATTGCAATCTCGTACCCAGACCCCATTAGTTTCTTACTGCGCATGCTCGACGAAATAATAGGGCTCTGGAAGAATCCGATTTTTGTGTATTCTGATTGGCTGTTCTGAACAATGCAATTTTACCGGAAGTCAAACAAAGTAATTTATTTGGACAAATGCATTGAAAATTGGGGGGTATCTAAACGCTAAAAACCGTTGGATTTTACCTAAATGGGTGTCGATCTCTTCAGGGATTCTTAGATATTTGCTTGCATCCTATCGGGAGTTCAAATCACTTCAGCGGCAAACTCAAATCATACGGTACATGAATTCGAAAATCGAACCCAACCAGCAGTAACAGTTGATATAGCCGAGGGATTTACCGTAACAGATAGGTAATACTACGCATTCCCATTTTAACAACATTGTTCGTAAGTGCTCTATAGGCAGAAGTGGCATTTTCCGATCTCTTAAACTTGTGAACTGGCACTGATCGCTTAAATATAAGCGTTTGTACTGATGAGAATGCAACGAACTCCAGCCTTCAAGGAGCTAAAATACGAGAGAATGGCAAGTAAAAATGCCTTGACTTGCTTCTACGGTGTATTCAGTTGCTGTTTGTGTGGTCATCGGGCTCAGGTAAGGCAATTTCAGCGATCAGTTTTCGATCCTCATGAATCCTCTTCACGTGTACAGTCTGGAATCTGTGATGTCTGATGAATCCACCGATACCGAAACACGAGCCCGATGCATGAAAATAAAGCCTTAAAATCCAAACTGAAAACGGCAGAAGATGAAAGAGACTCCCCAAGGCTTGCCCTGACACTAGCAAGCAAAATATCACTATCAAAATACCGGGCGAACTCCCAAATCTAAACCAAAACATAGGCCTGAGGCGCTGAGCGAGAATCGAACCCGAAGAAACGACTTCTCAGGTGACGTAATGATAAGCATGCGCAGAGTTGCCGGAAGTCCGTGATTCGCGGACTTCCGGAATCGGATTCTTCCAGAGCCCTATTAATTTTCGTCGAGCATGCGCAGTAAGAAACTAATGGGGTCTGGGTACGAGATTGCGTCCATTGGTGATGAAGCTTATTTTAAAATAGCTTCAATTTTGATGGAAATTCCACAATTAATAAGCAATGTTGGTGGCTAGCTGGAAAGGGAAGAGGAAAATGAAGACCTGATCAGGAATGGCTGGTACTAATGGGTAATCAGATAAGAGAAGGCCAGTTTGAAATAGGAAACCCAGGCTTGATTTGTGTGGCTTAAATTATGGGAATAGTTCTCTCTGTAAAAATGGCAATAAAGTAAATGCAACTTGCCTGGCAATGATTTCGACTAATTTTAACCCCCTCTTCCCCATCTTGAGATATTTCACAAATTCCCATACAAATCAAGCCTGGGTTTCCTGTGGTTTAGCAATGATTTTTTAACAAACATGTACGTAAGCTAACTGGTGAAATGTCTTCGAATTTGATATATTGGGGTCCATGTTTAAGTTGCAGAGAGAACTATGGGTTCTTTATACCATTTTCATTTTGAATAACCCTGCATGCATTGATTAAATAAGAAACATAACTAGAGGGTTTGAACTGACAGGCTACCACCTACTCCCTCCTGAATAATTATAATCCATGCATGTACATGTGTATCACCAGCTTCCCTCAGGTGTAAAAAGGGTGGAACACTATCTTGACAATTTTTCCCAGGGATGGGGGAATCTTACATGAAGTCAATGTTGCCCAAGTCATGTTTTCCTTAACAGAAAATCCCCCTCATACAATATTACAACCTCAAGAATTCCCCCTCCCCTATCTTGGAACTTCAAACAAAGTCTAGATTTTTCTCTAACCAGGGGTGAAAATTCCATTCTGTCCTCTTGTATTCCCCAACATACCCCCTTGGTCAGCCCAGGGGTCTACCCCTTGGGGAAGCTGGTGATACATGCATAAAGCTGCCAGTCAGGTATCTTAGGAGGGGCATGCGCTTTAAGCCCTCCGACAGCCTGGTAATTTATACAGATTACAAGCACCTTATTTCAAACAAATAAACAATGCATAAATTTATTTAGCACAATCTCATTAGTAAATGTTCTACAGCTGCTTAATTAAATAAAAACTTTTGGTGCCATAGATTCTGACCTAAGACTTGGATCATTAACTATTTAGTATTTACATAACTATGTTCAAATTTCAAAAAACTTTGATAAAAGCCCTTTAATTTGTAGGCATCATGTCAACATGTTAATACACATGATTTACAAAATCAAACTAAGAAAAAAACATTATAAAACTTCAGGGGTGCCTGGAGTTTGTTACCTACCCACCAAAAAATTCTAAGTTACCAGAAAATGTATACCAAATTTTGTGTTATAAGTCTCCTGCAAGTTAAAAGATATGGCCTTCACAGAAATCTGAGGTATACATACACTGTAGTTATTTTAACAAAAATTAAAATTAATTCTACTTTCTTAATAGGTTTCTTTCAATATATACTTCACTTGTCTTGCACAAAGCTAGGTTTCAAAATCAGGCTCAGAGGCAAATTAAATTTATTCTATTCTCTGAGAAAAGAATAAAATTAATTTAATTTGTCTTTGAGCCTCATTTTGAAACCTTTGTACATGACAAGGGAAGTATAAATCGAAAGAAGCCTATTAATCTATTACCTCCATGTTGTCCCAATTTAGATCATGTGGCATCTCTCCAAAGGATTTAACATTTTCCTTTAAATGTTTCTTTAAATTCTGGGAATTCATTATTTTTTCCAGTTGAATAAAAAGAAACAAAGGAATATTACTCAAATTTATGTTTATGGACAGATCTGAATTGATTGAGGGAACAAAATTAATGTTAAGGATCACTAAGTTTATCAGCAACTTGGATGGTCAGATATCGAAGAAGTGCAGATGACAGGGACTGCCTAGCTATACTCTCCTGTTTTATATACAATGTATGTCTAAATTAAGACAACACAGACACTAAAACCTGCATGCAAATGTGGCTATTCAAGATGATTAACATGATTCGAATAAGTATCACTCCAAGCATCAATAGATGAGTCCATGTGTACATATGACGTACACCAATTGTAAGCTGATATCAAGCTGCATAGACCTTAATTTCTGTCCAGGAATATTATCAATCCATTTCAATCAACAATCCTTAATCCAGTATCTGCATTTGCAATGTAAATTTTAAAATATTTTGTTTTGATCTTGGCATTTTGCCTTATTCATGTAAGGATCAATGTATTCCAGTATGACCACTGAGAACATGCTAGCTTGCATAATTACAAGCTGCCATTGCCTATAAGGTCCCACTACACACACATCACCAGATGTGTTTTCTGCCAGTCAGTTTATGACATCATATAGGATAGTTGGGTACATCAGTCTCAACCTGAGCTCGAGATTCAGTTGCTGCTGATGAATCCCCATCATCTTCTTCCAACAGTCTCTGTCTCAAGTTACCCAATCTGTCCTCAGCCCTGAAGTATTGCCAACCTTTAAATGCAATCAGTATTAAAGAATATACAAGTGGGATGTATGCAAGTAGGTCAACCACATACAGTAGGGTGTCACGAGTTACATCACCAGCCTCACTGGTTCTTGCAGAACTGAAGATGGCAATCAGTGACAGGTTGATGAGGAGGACTGCATCCAGTGTGTTGAACCACTTGTAATTTGTGTTATAAGGTTGTAGGTAGATACAGATGCCCAGGATGAGAACACAGGAGGCCTCCAAAAGGGATCTCTTAAAGGGACCAAATGGCACATACACAGCAATCAACAGGATCCAGATGCGGCAAAGAAAGTAGAAAGCAGCAAACCACCGATAGTTCCTTTGCTTTTCCTGATCTTCAAAACAGCTCTGGAACAGGTCAAAGAACAGACGGAATCTTGTGAGGAATGGAAACTTTCGAAGGAACCAAGGAGTAAACAAGAGCATCATAGGCAGTAGTATAATGAAAATAACTAACAATATTGCTAGGATGGTAAAAGGAAGGTGCATTCTCCAATCCTTAAGGAAGTCTATTTCTCCATCACTATACAACACCCACCTGTCACCAACATTGACATAACGGAGGATGTTGAAAGATATCATGGTGATGTTGGTATAACAGATCACAAGCAGAGTGCAAAATGCATGCGATACATTTCTGTTTATGTAGCACAGAGGAAAGAACTTTGCTATCTTGGCCAGGATGAGCAGTAGTACCAGCAAATAGAAAGGCAAAAGGTAGTTGACACCCAGCTTGTACAGGTTGTTTAGACCTGATACCAAACAAGAACCATATCCAGCAATTCTCCAATTAGCAATGCCAACAACAAATGACATAAACGGATCCAGACTTTCCCCCTCTTTTAGGAGAAACTCTATGATCTGGTAAGAGTAAAGCCAGGAATTCAGATAAGCTGTAAATATGTCCAAGTCGATCTTCAGCACAAGCAGCACCACTATCAGTGTTACCAGAGCAAAAACAACTAACAACCACAAATGATCATTTTTGCAATGTCCACATTTTTCATCACCAAGATGTACACTAAGACCATTGTTGCATTTTCCACAAAGGATACTACTGCTGTTTCTGTTTCCAGCACAGAGGTCTTTCACATCAAGTCTATATTCTCTACTGGTTCCTGGTGGAAACTTGCAGTAAGATGGGGGACAGGGGTATGTGGCAAAATTATTATCGACATCACCACCCCAATAACCCATTTTTAAGTATACATGCTTTCCATCAGTGCTGCAGCGAGACAAGCCATCATATATCCTTTTTGGAAGGCATTGACATTTAGTTAAATCATTTTGTTTCTGGTAAAAGCCAGGGTTACATTCTTCAAGAGAGAGGCCCTCCTCAACTTTGCTTACATACTGACCTCCCACTGTTCTGAGCCTAATAGAAAAGGGGCTGTGAACTTCACCCTTCAATACAAGCCCATGACTTTGATTGTCTTCATTGATGTTTTTAATGAGGAGAAGTGGTGAAGGAATATCTAAGCCGACATTAGAATGTGGTGACTTTCCAGGTATTATTGTAACATTAACAACTCCTTGTACTAAACTGTTCTTTTCATCAACAAGTTTAATAGTTGCGTCAAATTTTTCACTGGGTGCCACATTCCACTCTGACTTGATAACCAGAATCTGTATGGGGTCTGTAGAAATTTCATCTTTCATATTTACTTTTCCTTTTTCCCTCAAATAATGAACAAAGTCCCACTGCAATGAGTGATTGTTTATTCTTGCTTCTCCTGTTCTGCGACAGCCTTGTAAGGTGGTAGCATAAACTGAATATCCTCCACCCGTGGCTGCAATATTACTGTCAAAAACAATTTTTGTGTCCCAAGTTGATGCATTTGCCACTGTTGTGGTATCATTGTATGCCAAGAAGCAGCCATGGGTATTTAGTTCTGTAGTATGAAATGCAACAACTGGTGGACCTGTCACACGCACAAAAATTGCCCCACCCCTCTCATCTGCCTGGTTTTTGATAAAATACATTTGTGAGCCTGGCATTAAGTCGATTAAAGAGGGGCCATACACACCAATGGCTCCACCTTCGATTCCTTTGTTGTTTCGAAATGTTGTTTTGTTGAAAATCTTGACCACAGCACCATCTAAGACCAATGCAGTATTACTGTTGTTTTCAAATGTCATGTTCCCTCTAAACACAATTGGCACAGAGTAAGTGTATAAGGCACCCTGTCCAATTACAATATTATCCTCCGTGAGAATGATTTCATTATCAATCACAGTGCAATCCTCATAAGTAACAATATAAGGCATTAAAGGCCCCTTTACATTGGGATTTAAGTTACCCAAAGCAATATCCATGGCTGCTGTTGCAAGAGCAATGGCAGAACCTAAAGTAGCTTTGTTGTTGACCCACCGACAATTTTTAAAAACAACCCACCGACGATCTTTACCATTCACGGGCCGATAGTAGGTACCATAGTGTGACACACCCCCTCCCATAATTGCTGAATTGTTTTCATAGAGGCAGTCCTCATGGATGATATCGTTTGCATAGAGAGATCCTTTGTCTGCCCAGATTGGTATTCCAGACCTTACTGCCCCACCTCCAGTGCTATTTTCATTATTCTTAAAGACAGACCTTGTAATATAAACAGTGTTGTTTTGTGTTTGGTCATGAAATTCCAGGAATAACCCTGCACCCCATATTGCTCTATTTCCAAGAAACCTGGACTCTTTAACAGTGATGGTATTGTTCATAGACTTGCCTCTTATGAATAAAGACAGCCCTCCACCACGTCCAAATGGCATGTGGTCATTACCAGATGGGAACTCTATCATGTTCACAAAACACTGTTCTGGAGCCTGATTTTTTTCAAAGGTGCAGTTATTAAAGACGTAGTTATTATTACTCTGGTAGGCAAGATGTTCAGTATTGTTTTTACCAAATGGAGAAAGAGCTCCATCAAAGGTAAACTCTACATAAACGCCTCCACCCGCCCTTGTATAATTGAAATTATGACCAGTTGAGCAGTTATTTTCCGGGTCAGGCATATTGTAACTAAACACCGAGTTTCTCACATCTAAAGTTCCTCCAACATCATACAAAATCAAACCAATGCCCGGGCTTTCCGTGACTGAACAGTTCTCGATTACCACACCCCTGCAATAAGCGAAAAAGACTGCAGCATAAAATGGAATGTGAGTCTGCTTGAAAGCTGATCCTACGGTGCTTTGGTGGAGGGATCCACAGTTTCTAAACAAGAGTCCATGAAGACGAACATCTCTGCTACGAAGAAATGAAAGACCAGAATTTTCGGAACAGATTATCTCCACTTCTGTAGCACTTCCATTCCCAGCTGTCATTCCAAACTCGAGCATGTGCTCCATAGTTATGTTCGCCGTCAGGTTGTAAACCCCGCGTTCAATCTTCACTTCGGTAGAGTTCTTATAGACGCTCGAATTCGACAAGTGCCGAAGAGCGAAGTCAAGAGTTCTGCAAGGAACCGATGTATTCAAACAAGCATTGGTGTCGTTTCCATCGGTTGATACTGTTATTATGTGGTCGTACTTCGCTTGCAATGGAGTGATCAAGCAAAGAAGAAATAATTGAGCAAGGAAGAACAAATTACAAGGTTCCGATTTCCACGCCATTGGTGATCTGTGGGCGTGGCGTTATGTTGGACCCCGATATGATGATACCTTTATTAATGCTCCTATTCTTTCCTTTGTCTTGAAAATGGAGCTTTTGTCTTCTCTCTTTCTTGGAAATGCAGGATGTGACAAGCTTATCGGAGCTCACGTGAGACATGCAATATCCATCAACGATAGATCTAGAAGTTTACTAGTCCAGACGCTGGTCTCAGCTTCTGGACTAGAACGTTGTTTACATGCTGCTCCCAGGTCAACCACATTCCCAGGGGTCTTTACGCGCCTAATCCAAGATGGCGTCGTTCTTTTGACGCCATCTTGGATTAGGCGCGTAAAGACCCCTGGGAAGGTGGTTGACTGCCCATGCTTCGTCGAGCATACGCAGTAAGAAACAAATGGGGTCTGGGTACGAGATTGCCGGGAGATTAAAAAAAAACATCAATCACGTGTAACATATTTCTTAGAGCGGTGTCAGTTGTCAGTTAAAATTTTGGCCATTTGTCAGTTGTCAGTTAGCCAAACCTAATACAAAAAACGAATTTGTCAGTTATTTTTCGGTTGTCAGTTGTCAGTAAAAAAAATCGTCATTTAAGGCCGTTCGTCAGTAGTCAGTTAACCGGTAATGGGCTCCTGGTTAATCCCATTCAGACGCTCTTAGTAACGTCACCTAATTTGAAAATGGAGCCGGGGGAGACGTTGACTCGCGGAATCGTCTAGACTAGTATACGTATACTTTTGTTTGGGTTTTCACCTGAAGTTTATTTTCAGCCCCCTGATTTCGCTGTGACCGTAGGTCTTGCGGTTACAAATAGTTAACTAATTTAGTCATATTTATCTAATTCGTCGACACCGACGTTGCAGCATCTCGACCTATAGTGTAGTAAGTATTGTAGCATTAATTAAGGCATTGACCATTATAGAATATAGTAACTTTAAAATCTAGTTTTAAGCATTTTATACTTTTTAGCTAAAGTGTGGTACTAGTATTTTTTTCTATACCATTGTAAATTTAGGAGGGCCACAAGGTTACAAGCCTTGGCTGTTATGTATATGTACCCTCGTAAAATAAAGTGAGTATTATTCAGTATTATTAATCGGGCTGCCTGTGGCAGTACCGAGTCTTAAAATGCAAGCCGTTATTTTTTGTTTTTTGTTGGGTGTCGCAAAATTTCTGCGCATGCGTTAAAGGTCAAGTTCACCACCAATCAGATCGCACTGTGCTGGTCACGTAACACTCGCCAGGTTAATTTATTTACAAAATTTAATACAGAAAATCAAAATGGTTGACCAGCGAGGGCGAAAGCCTTCCAACAGGCTCAGGATATTTCAACTGGCGCTCTTGTTGACCATAAAAATACATGAACAACCAGGAGCCGTAATACATTCGATCAGCGCTGTCTGGACAGATCCAATGTACATTTAGAAACGTAAGCGAAATGCAACGGGTATCGAATTATAATCAAAGGTGAGATTTCGTCAGGCGCGCTCAGATAAGAAAGTTCAAAGCTCTCAGACTAGACGAGACAAGGAGATATCACTTTCAATGAGTCATTGTCAGAAATCTATTCCATCGTGGGCAATTATGCAATACAACCTAAATTTGGGTCAGGTCTTGTACAGCTAAGGCATGTTTTACGACAGAATAACCAGAGTCTTTCTACTGGATTGAGAGCTCGAGACATTATACATGTCGGCTAATATGGGGAAAACTGGAAAAGAAATGAACTTTGACGGCAGAAACCCTCAATTGAGGCAAGCGGAATATTTACATGATCCGCTAAGATTTTTACAAACTTAGTTATAAGCAGATGTTTTCAGTGTATGCCAACTGAAATGCTGTGCTCGTTTTCTGGTTACGGCTCAGTGGGGCAACTACACGAACAAGAAGCATGAACTGCCAGCAAAGAGAGAGGAAAAAGTACTTGAAATGCACAGCGCTAGCTGAAGTAGGGCATATATATAATATCTGAGACGTTAAATTACGTTACTGTGAAGAGGATCAAAATTCAAGTTTTGTAGCTTGAGACTGTCTTCTGCCGTGACTCGTGAGAGAAATTGGAAAAGATCTAGCTGTTTCATTCAGATCTAGCTGATTTCATTATTGAAAGCTACGGGCTTACTTTATGAGATTATTATTCATTGTGGAATTAAAGGAAACAGGTTAGCTGAAAGTTAAGTTCGAGGTAGGCTTCGACTTTCATTCCGATTCAGTGCATATGTGCACGAAGGTGGGATGCTGTCAACAACACTACCAAAAGACCCAAAATAAATTATTTGAAAGGTCAACTGAACTCGTGTCGATAAGCGCAAATGTTTTTGTGAAACAGTCTGTTAATTTGAGAAGCGGCTTAGAAGAGCTTTGTCATTAGGAATTACAATTTTTTTCTTGCTATGAAATTTATGTTTCATTTCACATTTATTCATACAGTTTTAGCCGGACATTTCCCGAGTTTTTGATCTATTTTCAATCAAATTCAAAGTCTGAATATGTCATTGTATTGCATTTATACACTACTTGAATTGCCAGTATTCTGTTGTTCAAATCCTGCGTTATCATAGTCATGTCATAAAAGCAATTAATAGACCAGTCTGTTTTTATGACGTTCTCACTGGCGAATTAAAGCACGACTTGTTACTAAGAGGATTTCAAATGAAAGTGTATTTCATCTTCAATCTCATGTGGCCCGAGTGAAAGCCCAGATGGGCTCGTTATTATTATTATAGATCGTTCTCACGTGACATCATAAAAATTCTAAAATCTAAACTATAAGATATATGAAGCTGTTCTTTTAATATGATTTAGATATCGGTATTCTCAGTATTCTTCGAAATTTTTACGTCGATACGGTAATTCGTTTTTGCGTTACAGTATTTTGAATTTTGTGATCGCCCAGCTCAGCGCGTTTCCTAAAATAATGTGATGAAAATCCATATATTTCGGCCAATCTAGGGGGGGGGGGGGGGGGTGGGGTGCTCCCAGAACTAATTTAGGACAGGGGTGTGCAGCGGAGATATCCGAAACCCTGACCCTATTTAAGGGTGAAAAATCGTAAAATGGGTACCCTTTCCAAGGCATGAGACCCTATTTAAGGGAAACGTACTAGTGAATACTCATAATATATTGAACAGACAAATTCTAAATGCTTCATTGCTTTTTGTGTCTACTAGCTTCTTTAGCTAGAAGCTGTGGCCAGTGGGAGCGGATCTAGTATTGTACGAGTGTATTTCGTTTGAATAAGTAAATAAGTCTGAGATATTAGTTGGAGCAGATTTGCTGAATATATCATGCATAAGGCTGGCAACCGATCTGTAGTAAAGCATGTTTATTGGAATAGTATTTGTATCAATAAATAGGGGAATGGCGTGCGCAGGTCTTCAAGTGCCCCTATATTTCCTATATTTTTTAGATTTCCCTATATTTCCCTATATTTTCTAAAATGTCCTATATTTCCTATATTTCTATAATTTATTTTCTACTAACTAAAAAACGAATACAATTATTGGATATTTAATGTACTTCTAACTGTTTTTGTTAATAAGAAATTGAAGACATAACTTGACTTTCTGAGCACAATTCAAAAAGCAAACAGGTAAGTCTTAACTTACAGTAATTCTGAAGTGCATTTTATTATTTTCTATGAGATTGTCCCAATGATGATTCACTGAGGGACCTGCTCTCTTATCTATTAGTAAATAATAATTATGATGTTACTTTGTAATATACTTTCGTACTAGAAGAAGAAGGAGAGATTATTAAATATATTATTGATATGCTTTTGTATTTGTTCCCACAGAACAGATGAATTGAATACGTTTGCAGCATAATGCCGCATGGTCAAACAAAGTTCCAGTCCAACTGGCTGGATCAGACTGATCCAGATGGCCATACGATAGCCGACTGGTGTACCCCATCAAAGCATAATGCTTTTTGCAAGTTGTGTCTAAAAGATTTCTCAATTGCTAATTCAGGACTCTCACAAAACAACAGCATGCAAAAGGAGTAAGGCACAAGGAAATGGCAAAAGCAAAGTACTCGGACTCCCAAAAACATTTTGTCCTTTCTTCAACGGCAAGCAACAGTACTGGAAAGAGTAATGCATCTACCAATGTGTCCCTTCAAAGTATGTCACAGCAAGAACAAATTTTAACAGCCGAAGCGCTCTGGGCAATGAAAACTGCTGCAAATGATTATTCATTTGCGTCTTCCGATGGTACACCAGAGTTGTTCCAGAAGATGTTTCCGGGTGATGTGTCGAGTAAGTTTACAATGAGTCGGACGAAGGTATCCTATCTCATATCAGATGGGCTAGGCCCACACTTCAGACAGAACCTATGTCTAGAGATTGCAAAGTCAGGCTATGGATACACCATCCAGTATGACGAGACAGGCACATCCCAAGGCCGCAAGCAGTGTGATATACTAGTTCGCTACTGGTCAGAAGAGAACAATGAAATCAAGGTTAGATTCCTACAAACCCTATTTTTTGGCCATGCAAAAGGTAAAGATGTAGCAAAGAAAATTGTTGACACTCTCCAGGAAGCAGGTTATCAGCTGCCCCTTTCAAGATTGATCAGCCTTTCCTCAGATGGACCCATGCAATGTTAACAAGACAATATGGAGTGCAGTTAACCAAGCATTAGTAGATGAAGGCCTTCCTGGTCTAATGTCATTGATACCATGTAACATACATGTCACCCACAATGCGTTTCGTTCTGGCGTTACTGCATATGGAGAGGCATCCGAGGAACTAGCTATATACCTTTTCTACTGGTTGAAGAGCTCTCCTTGCCGCAAGGAGGATTATACTAACGTACTGCAAGATCTTGGACTAGAAAATGAGCTATTTATTCGTCACGTACAGTCCCGATGGCTTACTCTCCTTCCTGCTTTGGACAGAATCGTAAAGAAATGGGAAGCAATCAAGAAGCACTTCCTTGCTACACAGGAGAAGACGTTGAAGACCCTTGAAGCAAATGAACGGTACAAGCGCATTTGTAAAAAGTTGCAAGATAAAACCTTACCAGCCCAGTTGGCTTTTCTTCTGTCGGTGGAGCCAATATTCAAGAAATTCCTCTGTTTCTTCCAAAGTGAGGGTCCTTTGATTCATGTGTTGCGTGATGCAATGTGTGAACTGCTGAAATCTGTCATGGGACGCTTTCTCAAGAATAGAGCCTTGGAAGATACCTTTGGAAAGCACCTGCTTAAGGTTGACTACGCAAAGGTAGATAACCAATTACCAATTTCGCAGATGGAAGTAGGAGAGAATACTCGCTCTGCTCTATCCAAACTTTCCAGTGAAGAACAGAAAGTACCTCTTCTTGGTATGAAGCAGTCACCTACCAATTGACAGCAAGCTGCTAAGAGACGTATCCTTCCTGCGACCAGAGTTAATAAAGAACGAGCATGGCTCGCAGGCCATCCGAAGGCTTGCAGTCATGATGCCGACAGTCTCTACAGAAGAAGTTGCCATGGCAACAGATGAATGGAAGGTCTATCAAGCAGGGCACACAGATGAAGCATCACCACCAAGAATAGATCACTACTGGTCCAAGGTCCTTAAAAAGAAGGACATTCAAGGCGAATGCAAATACCCTGTCCTGAACAACTTTGTTAAAAGCCTTCTATCACTTGCTCATGGCAATGCTGATGTTGAGCGAAGTCTCTCCGCAAACAAGAGGACCGTGACAGCAGACAGAACAGCATTAGGGGACACAACAATCAATGGTCTTCGTATTGTCAAGGACCAGATTAGGGTATGTGGACAGGCACACAATGTCCCCATCACCAAAGGGCTTCTCCGATCATCCAAAGAGGCCTATAAAGCCTATGCTAAAAGGCTTGCAGATGAAAAGGAAGAGCTCGAAAGGAAAAGGTACAGCCAGGAAAAAGAGCAGCAAAGGCACGATGATCTCGCAAGGGAGAAGCAGAGGAAAGCAGAGGCATTGGACAGGAATAGAGTTAGCTTGGTAGATAAAGAGAAAGAATTGAAGAAGTCCGAGATGGTCAATACAGATGAGCTACAAAGTGCCAAAGTACTGTATCAAGAAGCTAAGGACAGACTTTCGGAAGCTATCAAGAACAAAAACTTCAACCAGGCTGTCATAGCGCAAGGATTACTTGAAGTTGCTGAAAAGAAGATGGAGCATGTGATGGAGCAAAACAGACAATGCTCTGATAAAAGAGATGAACTGCAGAGAAAGCGAAAAAGGCTTCTAGAAGGATATACTAAGCATGTGTCTGCCCCAAAGAGGAAACCATAAATAAGGAAACCAAGTCGAGGCCACATACTGTTGGACATTCATCAGTAGCACGATCAAAGAGAAGTGCAACTTTGAACTTTGTTGTTTATTTGAAATTGAAGACTGTAAATGTTGTATTTATATCATTGCCTTATGGTTCTCCCATACTATAGGATCGATGAATTTTGTGTTCCTCAACCAGACGAATAGCTGGTTAACATGCTCAACTGGTGCCGCTTGATGATAGAAAAATGTATAACTTGTTGTAATTGTAACATAGCTTTAGTATTCTATAAAGCACCCGTCTCAAAAAGCCCTCCCCCCTTATTAAGTGTCAACCCCCTGTTGAGTCATTTTGTACTTAGTGCCCCTCTCTAAAGTTTAGCTGGTGACATTTTTTAAATGAAAAATGCCGGCTATTTTGCCATGGGCGCTTAATAGAACGTTCACGGCACTGCAAGCAAATCGACATCGAGAAATAAAGAGCCATTGCATTATATTTTATATGTTCATGTGTTTGTTGTTGTTTAAAATCCAGCTAATGGATGGAAAACATCGCCAACTTCGTCTATATTATCTCCCTATATTTCTTCATTTTGCCCTATATTAGTCCTATATTTTCCTGAAAAATGTCCTATATTTATCCCTATATTTTTTACCCTGGCCAGTTGAAGCCCTGCGTGTGCTCTATTATTAGCAAAGTGCATCAAGCGAAGGGAACATTTTTGGAGGATTAAAATTTTGTTCAAATGTGACTGAGCAGCTTGACCCCAGGCGACTATTAGAAATATAGGGAGAAATTCAGAGAGCGGTAAGAATAGTTTGTAGAGGTACAAAATGTCTTAATCTAGCGATAATACCGACCATTTTACTGATCTTTGAAGCGATGTAATCCAGGTAAGATTACTGTCAATTAATTTGTCTAGATATTTAACAGTCTTTGCGCTCAAGTGAAGTGTAATGGTTAATACGATTGTCAAATATTTTTTAAATTTAATTGATATTCAAGCTTTTTTTGCTAAGGATGAAAAATTTCATTTTTTTTTTTTTTTGCGTTTAGTGTTAATTTATTTGCTGTTAGCCAGTCACACACTTTTGTCAATTTTTTATTAGCAGTCGTCTCTAGTGACTATATATTTTTAATTTTTCGGCATATAATAAGTTAGTGTCATCAGCAAATAAACAACAATGGTATTCATCCGATGATTTTTAAATGTCATTGATATATATTAAGAACAGCAGAGGGCATAGCGTTTTTTTCTCTATTTGAATTTGAATAGTTTGTGTTCGATCTGTTAGATATGAGGAAAACCAATCATCAATAATGCCTCTAATTCCATAATATTGTAATTTGTTTCGTAATATAGAGCAACCGGTCCACTGTATCGAATGCCTTTCTTAAATCGATAAATATACCACATGAGAAAATTTTTTGATCCATGTTTTTCTGCATTTTGTTCACTATGTCAAGGATTGCGTGTTGCGTAGAATGTTTCTCCCAAAAACCATATTGGGCTTTATATAAAACGTAATTTTTTTTAACAGAGGATTTGAGACGATTACCGGTATACATTAGCTTTTCATAAATTCGGTTGAATATTGAAAGTAGGGAAATCGGTCTGTAGTTTCCTGGATCGGTTTCATCGTCGTTTTAACTCGTGGATGCGCGCAAGCGCGGATCATCGTTTTATGGTGTGTACTTCGTTTTTTTTGTGTACATCGGGGACTCCGTTAGCTGTCCGAATAGTCTTGGATTTTCCGAAGATATATTGACGGAGTTTATGGCATGAGTCCAAGTTTGCGATTCATCGGAAACACTCTTCGGATTTGGCCGTGTTGTAAAAGGTAATTATTATTCCGAAATGCCTCATTAATTTATCGCTACAACTATATTGTGGTTAAAAACAGACATTTGGTCGCGTGTCGTATTTACGAGAGAAGCCCGGAAATTTATAAATATAGGTATGACTTTAGGATGTTTGAGTTTAGAAGGGTAAATGCCTGTCTGAATTGATATATTCATTATTTCTGCTAATGATTTATCAATGATATTTCTCGCACACCTCAAAATACGGGTTGGGAATTTTGTTGCGGCCTGACAAATGGCCAAAATTTTAACTGACAACTGACATGTAGACCGCTTCCCTCCCCCTCCCCCCCCCCCCCCCCCAAATTCAGACCCTCATCTAAATTAGTACTAAATTTAGTTAAGCAACACAGCTCTAAGAATGTAGATGAGTAGGTAATGCAAAATTGAGAATAATGATTACTAATATCGGAAACAATATTATCACTAAAGACTTTTTCTTCAATTTTGTTGACTAAAATATTATTAATAAGCGTGGCTGAGTTATTATATGTTCTAGTTGGTTTATCAATTGTTGGAATGAAAGAATAGTTTTGTAAGGAAAGCAAAAAATTATTAGTGTAGTCCACCAATAATGTTTGTCTTATTGGTGAAGTGGCTAGGGAGCCTACAAAGACTTGGTGGATGCGAAGCCGGTGATATCGAACCAGACTACTGAGCTCAAGTGACCCGTGATTGAACTCTGTCTTCAGAAACAATAACATAACCATTTGGAGATGTCCTAAAGACTCATTTCCCGTGAATTTATTTCTATTTCGTTGATTATCACTTTTCTATTTCGTTTCGTTTCGGCGATTATTATAAGCCAGAGATTCGCGTAAAACTCAGTCATTTACGCATGTGCAAAAAAAACAACGTAAATAGTTTAACCAATCAAAGCCAGGTACATATTAATAATTGGCAGATCAGCTCGGAAAGTGGCTGGAGATTTAATGTGCTCGTGAGGAGCTCGGGTGGCGCAGTGGTATCTCGCCCTTGGTCCGAGGTTTTTTTTTTCGGGTTCTCCGGTTTTCCCACAGGCAGCCCAATCTCAAGATTTGTGTATTTATACGCTTACAAATATCGCTTGAATAGTTCATATTCGATGGCGGCGCTTCGCGCCTTAAACTTCGGCGAGAGAGGTAGTAGAACCTCTGGAACCCAGGGTATATTATCACAGGCGGCCCAAGCTCTATTTTTGTGTCATTATTGCGAGATTTTGCAGAAATTAATAAAATGTAAGAAATCTATACAGTACTCAAATAAAGGTTACATACCTCTTTACAGTTGTGTTATTGATTGTCCTGTGTACTCCTGGGGTCATTTTAGCCACTTTAACAAGATTTCCAATTCACCGTCCCAGCTGTTATATAAAATGACAAGGCTGGAGACTTCACCTCGCATCCAACGATGCATGGCGATCGCCGAAAATCCCCTCGTATCGCGAATTTCCCCGGAATATTGTCACAAAATCACGCTAACCCTAAAGTCCAATGTTCTTTCCTTCACCTGCATCCTCCATGGCGATCACAGTTACTTTGGCACAACTCATCGAAAACTAACAGGGTGCTAGTGATTACAGAGAAGCCATGATGTTGTGATTTGGATGTCGTGAACGGGTTTTCCCGGGAGCGATTTTTATTTTTTTTTGTCCCTGATACGATTGGACGGGGAAAACCTTTATATGGCTTCTCTTTAATCACTAGCACCCTGTTAGTTTTCGATGAGTTGTGCCAAACACGACTATTATATTGTACACCCTGGCGGGATCAAATCTAGCGGGAAAGCTCGTACCAACCAACCAATGGGAGTGCAGCAGTTATTTTGAAATTGCGCACGCGTGGACGTGGTCGGCACGGAGTCTATCACAGGCATCGCAGCATTGAAAAAAGTTGTGGAAAAGGGACTATTAATCGGGCTAAAAAGTAACTGTGATCGCCATGGAGGATGCAGGTGAAGGAAAGAACATTGGACTTTAGGGTTAGCGTGATTTTGTGACAATATTCCGGGGAAATTCGCGATACGAGGGGATTTTCGGCGATCGCCATGCATCGTTGGATGCGAGGTGAAGTCTCCAGCCTTGTCATTTTATATAACAGCTGGGACGGTGAATTGGAAATCTTGTTAAAGTGGCTAAAATGACCCCAGGAGTACACAGGACAATCAATAACACAACTGTAAAGAGGTATGTAACCTTTATTTGAGTACGGTATAGATTTCTTACATTTTATTAATTTCTGCAAAATCTCGCAATAATGACACAAAAATAGAGCTTGGGCTGCCTGTGGTTAGACAAATAAATACACGACTTCACACTACAATGTTTCAGTTGTGGTTATTCATACCTCTGAGCTCTTCACCGGCTCGGGTCGTTTCCGCTGCTTTTTTTCGAACCTCTTTCCCTCACCTCCTAATATAAGGAAAAGGCTGGAAACAACCGACAAATATACGATGCATAACCTGTCATCTTTGCCACGAAAATCACACTTCGCTCACTCCAAATAACTCAGAATGATAAATGAACTCATCCCTACCCCAATTTTAAGATCCAGCGATACCACAGTCTGGAGAAATCAAACAATTTGTCGCCCATTTCCAAGTCCTTCGAGGTTGGCAGCCAACGAAGTTGGACGCCGGAAGTGCCGGTTAGGACCAACCGTCAAATAGCCTCGGTCTGGCGAAGCTATTAGCTGGATAACCGACAAATATACGATGCATAACCTGTAATCTTTGCCACAAAAATCACACTTCGCTCACTCCAAATAACTCGAAACTACGGTAGGACATAGAATGATAAATGAACTCCTCCCAACCCGAATTTTAAGATCCAGCGATACCACATTCTGGAGAAATCGAACATTTTGTCGCCCATTTCCAAGTTAGGAGACAACCTCGGTCTGACGAAGGACTTGAAAATGGGCGACAAATTGTTTGATTTCTCCAGACTGTGGTATCGCTGGATCTTAAAATTGGGGTAGGGATGAGTTCATTTATCATTCTATGGCCTGCCGTAGTTTGGAGTGAGCGAAGTGTGATTTTCGTGGCAAAGATGACAGGTTATGCATCGTATATTTGTCGGTTGTTTCCAGCCTTTTCCTTATATTAGGAGGCGAGGGAGAGAGGTTCGAAAAAAACAGCGGAAACGACCCTAGAAGAGCTCAGAGGTATGAATAACCACAACTGAAACATTGTAGGGTGAAGTCGTGTATTTATTTGTCTAACATACATGTTTTGGAAGGATTTATAATATGAACTACTCAAGCGATATTTGTAAGCGTATAAATACACAAATCTTGAGATTGGGCTGCCTGTGGTTTTCCACCCTCCGCAAAAATCTACACGCTAAATTCCAATTCGATCTGTGGAGCTTTGATCACAGGTACCCCAGGCTCATTATGCGTAAAACGGTTATTTCCCGGATATTTGAAATTACAGTAAATGTATGGAGTTTTAGTTCGAACGCCCGTTTGCTCTAAAATAAAATTCAGTAAATCGTCAAAATAGTCTTACCTGTCTCTTGTGTGTTCCTTTCAGTTTCTGTGAAGTTTCAAGCCATTCCATTCAATATTGAGTGAGTTACAGGAATTTTTCTTCCCTTAGTATAATTATTGGGAAGGTAGCAAACTCGAGGCCGATCAGCCGCCGATCAGCTGCAGAAAATCGCCTCGAATTCCCACAAAAATCCCGTACATCGCCAAAATTCCTTCAAATAACGGTTGCCCAAACACAGGTCCTTCACCACACTCAGCTTCACTTTCACTGGTTTACTTTAACGGGAGAAAAGTGCCACGTAGTGTTTCGCGGATGTTCTTGTCCATCTGACCGACAACGAGGCGACAAACAGTAGACCGTCCCCTACCACGTCAATTCGATCTTGCTAGCAACGAGGCGACAAAAAGTAGACCGTCCCTACCCAGTGAATTTGACACTCCGTTGTGCCATTGTTTCATCTACCAATCGGAATCGATGTAAAAAAACGGTTTGTTACCCAAAAGTTCACGGGCTCAGACCTAATACATATATACCTTATTTTGAAAGTGCTCTTTCAACAATCGGTTCTATGGTGTAGTGGTTTACATTTTGGGCTTTTGATCCAACGACCGGAGTTCGAGTCTACGCCGGGCACTAAAATTATTATTTTTTACTTCTTTTCCTCCTTTCTCAGTTTTATTTTTATCCTTTTCCTCTATTTTAAGCTATTAGAGGCGCCTTCTACGCTAAAATAAATAAAACATTGTTGTGTATTGGCTCTCATCCCAACACGGTCACGACCTCGATTTTATAGTAGTGTAGAAGGCGCCTCTAATAGCTTAAAATAGAGGAAAAGGATAAAAATAAAACTGAGAAAGGAGAAAAAGAAGTAAAAAATAATAATTTTAGTGCCCGGCGTAGACTCGAACTCCGGTCGTTGGATCAAAAGCCCAAAATGTAAACCACTACACCATAGAACCGTTTGTTGAAACAACACTTTCAAAATAAGGTATATATGTATTAGGTCTGAGCCCGTGAACTTTTGGGTAACAAACCGTTTTTTTACATCGATTCCGATTGGTAGATGAAACAATGGCACAGCGGAGTGTCAAATTCACTGGGTAGGGACGGTCTACTTTTTGTCGCCTCGTTGCTAGCAAGATCGAATTGACGTGGTAGGGGACGGTCTACTGTTTGTCGCCTCGTTGTCGGTCAGATGGACAAGAACATCCGCGAAATACTACGTGGCACTTTTCTCCCGTTAAAGTAAACCAGTGAAAGTGAAGCTGAGTGTGGTGAAGGACCTGTGTTTGGGCAACCGTTATTTGAAGGAATTTTGGCGATGTACGGGATTTTTGTGGGAATTCGAGGCGATTTTCTGCAGCTGATCGGCGGCTGATCGGCCTCGAGTTTGCTACCTTCCCAATAATTATACTAAGGGAAGAAAAATTCCTGTAACTCACTCAATATTGAATGGAATGGCTTGAAACTTCACAGAAACTGAAAGGAACACACAAGAGACAGGTAAGACTATTTTGACGATTTACTGAATTTTATTTTAGAGCAAACGGGCGTTCGAACTAAAACTCCATACATTTACTGTAATTTCAAATATCCGGGAAATAACCGTTTTACGCATAATGAGACTGGGGTACCTGTGCTTTGATCAGGTCTCGTTAGAAATTCAGAGTTTTTGCTCCTCGACGAAATGCAGTTTGTTTTTACGAGAGCAGATCATTTTGGAGCTTACTCATATATTTATAAAAGTCAGAGCTTAGAGGTAAGACAATACTCTTTTTCTAAACAGAAACATTAAAACAAATTGCAATGATTTACGACCAGCTGGGCAGCCATGTTGAATATCGACGTGAATGGAACCTTGACAATTTAACCGAAATGTCTGTCTTTTTGCTGCAGGCCAGGGTTTTATAGACTAATTCAGTCCAATCAGTTTTAGAGAGACTAATTGAACAATAATTACATATTAACTTTTTTTCAATAACACAACACATTTCGAACATTTAGGAAATAAAATGTAAGAGAACTTCCGTTACTTATTTTATTCATTTTAACCCATCAACCATTGGCTGCAAAGACTAACTAAAAATAGGCTCAAAGTTAAAGTGCCTATGAGTCCTAGCCAGAAATCGTTTATTTGAGTGCAGTAAAGTGCTTTAAACAACCATTTCTGGGCGATTTGTGGTCATCATCACTGGCGTCCGGATCCAGGGGAGGGGTTGCAACCCCACTATGATTCCTGTAAATCACTGTAAATACAATTTTAAAATCTCTAGATTTAAAAAAATCCTTTTGCAAAGTAGCCATGTTGGTTGTCATGCAACCATGCAATCTATAAGCTACACATGTAATAGCTGTCCTGACTTAGATAAGGATTGAGAACTGTTGTATGCTGTGCAGTTATAGTGCACATATAAGTTGTCCCTGTTGTTTTCACGTAACAGAGGTCCTGCCTCCTCATGTTCAGTTCTCCAGTAACACCTATTAATAAGCCATGTGCAACTAGTCCTGTCGACGAGATCTGATACTTCCGATGAGATTACTTTTCTAGTCCTCGCTGTACACACACAGAACAGAATGAAATTAGTAAATCCTTGGCCAGTGTCTCCTATTCCCTGTAGTTAGAAAATCAAAGAAATATAATTTGTAGGTGTATAAATCTTGGATCACATGATAAATGTACATCCAAAAACAACAAGGGAGTTGAAACATATAACTGTAACTGTAACTGTGATACTTCACTTTACAAGTGATATATGCTCCAAATTATCCAGTGCATTCAATTAAAATATGTCTTACTTAGAGGGGCCTGCCATCAGCCATATTTTTTCTCAAGAAGCTTTAATTGCCATCTGCCATATATTTAAACTTTTGTGAACATAGATTTGCAAACCACATCTAGATTTGATGAAATAATTTTATTTGCCAGTTTTGGCTGCTTTAGTAAGTGAAAAGGTTAACCCATGAAATAGGTGACACTATTATTATAGACCCTAATAATTATATTGTTTCCTTTAGTTTTGTTTTGACTATATATACAGTACTGTATATATATATATATATATAATATATATACATATAATTATATATGACAGTCCAGAGTGTAATTTGCATTTCCTGTGCATTCATATACTGTACTCAGGCACTTAATATATCCGAGATTCCACTAGTCTCTTCTGTGTGCAGCCAGTACACTCTGTACCAGTACAATATGTTTTTTGGTATGGAGCCTTGCTCAACCCCCGATTTTCTCCCGGATGTTTCAGTTTAAAGTTCTATCGGCAAAAGCCATAAATTATAATAAGTTATGCATATACTGCATGCAATTGCATACTGGCACATTATTAATGTGATTAAACATTTTATAGCTTACCTGTAAAACCATAAGTAAATGCTCCCTGGTATGACAGGAGTTCTGTACAAATAGTGCAAACCTTATTGTACCCCATATTTTCAGAAAAATAAATAATATTGGAATAAATATAACTTTCTTGTCAATTTTCCTCATGGCTTCCTCAGTACCCTTTGGAAGGCTTTCTTCTTTGCTGTTGCACTGCATTTCAATAAACCAAAAAAATAATGAGAAAAGAACAAAATTGTTACGTTTTCACTTAATTAAACTATTCACAGGTCTGATTTAAGTTCTTATATTTTTAATGCACTGTGTCATGGTTTTGCGCATGTCTGGAATCAATGTTCAATTGGTGGCTGTTATAATTGGCTTCAAACAGTTCAAGTTGTATGTGTACATGATATTTTCATGCTTTCTTGAACAAAAACAGCTTGTAAGCTAGGCCATCCCAATAAAATGTTTGGTTTACAATCACCCTCTGACTAATGCGATGGTGGGTTGGTCGGTCGGTAAAAAAAAAACGTTTAGGGGATCTGGAACCAATTTGGCTTGAACACTTGTGTAAATATTTTCATGTATTCCTGAACTACTTTTTCCTCTACTGGTAATTAATGAATTGACAATTTGCATGCATTAGAAAGGGAAGAAACTAATACGTAGAGAGCTCAGAAAAAGGTGTAGTTTAAAGAAATTCTTCAATATTTTCTTCTTCTTACTTTCCCCCCCCCAAAAAAATTGGTCTTAATTACCTAATTAGTGTATTGTTTTTGCTTTAAAAAATGGGTCAATGGTGCAATAGTAAATGAAACATTTTATTGGGATGACTTCATTAAATAATGTTTTTTTTTATAATTATTAATTTTATTGCAAGTCCAGAAATTTCTTTTGTACAATTTGGCCTAATTGACCAATATGTCTTTGCATGACATTTGGAAAATATTTTGCCAATTTAAATTGCCTAAGGCCAACAGCAAAAATGAATCACTGAAGTTCCCCTCAACTTTAAACTAACCTTTCTTGATATTTGTATTTTGATGATACAGCACAGACCAACAAGGCAGACACATGAAGCAAATTCCCAGAACTTTTCTGTGACCAATATCCAGAACAATGGTTCTGGTTCCGTGTGGTGGATCTTTACCCAACACCAGCCAACAGATAAAGTGTTGTGTGTGGTACCTAATCCTTTGTACACCAAAGCTGTCAACAACAAAAGGTGAACTAAGTTGTAAAAAAACAATAATAACATATTAATTGAAGGGCTGTGTGCAAAAAGGGCATAAGTGACTCTTGATTACATTAGAAAACAAAGAAATTGAAGGAGAATTTAGAATCTGATCAGGAGATATTTATTCCCTTTTTGCACACAGCCCTTCAAATAACAGTAATAATACATATGATAGGATTTTGAGGGAGAGTTAATGTGATGTGCAAATTCTTTTTTCCACTGCACACAAGGCCTTTCTCATCTGTCGCACAGTTGTTCTGAGGGACAAGTGGTTATAATAGCATCATCTAAAAGGAAGACATAGATATGGACATCCTGACCTTGATTATTCATTGAATGTAGCACTTTTTGAGTCTGTTCAATTAAATTGTATTACTCAACACTCAAAAAGATTTTATAATTATAACCACATGCACGACCCTGCAGTTAAATATTTTCCCTAATTTAATTATATTTTTCTTTACTTACATGTATAGATATATTAATTAATATATACTTATATGTACATTAATTTAACTTAGGTAGTGCAGCTGTAAAAAAATATAAACTTTGCATGATCTCCCTTGATAAGCCTCCAGCTCTTGGAGAAATCATTAAAATAAGTTTAAATAATAAAAAATCTTGATAGTAGGGTGTAAGGTACAATTTAGTGAGCTCATGACAAGAGGTGGCTGTTTTCTCCCAAGTTTCTTCATAAAGGTTTTAACAAGTGTCAATCACTACACTCACATACAGATAACCTGAGGGCTGTAACATCCTTAACAGATGCATGGTGGTTTACTACCAAGCCAGCACACATTCTAAATTTATAACAAAAAATTATCTGTAGGATGCATGTTTACTAGGTAACCAGCCTACATGGCACTGTGACTTAAAGTGCCCATAACCCCCAAAATCATATTTTTTTTATTGAAACTTTAAACCATTCTTTAGAACTTAAAGCACAAATGGGAGGCTAAAACTCAACTGTTAGTGTAATCTTCTTATGGCCTTTCAAAGTAGTTGAGAACCAGAACACGTGGCCGTCAGTTTTCAATTCCCTTATTTAATAATGGGGGTCTTGAGACTAGTGACCTTGGACATGTATGTATAGTAACTAAAGGCATCCTTCCAATTCCATACAAACATCTCTTATTTCTGCAACTCTTGAAAACTCACCACATGGTAAATATTCAAACATGGTAAATTTACTAATTTTGATGTGCTCTTTCTATTGATTGTGTTTAGTTTATACTGATTAGACTATAATAGGACATTTTTCCTTTTTGAATTCTTTTTCTTATTCAGATTTTCCAACTCCTTTGAGAATAGCAAGACAATGGTCTAAATTAAAGGAACAAAAGAAACCATGCAAAGGATTCTGGTAGTTGTAGTAAAATGAGGTTTGTTTGACGTCACAACTCCAAGCCCTCATCAAGACTCGCACTGACTTCCAACTGGAAACAGGGTGCCCAAAACGGATATTTTCCCTAAATTTGATGCCATTAAAATCGTTGAAGTTTGGCGTTTTCACTTTTATTTTTTCGAATTCTTAGTCAGGGTGCTTTAAAAAATAAATGTAAAAAAAAAAAATTCGGGGTTATAGGCACTTTAATTGTCAGCCTGAAACTCTCTGCATGCCCATGTACTTTTTAGGAAATGATAATAATATAATTGCTTAATGATTCTGCTTTTGCATATTTAATAAGAAAAATTATCAAGACTTTTTTTGTCTGTATTTAGCAAATTATTGTCTGTGTTTCAACCTCATGCAGTCTTTAATCTTTGGCTGATAACACATATACCTTGGTCTTGATCATTTTTGATACCATGCTGAGGGCAAGAAAATATAGCAAACCCTTGCCATAGGTACATTTGTATATCAAGTTATCAAAGAAATGCAAGGTTATTTCCAGTTAGTCGGTGGGTTACAAAGATGGCCAGAGGAACATTTTAATTAGTTGTCCATAATTTGTCTGTATGGAGTAATGGTAATTCCTGATTTACATAAAGATGTCAGGTGATTTGCATAGTTATGAAATTTCATTTAGGGGCCCATGTTTTTGAGGGTGATATTTTGGCAAGTGAATCATATCAGATTCTACAACTGCTAGCAGGGTAATTAGATTCTATAGTTTTGATTGGAATTGAAATATTAAGTAATTTTGTATTAGGCCTGATTTCTATGTTAGCCTTAAATTGCCTTTTCTTGTTTTTCCGTGTTTTCAGATAGAACTCTCATCCTATCTCCACAACAACAAAACGGTTAGGGTTAGGAAAACAAGAAACTCGCTTAAGTAAAGCAAATGTAAATTTGATTGTAACTAACCGGTTGCCCTTAGTAACCCGTTCACTCTTGTAAGCCTCTGTTTTCTGCCATTGATGAAATGATAAACTTCCCAGCTACTAGTTGTGGATTGACATTCGCATGAGAAAAGCAAGAAACTAAACGTATATGTACCTATTAAGAGAGCACTCTGGGTTAGGAAATTATTCTTCAATCGTTATTTTTTTAAACTTTTCCATATAATTTGGTCCGCCGGGTGATGGGACAAAAAAACATTTTATTGGATGGCCTTAAAGTGCTACTGAAGCGAAATTTCATCATTAAAATTAAGATCTCACTTGAAAGTCCTTTCGAAATGAGGAAGAATAGCATTTTCTGTTTGTCAATATCTCATCTCGTTCCAGAGATATTCAGGTTTTTGGAATATGCAAATTAGATGATCTGTGACGTTATAAGGTTGACACAGCCATTAAGACAATCACAAAATGAAGAATATCTCTGCAAATAGTGGGTAAAAACAATTGAAACTTTGCACATGTGTAGTACTAAGGAAAATACACACCACTGTGGAAATCATGATGTTGCCATGGGAAACACTCTTGGCCCCAGGCTCCTTTCACCTTGAACATAAAATTGTAGTTTTTAACTCTGTTACAGAAAATAATTTACTTTAAGCCACTCACATACAATGCCTACACTGTTCCAAACCTTCTGGTATGCCAACAGTAGAAAAAAATTGTTTGGCAAAGGAGAAATTAGGAAAATGATTTTCCTAATTGAAGGAGCCTGGGGCCTAGAGTGTTACCACGGTAACATCTTAATTTGCATAATGACGTGTATTTTCCTTCGTACCATATGTGTGAAAAGTGTCAATTGTTTTTACCCACTATTTGCAGAGATATTCTTCATTTTGTGATTTGTCTTCATGGCTGTGTCAACCTTAAGACGTCACAGATCATCTAATTTGCATATTCCAAAAACCTGAATATCTCTGGAACGAGATGAGATATTGACAAACAGAAAATATATTTATTAGCGTTACGGAATGTACACAAGTGGGTAGGAATTAATGCAGAATGTTGTTATGTTATATAAACAAGTTACATAATCCTGTTGGGATTGCGTTGAGGGTGTATAAGAAGAGTGATTAATATGTAAGAATCATTCGAAGGCGTTTCTCTACCTTGATACCTAAATTTTCTTCGGGATATATGTTGAGAACAGAAGAAATTACTAACTACACATCTATACAGACGTGATTGGCCATGCAACATTATATACTGCTGTAATTATACGTGTCCGACAAGTATCAATAAACGAGATGCCCATCCCTGATCTGTTGTTTGTGTTTAATGCAGTTTAGCTATTAAATGTTTTATGCTCGTTTCAGGGTGATAAGAGTATAAATGCTATTCTTCCTCTTTCAAGTGAGATCTTAACTTTGATGATGAAATTTCGCTTCAGTAGCACTTTAAGTTATACCTCGTCAAAAATTCAGGGGGGGGGGGGGGGGAAAGGAAGAAAATGAAACCGCAAAAAGGAAAGGTGTGGTCGTGCATAGCTCCCGCTGTTACACTGACCTTTAGCTTTGCAATTGTATTAATTAGCATCTTTAGCATAAACATGTCAAGAGCCTAATCACGTATTCAGAAAGTAATTTTCGGCAGATTATTAAAACCCCCAACGAATTTAGAGGGGGAAATATCTGGAGTACTGTGATCGTGTTGGCATGCGGAAACATGATTCAACTCTTTTTTTTTGGCCGCCGTTTCGACAACTTTTTGGCAGCAGCTGTGGGAGGATTCTCTCGATGCCCTGATAATTTGTGAAACCTGTGACGGACACGAAACCTTTTATATTTTATACACAAGAAACGATGTTCAGTTCCCAGTCTAACGTATGACAACACCACTATAAAGGGGAGAAATAAACAAGACCGTTTATAATTTAGTAGCTAGGCTACGATTTCGTGTTTTTTTCTTCATTTTTGGCAGAGGAAAAAAAATGTTTCGTGCACTGGTGCACTCGAATTAGTGAGTCATTTATTATATTGCCTTCCTGCGATTGTTAGAAAGTGAAGGGGTTATATTGGATCAAGTGTAGTTTGAGTCGTAAACTACTCTTGGACCGTTATATTTTCCAATGATTTATGTTCCTCGTTTAATTTGTGGCGATGTTTTTCAGCTTTGGTGAGCAAATATAGTAAAAGGAATAATCCCACGTTCCAAAACAAAGCGGTGGGGATCCTTAACTCTCAAGCAAATGTAACTCCTTTAGAATCCTTATCATTTTAAGATGCATATATGTACTCACCCATTATCGCCACGATCGCAGGTACCCCCCAACAAATCGTGTGAAAATACTTGACGAGATTCGCAGATCGCTCGGGATCAACCGTAACGACAGTTACAAGTAAATATACCAGAAGAGCAACCATCCAGAATAAAGAACTCGTCGTGAAGAACGTGGAGATCAAGGCTTGTATAATACACGCGTTGCTGCTGTGTTGGAAGTTCATGAGAATTCCAAACCCGAGGGATGTGGCAGTGAAAAGGTCAGCTATGGAAATGTATACGATAAGCTCACGCGAGAGGGTTCTAAGGTCCTTCCAGAGGTAGTATGTCAGTATTTGAACGAGGGATCCAAACGTGGATAGACAGCATGAAGCGAGAGTCACGGCGACAACGTAAACTGGTAGATGGTGATGTCTAGGGTTTGATAATGATGGAAATGTACATGTGGTGTTGTTCGCCATATTTTTAGGTGATCTTTCCGCTGCAACGGCTATCAAACCGTGCAGCATGAAAATTTTGCGGTAGTTCTTTTAAAATGTAACTATAAATATTGGCAGGCTGCCCAAATCACACCATCAGATCATCCAATCAAAATACAAAGATCGTGTTCACGCGCACAACGCATATTTTAAAAACGAAACTTGAAATTAGAAGTGAGCCAAGTCACGTGTCTATTTTGCCATTTGTCTCAGTGCAGTGTTTGTCCCATGGCACGCAGAATTGTTGGTTTCATTGCTAATTAATGGTTGGATGGAAAATGAGGGGTGCGGAGTGCGGAGTGTGGAAAATGCGGAGTGTGGAAAATGCGGAATGTGGAAAATAATGCGGAGTGTGGAAAATGCGGAGTGTGGAAAATGCGGAGTGTGGAAAATGCGGAGTGTGGAAAATGCGGAGTGTGGAAAATGCGGAGTGTACAACAATTGCACTTGTCCCACTCCCGGTACCCGCTCAACACAATAAATGAATATACTTGCTCAATGGTTGTGTATCTCTACAATTTAGTGGATATTGCCAGCACTTCAAACGAAATTTGCCGAAAGGGTAGACAAGTAGAATCGTGATGCATGAGCATTTCTTTCTCTTTTGCACGTGGCTTTTCTCGGACTACGTTTTGGTTTGATAGGCCATAATGATTTCGATGACAGATAGCTGAGATTTAAAGGTATATTAAAGTCAACGAAGCTTTGTTTTTATCATGCCGACTTTGAGATATGCTAGGGAAACCAAACCTGCAATCGAGGCAAGGTTGTGAGGTTGTGCAATAATGGTTTCCATGCAAGAGCGGCTTTCGAACTTTTGTGAGAAGAAATAATGTCGAGAGGTCAATACCTGCAAGGGATTAATTATTTCTCCTTTGGATTGAAATCACATCTTACGTGAGACTCAAGGAATCGTGATATCGATAGTAGGCGGATCTGCCGCGCGCTGGTACGGCTGATACTGGATCTGCTGGTCGTCCGCTCGATATCATGTGAGGTCGATTATCGGTTCAACTTTTCACGCGAGCTCACCGACCTCATGCTCAATTCCAACTAGAACTGTCGACCGTACTCTCTCTAAACATGTCTAAAGCATTTTGATTTCATTTATTTCATGCTCTTTGGTACATAAGAACAATAATTAATGAAAACGTTAGGTCCCTTACTGAAAATCGTGAGATGACGTGGAAACGGACATAAATCGTGAGACTCGCGACGGAATCGTGATAATTGGCTAATCTGCCGGTATGTACTCTCTTAACCCTGGATCGATTCGGTCGGTTCAGCTTTTCACGCGAGCTTCCCGACCTCAATTCCAACTGTCGATCGTACTCTCTCTAAAGCATTTTGATTTATTTCATGCTCTTTTGTACAAAAGAATAATAATTAATGCAAGCATGGTTTTTTATACGTGCACGATTTTTTATACGTGCATGGTTTTTTATACGCGCATGAGTTTTATATAGGTCTTAGTTTTATAGACACCCCACTTTTGTTAACTTATTATTTATTCACGTTGCGTTTTACTTTCAATGCAATAGACCTCTATTGTAACACTGAGTTATATGTCGACGTCCACTAGTTATATGTCTACGTACACTAGTTTACAGGAACTAGTCACCCATGCATTGTATCTTCACACCCTATTTATTGATCTTATACAGTTTAAAACATCATAAGTTCTACCTTTTGATTACTATACCAACCATTTTCTCGGATATATGGGCTTTGAGAAAGAAATGTTTTCCTTTATTTCGTCCACTCATTGATACTCGGTAGTATCAGGAGCCTAATTTAGAATACTAATGCCCGGTCACCTAAGACTTTTAAGAAATTCCGATAATTCATTAGAAAACATTGGTTTAATTTGTCTTCCAAATGTGAAAAACATGCGAATAAAACACTGTGTGTGATTTTTCCGACCAGTCCCTGATTTATCTAATATTTTTATTAGCGGCAACGATATATACCCCAAAAATATCAACACGTAATAACATAATTCGGCACGCTAGCTGTTAATATGTTTTATCTATACATCCCGAGTGAAGCACACAAAACGCGTAGAAGAGAATCAAAATATTTACAAACGAAACCAGAGTTCTCGTAGCTGTACTGCTCAACAATTCTTTTTAATTCTTTTAAATATATTAATTTTAACATATCCGCCATCCGTCATCGCCATCCGTATCCGTGTTTTACAAACACCCCAAAAATCCTCGCTACTCATGTGTTCCACAAAGTACCTAGATCTGACTGTGTTCGTGTGCGTGTTCATCGAGGGGAATTATTTCTCCTCATTTTCTCCCCCCTCTCATTTTCCACACTCCGCATTTTCCACACTCCGCATTTTCCACACTCCGCATTTTCCACACTCCGCATTTTCCACACTCCGCATTTTCCACACTCCGCATTTTCCACACTCCGCATTTTCCGCACTCCGCACTCCGCACTCCGCACTCCGCACTCCGCACCCCGCACCCCGCATTTTCCATCCAACCCTAATTAATGCTTTCTGGGGAATTCAAGTTGAAGTATATTTTTTCTTTGAAATGGTGACACTGACTAACAGCTAGTCTCACGATTTGTCAATCTCGCTATGCTAATGAGAAATTCAATATGTCACGCCAAACTGGTTTTATTGTTTTGATTTTAATAGAACTTGCAGCAGGATCAAAAATTAACAAACTCGTACTCCTGTGAAAAAGGTAAACTATTCTCGTCAACATGCGACTTAAAAAAACATTTGTAGAACAATATTCCAATTATTTCTGGTCGAGCTAGACAAATGTTACCCTGGATACCAGAGGCTCGAAATCATCGGGGCGAGCGAAGCGAGACCAGCTGAAATCGAGCCGCAGGCTTGATTTCTCAACGGTCGTCACGCAAAACAAAACTCCTTCGGGGAATCAAAACTCTTTCGATCGCGGCACATTACAGTATATTCGTACCTGAGCCCCTCTGGAACCAGGGTAGACAAATGTTTGTACAAACGGCAAGTCCGTGACCCAAAGAATGACGACCTGTTCCTATATATCAACTAAGACTTTTTACTTCAAGCTAACTGCCACTACGGGTCGTGAAACAAACTGCTACTGCGGTCCCGAATTCATTTCAAGAACGAAGTATAATAACAATAGCAGCAGCAACAACAACAACAACAATAATCTTTATTATATTTGACAAAATACATATTAAATTTACCGGCAACAATTATAACTGATATAATAATAATAATATAATATATTTATATAGCGTATCTGTTCTATGCGCTTTGCAATATTGTATATATAACAAATTAATAAATTATTATCTACTAACGTAACGACTAATAATTAAACTATGTAGCAATGTAGTACATATGGGTATAAAATAAATAATAACTAGTTCAGATTATAAGCAGAGCCATAAAGGTAAGACTTGAGCTTAGATTTAAAGATGTTCACATTCGGGCTAGATCTTATTTCTACAGGTAAACTATTCCAGATTTGAGGTGCTGATATAGAAAACGCGCGTTGACCATAGGTTTTAAGTCTAGGCATCGGTTGAGTTATAATTAAGCGAAGTGTGTCATGACGAGCGGAGCATTCCGTTAGGTTTGTAGATGTGTAGTAAATTTCTTAAGTAGGCAGGTGCTTGGTTATTAAGGGACTTATAAGTAAGTAGAAGAATCTTAAATGTGATGCGCTCGTTTACAGGTAGCCAGTGCAGTTCCTTTAAAGTAGGTGTGACATGATCGTATTTACGCATGCATGATATAATACGAGCGGCAGCATTTTGGACATATTGTAGCTTCTGGATTAGTTGTTTTGGCAGGCCATATAATAGGGAGTTACAGTTATCTAACTTAGTAGTAACGAATACGTGTAGGAGAATTTCTGTAGTATTAACTGACAAAAACTTCTTACTCTAGAAATATTTAGTAGAACGCTGACTTAGAAATAGAGCTGACCTGGCGAGACATAGACATAGTGTCATCGAAGATTACTCCAATGTTTCTGGCATAACTAGAAGGGTATATAGTGTCATTACCGACAGCAAGAGATGATACAGCACTTCGATGGGGCAAGTTTTTCAGGGTCATTGTAGACGAAGGTGGAGTATATCTGTGTGTCGTCTGACATGTTGTGCTTGCGTAGTATGTCTCCAAGCGGTGCAGTGTAAAGAAGATAAAGGATGGGACCTAGGACAGAGCCTGTGGCACGCCATAATGTAGATCATTATTAGAAGAGACAGTGCCATCGCTGTTTACAAACTGTTTACGGTCGGTAAGGTAGGACTGGAACCAGGCTAATGCTTTCTCTTTGATGCCAAACTTGGTGGACATCCATAGTGGATATCTGATCTGCATATAGGTGGAATGACATGTTGTGCTTGCGTAGTATATCTCCAAGCGGTGCAGTGTAAAGAAGATAAAGGATAGGACCTAAGACAGAGCCTGTGGCACGCCATAATGTAGATCATTATTAGAAGAGACAGTGCCATCGCTGTTTACAAACTGTTTACGGTCGGTAAGGTAGGACTGGAACCAGGCTAATGCTTTCTCTTTGATGCCAAACTTGGTGGACATCCATAGTGAATATCTATTAAAAAGTATGCTATTACGAAAATACATAAACATCAAGTATAGTAAAATCCCGCTAAAAATTACGAATTTAAGTTAGGACTACAGCAAAGCTGATACGGTGTGATAAAGGTCCCACTAAAACATACGGAATCCCGATTTCATACTTCCACACATGTCAATTAAAAACAATTCACACCAATAAAATACAATAGTTTTATTAGTTAATCCAGCAATGGCTTTTTATAACCAATTTACAGCTTGTTCACTATAAAAAAAACATATCTAACCTATGAATTACAATAATAATAATAAAAATATGAATATACAAATACTGGCCATATTGTGCAGGTAGTATGTTTTACTCTTTGCCTAGATCGTTTCTTACATTTCTCTTGAATACTATGATGTTTCTTGAGTTCTTGGTTTGTGCGCTAAGTGTGTTATAGGTCTTTACAGCATGAAAGAAAAAGTAGCACTTGGCTATTGTAGTATGGCAGAGGTGAAGGTTATAAATGAGTTTCTGATTTAGTAGACAGTTTATTGGTGTTTAAATTGTTAAATAAGTAGGTATTAGATTGTTTAATCAGTTGTTTCACTACACAAATTAATAAACAGACAACACTTTTTGTCTCCCCAGTAGGGTAGCGACAGTGTTTGGTCTCGTGCCCTGCTCTGGTCGAACCTTAATGCGAAACCGTTATGTACAGTGGAACCTCTGCACGGACACCTCTATAATACGGACACCTCCATATTATGGACAGATCTCTAGGTCCCGACAAAATCCATATATATTCTTTGTTTAAAAAAAACCTCTATAATACGGACCCACCCTATTACAGATACCTAATCTCTGCCCCAGGTAGCAAAATTCATACAAATTCTACCTCTTTATTACAGACTGTGTGTAATTTACAGAGCTCTTGTAAGCTGTTGATGATTAGAAAAACAGAAATACAAAATGTACACAGTGTGATAAACGTACATACTGTATGATTTTGGATGATATTTTATTACTTTTTGATCATAAAAAAAACCCGGAATAATGTATATTGTCACTAAAGACTTTAAAATGGCATCATAAGCCCAGGCCAGCCTCTATAATACGGACACTTTTCTCCGGCCCTTGGTGTCTGTATTAGAGAGGTTCCACTGTACTTGAAAATTTCGTCCAAAACAATCGCTTCTTGTGATATTCAACTCGTATTTTTAGCTACAAATTAAGGTAGTTTGGTCATTGGTTTATCTTTGTGGGGTGTTTAAATTGTGTTTAAGTTTTATTTAATGTCCGATATTGACAATTTGCCAGAAGAATCGCTTGAAGTTGCCGACCTGCCGAATGTGAATTGAGCAGTCTTAAAAGTAGGGAGAGGGGAGGGAGGGTAAAAAATGAATACCTTGACCTCATCTTCTTGTATAAGGCAAAACACGGTTTAGTAACCTTAGCTCCAGATGTTTTGCCAAAGCTTGTAAACAGGGTGAATTTAAGCATCTCTCTACGTTCGATGGATAACTCACTTAATCTTATTACTTATCAGATTCCTATTAAATGTAATGACCCTGTGTTACCAAAATAGTTATTTTATAAGAGCTTCCCGAACTTGGAATACACTTCCACACGAACTGCGTAAATCAGATATCTCTTTGCCTAAGTTTAGATCATTACTATTTAAATATTACGTGTCTGCCATCACTTCTGTATTTGACATCGAGAACCCTAGGTCTTGGAAGTCTGTATGTCTGAAATGTCACCAGGCAAGACAGTTAACCGCACCTCTCAAATGCTGCTTTTAGGTTGAAATAAGTATTGTAATTAGATCATTTATTGTAATTTTATTTTTCATAGGAAACCAACGTAATTGGCTAACGCTGTGTTGGTTCTCCTGGCCTCTATGTTTTGTTTGTTGTATATTTCACTTTATTCTATTTTGTATCTTCTATTATGGCCGAAGTAAGTAAATAAAAAAATATATAAATAAATCGTTGTTTACCATCGCCCGACCGATTTGGGACTGAAATGCCTCACGTTGAGACAACTTTGGAGTACGAGTTTAATTTTTGTAAAGCAAAACTAAATGGTCAACTCCTTTCGCTAAACGCTTCCCCTCGGCATCAACGTGTGATATATCTGTTAGCTCTTGTAACATTTCTTTCTCTCTGTTCTTGTCAAACTTCTTTCGAAATTCCACCGTATGTGTAAGAAAATCAAGCAGCAAATTTCCCTCCTCTGACTCCTCACTGAAAACTTCAGTAATATCAATTGAGAACTCCATACTAAACTTGTCGTAGTTCCACTTGTGCCTGGCGGCCACCTCTTCAAACTGGTCCACGGCAGTGTAACAGCCATCCTTGCCGGCTGGCTTTTTTAGTCGGCGGGCAATAGAAGGTCTAGAATGTTGTGCGCTCTCAATTACACATGCAATCACGCCTTGGTCTGCTAACACGTTTTGGTAGCAGTGTAACAATGTTGGCTCGAGTTCCACATGGTAGATACTATGAATAAAATGAATCAGATCGAACTTGGTCATAGCGCCCTGGTCTTGTATATACTCATCGAATGTGCTTGTATGGAATTCAAACTGTATTTCTTGTAAGGCCTCACTAGGGAGATGCTGAATAGATTCTTTAAACTTGGCCAGACTGGAAGTGTTCGGCTCGACGGCACAGTTTAATATCTTGACATCGCGCTGTTGAAGCTGATCCGAGATAATATTCAGTATTTCTAGATCCACAACACCCGTACCACTGCCAATGCCTAATACATTAAACTCGTTATATTTCTTACTTGTCTGTAATTTCTTGACTACAGAGGGAAGGTTTTCGCGGATACACTCGATATTTTCTTCATGTTGTCCGGATTTGGCAAGATATTCGTTGAAACTCTTGTCGTAATGTTCACGAAAAGATGTAAAGTCGACCATTATTGTAGGTCACGTATTACTTTGCGCCCGCGATTGCATTGACCAGAGGAGCTCTTTCCTGCTTAGCAACGCTAGACACGCATCGACTGCAAAAGTATCGCGCGCAAATACCACATTACGTTACCTGACATAACATCAACAAAGATTCAGCCGAACTGGTGCATACCATGAAGTTTTGTAAAATGCCACTAGGAGTCTATGCATGATACGTGTAGCCATATTTTAATCCTGTATTAGTACGTACTGTTATCATTATACATCTCAGTAATATCTTTGGCCCGTTTCAAACGTCGAACTTTTCATGCGCCGAACCTAATTAGATCAAAAGAAGCCGCCTAATTAGCTTTTGTTTCAATTGCGTTCGGCGCTTGAAAAGTTCGACGTTTGAATCGGGCCTTATTGTCATTTTAAATATCAACATTTTATATTTTACATTATTTAGTTTAACTGGCGAAGAGCCACTCAGTGGAAGTACTGTTAATAAACCATTATTATTATTACTCGGGCCAGGCCTTCGGCCGAGGCACGAGTCAAGTTTCGCAAGTGTTTTTTATTTTTATTTTTTGTGTCGCTGGTTGGCGCCGTCAACCAATCAGATTGTGCCTACTTTGGAAGTTCTTTTCACCACCGTACCAATCAGATTGCACTGTGCTGGTCACGTGAACAGTGGACAACTTTCCAGGTTTTTCAAGATGGCGGCGAGTGGGAGTTTTGACTTAGCAAAACCTTTAATATCAGCTTTTTTTTTGTGTAAACCAAAGATTCCTTCAAGTGCAATACCAAGATTGTTGTCTTTTCTAAAGCTGAGAGGTGTTTTACGGGCTTTGGGACGGGAATTTACCACATATTATGCGACATGCTTTAAGATACACTCGTGAGACGTGACAGCGGAGTCTGATCTGCTCTGCGATCAACACTGACTGTATATAAAGACAACAGCTTGTAAATGTAAGTAGCCGCTAATCTGAACATGATAACCTTTATACCAATTGACTGTCGTTGTGTTGTTATTTATTTTGTTATTAACCTCTCGAAAGTGTAATAGAAATGACCCGATTTCTCAGTTCTCTGACTGACGGGCCTTTTAAAAGAATTACAGTCGTTTCGCCCCTCATGCACATGTATTTAAATGTTTATAAATTCGGGAACGAAAATACAGCATGCAGTGACTGAGTATAAACTGAGTAAGTAATCCGAAATGAAGATTTTTTCAAACGAACGATAAATGACTGATGTGGAAATCGCATATTTATCTGTGGCGTGTTATTGTTGTTCTATTTCCCGGGTCTATATTTACATCTGGCCTGTAGCACTTTGTATTTGATTATTATCTCTTGGTTTAGGCATTCTACAGTGTATTTAATGTGTTTTTTAGAACTGACATAATGATATTATGTATCGAGTAGTGTATTTATCATTATTGCAAGTTTATAACATAACATAACTAAATTTGGTCCAGAACTGAGAGTATACTTACATGCAAGTGGCACTCTTTCTTTACCTTCCCCTTTCTTGGTACCATTATATATTATTATCCATGCAAGCTAGATCTTGTTTCAGTGTTTTCCATCTGAGCTGGTCCTGGCTTAAGATATTAACCCTAAGGTTACCTTAAGGACCTACCTTCTCATCATTGTATTTCTTATTATGCCTTAATTATTACTCGTAAACATTTCCATCATCTTATGAGAAAATACATGTAATTGTTGTTGTTGTTCCTCAGTTCTTGGCGTCAGCATCGTCACTTTCACTCGGTCATGATCAGGAGTACGAGTACTTTTACGAATTATTTGGGAATGAAAATTAATCTTCCTGCGACCCCAATGATATAAAAAGAGTGGACATTGCATGTTTATTTGTGGCCTGCCATTATAAGTTTCAGTCTCCTTCAAGATGTAGAAAATGAGCACTAGCACAGTGGCAGTTCACTAATACTAGAAAATGATGGTCTGTAGTTTACGACCTCAATCGAAAATATTGTATTGAGAATTTAGCCTGAATGTCAGCCATCTCCACTGGTTTGTTAATAATTGAGAATTACAAATAGATATGACTTTATTTCACATGTAGAATGACATTACCTAACTATTCACAATGAATAGCAACATTATGTGGAATTTGTTGTTCTAAATTGCTTGATTTCTCATAGTTGTACTGCACCTGATATAATTACAATGCATCAAATTTGAGTGACTCAATATCGTGCAGACTACTCAAATAACCATTGCACTTCAATCAACAACACCCATACCAAGTTTTTTTTGTAATTCTAACGACCCTCAAGGAACAATAATATTGAAAAGAAAGTAATATTAAACTACAGAATTGAGGGAAATTGTCGCTGAAATGTACATGCATGTTTTTTGTTTGCCGACGATTGATACGAACGGGCTTCAAACTCCGGCTTTGTTTTCTCATTTTGCTGCTGCACAGAAGACCTTGAAATATAAACCGTTCAATAAATCTACCTTAATTTATCCTAAAGAAAGCTTTGATTTATACCCTCGAAGAAGGAAATGCATTTGATTTTCTCCACTTCGCCTTCCCTTGCCGTTAACAATAGGAAATGGATAATCTGAAATCTACATTGAATCTGTAATGTTTACCGTCTCGTTTTTCTCGGCCAATGGAAATCGAGATACCGTGGCGCATGTAATCGTTTCCTCTTGGCGGCAGGAAAGGGGCCAGGTGGAACTTCTCGAAACAAGCGATAGTATTGGCCTACGCAGCAATAGAAAACACCCTAACCCATTAGAAAGTGCAGTACAAAAACCATAGAAGTATAGTATTATGGGTGCAATCAGCATACAGGTCTTGAGAGGTTCCATGCTACTTGGAGGAAAGGCAAAGAGATGAGAAACCTGCTTGCAGGGTAGGAGGGCCACACACTTCTCTGTGTATACTAGTTAGTGTTACTCTAATGTTATTTCCCAAGTGGTGTACATGCATGAAATCAATGCACACAATATTTTATTAAACATTAGGGACTAGTCAAAAATTTGCAGGGGAAATGCAAGGGGGGGGGGGGGGGATTTGAGAATGCAATCAAAAAGTCTAAACAATATATACGGTAACCATCCCTGGACAATGAGTATGAAATCTTTTGACCCTTTCTCCCCTATTATCACCCCTTTTTTCAGTTCCCATGATTTATGACCCTCCATTTTTGGGGATTCAAAAAAATCTCAACCTCCTCCCCATGCTAATTTCTGACCAGTCCCTTCAGTGACAACCCTCATGAAGCCTCAATTTAATTTTCAGTAGAACTTTGTAATTAGAAGCTCCCATATGTGATTGCAATGTAAATTATCACAAGCATGAGTAGTGAATCAATTATCCTGCTCCCCTAGCACAAACCATGTATGACACAAAAATATGCTATAACTCCATGTATTAATTAAAAGTGGCCCAAGTTAAGGTTGTATTTATTCGTTATGCTCTTTTGACATTAAGAATAATTCTTCAAATGGCACCATTTTTTTATTTCTACTACATGTTTAATAACACAATTCTCTGCTGTACAAAAATTATTAGAACATTGTATTGACGATTTCCTGTCTTAAAGTTTGGAAACGTAACACATGCATTTAATGTCAAGTGCCATTTTTAATGTTTTCACAAAGTCATCAATTCTTTACATGAATTGTTTTAGAAAATTTGGCCTTCTCCCTAACTGAAAGCCCGAGTATAATGCCCAACGGGCATCTTGTTATTATTATTCTGCCACAAATAATGCATGCAGATCGAAACTTGGCAGATTGCCGTTAAAAATCGACGCAATTTATAGAGCTATTAAATTCATAACGTCAGATAAAACAAACCCACTGCCGTATCAGAATTAACATTTTCTAACTAATAATCATTTAGTACCTACTGATATGCAGTTAATTCCACTAGAACTTGTTTTTTCTCAACGAGATAGTATAAGCAAAGCGTGAGAAGCGTATCTTATCGATAGATAGAGGTCAAACGCTTGAACCTTAACTTGTATTTCACAATCATCATCACGTCACTTTTTTTTTACTCGGGCTGCCTGTGGCAGGCAGGAGTCTTAATCTGCAGGTTTTGTTCTGTGCAGCGTTAAATTATGCATTAATTATTGGCGCTAATAGATTTATCTCAAGTCCAGTCGCCATCTTTAGATTCTGGGGACGCTATCAGCTTGTTTGGGGTACGTTTCGTAAGTTTTATGCCACATTTCATTTTATTCTCGGTCATAATAATTAAATACATACCAGCGCAAACACCGTGATCGGTAGGCCAACACTAAAATAATTTTGATCGTGTTTTTGGCTGGTTTACCGATCTCGTACGATCTCTCTGTACGTTGTACAGGTATACTGAATAGCTGATTTATAGCGAAATATAGCGATTTACTAGCAAATATATATACTGTGGTTGAGCAGTTATGGGTTACTATCCTCTATCGAAGTCTGAAGACATCTGAACTCCTGAACTGTGAGAGCAACACTGTTGCTCGCCAGCACAGAATAATTTATGATGACCCAAGCAATATTCAACTCTCAAGGTAAACTTAAACAAGAAACCTCTCACGGCCGAGGTTTTGGTTCGAGAAATTAAAGGCTTCCAACAATTCCCTTTATAGTTCTTTAATATGATGAGCAGACTGAAGTTTTGGGAATGAGGGTAAAGCTTTTAATTAGAGATCCAACAGGCATTTCAGTTAATAATCTTTAATCCAACAAATACCAAGATGGACTCGTAATGGCAAGAACAGCAGATAAAGTTACATAGAGGTACACAAATTGACATAGCTAGCTCCATCACAGGATGGACAGGATACAACTTATAATATGGTACAAATATAAACATACATTTGAGACAATCATCGAATAGAAACCAATATGTAAAAATGGAAAATACTGAATCCAACCCTTTAAGTTTTGTTTGTGGTATTCCTCAGTGATCAACGCTTGGGCCATTATTATTTCTCCTATACATAAATGATATCTCTAATTCATCAACAAAATTATCTTTCCGAATTTTTGCTGATTATGCCAATATATTTTACTCTTGCAAAAATCCAAAGGAACTTGAAACAGTTATGAATACTGAATTAAAACATGTTCTCGGTTACTGTAATATTAACAAACTTTCTGTCGACATGAAAAAGACCAATTATATGTTAATTACTTCACCCAGAAAGACCCTCCCACAACTGAATATTCCAAATTTTGAAAGGAAAAAGAACATTAAATATTTAGGAATACTCTTAGATGAATACCTCAATTGGAAAAGTCAAATCTCCCATATCAATAACAAGATAGCCAAAAATGTAGGAATTTTCTACAAATTACGGAATTACCTCAGTCTTCAAATGCTAAAACAACTCTATTATACACTTATATATCCCTATTTAAACTATGGGTCCATCAGCTGGGGAAACACATACCCAACCAACTTAACAAAAATATGTACTAAACAAAATAAATGCATTCGAAGTTCTTTTTTGCCAACAACAGAGAATCTGCTTCTCCTTATTACCAAATTCTGAGCATTTTAAAATTTGAAAATATTGTTAAGTTGAACATCTGTACCTTAACACATAAACTATACAATAATCCATCTGATATCCCCTCCGTGTTTCACGATTTCCTAATACCTGTAACAAATGTACATAATTATAATACCAGGTATGCAGCTAGGAAAAATTTCTACCCTTCTAAAATTAGAACCAACTTAGGTAAATTTACTTTTAAATACACTGCTACAAAAATTTGGGAAACTATACCTACTAGCCTAAAGCACCTAACAAAAACAAACAATTTCAAAAAACAATATAAAGTTTACCTCCTTAATCATCAAATTTAAGAGCACCATTTTACTTTGTTTATAAATCTTCTCACAATGACTATTTATCCTTTTAATCCTCTCCTTCTTTCTTTCCTTTTTTTCTCTTGATTTCTTTTTTATTATTATTCGTTTTCGTTTTCTCATATTGTAGTTCCTCTCAAGTTCAACTTGTTATTCTAATCAATACTTTATTTAATATATTCTATGTATTACGCTCAGTTATTCAATTATTATTTACATGCATGTAAGCAGTGGCCAACTCGAAAGCTTTTAGCTACTTTGACCACTGTACACTTGAATCTTTTAATTTATTCCATGTACTTATTTTGTTTATATATTTTTATCTACTCTCCGTATTGTAAATATTATGAATAGTGTGAAATAAACTTGAACTTGAACTTGAAACTCTGGTAGACTACGAGCAGGCCTCAGTTATCAGAAAGTGAGTGAAGCAAAGAACAAACATAGTAGTCAAGGAGCTATTTCCTGAGAAGGCCTTATTTTAGGAGTTAGCACAACCCACACTACAGAAAAGGTTTGACGCCTGATTCTTGTAGAACAATATATGCCCTTTAACTTGAGGTACTATGTACACTCAGATTGTGGTATAAGTTTCGAGATTAAGGGGTTTTTCTGCCTCGACCTCGTGTTCAGCATGGAAGTGAGGCAATCAGCATTTTCGGCTTATAAAATACAAAGTCCGGATACAATCGTCATAAAACTGGTCAGAAACAAAAGAAACTATCGAAGACTTGCCATTGAGTACAATTAGGGTTACTGGATATGTCACGTGACTTGTCACGTGATAGCTAAATCCAGGAAAACGTCTTTTTCTAAACAAAAGACAATTTTCGTTTTCTATAAAACCCCAAATGACATGTTTTCTGCTTAATAAACAGTTTACGATTGTTAATTGGGTCATAATCAATTCAATGACAAAAGAAAAGTCGAATTGGACTGAGTAATTAAAAGAAAACAAATGAAATAAAAATGCATCCTGCATGACTGTGTCAGCATGAAAACGAGGCTGAACTATAAAACTGCCTAAAACATACCAAATATGTGTTAAAACATTCTAAGAACAAGCAAGAAACAAATCCCCAATTGACGTTAACATTATAGAAAGGTGAGCAATAAGTCACGTGATCAATGACATGAAAACGAGGCTAAGTTCAAATGTCAAGAAAACAGGTCAAAACAAGTTCTTTTTCTATAAATCTTGATTCAAATACGAAATATATTTGTAAATTAGCTCCATCTTGCTGACAAACATGAACACAGTTCATTCTGAACGGCTTGGTCACACATGGTTTTACAATCAGTTTCTAACAAATTCTCACATTTTCCGTTGTTTACCAGTGGAAAGTTAGCAAAAATGTTACAACGAAAACATTGTATACTACAAGGAATTCATAACGAATATATCTTGTACAGTTGCATATCTGTCAATAATGCTTATACAGGTCCTGGATCATTCTTCACTTTCTGAGTCACTTGAGTCATCTGAATTGCATGCTATGGCATCGTTCATGGGATTGTTGCAATTTTCATCAGCCATACACAAGCAAGCTTCTGTGCGGGAAAGTTTGTTCGACTTGCAGGAACAATTCCGTGTACATGCTGACTTCCTGCAGTGGCATGTTGTCAACTCTGTGATGCCTTCTGGTGCGTGGCACCTCGTCATCAGAACAGGCACTAACTTGCCCTCCTCTAAACTCCACCCATGTCCATCAGGCGATGGGAGGTTCTGCAAAGCATGAAGAGCTTTATTCCAGATATGTGTTTGGAAGTTAGCTCTTTCGAGGTGATGGGCCAAGCTTTCAGATGTGGGGGGAAGCTCTTCACTCTTCTTATTCTTCTGACAAAAAAGAAAATACCGTACCTCATCTGCATTTGCAAAGCTTCTTCCAAAAGTATAAAGCGAGCAGATGAAAGCTTCAGCAGACTTGAGCAATGGCTCCCGAAGAATCGGCTCTCTACCGAGGTCAGCTAGCTGCTGCTGTACCTGGACATCTTTGATAAGGACCTTCCAGGCAGTCTTCTTGGCGATACCCAATAACGCGCTCGTTGAGTCGCAACCCGTCAGTGCATGGTATGCTGGCAGAGCCTTGCAGAGCAGCGGACCAAGGGTGGACTGAAGCAAGTGAATGGGTATGAATCTAAGCCGATCTTTGACTCCTGTTCGGAACCACAATTCCTGGCATTGTAGACTTTGAAAATGAGCAATGCATAGCACTGCAACATCTGTGTCTGGTGACTGTATGACTAATCTCTGATGGCTGTTTGATGCATGTTTAGCATGCAACAAAAGCCTGGTGTCTGCCTCTTCCTGGTCTGAAAACAAGGATGGAACAGTGGTACGATGGCCCTGGCTGATCGACACTGTCTTCCTACCATCTTTGAAACCACCAGCTAGCAGAACCTGTTGTTCAACATGTAAGTTCTTCATTGAAAGGACGCTCAGTGTCTCTGAAAGGAAATCTGCCAAGTTCTCCTTATTCCGTGGGTTTGAAATGTATTTTACCCACTGTTTCGGGACTGGCGTAGACTGACTATGGATTTTTATCTCCATTGAGCTAGACTCTCCTCTTTTCTGTCGTTCTCCTCCCTTGATTGACTGTGGACGGTACTGGTCGAACACCAAGTCTACACGGGTGCAATTATTCTGGCTCAATGTACGAGTAATGATTCCAAAGTATTTCTCTGCCATCTCTCCAAATGTTGCTGACCCTGCAGTCTTGACCATCTGAATCAAGGCCATTGCATCTATGATAGAGGCTGTGGGAGCTTGCGATGGGGGTAGACTAGGCTCAGAGTTGGCGTTCTTCTCTAAAATGGGCATCAGAGTGCTTTTTGCCGCTTTTCTCAGACTGCTATCAGGGTGTGCAAGTGCAACAGGGACATTGCTTAACTCATAGCTGAGAACCTCTTTCAAGTTGATCTCTCTCTTCCTTGCAACAACGAGAAGTCGCCCAAACAGCTCTCGGTCTGCTCTCACTGTGATGATTTTATCATTAGCGCTTCTCAGAGAGATTTTTTTCATAGCGGAGCTAAATGTTTTAATCTTTAGCCTTGGTAATGGGTCCCAAAAATTAACCTGGTTGCTGTTCAACCTAGTACTAACTAAGGTTTCCATGCTAATTCTTCCTGTTTCAGTTGCACTTAAAAGTCGATCGGCGATATCCTCAGGGAGCACTAACCCAGTTGCAATGTTGCTTAGAGGCACAGTGTCGGTGCTGTCCTGATCTTCGGCTATCATGAACGGGTCATTCATGGGCCCAGAGATGAAGCTAGAAAAAAGACTTTGCACATCTTTCTCATCTCGTTTGACGCGGGATGGTCCTGCCTCCTTGTGTGTTCCAACACGTTCACCACTCTCCACTCCACACATTTCTTTCAAAGACTTTGTGATAGCTGCTCGCTCGTGAATTGTCAAAAACCAACGTTCAACTGCATCTTCTTTCCTGCTCATTCCCACTATGCCGCCTTTTGACTTGGAATCGCAGTTGATTGACTGCTCCAGTGCCATGTCTGCCCATACTTGGGCAAAGGGCTGTCGTGTACGGCTAACACTGTGGTTTCCTGCTTTAAATTCAGTGTACACTTCTGGCTGTTGTTCCTGAAGCATGTGCATATCTGCCAGGTAGATAGGTAGCCACCGAGCGTAGTTGGTTCTGTCCATGGCAAAAAAGTGTGGCACCATAGCAGCGGTAGATGATAGGTGGAGATCCCAGTTTCCACTACGCTCTGCCTTAATGAACTGCAAGAGAATCATCACCATTGAAATGTATTCTTCCCAGAAAGAGAACAGTTTTGACTTTGCTTTGCTTTCGTTCTTGAAGACAGTGAGAAGAGATAGTATTGAATCCATACTAGCTTGTAGGGCCTGCCTGTTCTCTCGGAGTTCTTTCTTGGATGAGATTTGACACTTCTGGATTTGGTCAAGTACAGTTCTTTTCGCAGCCTCGTCCAAGCCCGGTGTTTGCTCTTCAAGCCATCTTGCAAATGCTCTCCAAAGGAGTCGGAAAAGGGCCTCCATACAGAGCTTGTGCGCTCGTATTCCACGATTGTACGACTTGCCAAGCATCAAAACCGCAGTGGTGCCAGGTGCATACACCCCAGACTCTATAAGTAGATCTTCTAGACCAGAATTAGTGTACTTCTTTCCCAGAAGAGAGAGATAGTTTAAGGCAATATGAAATCCCCCCAAGCGTATTACAGTGTTCTTGAATTCATTCTGGAATTTCATCTGTAGCTGTTTTGCCTTCATATATATTGCCAAGTCAAAGGTTATTACAGAGTCACTTTGTCCCAGTGAATTGGCCATTTGCATAGCAAGTTTCATCACGGTGTAGATCGTGCTATACTCACTTGCTTCCTCATTTATCATTGGGCAATAGCCAATGACAGTGATAACTGGAGTTTCAGGAAAATTTAAGCAGTGAAACCCACTCCAGCCCGGCATTTTCTGATCAGCAACTGGATTGTCAGTTACTTGGAAAATGGTAGCTGGACACAGACGTAGAAGCAGCCATGCTAGGTCGTCAATACAGGCAGAGAAGAACTGGTTGTTGCATTGTAGCCATTCTGTCTTGACCTGTCCAATGAAACCAGTTACAGGTGGACGTCTACCCCCTAAGTTGACTTCTTCTAGGGTAAAGTGAGCTTGTCTGGCTGAATCCAACGATCTTGTCTTTTTTGAATGGTCTGCATAGACCTTACGTGGTGGCATTGGACCATACTGCTTTCGTTGAAAAACAACTAGTGTAGTTGCGTGCGTGGTGTTCTTGCCATCAATTGTTTCTTCATTTATGTCATTGTTATCGGCTGCCATTTGGACAAACGCACCTGGAGATATATTAGACGGAATTATTACACCTGCAGTTGCCTCCGACTTTGCAATTATCTCATTGGCAAGACCTGTCTCGATTACTTCAGTCTCTTCATATGATGAGCAGTGACCCATTCTGTTAAGTAAAGTTATCAACTGCTTAGACCCTGTTAGGTGTTTGATTGATATGGCCAGACCGATATGCTTTGGAAGCTTTACTCTAGCATGACTTGTGCAGTGTATGAGGTCTTGTCCAATCATTATAATCTTTCGTTCATCTGCGGTGTTCAGACAGGGGCCTGAATTTGCCAGGTACTCTTCACCTGTTATCATCCACCTCAAAAGCCAATACAGGTGTTCAGGAAGTAATGCTCTTGCGGTTTCCAGCTGCAGATCATCGACACTGAGGGGATCAAGTTTTATGCCTTTACACTGGTTTATTTCACGTCTCAGCATGACTGCCACAGAATAGACCTTCTTCATTACTTCATCTGGTTCTTCGATTGGTGTTGTGTTTTCAATCGTTTCTGCAGTCATTGACTCCGTGGGCTGTGCGCTACCAACTGCATTGATAACATCCAATAGTGATATCGAGCTAGAGTAAACAATTTCAGGCTTTGTGGGCCCAAACGGCTGGTGAAACACTAGACTGTCTTTGAAGGCAGACTTTAACCGTGACTTAAGTTTCTGTCTAGTGTAGCTATCAGCATTTACACCTCTCTTCAGTAATGTTTCCTTAAACATTCCAAGAAGCACATTCATACCATAGGCTTTTCCAGTCACGATTTCAGGTCTAATGACTGTAAGGAAATCACTAAAGGCTTCATCGTAGTTATTTTCATCCTTCTGGCACGGGAAGTGGAATTTCAGATTGGCCTTACTCACGTAGGAGGCATGACAAGACTTGTGATATTTTCCTTCGGCTGCAATAAGGTCATAATTGACACTTTTTAGAACAGCGAGTAGCCCATCATCACATCTGGTCGCTGCAGATGCTCTTATACTGTTGCATGCTTCGAACGTAGCAACACTTATAAGTTGAAAGTCCTTTTTGCGAGACTTGTTCCTACAAAACATGCATTTTGACCAGTCGAACGGTATTCGTTGTTGATAAGGTCTGGCTGTGTTTACTTTGCTTGCTACGCCAGACTGTTTAGCCGCACTCTGCAGGTTATGTGTACTTGTGTATGACTCGTAGCAAGATGAGTGCCACACAACATTTCTAGATTTGAGCACAGAAAAATCAATATGCAGGCGATTGAAAACTTCATCCTGGCGAACTTCTGAAGCAGATATCAGTTTTTCAATTGATGATACCTCAGCTTTTCTTAAAGCAATTTTCTTTTCTCCCTGACAGATTATACATTGCTCAAAATTGGTAGTTTTCTTTCGTTTTGCTGGTAAAAGATGAAATCCATCTTCCTCATCCATTTAGACAGCTTACATATCTACAGAAGAAAATATTTGATATGGGATTTCTATACTAAATAATCTACCACAAAAAACAGTAAAGAATAAGAATAAACCGATATTATATATCTCTGACAGCAGACACCACGGAGTATGTACCTCATTAAAAAAAATATTTTGATGAGAATCTTTCCAGCACTAACTATATGGACGAAACACTGGATTAAAATTTAGTTATCTATCATTCTGAAAATCATGTCCTTAAGGTAACAATCATTGCCACCTTTATAATATTCAGTATAAAATATTAGTTGACAGTGAGCTCATATTTGAAGTGAACTAATGATTTGCCAAGCCGTAGTGGGGTCGACCGAATCCACTCGATATACTTACAGTTATTATAGATATGATAGTAAGGAAATAAAACTGAGAACACAAACAAAACATATATAAATATCTACCTCGTTGCGCTGGTGTACTATCTCCGTCAATATTCTGCTATAATATATTGAAATGACTGGACAAAAAAGGTAAAAAATGTGATTTGTTTGCATACAACAAATCCAATATGGCTGCCCTTGAAGAAAGGCCTGGTTACATTGTAGCAATGCCTCGACACATTCTTAATCTTATTAAAATAGCCGCAGGGGCATAGGCAGACTTTCATTGAAAGAGTCACTTCCTCGTAACTCAAGGGTCGGACATAGTTTTATAAATACTTTGTTTATTTGATATTTAAAAAGGAATCTCCTGTCCCAACTTTCATACTTCAGGGCCTTTACATTCGCCACATTATTCATCCTGAGTCACGTGACTCTTGTCACGAAAACTTATTTTCATTCCAAAAGCTATAGCACAATAATGCACATCTTTTTCTGTTCTTTCCAGTTTGTTTTAATACATATTTTGTACGTTTTAGGCAGTTTTATAGTTCAGCCTCGTTTTCATGCTGACACCGACTTATGGAGGATGCTTCTTATTTCATTTGTTTTCTTTTAATTACTCACTCCAATTCAGCTTTTCTTTTGTCATTGTATTAATTATGACCCAATTAACAATCGTAAATCGTTTATTAAGCAGAACACATGTCATTTTGGGTTTTATAGAAAACGAAAATTGTCTTTTGTTTAGAAAAAGACGTTTTCCTGGATTTTGCTATCACGTGACAAGTCACGTGACATATCCAGTCACCCTAATTGTACTCAATGGCAAGTCTTCGATAGTCTCTTTTATTTCTGACCAGTTTTATGACGATTGTATCCAGACTTTTTATTTTATAAGCCGAAAATGCTGATTGCCTCGCTTCCATGTTGAACACGAGGTCGAGGCAGAAAAACCCCTTAATCTCGAAACTTATACCACAATCTGAGTGTACATAGTACCTCACGTTAAAGGGCAGATATTGTTCTACAAGAATCAGGTGTCAAACCTTTTCTGTAGTGTGGGTTGTGCAATTTCATTTTTTCAGATCCTAGCTCCTTGACTATAGGGCGCCTAAGGGCAACTCGCGGATGGTTAGTGACCTATTTTGGCATCTACTAAAAATTACGTCACCGATGACGTCATCGTTACTTCATCACCACTAAGTGGCCTGTCCAAGTTTAAACTGTCCGGCATTAGAAATGAGGGAGATACGGGCATGTACTTAAAACCACGTGATCGATGACGTTGTTACGTCATCATCACTAGGTGATTGATAGGGACCCACTACTCCATGTGTGTCCAGGTTTGAGCCAGCTGGCATTAGAAATGAGGGAGACATGGGCATGTGCTTAAAATCTCGTGATCGATGACATCACCGCCACAGCGATTTGTGGGGACCCAGTACTATGCCTGTCTAAGTTTGAACTGTCTGGCATTAGAAATGAGGGAGATATGGGCATATACTTAAAACCACGTGACCGATGACGTCATCGGTACGTCATCACCACTAAGTGATTGATAGGGACCCTGCCAGTAATATTAATTAAGCATATCCCGAAGTTATGGGATCTTGCCCGAACATATTCCGAATATATTCCGAATTAAAAAAGCAACGCTCGGAACGATTGGGTCGATTTAGAATGTAAAGTAGAAAAGGAAAACCCTAGATCATTAGATCGACATTTGTGTAATAACACTGGAAAAAACAACGGCGGTGAACACAACAACTGAAGAGAACAAGATGAGTGAACAAGACGATACCGGCAGCCAGCAATGGACAAGGTCCTTTAGACTACGAAATAACGGACGATGAGATAACTGCTGCCATTAACGAACTAAAAACAATAAATCACCAGTGGTAAAACCCAACTGATAAAACCTCTTAAAACACTTATATAGCTGTTCAATATTATTCTCGGCTCAGGTTTTTCAGTTTTTCAACAGACTGGTGTAATGGATTTATTGTCCCAATACATAAAAAAGGAGACAGATCAATTACAGAAAACTTCTGTCTTAATGACAGATTAATGATACTTTAATGATATTTTATTTAAAGCAAGAACAATGAGGATTTAGAAAGCACTATTCCACAGCCGATTCTATATACATCCTAAAAGCACTGATAGACAAGTATGTGAAGGGCAAACCCAAAAAGAAAAATTACATGGCTTTCTTTGTCGAATTTTAAAAAAGCATTTGTGACAGTATCCCTAGGAATAAACTATTTAGAAAAATAAGGCAAGGTATCGTTGGTAAATTGTATTCAATTATACACTCAATGTATTCCAACGATTTTTCGTTGGTAAAAATAGGTAACACGATAACAGATACATTTCGCTCCTACGTGGTTGTAAAACGGATGTATGTTGGGTCTATTTAAGTGACCTACTTGAAACGTTATGGCAAACTGATCAACAACAAGCAAGCTTTATTACCAAGATTTAAATTAAAAAAAATACAATTTGATGAGAAAAAACAGGAAGGTAAAAAGCCACTCAGAATAACTAAAAAGCTAAACAAGCTGAGTGGCTACATGAGGATTTTAAACAGAGTATGGGTTGGCAATAAAGTCTGACACACTAAATTGACAGTAATAAATATAAATAATAAATTAAGCAAAAACAACATAGACCAAAAAACAAAATGACATTTAGAAAAGGCACCAGCTTGAAACATTTAGAATTGGTGATTGAAAAACAGGCTGTATAAGGAAAGTCTAATTTATATCATATGCTTGGATGAAGTGAGATTTAATCTGTGTCTTAAACGATTTTGGAGGGAGTGTTTTAAGATGTTCGTCGATGTTATTCCATAGAAGTACTGCAGAAAAGTGGACATTGAACTTTCCATAATTAGTTCTTACTGATTTAATATAATATGATGATTTTGAAGCAAGTCTAGTGTTATATTGGTGTTTGGATGATACTGACTCAAAAAAATTGTCGAAAGCCTTGGGTAACAAATCATGATGGAACTGGTACATAAAAATTAGATTATGGAAAGAAACAAGATCAATTAACTTGAGAATTTCAAGCTGATAAAAGAGAGGGTCCGAGTGTTTATCTGGTTTAGAAAAAGTAATGATACGCAAGGCCTTCTTCTGCTGGGTTATGATATGTTTTAGAGTTGATTTGTAAGTGTTACCCCACAGAAGTAGGCCATACGTAATGAAAGGATAAATTAATGAATAATACAATTGGCATAAGATCCCAATATCAACATAATGTCTAAGCTTAGACTTACCTGAAATTAACAATTTCATGTTATGCAACATTTTCTTTCTGATGCAGATACAGTGGAAATACAAAATAAGTGGCATTTTATATGCAGGTGATTTGGCCATTATGTCCAAAACAGCAAAAGGATTACAAAATTATTTATCAAAACTGGAAGAGTACTGTTGTTCTTCAGGGTTGGAGGTAAACACTAAAGACGTAATGATTTTTAATAATGGCGGCAAGAGAATGAATAACTACACATTTCATTTCCATAACCAACAACTAGATAATATGTATTCATATAAAAATATTGGCTTAACCTTCAGTACTAGTGGGAATCTAAAATTAGCCAGAGAGGAACTTAGCAAAACTGCACTCAAAGCTCTAAATAAACTACGTAGAGAAATGGGCTCACATGCAATTTAGAACGGACATAAAATTAACAATGAAACGTTTTGATACCCTCATAAAACCGATTTTGTTACAAGCCCGTCAGTGCCATATATGAAGTCCCTCCTCCCCCCGCGGAAGTTTGATGTCCTGGCTGATCATGAATTTACCAAAATTATAACTGTTTTAAATGTACGATAGTTTCCCGTGGTACACGTTTGCGTCATCGCACGGTCAACATTATTGTGGATTCACTCGGCTAGCACTTGTTTGATAAATGGGTATGTATGTATGTGGGGTGTAGAACGACCCGAAATTTGTCCCTGTTTGATTATTCTGACTCGTGAGGAGGTAAAGGCTCCTGGAAATGATCGTCTATAACCCGAAATTCGACATAGCTTTACGAAAAATCCGGACCCGGTGTCACAGCGATATCGCCCCCCCCCCCCCCAAAAGGTGAATTCTCCCTCCCCTGGGCAAGATCCCCCCACCCCCCTCAGTGAATTCGCTAGTACACCGGTACGGTATCGTATTTATACGTCATAAACAAGAGTGCTCCCGGAGCCAATCTCAGCGAATAAATATTTGCGGAAAGCGGAACAATGTACTTGTACTCAAGAAAAGTTATATTCTTTTGTCAACATTGGGGGTCACATTCGACGCTTGATTAATGATGCATATGGAAGCAGGAGCGGATTCTGAAGGTAGTCATGCATATAATGAAAGAAGCCGATAAAACGCCACGCAATGGAAATAATAGACTGTAGTGACAGTATTGTTTCCTGAGTCGTCACTTTGCTGAAGTTTGGAGCGTCCATACTTCTGAGAACATAGCACGATTTGGTGTTGGCCTCTAAACGTCTCCACGTCCTGTTCAGACTGACAAAACGTGAACAACTGAACTCATGAAGCAGGTCATGATTCGAGAAGCAGCTATTATCAACTAATTGTGGAACGAAACACGTACGGATCCCTAAACACCAGGGAAGTCTGAGCTTCAATCGCTAATCTATAAACATGTTAGCTAGTCCTACATATCACAGCGAGATAACTGACTTTTATTTCCAGAACGTCATTCGTGAAGACACACAGAGATGGTCAACATTAACGGGATGTCGTTGCCTAGTGGTCATGTTTCCTTGTGTTCTAATAATAGTTGGTGTCTTTCTTTTGATCGCTGGTTCGTTTAACCTTCTTTATTTAAAAATTGTGGGAGTGATCCTACTTTTTGCGGGCCTTTTTCTTGGTTGTTTTGTGCTATTTCTATGTAGTAAATGGTCACAGAATCCCGCACCGAATAGTGAAGGTTTTCATGAAACACCGTCACGCAACCAGTCTTCAGCCTTCGCTGCATCTCCAGAGCAGAATTCTGCTGCTGCAGAATTTCCATCGTGCGGTCGCAGAAATAGGGCTTTTGTCATAGGTGAAGACTTTGCAGGACATGATAATGGCAGTGGCACAGTTATCGAGTTTTCTACAGGCTACGATCCAGAGATCGTATTCCTTGACCCACCTCCACCGTACGAACTGTGCAGTTCTCAACTCGGGATCTTTGACGTGAGAGAAGTCGAGTTACCAACCGACGATAACATCGATCCTCCACCTTATGACCAATGTGTACCAGATTATGATAATACCCAAGAGAGCCCAGGGAGAACGTTATAATATGATCCTGGAAGTCTTCACACGGTCGGCTGAGTTAGATTACAAAACCCATGGAATACGGGTATAATAACAGTAGAAAGAAAACACTCAGTGGACATTTGAAGTGGGTCAGAGAGATCCCGTACGTCTGCCTCAGAAATCCGGAAATTGAAGAGTAGCATTCGTCAATTTACGATTCAATGTTTTTCATAAATATTGTTAAACTCTCGAAAGATAAGAAAACTCTTTCCGTTACCCGAGGCCTACTTACAGTCAAAACAGGTCAAATGTCGTCTGTAGAGCAATAAATGAAGTTCATTATTCGAAATTTGATTTCATTATTCACTTACTTACAATATTTGGACGTAACGCCACAGGAAACAAGCAATAGGACTCAACAGACTCAAGGTCCCCTACGAGGCTTGTCTCCGCCATGTCAGTGGACCTACGATGTTATTTACGTCCTTATCCGAGAAGACGTTAACCATTTGCAGGGGCTAACCATTTGCAGTTGGTTCACAAATGCAGCACCTTCTACTCGGTTATTTTAAGACCCTGAGTGTTGGTCCGGCCTCCCGCTCGACAGACCGGAGCTTAATGTCTCTATCAATTTCGGGGGTAGAAGCGGAATATTTTCACTCTAAAAATTCCGTATTCCTCTGCTCTCCTGAGGTAAATATTCCCATTCCCTACTAATTTTTTTTTGGATATTCCTTATTCTTTTTAATTTTCATTGAAATATTCCGTATTCAGTATATTTTTCAGGCAAATATTCAATATTCCTCAGTTTTCAACCACGATATTCAATATTCAATATTCCGCTTCTACCCCCGAATCAATTCCAAGCCCGCCCATCCCCCCCCCCCCCCCCCGGGCAAGATGGGGCATTTGATAACCTATCTGTACCTGGGGTGGGGCATTTGTTTTGCGCAAGTCGGGGCCCGGGGCTTTTGTCAAAAAAATGTCCCACCCCTCCCCTGTGTTTGATTTTGTTTTGCTCAACTGATCAACACGTGCTTGCTTCATCGATCAACATGGCGGTGGAAAATTCATCCGTGAACATGACGTTAGGAATTTCCCAGTTTTGGGGTGAAGTGTGCGGTTTGTTGGGAACTGGCTAGTGAATGTGGGATTTGGGGGCACTTACGAAAGTGTTTGAAGTTGAGTACTGCATTACTTTAATAAAGAAAAGCGGTGAAATGTGGCTTTGAAACGGCGAAGAAATTTGGCGCGTTCGCTATACTTGCCCCGGGGTGGGGCATTTGCATAACTTAGCTGGCCCCACGGTGGGGCATTTGCAACGTTCTGATTCCAAAATGACAAAATCCCCACAAATGCCCGGGGGGGGGGGGGGGGGGCGGCATGGGCGGGCTTGGAATTGATAGAGACATAACCACTGAGCTAACCGGGAGGCGTTTCACTTTGCAAAATTCAAATTGAGCCCCAATCGAATATTCACATCCGTTCTTAGTGTTGTGACGCAAACGCTAGCCCCAAGAACGGCTGTGAAGTTGACTAGTAAAAAAACTAATTTGAATTTAGGCTCATTTTGAATTTTGCAAGTTTTATTTCAACAATGGAAATTTGAAACCAAGATCGAATAGTGAACTTTATTTCTGGCTTTAGGGAGGAACGCTTGAACTGTTTCGACTCGTAACGATCACGTATATTTTTAATACATATACTAGCTCTATTTTTGTACGTTTCTCTAGAAATAATAAATTCCCAACCCTCGGCAAAATTGCGCTTTATTTGGCGCCAATGCGACTAAATTTTGAGTGTTGGCGACCAAAATTTCAGAGTTAGTCGCCAGCTGGCTAGGCCTAAAGTCTGCTTTACCTAAAGTCTGTCCCGAAGGCACACGCCGATGTTTTAAGTAAATTTAGCCAATAAAACATGCCAGCAAATGTTCTTTGTCGCATATCGCTTGAAACATGGCGACCACAATTGGTCTTTGGGCTACTGAAAAATTTGGGCTGGTCGCCAGTTGGCGGCTACGTAAAAACGTTAATGTTGGACCCTGCAGCAGGATACGCTGAGGTAATGGCTCCTGACAGATTACCTAGTATCTACTTCTTCTTTTCTCCTCCTCTCTTAGTAGAAACTGGTTAACGATCATTTATGTGACTGAACATTACTCCGTTAATTATCGAGTGACTGGATGCACTTTTATTATTTTAGGTAAAGGGATTCATTACCTCCTAGCCTCAAGCAACTCCCAAGGTAACACGATAATTGAATCATCTGACCGGGCTTCCTGTGGTATAGTGGAAACCGCGGAAGATTTTTAAAGGGAAAAATGTTTGCTCTCAAATGTTTTTCATGGATATCTAAGTATAATGCTGTATCTTTCCTGTAAATTATGCACTAGATGTCATGAACCGATGTTCCTGTCCATGAAACTTATTTGAATAGGATATTTGCACGATGACGTCACATACTATAACATATCAAACAATTAGTGTCGATTTAGAGGTCTGGGACCTAGAAACCGCTATTTTGAATTTCCTGGTAGTTCTTCCAAATATGGAATATGGAATTTTCCTAATATGGAAGAGACCGCGGGAAGTTCAAAACGACACTTTTGCCTGCTCTTTTATTGATATGCTACCAGAACTCTTTGCGCTAATCCTTTGTTCCTCTAATTTGGACCATTGTCTTGAAATTCTCAAAGGAGTTTTAAAATCCGAATGAGAAAGAGAATTTGAAAAGGATTCTGGTAGTTGTAGTAAAATGACGCCATTGTGAAAATGTCCTATTCCTCTGGCGCATCCATCTTGGATCGTATGACGTCACACGGTTGTCGCTATTGTCAGAAAACAATAGCACTTTTGTTGTGAACAATAGGGGCAACCGGGTGACGTCATAATATCCAAGATGGCAGAGCGCGTGGCAAACTCAACGGAGTTTGATGAATCGTCGTGGTGCCGCATTGGGCAGTCGATTAGCATTCGAAAGAAGAGGAACTGAACCAAGAGAAGAGCCGGCTATCCTTACTTAAAATAATTATAACGAACTCCAATAATAAACCGTTGAGAATCAAGCCAAAGCTGGAATAACAATAACAGTCTAGTTTTATTCCAGCGTCTGTTCTAGCACCAGTTGTTTCGTTCGTTTCTTTTGGTGCTTTCATGATACTTCCCAGCCCCTGACCCCAATGCACACCGCGGCAAAACGTCACGCGCATGCGTATTTGCTATTTCCTGTCGGCGCGCGGCCGCCCCCAGTTTCTCGCGAAAACTGAAATGAAACAACAGGCACGTACCCGTGATTTTAAAATTTCTGCTTAAAGGTTTTTATTTGTGAACTGTTTTGTCAAAAAATAAGAAAACTACTGAAAAGATAAGCCTAAGACTTTAACAGGTTGAAGTTTTCTTAATTTGTAATTCACTGTGAGTTCACTAAGTTATAAAATTATTTACTAAAAAAGTTGAAACCCTCGGTAATTTGTATTTGATAGCAGAGCCTTCGTTCTTTCGGCCAGAGGAGCATACCGTTTTGCCGCGGTGCACACAGCGGTCAAATGTCTGCGCATGCGTCAAAAGTCTTGCAACAACAACGTTTCCAAAACAAATTCAAAGCGAGCCGGCGGCCGTTACTGTTCACACACCCGTTTTCAAACCTTGAGAACTTTTTTGGTAAATTACGAAAAAGTTTGGTAAACTCACAGTTTGAAGTTTGTTCAATGTCGACTGTGAAAATAAAAAGCTTAACTTTCAGGTATTTTTCTTAACTTTTGGGGGTAGAAGTTCACTGTAATACGTTTTAAGGTAAATGTTGCGCGGGAAATTCGCGCGGCCGCCCACCAGACTGACCGTAATACGCACGCGCAGACGTTTGACCGCTGTGTGGCCGCGGTGTGACCCCAATGTGGTGGCCTTGAATCGAACTGATGGAGGTGCTCAGCGCTCCTGCTTCCCCCTAGGGCCAGCTCTATCACCACATGTTCAAGGAAAGATAATTTTTGACGTTCTTACAACACTAACCGTTTCAAGAACTCTTATCATGCATTATGCACGCAAGCATACATTGTAAATAGTCTACATTTTTAATATTCTCTGTTTCAAATTTAAAAATATCTTTAATAATAATTTTTATACCTTAAAGGGATACCCGAGTGAAAAACACATTGGGGCTCAAAAGAATCTTCAACATGTTCTTTGTTCAGAAAATGTATTAAAATTTGATCAAACGTTTTTAGTATTAAGAACGAGCACCTCAAAGTTGGCCCCACGAAGACATGGGCGCCGCCATCTTTGTTTGCATTTACGGAAGTGACGTCACTTCGTCCCACCAGCGTTCTCACTCTCACTTATTAGGTGTTTTTAGGATGATAAACGCCTTAACTGTACCTCGCATACATTGTAGTTCTTATACTTATTCAGAAGTCACTCGAGTCTTTTAAGCCATGTTGTTTTGCTGTTATTAAATGGCAGTTACGAGACCTTGTTGTTCGTCTGATAATTTATCGCCTTCCCAATGCTTTTCTTCCTCCTCCCAGTCTTCTGAACTTTTCTCATAATGTCGTCTTCATCATAATTCCGGTTTCTGTAAGAATTCCTCTGCAATCTCGATGAAAATATATCCACTTTAATTCCGAGCGTGTGAAAATCATACAAAGACAAGTAGCCGCGATACGCTGGTGGGACGAAGTGACGTCACTTCCGTAAATGCAAACAAAGATGGCGGCGCCCATGTCTTCGCGGGGCCAACTTTGAGGTGCTCGTTCTTAATACTAAAAACGTTTGATCAAATTTTAATACATTTTCTGAACAAAGAACATGTTGAAGATTCTTTTGAGCCCCAATGTGTTTTTCACTCGGGTATCCCTTTAAGTTTTCGGCGGATGACTTTGAGAAAGTCTACCAGGGTAACAGGCATTTGACGATTGTGCGCGTAAAAGTAGGAAATTATGCTGCTAGCAGTGCTCACTATTTTGTGTATGCCAAAATTATGCCAGGGTTTTCAAATTATGTTCATAATAGCCCAAATCACAACAAAATGTGCTAGTATAAAATAACGACAGTTAGGATGTTTCTTAGTCGGTTTACTCATAAAACAGCAAAAATGCAACTTTCCTTATCTCTCGATTGGGAAACAACTCTATAGGTAGTCGTTCGTGCAAACTTACTTTCGTCACATCACATTTATCTCTCCGACTGTCATTCCCTCATTCGGTTATAAATATCGATTTCGAAATATTGCCGTGCTCGCAGGCCTGCTATTAAATTGCCCTATATCATTATGACGTCAAAGCAAAACAATCTATTGTTTAAACGCTAAGGATATCGGCCGTGGGAGGGGGACAAAACAGCAACAACACAAAGGAAATCGCTATAAATGCATTTTGTAGAACGTAGAATAGCGGTAACGGCCACCAAATACGGTAAATATTGTGGGATAAACATTGATACAGCTGATATCTGGAAACCAGACAATTCGAAGTTAAATTTTCCTCAGCAGAGCAGATTTAGTTCAAAATTCTATTGTTTATGTCGATCTTGTCCCCCTCATAAACAAGTCATGACGTCATAATGATATAAGGCAATTGTTTGCCTTTCTTCGGCACCCGACACCGTGCGTCTGGGTTTCGAGCGGGGTGCGAATTCAGACAGGAGTCAGCCAATGTTTTGCTCTCTTCCTCTTATTTATGGCCTTCCGCTATTACCACAGTGAGTACGTTGGCCCATTTCATCGTGTCTAACTGTTGATTGCAGTTAACAGTTTTTATGAATTGCGCGTATCATTCGTTATAATCAATCCACAGAAGTGTCATGAAAGAGCAAATCACATTCATTTCTTAAATTATCTACGGCAGCCATAAATGAATGTTCAATCATTATCAGTTGATAGGTCCATTGCATCGAGTTATTATACGAAGACGCTTGGGGCATCAGTGCTTTCCAAGGTCAAATGGGGCATCAGTGCTTTCCAAGGTCAAATGGGGCATCAGTACTTTCCAAGATCAAATGGGGCATCAGTGCTTTCCAAGGTCAAATGGGGCATCAGTGCTTTCCAAGGTCAAATGGGGCATCAGTGCTTTCCAAGGTCAAATGGGGCATCAGTGCTTTCCAAGGTCAAATGGGGCATCAGTGCTTTCCAAGGTCAAATGGGGCATCAGTGCTTTCCAAGGTCAAATGGGGCATCAGTGCTTTCCAAGGTCAAATGGGGCATCAGTGCTTTCCAAGGTCAAATGGGGTATCAGTGCTTTCCAAGGTCAAATATGAAGTATAACATACCTTTTTTATTGCCCCATTTCAGATCACGTATAGGCCGAGTATTGTTTCCTTTGTTTCTTGCTAACACATGAGAAGATACATTGAAATGGCAATTTCTTGAAGAAAGAATCGTTTCCCCCAAAGGGTTTGAGATGGCACAATAAACAGTCACGCAAAGTAAAAGGTATATTCAGGCACAGCGGGAATTGGGAGCACCGAATGTACGATTATAAGTGACCTTATGCCTTAGGCTATGTGTACAGAAGCCATGCAAGCTCGATATAATAACAGTTATTTTTGTTGGCCAACAGGAAAGAGTTTAGTAGTTGTCAATGCATCAAATGTATTTTAGGAGACCGTTTAGGCGACTATTCCTGCAACCAGTCAGCTTTCGCTTTCTGTTCTTGACGTTGTTAATAAAAATGTTTAATTCTTTTGTGAATGTAAATTTGAAAGCAAACAAACCAAAACATTATACCGTGAAAACCTCAATTTTTGCGGTATCGGAGGCCTTTCTAGCTAAAAATACCCACCCTTTACTACTAACGAATCGCTTTTTTTCTGTATTTTGAGTAACAACTGAACACCTAAGGGAGTGGTCATTATTTGTGGGGTAGAAGGGGGGGGGGGGGGGGCATGGGGTACAAACAGTTTGCTTTTCCAGAGGCAAACATTCAACCTTTTACCTAATACAGTCCAACCTCTGACATACCACTTCTCCTCAGCGACCACTTTGTAAATTACTGTTTGATTTTTCAATAAAATACTGTATCAAGGGCAACCAACGAGTACTTTTTGAAATTCGTTTGAAACCAGTTGTGTGCAGGTTATCTAGCCATTTTAAGGCGCCTACTATGTCTTTTGACGTATTCTAGAAAGCTATTAATTAGTAGCTGTTCGGATTTTCTAGGTGGAAATCGCGTCAACCGAAAATACTATGGCAAAAATTCCCGGCCTACGAATTTGTCGGTAGTCTAGAACAGAAACAAGAATTTTCTAGCCTAAGTAACTTCATGTTGCAAAGTTTTTGGAGGTACGAATTTTTAGGGATTCTTTTTTCCTTTAGGAAATTCTTACGGAATGAAAATGTGTTGTTCTGACTCTATTGATCAGACGAATTGGGACGTAGGAATATTTTAGGGGAAACCTTTTAGTCTCCCCTTTCTTCTATAATTTTCTAGGGATTGAAAACAAATTTTCTAGCCAGTATTTCGGAACACAATTTTCTAGGGACAATTTTTTCAAATCCGAAAGTTTTAGGCTAACTTACTCTCCCGGACAGTTTTTTAACCGAAAACTTCGTTGGGTGCCCTTGCTGTATTACAAACCTCGTAGGCAATCACCTCTTCTAAACGACTGCAACCACCTTTAAGATTTGTGTTACTGTTTTTTCACCTCGGGTAAGGGGCCGACCATTTAACTTTTGAGGGGGGGGGGGGGGGGGTGTTTTTGAAAAAAAATATCCTGCAAGCCAACGGTGTTGAAAAAAAATATCCTGCAAGCGGAAAAGCTTTGTTCTTGTTTCGCAAAAAAAATTCGTGCAACAACACTGCTAAAGAAAAAAAAAAATCGAGCACAGACAAGAACATCCATCCCCCCCCCCCCCCCCCCTCAAAAGTCAAATGGTCTGCCCCTAAGCGACTATCTACACAGATCAATTATATATTACCCTTGGCACTTCTCAGTGATCACATCAGTTATGTGATAACATGATTATACAGTACCTATAATAACTGAAATTTAAACAAGACAACTACAATTTCCTGTAATCGATGTGTTTGACAAATATAAGTAAGGGCTGTGGCACTTCACTTGCACGCTCGACATTAACAAGCATGTGGGCTTCCTGTGGTCACTATCGTAAACCAAAACAATGGTGCCCACTAACGAAAAGTTCAACTGGAACACGATCAACAAAGATTTTACTTTTCAAGGTCTCAAAATACATGAAATTCCACTTCAGATACCCTAGATTAAACACAATTACACATCCCATTTTCCATCCAATAAATTTATATACCAACACTTATGACGCAGAAGCACAATTTCAACTTCCTTTTCCTGTACTGTATAAACTTAAACTTTTCTTCATGATTGTTTCATGTATGCACCTAGGCCTCTTCCTCTTTCCTCAACACCGAATGGTCGCCTATTATCGCATTGCGGTCCTATTTAAAAAAAACAGTAAAGCGTTTTTCTGATCCAAGGCGACACGAAACAAACTTTTAAGCGGCTTTGACTAGCTATATACTACATGTCCTTTTCAATTGCAGCCCATTTTCATCGAAACTATGTCCTATGATTCCAATCACAATTTTATACTTTATTTTTGAGGGGAAAAAAGAATTGCTGTTCAATTATCTAATATTTTGAACGCCATGCATGCATGTATAATACGACAAAGTGTGTACGTCAACTCAACCGGTTAGGAGAGGTTCCTATTTGATCGTTTGTGACCAGTATGCGTGAAAATCTGTTTACCAAAAGCAGCGAGAAGTTCAGTTCAAATTCTTCGTTACTTGTATTTCTTCGTCAGACGACGAATCCAGCGGACTTCCAACTGTTCAAATTCAGCCAATTCGTGCTGATAAAGTGGCCGGGAAATGAGTTCGCTGGTATTTTCTATTATTGTTGGAACATAATGGCCTATTATTTAGGTTCGTATGGGAGAATGATATTAGCCATGCAAACGACTCCTCCAGCAAGTGAAACCCACCAGGCATCAAGTTCCTCGTGCTATCAACGATTAACCATTGCTACACCGTGTATTTTTGTCATCCTTGCCATCATTTGCATCATCGTTGGGGCGTTGGGACCACATCGGATTCTAATAGGTCTAGGTCTTGTTATTATCCTACTAATATTACACGTCGCCTGTTTCACAGTACGTATGCAAAAGATCAACATTGCTCGACTGCATTACGCCGATCAGGAAGCAGCGACCAACAGGGCCTTCGCTATTGGTGATGACCCAGTCGGACATATGCCTAATACAACGGTAGAACTCACCGTGGGTTACGACCCAGAGATAATAGTCCTTGACCCGCCTCCATCATATGAGGTGTGTGTTAATCGCTCCTCAAATTCGGATGCAGCAGACTCACAGTCCAGTTTCCCTGCACCACCTAAATATGAAACTGTTGAAGACAACACAGGCTTGCCATCTTACGAGCAGTGTGTGTCATCTTCGAGGAACATCGCGGAAAATAGAATTGACTCTAGTGGTTGACTATGAAAAAAAGAGAAACTTTGGGAGTATAGGTTTCCTTCGTTGTCGAAGTTTGACCGAAACATAAAGAAACAAGGTTCTAAACCTTTTTGATTCACTATATCATTGGGAACATCTTTCAGACTTATGGAACATTTGGAGGTGTACTGTAAAAACTGCCTGGTCGAAATAACCAGTTTAAATGGTTGTCATTATTTTTAATTGAATATATAAACTCTTTATTATTTGGCCATAGTATAACCAAAAAAGTAGGATGTATTGACATAACTGGATTATGTAATAATAATAATCTCATTTGATTAGATAAAATATACACTTTTTCTGTACTAAGGTTAAGTAACAGATCTAGAGTCGGGTTTGTTTAAATTTGTAAACTGTCACAAGACGTTTCTAGGATGTATTATTGTGGTCGTTGCGAGGGAAGTTAGCCTTAGAGCACTCGCTTCAGTTGGTGCGAGAGGTCTTTTGTGACTTCAGCTGAGATGTTTATGTATAAAACAGAGGTTTTGCACCATCACGATAAGGCAGCAGTTTCGGTGGTCGCTTCATTTTTTTTTATAAAGAAAGTTTTCCTCAGAACATTACATGGACGACACTAGTAAATTGGAGTAGCAGATCAGTGGAGTTCCAAACCGCGTGCCAATGCCAAAGCCATCACTATATACAGAATTGATAAACAGTATTGTTCTTTAGTCAAGCTTAAGTCGGCACAACTTATAAACTGCATTCAGCGGTTGTACTAAAAGGTCAAATTCTGCCAGTCCAGCATTGTTGAAGGATGTTGAAAAGGTTGAAAGCATGCTGTATCAAACTGTGTCAACTTCGATTCAACATTCCAGGAACAAACGGCTACAACATCTGTTCAATATTTATTTAATTTCTAAATGGTTCAGGATTAATTGTCCTCGGAAATGTGGAAAGGTTTCAACATCGATCGGATTTAAACAAATGTTGAAACGATATGGAAGAGACTGATTGAAGCCATTTGACGGGGGCTCCACTTTGAAATGGGGCGCAGGAACTCGTATATTCATCAATGCAGGGGCGCTCAGCGGTAAAATTTTGTATAACAAATTAGATATATTAAACATATTTAATAACCTTTTTACAGCTGGCAGACTAACCACTATTCTGTAGTGCCACAAAATACAAAAATCACAAAAGATGCAGAGAGTAACTGAAATACTGGAAGGCCATCAAAAAAGCTTGAAATTGTTCAAATTTAATTCTCAACTCATTAATAATTCATGAGCTTTTTAGTCAATCAGAGGACTGCACTTGGTCAGGTGGATGAGTTTGGAAACCCAATGAAACACCAATTGAAAATCACAAGTGTTTCAACTGATTTTCATCGCTAGTGGTGAAACTGTTCTTAATAATCATATATTCATGAACCACTAACTACTTACATACTGATAAACTAATAATAATAATAATAATATGTCTTTATTGTACATTGATATTGTACATATCAGATGTTACAAATATGTAAATGAGGTAAGAAGATAAATATTAAAAGCTATCATAAAATCGTACATGGATATATAAAATAGGGCAAACTTGAATTAAGAAACTAGATTATACTTAAAAATTAATCTACTTACAAAACAACCTTTAACACGCTCTATATTAACTTTAGGATATACGGCGGTTTGTTTTCTAAGCCTTCGAGAAGACTGCTTAACCGTAGGCAGCAGTGATCGTAATGGATGATTAGAAATAGAGTTAACTTTATTAAAAATGTGTCGGTCACTTTTCTCTAAAAGATTATGAATGCTAATAATTAAGCTCTGAAGAGTACTTTCTCTTATGGCATCTTTTAAGAAAGCGCTGTACTGTGGTAAGGTCGGATTCACTAGAGCCATAAACAGATAAACCGTAAGTTAATTTAGGTAGGATGAGTGATTTAAAGAGATGGTCGAGTTCCTTTTTACTACTAACACCCTTCCTTTCGAAGAGTTCTAATAATAAAAAGGCACTTGTTTGCTTCTTTGAGTGTCTGACTGAAAGATTACTCCAAGTATAATAACATATATTTATACAGCGCTGTTTCCAAAGTGAGTGCCCAATAGCGCTTTACAAATACTACTACGAATAATGATAATATAATAGACTAATGACAGATACCTAATGTAAACTAAATATATGGATACTAATCAATGATAAAGGTACAATATTAAAATGTATCAACTGATCATATACTTAATATAAAGCTAAAGTGTATGAATACTAACTAATAATACTTGCAACAATAACACTGATCTACTGTTCATATGCTTTCTGAAATAGATAGGTTTTCAGCCGTCTCTAAAACTGTCTAGTGAGTTACAATGTCTTATGTCCTTTGGTAAAGCATTCCATAGTGATGGCGCAGCGCAAGAATAGGCTCTGTAGCCATATGTACGCAGATTAAATGGCGGAGCAACGAGCCTTTTATCAGAGGACGACCTTAGATTTCGTCTAGGTAAATACTCATTTAGAAGGTCAGATATATAAGTCGGCGCAAGTCCATGTAAGGCCTTATAAGTAATTAACAGAATCTTAAAGACTATGCGCTGTTCTATAGGTAACCAGTGCAGATTGAACATAACCGGTGTGTTAAATGATCGCATTTGCGGGACAGCGTGACAATTCTAGCTGCTGCGTTCTGAACACTCTGCAAACGATCAATAGGATATTTAGGTAGTCCGTAGAGTAAATAATTACAAAAATCTAATCTGGAAGTTACGAATGCGTGAACTAATGTCTCGGCAGACTGAAAACTAAGGTATTTCCTAATACGACTGATAGTCTTTAGATGGTAAAATCCTGATTTGCAGACACTGATGACATACTGTTCCATTGTCAATGAGGAGTTGAGCAGAACACCAATCTTTCTAACCAGTGTGGATGGATGGATGACGTCATTACAAACAGAGATATAATCTAGCGGTAGCTGAGGACGATGGCGAGCGTTTAGAATGAACAGTTCAGTCTTGTCACTGTTGAGTTTCAGCTCGTTCCATGTCATCCAGGCATCTACATCACGAATGCAGGCCTCGATCATCGGTGTCGCCGCGTCAAGTTCACCGGTATCTGTTGCATTTAACGTGATGTACAGCTGGGTATCATCAGCATAGAAGTGGTACTGCATGCGATGATGCCTGAGTAGATCGCCGAGTGGTGACATGTACATCGGGAACAATATCGGTCCCAATACACTTCCTTGGGGGACACCTGAGCGAAGAATGCGCTCAGATTTATGAGCACCACAAACATTAACGGTCAGGGTCCGGTCGGTAAGGTATGAGCAGAACCACTCATAAGCCTTCTCTACTATACCAAATCTAGTGAAGAGGCGAGACAGTAGGATGTCGTGGTTGACTGTATCAAATGCAGCCGACAAATCTAGAAGTAGGAGGATGACAGACTTCTGGTTGTCGATTGCCCTCAAGATATCATCTTGGACCTTTAACGACGCTGTCTCAATACTATGGTACTCTTTATAGGCTGATTGATAGAGTTCATCCAAGTTGTTTTCCTTGATATGTGCACGTGTTTGATTTGCAACGACTTTCTCTATTGACTTGGAGACAAACTTTAGATTTGATATAGGGCGAAAACTGCAGTACTCATCCGTGTCCATGGTGGCCATGGATGCATCATATTGTACAATGTTAGGAATATTATTAAAGTGAGATAAGTGTCCTTTCTTATTATAAATGAGTTCTTTACATTTAGTTGGATTACAAGACATAGCATTTGAGTTTGTCCAGTTGATAAAGTGATCGATCGCGAGAACTGATACATCTGGCACAGTCTTACTTATGATAATCTGTAAGTTCGAATCATCTGCATATTTATCTAGCGCTGTCGTTTTGTTGTCATTACTTGTTTCCAGATAATTCATAAACATATTAAAAAGATGCGGACCACTGACGCTACCCTGGATTGTGCCTTTGTTGATGCTTTTTCATTCACTACAAGTAAGGAGTAAAGAAGTAAAGAAACGATATAGAAAGAAAAGGTGTGCCTCCACTGGAGTTCGAACCTCGACCCTTCCAACTGCTTGTATTAACTCTTCACCACTACACTACTGGTACGCTAGTTGAAATCACTGCTAGCAAAAAAGAATAATAAGCGATCTAATGAATAAATATATACAACAGCCCGAACGGTAAATAATACTTGCTAATGATGTTTGAAAAGAAGCGTATGTAAATTTTCGGTTTAGACATTCGCATGAGAAGTAATTTCAAACACTCATTGTTCGTGTTTCATCCAAATATTTCGAAAACAATAAAACCCTCGAGGCTACGCCTCTCGGGTTGAAAGAGTACTTCCACCATGATAGGTATCAGCCAAATTTAAATACACGAAAAGTACAGAATTTGCCAGTTGAGAAATATCAGACTGCAGAATTTGGCAGATGAGAAATATCAGACTGCAGGATTTGCTAACAGAGTGGCACAGAAGGACATTTTTTGTAGAATAGTTCGTCGGTTGTTACTGTTAATCAGCACAATTCGCTTGCCATGTCGAATAAACGTAAGTAAAGGTGAATGATGTTACATGCGACGATATTTCGTACAACGTTGCGCGAAAACGTCAACGTGGTGTAACATGGTACGATGCGCTGGACGATTCTCGTTACGCAACACGTTGCACGTTTTGTAATTACCTTGCGGCAACATTGTTGGCCGAATTTTGTTGGAGTTGTTTCGTACAACACTCTCTCGCGCAACGTCGTCGCTATGCCCACGGAAACGAGGCTTTGTCAATAAACGAAGACCCAACCCGTTCCCAGGGGTCTTTACGCGCTTAATCCAAGATGGCGTCGATTAGGCGCGTTAAGACCTCTGGGAACGAGGTTGACAAAGACCCCGCTCGTCCGCCATTTTTAACGAGGGTGTCGGAGTAGGAGCGTGAGCTAGATCGCCCCGTGTATACTCTCTTGATGAAGTATTTGAAAGGGTAACAAGAGTCCATACTTTATAGTCAGCATATTAGGCAAGGGGGTGGGGGCTCTATAGTGGACTGCATTTTCCGAAGCACACTGAGCGAGATCTATATATATATACACACACTCGTTTTCAAAAACATTGCTTTTGATTTATATATATATACCTTTTGTTCTTCATTATTTTAGCTGTCAAATTTGACAAGAATACAAAAGGTTAGGTTATATATATAAACAAATTAATCGAAGTTCTTCTTGATTCACATGCTGTTTATTTCCACTACAACGCTGTTTCGTGCGGCCGGTGCGGAAACACCGTCCGTACTCTTCAGGTGGCAATGCGTGAATAATTCGACAAAGAATATTACATAGATTGATAGAAAGGTCATGTTACGTGCGTTGTTATGGTTCACACGCTAGTACTATATATAGATGTTATACAAATTCCAGCAGATATTTGTTGCGGTGCCTACAGCCGCTCGCGAGTTCATTACGCTTGTTAAGTGTGCAAAGGTCAGGTTTACATAAGATATCATATTTTTCAGTTAAGCATAAATTACAACGTTTAGCGGCGTTAGAGTACGATTTAGCTTTCTTGATGACTTTCCACTTGATTTCATACGTTTCGTTATTGTCCTTTAGTGTCCATATATATTTGCTCAGTTCTGTGGCGTTTCGGTGTTTTTCGTTTCTGAATGAAGCTGTATGGTTTCTGTACCTAGTTTTAAAGGCATTTTCTGTTAGTCCTATATATGTTTCTGTTCTGTTGTTGCTCTTGACCGTGGTCTGGTATATCACACTTTCTGTTAGGCACTTCTTTTCTAGCGGACACTCAGTGCTGTTTCTGCAGTTGCATTCTTTCTTTGTATTTTCTGTTTTTGTTTGTGCCTTCTTGATTGTTGATGTGTTGTGGGCGGAAATTGTACTCCTTAAATTAGGCATGCACGAGTAGCTTAACTTTAGTGTGTTGCGGTTGAATATCTTGCGGAGTGTGTTGTTGTGATTAAAACTTTCTCCGATGATATTGAGAAATTTCTTCCCGATGTTAGTGGACACGTTTGCGCTATACGGTGGGTTATACCATGTTACGTTTCTTTTACGGGTTTTCTTAGGGTTAGAGTTCTGCATGGCTGCATATACCAATCTTTACGAAGACCTAGTACCACGTAACACGTCATGTTTGTCAGTACATTATAGAGCGTGATAACTTAGTTGACTTTCGTGAGTACAATCTCACTGATTTTAAAAATTCGCTCCCTTTATCTGTCAATATATACTTTAAACCCACTAGTCTACCCTTTTTTATGACCGACAACATCTAAGGCCCGATTCAAACGCCGAACTTTTCATGCGCCGAACGCAATTGAAACAAAAGATAATTTATAGGCGGCTTCTTTGATCTAATTTGGTTCGGCGCATGAAAAGTTCGACGTTTGAATCGGGCCTAAAATCATTGAACCAACGGGACTGTTTGTCTTATTCTTGTTTTTTATTCACATATTGTTTCTATACAACTTCACACAAAAGTAATCATGGTAATTTGCCATGCATGCACTACACAACTGAATAACGTGCCAAAAGGGCATCATGTTATTCATGATCATTACAGTTATCTTCCTTTCGCTTTAAGAACCAGTGGCTCTTTTTGTCAATAATGCTTTCTTTTGCCTGGGAAGATCAAGTCGTGCTTCCTGTCATCAGCTTCTTATGTTAGAAATGGCTTCTTGTAAAGAAGACACGAGTGATTTTGTTTTTAAAGGAAGGTCTCAAGTGAACCCAATTTTAAATTGAGTGTTGCGTCTATGAGTTATAGAGGTTTCTATTTCCAATATATTAATTATGTGACGTCACAGGAGGTTTCTATTTCCAATATGTTAATTATGTGACGTCACAGGAGGCCAAGAGTAGGTCATTTCTTTCTCCTTGTGAATGAAACTATTTCTGATTTATACAAAATATTTAGTACAGTTACAGATATAAGGCCGCCCAAATGTAACATGGATGTGTAGAAAAAGTTATTTATCTCCGCCATGCAGCACGTTTTTGTATAATAAATGAGGCCTCCTGTGACATCACATAATTATCATATTGGAAATTGAAACCTCTATAACGCAACATTCAAATCAAGAAATACTTTACTATTTACTTGATGGCTTGAGTCACTTTAAGAGGAACAGGTTAAAGATGCATTAATGTGTCTTTTGCAGGAATGCAATCACGTGGTTGTACTGGGTGGCAAAACTGAAAGTTTTAATATTTAGAGGGACTTGTACGAGATCGGTAGTGTTATTAGCAAAACCTGTTTGTAAATGCTATTTTCCACCTCCAATCGATTGTCGATCTTTCCAACACAGCGTTGCCACCCAGCATCCACGGCAACGCCTTTCCCATGGGGATCTCGAGCTCAATTCATTCGTTATCAGCACGTGACTGTTTCCTGCAAAAGGCCTATCACCTTTGATATACCGACACGTTGAGGCTTTTGAGCTCTACCACTCCATATTGAGTTACGATATATTGTAAACTTCCTTGATGGAAGCTTATTCTTAATATGTAGACAGTAGTTCAATTTCAGTTTATTTTCTTGGTCTTCCCAACTCAGATCTCCTAAACGTCGCGTCACTACCTTCTCTTCCCATCTCTTCGTCTCCATCTGAGGTGTACGTTTGAGTGTCCGCGCTGCGGTCTGTTGTTATCTTGAAGGGTACCCCATCAGTATCCTTAGATTCGGATTCGAAGGGTGACATCATAGCCACGCGATCAAGTTCACTATCCACTAGAGGTCCATCCATCAAGAAGCTCTCCTTGGAATCTCCGGTGGTTCCATCGAGGTTAGCAGAGTCGTCAAAACCTCCCACTGTTTGGTCAAGCTGTTTGCTTTTGTCACTTTCAGGCTTACCGTGCATTCCCATTGACTGCTGACCCATACCCGCCATCTGGATTCCGTTCATTACTCCTCCACCCATGGACATTCCACCAGCGTTCACACCCATTCCTCCCATACCCATACCCATGCCCCCCATCATTATACCCTGACCTCCCATACCTATTCCTTGACCTCCCATAATCATTCCTTGCCCACCCATATTCCCTTGGTTAACCATATTTCCACCTTGTCCCATGCCCATTCCTGGCATCCCCATCCCTCCGGCTGCCATCAGCTGTCCAGCATCCTCCGGTGACACTTCAAAGCTACCGTCATCTTCATCTTTATCCTTGCTCTTTGACTCTTTAATCTCGTCATCGGACTTCTCGCTCTTTTTAAGCACGAAGTCCAGCGTGGTCGCAGGGCCCTTCTTGACTGTAACGGATTTAGTGACCTCCCCAAAGCCGTCTGCTGATGCTGTGATTTTGTAATCTCCCGGGAGAAGCAGCCTCCAATAGTCACCATCACCGGCGCTGATAATATCCTTCTTGTGATTGGTCACAGAGATAGTAGCCCCAGGAATAGGAACACCTTGGCTGTCCTTGACAAAACCTTTGGCACCAATGTGTACCTGGAAGAAAAGTCATTAAACAGTTGAGCTTCTAAACCAATGTATAATTGTTTGTACTGAACTGTATAAGTAAGTAAGTAAGTGCGGGGGACACTAGTCCTACGATTTTACGTCCTTATCCGAGAAGACGTGAAGGTCTAACCGTTGGTTTACTGTATTATGTAAAGGCAGCACCTTCTACTCAGTTATTTTAAGACCTGAGTGGTGGTCCGGCCGGGGTTTCAGGGGTTTGAACCCGCGACCTCCCACTCGACAGACCGGCGCTTAACCACTGAGCTAACCGGGAGGCGGTTGTATAAATTTGGTATTGGTATTGTTCCAATTTCTTGGCAAAGATTCGAGACAAATTTTTCGACGTGGCACGAGTCGTTCTTGTTAAACTTGTTTAATGTTACCAGTATGGTCAGACTGGATTATGTCGCCGAGGTGCCAAACCACCAACTGTTTCCATGTTTTGTTTACTTTTTGCTTCAATTTGATGTTTGAAGTTTCAATTCATTACTAGTAAGCTTTTCTTAGTTTCAGAAATTTCAATTTGGTGATAGATTATTGTATATGCTTAATCACCTATGTACATATTTTATGCTATAGAAATGGCAATCACCTATGCACATGTTCAGTTTATGCTATATATATAAATCAATCTTAGTGCTGGCAATCACCTATGTACATGTTTTATGCTATAGAAATCAATCTTAGTGCTGGCATCCAGACACAGCAACACCATCATGATCGTGAACTTTAAGTCAAGCTTCCCAACCCATGTTAGAAGTTTGTAATTTATTCTGCTTTATTAACTTTAAATTAGCTCATTTTCTTTTAGATAGTATTTTAAGTAGTAATATCCCTATATAATCGTAGTGTTTCATGTCCTTTTAATATTTTAGCTACAATGTATTATTCTTATTCATGTAGTTTTCTAGGCACTGTTAATACTTTCTTACAGGACTTCTTTGAAAATCACTGGTGTGAAAGAGCTTCCTTTAAAAATATTAAATTAATAAGAACGGGGTAAAGTAATTTTCCACTGTTGTCCGGCATATTGTACGTACAGCTATTTCAAGAAAGGTTGTCCCGCAAAACGACATTGTCAGACCGAAATGGATTGTGGTTGTAACTCTGGTGAATTCATGTGGTTTTGGAGTCGAAACTTTAATACGAATATTAATGGTCTGCTGCGAATTGATGTTCTTGTTACATCGTATTTTATCCGTTTTGCACAACTGGACAGTGATAACCACAATCCATTTCGGTCTGGGACTGTTGGTTGTCGTTTGACCAACCTTTTTTGAAATAGCTGTATTCCTGCATTAAATGACGCAGTGACTGCATACATCATAGCAATAAGACTAATTATTTAAGGGTTAAAGACTGCCGTCCGTATTTTATTGACAAATACAGGCACGCGCTGACTGTACTATGAACGAAACATTTATGCATACTGTAGGGCGCAAAGTTAAAGCAAAGCTGGGTTTGTTACTTTTTTATTCATGATAAATATATAATAAATACACATTTTTTTTACTGATCGTTCCGTACATAGCTCTTATTTTAATAATAGAGAGGGTAGCACTAAATAGCAAAGCTAACAAACTTGTGGCCCTTATTACGACCACAAGGTCCATACCGTCAGTTTTTCCCCTGTTTTATGGTCCATAACTTAGAGTACGGACCGAGTCAGCTAGTTTAATAAGATGTTTATTATAATTGGCTCAAAAGTATTCAAAACGAGCTTTGCTTTAATTTGCGGTCCGTATGGGACGTTATGGACCGCAAACCGGCCACTCATAGCTCACGAAGTCCGTATGGTACGTTATGGACCGCAAACTGGCCAATCATAACCCATGAAGTCCGTACGGCACATTATGTACCGCAAACTGACGAAGTCCGTATGGGACGTTATGGACCGCAAACTGGCCAATCATAACCCATGAAGTCCGTACGGCACATTATGTACCGCAAACTGATCAATCATAGCCCACGAAGTCCGTATAAGCCCATGAAATTACGTACTGAGCCATATAATAATAGATACAAAATGAGTGGCCGTGCTTTCTCGGGCTGAAAGCGAGTTTCGAAGTTAAAGGTTATGTAAATGAGACCGTATCTATATCACATTTATAAACACTCCTTTCCTTCTTTTTGCTTCATGAATTATTAATGAGGTTGATAATGTTAGTTATTGATTCTCGTTCTTAAAGTGCATATAAGCCCTGGCCAATTATGCTTTTTTTTTAAAGCTTAGACCTTAAAAGGTAGAGAAAAATTCCGAAATTTTTAAATAAAAATGTTTTCATTATATTTTAGCGACTAAACTTCCAAATGTAGAATAATTTCCGCGCACCTTCGGGGACTAGGACGAGAATAGAACGTGACGTCATCAACAGAACTCGTCTCTTCGCGGATTTAAAACGTACGGCTTATTTGCAAAATAATTGAATAGATAACCGAGAAAGATGATAATATCGCGCTAAACGTTTCGGAGAGCTTAATTCGGCAAGGCCTTTTGTGCAATGGCGCATCGAGCGTGCTCTGTTGATGACGTCAAACTAGATCCAGTGCCAATTTTGTAACGGCGCTAGCGCGCTTGATTTTCTTCCACAGGCAACCCAAGTCACGTTTTTGGGGCAACTTTGAACGGCCAATACACCAAGACAAGTAAATCAAATAAACTTTTTATTCCGGAATCTTTTGTCTATGGCCTCTAGTCTCTTCGTAAGAAATATAATTAGCCAGGGCTTATATTCACTTTAAACAAGGACCCGCACTGTAAAAGGGATTGCCGCTCCTCCCCCTTTCTCTCCCTTTGGCATTCAGAACAGTAAAGCAAGCAGGCTTTCAGTTTTATCCTGTTAGAATACGAAATTTCTGCCGCTGAAAATCAAAATAAGCCAAAGAAAGTAAACAGCAGGAAGCTTGTTGCTCACCATGCAGTTATACCTGTCAATGGCGTTTTAGAAGCGTTTACAAACTCTTTAGTGTTATTGTAGACATTAAACATTCAAGTGTTTGATTTGAATTTCGCGCGATAACAAAAGTCACAGATCGCTCAAGCGTAGCATCACATTTTTGAATTGACAAAGTCTGAGTGACAACTGAAGGTGTGATAGTGCCTGGCAGAGACCCTTTTATAGCGCGGGTTTAAGCAAAAAGTGATATCAAGGGCGTGACGTGATTGTGTCACAGGTGCGTTCGCCTTTTGAATTTGAGCTCTTTGAGAAAACAAAGGACTTTAAATTAATCCAAACGTGAACGGGGAAAACCTGGTTTACTTTCTGTTATACAGTTACGCGCTCATACGAAAACGATACATTTGTTGTCCGATAATGGCGCATGTTGGTATCGTAAGCAGGCATCCGCGCGAACTAAGAGTAATCATAAGCGGCAATTCTCGTGCAGTTTACCCTTTTTAGGCTTCAATTATCAAAATGTTTGACATAAATACAATATACCTGATGCTAAGATATGTATACAACACCATCTAAGAAAAAAAGCGCTTTTTGATATTTTACACTTTTGTGCAATGGTCTTAGCCATTCACAATTCAGAATTTTTTTCATGTCTATTATCATTCACTAACAAGCTTCTGTCACAACATTGTGGTGAACATAGAAGAAACGGAACTTCCAAAATGTGGTATGTTTTGAAAAACAATTCAACGAAAACATCGATAAACACTGGAAATACATAATGATAATAATAATAATACTTTATTAAATGAGGATATGCATGCAGATCTGGTCCTCCTAAGTATTATATACTAAGATAGAAACATTATATAATTACATTATAAGACATAATAGATAATTCTTTAACTACTCAAAAAAATTAGTAATAATGGCTTACCTCGTCAAGAAACGCAAGCAGTGGTTTCTTGTTATCTTCCCAATATTTAGGAAGATCAGTTGCTACAGGGAACTTCCTACATCCCTGCTCCACGGTGACCTCAAAACAGTTAGAGTGCACGTAGTTATAGTCCTGCATCCCCCCTGACACACTATACCACTTCGCACCATTCGTAATACCGTCATCAAAGTGATCCTGGGGGACCTCTGGGCATTCCCATGGTGGATTCTTCAGATGCATAGTGGGATGGTTCTCCGAGTATGATTTGGCCAATACCTTAAATACGTCATCATCGGGAGACTCGCTGTACTCGCTCTTCCCAGTTGGGCTGTCGTCAAATGGATAACTTGCCACGAGGGAGCCTCCATGGAAATTTGCGCTCAGAACGAAGGGCACCTCCTTGATCCATTTCATGACAGCCTTCGTTTCAGGTTGTGGAGCTCCGGTTGCGGTCTTGAAAAACTGATCCGGGAAATTACGGTTGAGGTCCACGTTGTTCGCGTTGCTACGCCCAATAATCCAGTTTTTCCTGTTATTTCCTTGGTATGCGAGTTCGTACCCATCTGGGTTCATCGATGGCATGAGGTGGATCCTTGTAGTGTTTATAATCCTTGTAATGTCCTTGTCTTTGTTGTAGTTTTCACACAGGTACTTAGCCAACTCCAACATGAGCTCCTTTCCCACTACTTCATTCCCGTGCATATTAGCGATGTATTTGAATTCAGGTTTGCCCGGTTCGTGCTGGTCGGGAGTGCTGGAGAGCGCAAGCACCCAAAGCTTGCGTCCTTGTACTGACTTCCCGATGTCGTACAAACTCGTGATGTTAGGGTACGCCTTGTTGAGCTGTTTTAAAAACGCGATCGTGGAATCGTAGTTATGGTGAATCCATTGATCATTGTTTAGTGTACTCACTAAATTAATCGAACGAGAGTATACCTGTTCTACTTGCGACCCGAGAAAACAGGTTACTAGTAAGGAAACAAACACAATCATGACCGACAAATGAGAGGACCTGCTCCAACAAGGCGTAGATAACAATACTCCGCTCCCTATGAACATTTAGCTAAGTCTGCAAGCAAATTTATTTCCCACCGTGATAAAATTCTCTCACATTCTCCACCTGTGTAGGCAGATAAGATCATTAGAGAGCTACACCTCTCCAAGACCCTGCCCTTCTGTTCTCAAGGCCCAAAAGCGACCATGATATGATTAGACTCATGCGTTGATTGGCCATTGCAACGGGTGGATTATTTACTCAGAGGGCTGTCAGATCTTTGGCCAGGGAATGTTTGTTTTGGTGAATGACCCAATGCTGTGGCAGCAGCCAAGACAAACAATCTTATGGCCATATTTAGACGTGATGGGAGCGATGATCATCGCCTCTCGAGAGTGGAGTTTTTTTATTGGCTCGTTTCAACAAGGGAAGAGTTTTGCTCATTTCGAATCAGAGTTTTTAAGGTGTAATGGATTTATTTAGAAGAAAAAATTAAGAAATCTTAAGAAATGATACAATGTTAACATCTTAAGACGATTAAGATTAATTCAGTTTGTAAAAAGAAAAAGTAACGGTGAATGTTTTGACAATCAAAATTGAATATTTGTATTGGAAAAAATAAACATTGTTTGGATAATTTAGTTGCTGGTACCTTGACTCGTATAAATGTAAACATTTCATCAAATATTACTGAAATTGTCAAGTTGTTTCGATAATGTGCTGGTATCCTTGTCACGTACAAATGTAAACACTTCTTCCAGTACGACTAAAGTTGTGAAAAACCCAGTTTATTTTGTAAACATTTCCCTAAAGAATTTACCGTGACCAAGTCTTTTATTTAGTCTATTGAATTTAATATTTGTGTCGGTAACAACGAAGCCATCCTGGTGCAAATTGAATAAAACATTTCTACGTGTATTTTACCAGTCTTGCCATTGTTTTTTCGCCTCAAAATAATGGCTATACTTGCAAAATACACGTGTAAAAGTTTCGTGTCGACTCTTGTGTTCAAATGATTATCGCTCCTCAACTCGTGTAAGGCGGCCTGTTTCGAGAGAACAGCTGAGACTTTTTTCGGGAATCTAAAGAAAATCTGGAATCAAGAAACAGGGAAATTACCGGCCGGGAAAATACAAACAATACTGATTAGGACACTGCACAAAATTTTCGGGAGGTTTCTTCTTCTGGCCATTTGAAATAAAACTGGACAAAGGAATAATGGTGGGATATTTTGTGATAAATATAACACTGCCCGCGTATATTTGACTCAGATGAAGTTACAAAAAAAAAAACGTTTGCTGATTTGAAAGTTCATCATGAAGTTACATTTCAAATTACCATAAAGGATATTTTTATGGCACAATTACTTCATGTATACACCAGTTTAAAAACATTGATCAGAATGAACAACAAACATTGAACAAGCGTGATTGCAATAAATAGATAGTGATATATGGGCGCGCGGAGATATCGAATTGATCTTCGAGTGCATGTTCAACTCGATTTATTCGTTTTTGTCTCCGATGATTTTTCAAATTATCAACGTAATCCATTTAATTCAGGTGTCCTTTTTCTTATATCAATAAAAGGTCACGGGAACCGGTGGTTTTGCTACCATGATTTTGTCATGAGTTGTCCGAAGGTTTATTCAACATTTTGTTACATGGTTAGAAGAAAAAGAAAATCGAAGCTTGCCGCCCGAATACCTCATTTCACAAAGCCTACTTTGGCTTTTTCTCCATCGGGCAAGTTGTGAAACTAACGCGACATGAAAATTCACGAGCCCCGGGCATCTTCTTAAAATAGGAAAACCGTTAATTACTGATCATGATAAAAAGAGCACCATACAATTAGTTAAAACCCCAAATTTTAGTTATATCTTCCGTAGAAGAATATACATATATATAGTCAAGTAAAGTACGCAATTTTAACAGACGTTAGTATGGGATTGGTAACCACCAGTATGTACTTATGTACAAACGTCTAAAGGTCCGTACATACGAAGGGACAAGTCCCAGGGACAAATGCTTTGTTGCGTACACACGAAGGGACAAGTCCCAGGGACAAGTTCCCTCGTGTGCACTAGGAAAAATCTTGTCATTTTGTCCCCGGGACTTGTCCCTTCAATTCAAACCAGTTTGATTTGAAGGGACAAGTCCCGGAGACAAAATCTCGAACAAAGGCTATAAATCAATATGTGGATATGTCTAGGACAACATTAACGGCAACGACTGTATATATATATATATACCAATCTTTACGAAGACCTAGTACCACGTAACATGTCATGTTTGTCAGTACATTACAGAGCTTGATAACTTAGTTGACTTTCGTGAGTACAATCTCGCTGATTTTAAACATTCGCTCCCTTTATCTGTCAATATATACTTTAAACCCACTAGTCTACCCTTTTTTATGACCGACAGCATCTAAGGCCCGATTCAAACGTCGAACTTTTCATGCGCCGAACGCAATTGAAACAAAAGATAATTTACAGGCGGCTTCTTTGATCTAATTTGGTTCGGCGCATGAAAAGTTCGACGTTTGAATCGGGCCTACGAATCATTGAACCAACGGGACTGTTTGTCTTATTCTTGTTTTTCATTCACATATTGTTTCTATACATCTTCACACAAAAGTAATCATGGTAATTTGCCATGCATACACTACACAACTGAATAACGTGCCAAAAGGGCATCATGTTATTCATGATCATTACCGTATCTTCCTTTCGCTTTAAGAACCAGTGGCTCTTTTTGTCAATAATGCTTTCTTTTGCCTGGGAAGATCAAGTCGTGCTTCCTGTCATCAGCTTCTTATGTTAGAAATGGCTTCATGTAAAGAAGACACGAGTGATTTTGTTTTTAAAGGAAGGTCTCAAGTGAACCCAATTTTAAATTGAGTGTTGCGTCTATGAGTTATAGAGGTTTATATTTCCAATATATTAATTACGTGATATAACAGGAGGCCAAGAGTAGGTCATATCTTTCTCCTTGTGAATGAAACTATTTTTGATTTATACAAAATATTTAGTACAATTACAGATATAAGGCCGCCCAAATGTAACATGGATGTGTAGAAAAAGTTATTTATCTCCGCCATGCAGCACGTTTTTGTATAATAAATGAGGCCTCCTGTGACATCACATAATTATCATATTGGAAATTGAAACCTCCATAACGCAACATTCAAATCAAGAAATACTTTACTATTTACTTGATGGCTTGAGTCCCTTTAAGAGGAACAGGTTAAAGATGCATTAATGGGTCTTTTGCAGGAATGCAATCACGTGGTTGTACTGGGTCGCAAAATAATCTTAATTCACATATTTAAAAGCACTTGTACGAGATGGGTAGTGTTATTAGGAAAACCTGTTTCTAAATGCTATTTTCCACCTCCAATCGATTGTCGATCTTTCCAACACAGCGTTGCCACCCAGCATCCACGGCAACGCCTTTCCCATGGGGATCACGAGCTCAATTCATTCGTTGTCAGCACGTGACTGTTTCCTGCAAAAGGCCTATCACCTTTGATATACCGACGCGTTGAGGCTTTTGAGCTCTACCACTCCATATTGAGTTACGATATATTGTAAACTTCCTTGATGGAAGCTTATTCTTAATATGTAGACAGTAGTTCAATTTCAGTTTATTTTCTTGGTCTTCCCAACTCAGATCTCCTAAACGTCGCGTCACTACCTTCTCTTCCCATCTCTTCGTCTCCATCTGAGGTGTACGTTTGAGTGTCCGCGCTGCGGTCTGTTGTTATCTTGAAGGGTACCCCATCAGTATCCTTAGATTCGGATTCGAAGGGTGACATCATAGCCACGCGATCAAGTTCACTATCCACTAGAGGTCCATCCATCAAGAAGCTCTCCTTGGAATCTCCGGTGGTTCCATCGAGGTTAGCAGAGTCGTCAAAACCTCCCACTGTTTGGTCAAGCTGTTTGCTTTTGTCACTTTCAGGCTTACCGTGCATTCCCATTGACTGCTGACCCATACCCGCCATCTGGATTCCGTTCATTACTCCTCCACCCATGGACATTCCACCAGCGTTCACACCCATTCCTCCCATACCCATACCCATGCCCCCCATCATTATACCCTGACCTCCCATACCTATTCCTTGACCTCCCATAATCATTCCTTGCCCACCCATATTCCCATGGTTAACCATATTTCCACCTTGTCCCATGCCCATTCCTGGCATCCCCATCCCTCCGGCTGCCATCAGCTGTCCAGCATCCTCCGGTGACACTTCAAAGCTACCGTCATCTTCATCTTTATCCTTGCTCTTTGACTCTTTAATCTCGTCATCGGACTTCTCGCTCTTTTTAAGCACGAAGTCCAGCGTGGTCGCAGGGCCCTTCTTGACTGTAACGGATTTAGTGACCTCCCCAAAGCCGTCTGCTGATGCTGTGATTTTGTAATCTCCTGGGAGAAGCAGCCTCCAATAGTCACCATCACCGGCGCTGATAATATCCTTCTTGTGATTGGTCACAGAGATAGTAGCCCCAGGAATAGGAACACCTTGGCTGTCCTTGACAAAACCTTTGGCACCAATGTGTACCTGGAAGAAAAGTCATTAAAAAGTTGAGCTTCTAAACCAACGTATAATTGTTTGTAGTGAACTGTATAAATTTGATATTGTTCCAATTCCTTGGCAAAGATTCGAGACTATTTTTTCGACGTGGACATGGTGAGTCGGTCTGTTAAACTTGTTTAATATAACCAGTATGTTCAGACTGGTTATGTTGCCGAGGTACCAAGCCATGCACCAACTGTTTCCATGTTTTGTTTACTTTTTGCTTCAATTCAGTGATGTTTGAAGTTTCAATTCATTACCAGTAAGCTTTTCCTAGTTTCAGAAATTTCAATATGGTACTAATAGTTTAAAAATAGATTATTGTATATCCTTACTCACCTATGTACATGTTTTATGCTATAGAAGTTAATATTACTGCTGTCAATCACCTATGTGCATGTTTTATGCTATAGAAATCAATCTTAGTGATGGCATTAGACACAGCAACACCATCATGATCGTGAACTTTAAGTCAAACTTCCCAGCACATGTTAGAAGTTTGTAAGATTTGTTCTGCTGTATTAGCTTTAAATTAGCTCATTTTCGTTTAGCTTGTATTTTAATTAGTAACATCCCTATATAATCGTAGTGTTTCATGTCCTTTTAATATTTTAGCTATTATTCTTATTCATGTAGTTTTCTAGGCACTGTTAATACTATTTTACAGGACCTCTTTGAAAATCACTGGTGTGAAAGAGCTTCCTGTTAAAATATTAATTAATAAGAACGGGGTAAAGTAATGTCCACTGTTGTCATTTTGTACTCTACAGCTATTTCAAGAAAGGTTGTCCCGCAAAACGACAAGCGACATTCCCAAGCCGAAATGGATTGTGGTTGTAACTGAAAATTTGGTGAATTCTAAAAACTTTACGAATATTAATGGTCTGCTGCGAATTGATGTTCTTATTACACCACAGTTTATCCATTTCGCACAGCTGGACAGTTATAACCACAATCTTCGGTCTGGGAATGCCGTTTGACTGGGACAACGTTTTTGAAATAGCTGTATTCGGTATTAAATGACGCAGTGACTGCATACATCATAGCAATAAAACTAGGTTAGAGACTGCCGTTCGTGTGTTATTGACAAAACAGGCACGCGCTGATTGTATGATGAGCGAAACATTTATGCATACTGCAGGCCGAATGCAGTATGAAGAAATTTTGAGTTCATCGTACAGTCAGCAAGTGCCTGTATTTGTCAATAAAATACAAACATAAAGTCATTAACCTTTTAATATTCCAACTGAGGTCGCCAATAAATGATAATGGCGCATGTTGGTGTCCGGTCAGCGAACTAAAATTTCTAATCATAAGCGGCAATTTCGTGCAGTTTACCATTTTTAGACTTCAATTATCAAAATGTTTGACAGAAATACAATATACCTGATGCTAAGATATGTTTACAACACCATCTCGGACAAAAAAGAGCTTTTGATATTTTACACTTTTTGCACTGGTCTTTAGATTTTTTTTCATGTCTATTATTATTCACTAACAAGCTTGGTAGTTCCGTTTCTTCTATGTTCAACACAGAAGAAACGGAACTACCAAAATGTGGTACGTTTTGAAAAACAATTCTCCGAAAAGATCGATAAACAGGAATACATAATAATAATAACACTTTATTAGTTAATAAGGATATGCATGCAGAAAAAGCTTACACTTTTTTTCCAATCTGATCCTCCTAAGTATTATATACTAAGATAGAAATATTATATAATCATGACATTATAATACATAATAGATAATTCTTTAACTACTCAAAAAAATTAGTAATAATGGCTTACCTCGTCAAGAAACGCAAGCAGTGGTTTCTTGTTATCTTCCCAATATTTAGGAAGATCAGTTGCTTCAGGGAACTTCTTACATCCCTGCTCCACGGTGACCTCAAAACAATTAGAGTGCACGTAGTTATAGTCCTGCATCCCCCCTGACACACTATACCACTTCGCACCATTCGTAATACCGTCATCAAAGTGATCCGGGGGGACCTCTGGGCATTCCCATGGTGGATTCTTCAGATGCATAGTGGGATGGTTCTCTGAGTATGATTTGGCCAAAACCTTAAATACGTCATCATCGGGAGACTCGCTGTACTCGCTCTTCCCAGTTGGGCTGTCGTCAAATGGATAATTTGCCACGAGGGAGCCTCCATGGAGATTAGCGCTCAGAACGAAGGGCACCTCCTTGATCCATTTCATGACAGCCTTCGTTTCAGGTTGTGGAGCTCCGGTTGCGGTCTTGAAAAACTGATCCGGGAAATTACGGTTTAGGTCCACGTTGTTCGCGTTGCTACGCCCAATAATCCAGTTTTTCCTGTTATTTCCTTGGTATGCGAGTTCGTACCCATCTGGGTTCATCGATGGCATGAGGTGGATCCTTGTAGTGTTTATAATCCTTGTAATGTCCTTGTCTTTGTTGTAGTTTTCACACAGGTACTTAGCCAACTCCAACATGAGCTCCTTTCCCACTACTTCATTCCCGTGCATATTAGCGATGTATTTGAATTCAGGTTTGCCCGGTTCGTGCTGGTCGGGAGTGCTGGAGAGCGCAAGCACCCAGAGCTTGCGCCCTTGTACTGACTTCCCGATGTCGTACAAACTCGTGATGTTAGGGTACGCCTTGTTGAGCTGTTTTAAAAACGCGATCGTGGAATCGTAGTTATGGTGAATCCATTGATCGTTGTTTAGTGTACTCGCTAAGTTAATCGAACGAGAGTATACCGGTTCTACTTGCGACCCGAGAAAACAGGTTACTAGTAAGGAAACAAACACAATCATGACCGACAAATGAGAGGACCTGCTCCAACAAGGCGTAGATAACAATACTCCGCTCCCTATGAACATTTAGCTAAGTCTGCAAGCAAATTTATTTCCCACCGTGATAAAATTCTCTCACATTCTCCACCTGTGTAGGCAGATAAGATCATTAGAGAGCTACACCTCTCCAAGACCCTGCCCTTCTGTTCTCAAGGCCCAAAAGCGACCATGATATGATTAGACTCATGCGTTGATTGGCCATTGCAACGGGTGGATTATTTACTCAGAGGGCTGTCAGATCTTTGGCCAGGGAATGTTTGTTTTGGTGAATGACCCAATGCTGTGGCAGCAGCCAAGACAAACAATCTTATGGCCATATTTAGACGTGATGGGAGCGATGATCATCGCCTCTCGAGAGTGGAGTTTTTTTATTGGCTCGTTTCAACAAGGGAAGAGTTTTGCTCATTTCGAATCAGAGTTTTTAAGGTGTAATGGATTTATTTAGAAGAAAAAATTAAGAAATCTTAAGAAATGATACAATGTTAACATCTTAAGACGATTAAGATTAATTCAGTTTGTAAAAAGAAAAAGTAACGGTGAATGTTTTGACAATCAAAATTGAATATTTGTATTGGAAAAAATAAACATTGTTTGGATAATTTAGTTGCTGGTACCTTGACTCGTATAAATGTAAACATTTCATCAAATATTACTGAAATTGTCAAGTTGTTTCGATAATGTGCTGGTAACCTTGTCACGTACAAATGTAAACACTTCTTCCAGTACGACTAAAGTTGTGAAAAACCCCGTTTATTTTGTAAACATTTCCCTAAAGAATTTAACGTGACCAAGTCTTTTATTTAGTCTATTGAATTTAATATTTGTGTCGGTAACAACGAAGCCATCCTGGTGCAAATTGAATAAAACATTTCTACGTGTATTTTACAAGTCTTGCCATTGTTTCTTCGCCTCAAAATAATGGCTATACTTGCAAAATACACGTGTAAAAGTTTCGTGTCGACTCTAGTGTTCAAATGATTATCGCTCCTCAACTCGTGTAAGGCGGCCTGTTTCGAGAGAACAGCTGAGACTTTTTTCGGGAATCTAAAGAAAATCTGGAATCAAGAAACAGGGAAATTACCGGCCGGGAAAATACAAACAATACTGATTAGGACACTGTACAAAATTTTCGGGAAGTTTCTTCTTCTGGCCATTTGAAATAAAACTGGACAAAGGAATAATTGTGGGATATTTTGTGATAAATATAACACTGCCCGCGTATATTTGACTCAGATGAAGTTACAAAAAAAAAACGTTTGCTGATTTGAAAGTTCATCATGAAGTTACATTTCAAATTACCATAAAGGATATTTTTATGGCACAATTACTTCATGTATACACCAGTTTAAAAACATTGATCAGAATGAACAACAAACATTGAACAAGCGTGATTGCAATAAATAGATAGTGATACATTGGCGCGCGGAGATATCGAATTGATCTTCGAGTGCATATTCAACTCGATTTATTCGTTTTTGTCTCCGATGATTTTTCAAATTATCAACGAGATCCATTTAATTCAGGTGCCCTTTTTCTTATATCAATAAAAGGTCACGGGCACCGGTGGTTTTGCTACCATGATTTTGTCATGAGTTGTCCGAAGGTTTATTCAACATTTTGTTACAGGGTTAGAAGAAAAAGAAAATCGAAGCTTGCCGCCCGAATACCTCATTTCACAAAGCCTACTTTGGCTTTTTCTCCATCGGGCAAGTTGTGAAACTAACGCGACATGAAAATTCACGAGCCCCGGGCATCTACTTAAAAAGCCTGAAAACCGTTAATTACTGATCATGATAAAAAGAGCACCATACAATTAGTTAAAACCCCAAATTTTAGTTATATCTTCCGTAGAAGGAAATATATATATATAGTCGAGTAAAGTACCCAATTTTTACAGACGTTAGTATGGGATTGGTAACCACCAGTATGTACTTATGTACAAACGTCTAAAGGTCCGTACATACGAAGGGACAAGTCCCAGGGACAAATGCCTTGTTGCGTACACACGAAGGGACAAGTCCCAGGAACAAGTTCCCTCGTGTGAACTAGGAAAAATCTTGTCATTTTGTCCCCGGGACTCGTCCCTTCAATTCAAACCAGTTTGATTTGAAGGGACAAGTCCCGGGGACAAAATCCCCGCGACAAGATTTTTCCTAGTTCAGTTCCAGGGACTTGTCCCTTCGTGTGTACCGACCTTAAACTTTTCTCACTTTGTAGAACTGTATCTTCTTTGCTCCTATATATACAATATATATTTTTGCAAGGGATTCTAACTAATTTTATGGTGCTCTTTTAAGCAGTATCGGTGTTTTTTTCATTAAATATCGAACTTCGGTAAGGTCTATTAAGGAACAGTATGGCATGCATGATCTGTTTGCAGGTCCTACTTTGTTTGCTAATTGGCGAGAAGACATATCAATTAAGCAATCCCCGTTTCGTATTGATACTCGTATTCTTTTGCACCGACACTAAGTACAAAGGCATAAGAAATACCGAGAATCAATGTTTAAAGATTGGATTTTGCAGAGCAAAATGGTCTGGCCCTTGGAAGTTGTATTAAAGGTAATTTACTCCCTTCTTGCGGCACTTTACTGGACTCTATTGTTGAAGTGCAGAGCAAATAATGACAGCAGTAAACTGATAAGTAAATACCGTACTGTACCGGGGATAGGGGAATTTGTATTATAAATAGGTACGCATGTGCGACCATGAGGTCCAGAACCGGACTCAGTTTTACGAGATAAAACGGCTCCAAAACCCGGATTTCCAAGTTATTGTGAAAACGAAACCAGATTTTCTCTCCGCTTGATTATTCGGAATCGTCTACAATCGATATAGTTTTAACGTAAAACCTGGACCCGGAAATTGGAATCAGGTTGAAACCCGGCCGCATGCGTATTTCACCGGGCCGACTCACCCACAATTGTTTTCTGTTGAGAGGAAGTGGTGACAAAAACTCACCAGGGCCCGGTTCCTGAAAGCCCGATTAGCGCTAATCCTGGATTAACTCTCAACAAAACATATTAGTTGTCATGGTAATTAACTAATCGGGCTTTCAGGAACCGGGCCCAGATGTTTAATACGCATGTGCTTTACGCTGCCGTTCTCACAAGCTTGTGCGTATGTCGCTAGTGGAAACCAAGCAATTAGAGCTGCTGGCGCTGACCATAAGATACGCAGGCTCTGGGAACGAGATTGAGCTGCTCCCGCGATTTCTACCGCTGACTGGTTTTCAGACCTGTCTATCCATCAACACGATCTCAAACTTAAAGTAATGATTAGCATTACTTGTCAAATCGCTTAAAAGTAACGATAATCATTACTCTTAAAACCAGCCAAGAGCAGTCAAGGATAAAGATAAACAATAGTCGCATTCCAAATGGCGGTAAACCCGCTTAGTGTTGTGGTCATGTCATACTGATGTCATGTACGCTACACTACACTACAGGCAAAGGGTTACGAGTTCGAACCCCAGTAGGACCGGTCGAAAAACTTTTTTCTCTCGTTTACCTTCTCTTCTTGTTTACTTGTGAACCCTAGCTCTTGGTGAGTGAGAACCCGTCGTTTACCCGTGAACTCGTCCGATGGTTAGGGTTAGTTTTGTGGTTCGGGTTTATCTTAAAGTACTGATTATCATTACTTTAAACCTCGAGAACGCGTTGGATCCATTGAGCGACAATGTAAACAAAATAAATAACCAGGAAGACGAGTAAAATATGATTCATTTTTTTCAAATATCTAATATGTCTGCAAATGGACAAATGGACTTATTTCACGAATATTTGTAACTCAAAGGCTACCCTGTAAACAGAAGTCTCGCTTTTAATTTTTTTTACGTGGTAAGACCTCTGCTTGCAGTGAAACTCACAATATCTATCTATAGGTTCCTAGCAGTTAACCGCTAGTGAACAGCCTCAACACTTTCTCGTTCAATTTCTCTAGAGTGGGTAGCGAGAACCATTTAATTATTGGTCCCACCGAGAAAGATTTGTAATTAAAAGGAAAAGTGCAAACCGATGAAATTATGTCTTGAAAGGTACTGCATAGTATTTAATAGAACGGGAGCCGCAAAAGTGTTCAATTCATAAGAAAACATGGATTTTTTTTAAGTTTCTGACTCTCGCATCAGCGAGTATCCAGAGCATCGAATTTTCAGTAATGCCAGAAAATGTCAATAACATATTGAAATCTGAGCTGGTTTGAGTTGCTCAAACAAAACAAAACAAATGTTAGTTTTCCATCCAACTGCATAATTATGACGACTTTTAAATTACAGAGAGGGAAGAATTTGAAACGTTTTCATATGAAAAGTAGGGATTGAATTACCTTTAAACTTCATACACTTATTCAAATATATATCTCGAGGAAATAGGCCACTTTGGAAACGAGTAGGGGATTGGGGCGAGGGTGATCTCGCAAAGGCGCTTGGGATCGTACAGAACCCAAACAAACATGGCGAATATCGCAAATAACTCCTCGAATACTAGGCAATCCCTTTATGTAGGACACAATTTTTTAACAAAAATACAATAGAATACAACACAACACAACAATAGAACGCAACACAATACAATACAATACAATTTGGTAGCAATTCGTGTCGTCCTACATGAAGGGATGGCCGAATACTAGCAGAGAAAACGAAACAAGCACTATCAGATATAAATATGAAACAATATTTTTTGAATTCCTACAAAAGGCCTATTGTAATAGGAAGATCGATTTTCGAGTGTCGAAAGTAATTCGGTTGATATAATAGGCTTTTGTTCTGCGCCGGTTTGCTTACGTTTTCTGTTGGCTGTGAAAAATTGTTTTGTAATTATCAGCCAATCAAGTTCTAAACTAAAAACAAACATTGTTTTCGTTCGTCGCGCAGTCAATTTTCGTTTTAGCGAGTCATCCACGATTGCGCCTACTTTTCCTCGTGATTGGTTTAACGTGCCTATCACCCTTTTGCAATTTTGATAGCTTATGAACCTGGGTCGAAACCTGGGTAGACGTCAAGATGACGTCATATAATTAATTCGGCTTTGCAATCATTTGAAGAAATACTTAACATGTTGACTAAAATGACTTTTTTCTTTACTAACAACTCAAAAACTGCGTATATTTTCTATGCATCGATGTTGTTGTGATAAAAAGGCGCCATGGAGAATAATGCATTAATGAGATGACGTCTACCCAGGTTTCGACACAGGCTTTTACTTACGCGGTCATGGGTCAGGAAAGGTCACATTTACACGATTTCAAACAAGCGTAGAATATAAAGTATTCACTTTAAACCAAAACTTTCTTCACAGAAGTACTGAAAACTTTTCCGAGGTTCATAAGCTATCAAAATTGCAAAAGGGTGATAGGCACTTTAAGGAACATCAATCACGAAGTACCTCAGTTCGTGATTGGCTCATTGCGTTTTTACTTGCTCCTGTGATTGGCTCTGTAATTACCTTGCTTTTACGACACTCAATCGAAAACCGCTCTATCTACACGTCATCAGTGAGTTAGGGACGAGATAGATGGACGACTTGGCAATATTTATTTACTTAAATAAAGTGCAATTTAACACATAACATTTTCTTTCCGTTACACTGCATGAAAACAGCATCTGGCGACGCTTTTCCAGGGACGGTTAGTCCATTATTTTCATATAATGTTTACGATCATTTATAAGACCTTTATTTAATTCTTTCGCGCGTACTCACTTCTCAGCTGCGCTTTCATGACCCAAATGCTTAACAGCCAAACTTGAAAAGGAGTAAAAACGTGCAACGACTTTTATTGGTGCAGTGGCGACGTCGAGTGATATGAGATGCAATGTATAGTCGCGTGGTATCGTTATGATGTCCTCATGTGCACTTAAGTCCGAGTTCAAGCTCAATGGAAACCGAGTTTCGAGGAATATATTACATCCAAGGGTAAAATAGCAGTTTATATTTCAAAGCCACAAAGTAGATTATGGTCTTCAGTCCTTAAAATATTATCTTTTACGAAGCCTTGTGCGCGCTACGCTTGCAGTTGGTTATATAAACAATAATCTACTTACCTATGCACTGATATTTGTCCGAGAATATTATCTGTTCCGAGAATCGAAGCTCGAGGAAAACTAAGTTTCGAGGAACAGATAATGTCCGAGGACAAATACCAGCTCATATTAGCCATGTTGTAAACTGACAAAGAACTGGGACCAAGTGTGTAAATTGAATTGAATTCAAAAATATTGTTTTTGAATAAACCCCACCATATGAAAGATCACATCGACATTAGTATGTTTACCGAGTTTGAAGATGTTTGAGTATATGAGAACTGATTAGCAAGCTTTTGAAAATCACAAAATAAGAGCCGATATTTACATTGGGGAATAGCAGCGAATACACAAAGGGTTCCCGTAAAAGAAAATATTTGAAGGATTATAAATACAATAACCTACTTTGTTACTGAGCTCTCGTTGAAGGATTATAAATACAATAACCTACTTTGTTACTGAGCTCTCGTATTTTTGTGATTTTTGAAGGCTCGCCACCTCGTTAATATAATTTGATCCAAACGTTCCCAAACTAAGTCAACACTAATTTTGATGTCATATTTCTTGTGGTGGGGTTTATTTTTTTAAATTCGAAAACATTACATACTCGGTTCCAGTCCTTTTTACGTTTACGAGATGGCTAATTTCAATGCCACAAAGTAGGTTATTGTATTTATAATCCTTCAAATATTTTCTTTTACGGGAACCCTTTGTGTATTCGCTGCTATTCCCCAATGTCTGGCGGAGAGTAAATATCGGGTTACATGACGCATTCCACCATTCACGTGGGAGAGAAGTATTTGATGGATTATAAAACATTTATAACACCAGGTGACTTGGTAAAGTGTCTTATAAAATCAAGTGTAAATTCTGCGAGTACTACCTCGCGTCACACATTCCCAAATTGCTGCCTGCATTGGTGCATAAATATTGCCAATATTAGCGCATGGATTGTGTATAAGTATGTTGGAAATACCATGGAAATTTTGTTGGTAACTCCATCCCAAAGAGGTGCAGTTATTTCAGTGCACACGTATTGCTAACATTGTCGAGAGACCATCACCTAAGATAACCCATCTCCGTACCCTACGATAATCTGCCAATCTATTTTTGGCTCACTGGGCGTCACGATGCTTTTTTAAGATTCGGTTCCAGCCGTTTCCTTTTTTGCTGAATTCAATGTATTCAGGTCATGTGTGATGCACGATGAAGCAAAACAACGGCTAAAAACCTTTATAAAGTGGAAAAGCAAGGCGGAGCGCAACCAAACGATCTAAACGTCAATCTAACAGTGTTTACCCTTATCGAATTCTGATTTCTGCTGGTTGTCATTGCTCGGCCGGGTGCGCACCGATCATTTAAAATCTCGACATGTATGATCGCACAGCATCATGGGAAGAGAACCTGGTATTGGGATCGGTTCTCTAAGGTGTTGGTCTCTTGTATTGCATGTATGCAATAATGCATGTATTGTGTATCTAGCTATTTCATGAAGGGTTATCCCGGAAAATGGAAAACGGCAAGCGACATTCCCAGACTGAAATGAATTATGGTTGTAACTGAAAGTCGGGTGAATTCGTTTGTTTTTGGGTCAAAAACTTTAAGACGAATATTAATGTTCTCCTGCGAATCGATGTTCGAATTACACTGTAGTTATCCATTTCGCACAGCTGCACAGTTATAACCACAATCCATTTCGGCCTGGGAATGTCGCTTGTGGTTTGGCTTGGACAACCTTTTTGAAATAGCTGTATGCATTGCTACCAACATATGTGCATCCATATTAACGTTAACATTGCTACCATATATCATTGTACATAAATTAGTGTGTCACCTTACCGCCATATGCCGGCTTGAATATAACCTAATGTACATCGAATAAAACACAAGGGTTTTTAACATACAACAGTTATATACAATAACCCTCGTGTATACATAACTTTTTTCAAAATATGTTAAACCTAAAAATTCTTGTAAAAATTCCAGAACGGAGCATTAAAAAATTGTCTAACCTATGCAAGAAAATCTGTTTGCTATAAAGGAGTTTCTTTAAGGTCATTTAAATCGGGTGGCCCTTTTCCGTGGCCACTTAAATATTCTTTAGAAGAGTTCAACGGCTTTAAATATCCAGGCGTTCGGAATTCCCGACTATCGCCCGACGTTTCTTCGATTTCCGAAGGCGGTCGAGAGGACTTCTTCGGTAGCGGGGCCAAAAGTTCAGTTCCCGGACTTACAGGCCTGTCTGTGAAGTAGGAGACCATGTTCGCAGGCTCAGAGACAGAATGTTTGTGGGAGTGAGCCTGCAATTGGAACGGAACTCCTAATCGTTGTGGTGTCGGGTTAAAATGCGTTGGCTCCGGTGATCTGGGTTTCGGTAGTGGGATGCTTGGGTAGTTGGGGTGAGGGAGCTGGGTGAGGCCCTTGTGTTGTAGAGGCAGTAACCGCACATCGCCAAAGGATTTGAGTGTTGAACCGCCTTGCACTGGTGCAAGCGTTGATACGCCCTACAGGGGTGAAATCGATATTAGCCTATGGCCGACGTTTCTGTCAGTGCTTGTGAATCGTGGATGGTCATCAGTTACAAATCACGAAATTGAGAATGTTAGCTTGCAAACCAAAACAATGTTGGCACCTAAATCATCAGTTGCGTAATTACAATTCACATGGTATTAACTAAAACTAAAACTTCCGTTTTTAAGTTCGAATTGGATGTGTCAACCGATTTTGTCCAAGATTGCAGGCCGCGTCTAAGATAAGACGAGAAACTCACATATAAACGGGGTCAACAGTTTTTCGCGTCTTGTTGAAGACGGGAACAGTTACTGCGCATGCGTACGTTTTATTGTTGTTGCCCAGTCTTCTACCAGGCCGGAAACGAAGGCAAGGCGGCTGCTTTTGTTTCTGCTCATCGTACTCGAAACGGGTTTCTTTCATAGCTCTCAAAACACTTTGATAATTCAACAATCCGTTTAATCAAACCCAAAAGATAATTTAAAACTAAACACACACTGATATTTACGTTGTTTTTTTTCGTTAACAACGCCACACGTTTTGCCTTTTTGCTAACCCGTACCATGTTGATATAGAAGACAAGGACGTCGACACGACACATAACCATGACAACCATACCCGAAAACGAGGCACAAACCTCGCTGGGCGCGAACCAAGATGCGAACCATTTATACGAGAACTTCGCGTCTTATGCAAGCCTAGCTCGTATAAATGTCATCAGTTCCCGTCCTACGTAGGCCTTGTCTTATGTAAGACGCGTCTTGGTATATATGACCCTAACGTTTCTTCGATTTCTTCTATATTTCGTCCCAGTTGTACAATACCACAATGCACTTTCCCAGCAAAAGAAAGTTAAACCGGGTGTTACGTCATTTCAAATTAAAAAGGTCTTCGCTTATTGCCACTTTAGCTACAGAAATTGCGCAGCGCACAAGGCGAACTGAAAGCATACGAAGGCGCCGCAGGCAGCCGCTCTACAGTTCATGTGTGACCTTGGAGCACAGCTCTAACCAGTTTGAATTAGCTATGGTTGGGTAAAGAGAAGGGAGGAAAAACCGGCAAGCGGCCGATGAAACAAACCAATCAACACCTTCTCAGTCCACAGGCGACCTTAGAGAGGATCGAACCCAGGCCGGAGAGGTGCATGAGAAGACCCTTACCCATCATGTGCAAACCATACGCATGAGCACATCGTACTTATCAGTGTGCGTGGGAAGTTTTGCCCACTAACCTTTTCTTGGCCCTTTTCTCCAGTTGGACCAAGTCTAGCAAGCTGTTTGGAAGGCCAAATATCTAATGGCTGTAAAGGTAAAAAAGAACAGTGAATGACGGAAGTAAAACAACAAAACCCAGACACATATGCCATGAAAAATACAGCCAACCATGTTCGGCGGTATCCCGTGGGTTGCATCCAACGGTTTTTTCCCGCCATAATGTGCCGCGCGCGTCCGTTACAGCTTCCAGTTTTATTCCCGCCGAAAACTCGTTATGCAGCGCGTGCGTCAGGTAATATATAAAAAAACGAGCGCTAGTGTTTTATCAGGGGATCCAAACACCGAGAAAGATGAAAGCACGAGGCCGCTTCGGCCGAGAGCAGCCATGAGGATGATGGTTCGAGTCACACTGAACACCAATTTTTATTTCCGTCTTCTCCTTCACTTCTCCATGTAAAGTCATACTTATGCTGTACTCCTTGTAGCTTAATTAGGTCCATCACATGCATGAATCTTGATACCCAATGAGAGCACAGATGAACATTTATTTACTAGTGGTTTGGACCACATATCCAAATCACTAGTAATGTTCATCTAGTGTTTCATTGGGTATCAAGATTCATGCATGTGACCAAATGCAGTCCTCTGATTGACTAAAAAGCTCATTAATTATTCATGAATTTGAGAAGTATTTTTCCTTAACTCGGCTCAGTTCCATGTTTTTATTTTCCTTGCCGAAGTATGGATGAGGCAATTCCAAACTTATCATGTAAGTTATACAGGCATGGAATAAAATAGTTATGCAATGTTTTCTCGTGGTATGCCGTGAATATCCCACTCAAAGGACAAGTTTAGCCTCTCCGCTACCAAGGCCCCCAGACATGGAATGCTCTTTACGATAATATCAAAATCACTCAAAAATCTGCTTTTAAAAGTAACTTAAAGAATCTTTAATTGGCTTTTATTAATTTTCCTTTGTCTCTTTATGTTTTGTATGATTTGGATGTTGCCTTAATTGTATTTGTGTGCACATATATATGTATTAATGTTAATGTATTGTGCTACAGTCACTGTTATTTAATTTACTTATTGGGCTATCTAACTCGTTTAGCGAAAGCTATTTTAGATAGCCTGCACCAATATATTAATTTCTTTTCCTTTTTTATAATGTCATTATTAATAGTGGTGCAAATAAAGTATGGTGTCGTTGTTGTTCGTGACTTGATTTTATTTGTATATACACACTCGTGGGATATTACACGGTATACCATTCGAAAACATTCCATACTATACAGTACTAATATTGACCATAACACGTTACCTGTACATCCGTCGGACCCTTGTTTCTCTCACTGGAAATGGAGAAAAGAAAAATTATTATTTCTTTTAGGATTTAGGATTATGCTTTCACCATTGGTCTTCGCACCATCTTAAAAACTAAAAAATTAAGTGTTGTCACTTTGGTGTGGCTATAAACTACATGTTAACTTGCAATTTCACATATTGCTTCAATCTAATATCGATCTTATTCTCTTATATATAACAAAAACTGATTCGGAAGAACGAGCCTGTTCTTCCACCCTAAAGAATCATAAACCACTTCAAAAACCTTTTTTAATTTTCAACTTAGGTCGCGTTCGATTGACCATATTCCAAAATAAAAATAGAGGAATAGTCTTTGGAAATCACTGGTCCAGGCACATTTTGCACTGTAAGCTACGAACACTTTATAAATACTGACATAATGTTCAGCGGAAACGTTCAGTATTCCAGTGGCTAAAAACACCCGATCAAGCGATTTGTTGTGATCATTCTGTGTATTCTTATTCTCTGAGTTTTTAACGGGACCTGAAACGACCATAGACGCTAATCAAAGTCAGGATCCGGCTAATTCACAGATCGAATTGGAATCTAGCGCGTTATTTTTTTGTGGAGGGAGAAAAACCGGAAACCTGGAGAAAAACACTCGGAGCAAGGGCGATATACCAACAAACTCAACTCACATATGGCGCCGCGTCTGGGGATCGAACCACTGCGCCACCCCCGGCTCCCCGGAATACGGTTAATCGAACGCACCGAAAGAGCGTTTATCTAAGTAATACGCGTTTTTACCTTTGTATATCTGTTCTGTGCTGACTCGGTTTCCACTGGGTACCCTGCGGAACACTGTATGACTTTGAATTAAAGAACACGAAAGACTAAGGTTAACAAAATCATTCAACAAAAAGAAATCACACAAGCGGAAACTTTTACCGGTTGCTTTTGTATTCAGCCAATCAATCGAGCTACTTGTTTGGATTTATTTAATCCACCGTCCCGAAAACAGCAGCCCTTCACCTCTCAAAACCTTGCATTTTATTGGACGCCATTTGGACTGCACTGACAAAGAATTGCATTGTTTTAGGGTTAGGGTTTGTATTGTTTCAGGGTTAGGCATTGTTTGGATAGCCAGTACTATTCCTCGTTCCGAGGAGGTGAAGCCCCCCCCCCCCCCCCCCAACCGAAAAAGATGGCAGCTTGCCCACAATCCTTTGCGCGCCAAAACTTTAAAACCGTTATAAAATCGCAGTAGAGGTTTTAAATCTTAAAAACAAGCAAATGCTGTTGCCAATACACTGTTATTGAAGGGCATAGATGATTTCTACAGCAACAGCCTTTGTACTAGCTTGTTTTTAAGATTTAAAACCTCTCTACCGCGATTTTATAACGGATTTAAAGTTTTTCGCGCGCAAAGGATTGTGGGTAAAGGTAACAAGCCGTCATCTTTTTCGATACGGTGGATCAGCCATACACGACACAAGAGACATGCACCTAACCCATGTGGGACATCTGAGAGGTTTGGTGTATCCTTCCACTTAATTGGATTCACGATATCAGGAGCCGTGACCCGGAGTGCTAAAAATGTGAGTTGGCGTACTTACACCTTGGGATATTTTTAGATTTTTCCCCACGAATAAATGTGTTTCCTAAATGTTTTTCTTTGTTTGAAAGAAAAACGATAACGGCGGAGATAATAGCCTGTACCGTTCGTTCATGCGTTCAGTATTCGCACTCTGGCAAAACAAATATTCACAATAAGGTACATTGTCTATAAAACAATGAAACCTGGTTCTATAAATAGCCTAAGGTGTAAATATGCCAACTCAAAGATATAGTATGGGAGATGGACGCTCCGGACAGTAATGTACTCATGATGATATCAATTAAGTGTACGAGTGCTCGTGTGCCATTAACGTAGCTTACTTGTTGTACTTTCTTTTTCTTCTTTTTCTTTTCCCTCTTCTCGTACGTCCCACGTGGCTGACTCTCCTCCCCAACAGCAACTTCTTGTTTCCTGTGATAAGAAAATGATCAACAATCCGATTAACAACGCTTTCAGTTAATATATAACTTTAGGCTTTCTTAAGTGCTACAAAGGATGTCTTGTTTATCCAGGAATAGCAACAAGTCAGTACGCGAGTGCACAAAATATAATCAGGGATGTTGTTGGAATTTTATACTATCTGTCAATTGTCGTACCTAACGTTAGATCAATAGGACAATAATTCAGTAGGGCAGTAATTCAGTGGTTTTTGCGAAAACCTCGAACGGAAGAAAACAGAAAGCAATCGGACCAGCGTCCTGCCACGTCCGAAATCTATCGGACAAATTGCGAACTGATCGGTTATAGTGTGGTGCCCGACAACAATCTCCATCCCTGGGTGTGTAATACAAGGAAACAGAGTATGATGAACTTATTTAAGCTCCCGGTTTATAGCTCAGTGGTAACGTGCCGGTCGGACCTGCGGGAGGTGGAAAGTTCAACCCCAGCCGGACCAACACTCGGGGTCTTAATTACGAAATAACCGAGCATAAGGTGGTTCCTTTGTGAAATAATTTCGTTCTCGAACTGCAGATAATTAGACCTTCACGTCTTCTTGGATAAGGACGTAAAATCGTAGGTCCCACATCGGCTTAAAGTTTATCGATCTTACCAGATTGTCACGAGGTACCGACGTTAAATAAAGGTGCTGTACCTTTACTTTTAAGAGCGAAAAGTAATCTAGTCGTTTTCGAATTTGATTGGTTAGTTATCAATAGTTGCATATATTTTTCCTCGTGATTGGTTCAAGTAAAACCAATCGTGAATTACTTCAGTTCGTGATTGGCTCATTGGGGTGATTGGCTCATCTTTTGGTTTTACGACACTCGAAAACCGCTCTATGTGGACGAAAACGAGCAACATTAAAGGAGCACTATCAACCGTGAACCCTCGGGAGCCTCTATTATTGTGTACATCTGCGATTTAGTGACGTCCCCCCCCCCCCAAATCCAAATTGTTCTGTGGGCCTGCTCGTTATTGAAAACGCTTGAGATCACGGTTGAGAGTGGCTCTTTATGTCAACACAGCAGGAAACTTCGGCCACTGTGCGAACACGACACTCGCGGAATATTTGCCAAAATGTCGAACTTTTCCTTGTCGCTTGCCAACAAGACTCCAGAATGGACAAGGGCAGTTCTTGAACTATACGTCTGCCTAAAATTAGGACGCTAGGTTGGTTCTAACCCTCCAAACGAGCAGCTCGAAAACGATTTTTCTGCGCGCTTTTGCTTTCTCCAGATGATCTGCAGGGGGGTGATGCGCAATTTTCCTTACTATCCCCCGCATGAGTCGATATCGTCTTCATATTTTTGTGTGCAAATTATCCTTACGGGGCCCCGGCACGAGTCTGTGTGTGATGGTAAATATTTGCAGTGGGAGGGTGGCATAGGTGGCAAAAGGGGACGCTTATGCGCAGCACCCTCCTACAGATCATCTGGAGAAAGCAAAAGCGCGCAGAAAAATCGTTTTCGAGCTGCTCGTTTGGAGGGTTAGAACCAACCTAGCGTCCTAATTTTAGGCAGACGTATAGTTCAAGAACTGCCCTTGTCCATTCTGGAGTCTGGTTGGCAAGCGACAAGGAAACGTTCGACATTTTGGCCGAAACTAAAAGAAAACAGGCAATCACCCCTGTTTCTAGTTTTAAGTACGTACACGTATATTTACGTGAAATCTTTCGCGAAAAACAAGAAAACTACTGAAAAGCTAAGCCTTAGACTTTAACAGGTTGAAGTTTTCTTAGTTTACTAAGTTATAAAATTATTTACTAAAAACCCTTTGCATATGACATCACTATTGTTATGTTAAAGAATACAGACCAACCGTCATGCTTTGCGCGCCATGGCGGCCATTTTGTTACAGTTGAAAAGTCGGTTTTGTACGAGTTGTTTTCCAGTCTTTTGAAAATCGGGATCAATCCCAGTTTCTGGGAACTACCCACCCACCCCTCCCTTGGATATGCATCGTTCTATTAACGATTAACCATTAAAGGTTAGGGTGAAGTGTGGGGGAGGGGAGGGGAGGGGTGGGGGTTTCCCCTATTTTGTGATAGTTTCAATTTGAATCTGTTTTTGGAAAGTTTAGTTTGATGGTTTCACGAAGCGGAAAAAAAGTAAACAAAACAAAACAAAATTCTGCTAAGCACCAAGGTTGGGTCAATTTGTTTAAGTTACCTCAGAAGGAAACTGGATAAAAGAAAACAACGAAGGTGTATTCCCATGGTGCTTGGAGGACAAGGACAGGCAACGATGAACTCCGTGACGTTAGTGCACGGTGCCTGAGCGGTTTTAGATTGAGTGTCGTAAAGACAGAACCAAAGTAGTGACAGAGCCAATCACGAGAGCAAGTAAAAACGCAATGAGCCAATCACGAACTGAAGTAATTCGTGACGGACTTGAACCAATCAAAAGTAAAAGTAAACGCAATCGTGGATAACTAACAAATCAAACGTGAAAGCAATCACCTGATTATAATTACTTTTCGACACTCAATCCACCGTACCAAAAAACATGGCGGCTTGTACTTTTACCCACAATCCTTTGAGCACGAAAATCTTTAAATCCGTTATAAAGTAAAGTCGCTTTATTTATAGAGGGTTTAAACACGTTTACCGGCTAACATGTAGTTCAGTAATCTAACACGTGGCCCTCTCTTTACTTAGTCCTACGGTTTTACGTCCTTATCCGAGAAGACGAGAATGTTTAACCGTTTACGGATGTATTATGTAAAGGCAGCACCTTCTACTCAGTTATTTTAAGACCCTGAGTGTTGGTCCGGCCGGGGTTTGAACCCGCGACCTCCCGCACAACAGACAACAATTATAAAATCGCTGTAGAGAGGTTTTAAAACTTAAAAAACCAGTACAGTGCTGTTGCCAATACACAGTCATTAAAAGAACTGGCGATTTCTACGTGTATTTTTACTGTGTTATAAGCTCGCAAGGGATTGTGGTCAAATGTACAGGAGTTCTGTTCACGGTATTTGCTTATATATTTTCATCTTTTTCGGTACGGTGGACTGAAAACGGCTCTAAATAAATTGACTTTATTTTACTTTGCTTTCATACCATTGAGAGTCCATAGCTCTCTGCTTATTCTGTTGCCCTGGAGGGGGGTACGTAGTTATTCCGAATGCCTGCCCCTGATCACAGTTTAATGACGTCACATCTGATGTTGAGCCTCGTCTCTCCATGGCCATGCCAAAGTGATGCGAGAAGTTTGACTGCGCAGTGCTGTTCGCATTGGAGTCTAGAGAACGCATGAAGTAATAATAACAAAAGTTAATAAGCATCCACTGTATTCTCCAGGGTTCACACAGGAAAGTTATAATGAATTCCATGACTTTTCCATGACTAAATTTAAAAATCAAGGACTCACACCCGGGGGGGGGACTCCCTTATGTGAGGGGTACATGGATGCTCGTCGTACCTTTTAGGGGTCAAAATCAGGTGTTTGGTACCACTTAGGGTATCCACCATCAAACACAGACATTAGTCTATGTAAAGCAGTACCTTTTAGGGGTCGGGTGTCAATTGAACAAAAAAGCTGTTATCAATTTACATTTTTATTATCTTTTAGGGGTCAAAATAAGCTTGAGCCACGCCCATTTTAGTACCTCTTAGGGGTCAAATCGAAAATGTCCGACGAGCATCCCTACCCCTTTTATATGGGAGTCCCCCCCCGGGGACTCACATTAGGTTCTGGAGACAAGAAAAATAGAAAACGTCATTTAACTGGGCCTGTCCACCCACTTTAATATTGCTTGAAAACTTTTACAAAGGAAGGAATACTACCAATGGAGCACATCCTTATTTCAACGTAACATATTATCTTTAGCATGTAGATAGGACTTTAAAACAACCAAGTCAAAATCATCAAGTAGCAGATGGATAACGATGAAGAGTGCAGAAAGAGAACCTACTATTAAATCTATCTAGAATTCTGCAAGGAAAGTCAAGCATCAAAACATCCAATGGTGGATGATAAAATTCCATGACTTTTCCATGACTTTTGACATTTTTGCAAATTTCCATGACTTTTCCAGACCTTTATTATTATTTTTGAAATTCCATGACTTTCCATGACTGTGTGAACATTGTTCTCGCACCATACAGTGAATTAAAATATGTTGACTATAATAATAAAAGGTATAATAGGGAAATTACAATGACTGGGTCGCATCAGGAAAAAACAGCACGGACGACATAAAATCTAAATACCTTGTTTTGTATACCTGTATGTGGTACTATAATTAGAATCTGCATCACGAGTGTCTTGAATTGAAAGTGAAATTGAAGATAAAATTTATGATCACAATTTTAGCAGACGCAAATGATTGCCTATCATCAGACGATTAGTTTAAGGTATAACATGTACTATTGCTAAAATCATATTTTTGTTGTCAATTTCTTGAACTGACATTTAATTTTAGGAATGAAATGTAGTGCGCCATGTCAAGAACCCAATAACATCTTCAATCTGTTATTACGAAAGCCGTTATATACATTATTTAACTTGAATGTATCCGGGCCGTTCTTGCGTGACGCGGTCCAACTATTAGTAGAAACCAACCATTGTTCTAACACGAATCACCTGCAATCCGATTGGTTAAGCTATCTATTTCAACAAGAGGGTGTCTGTCGAGGAACTATCGTCTGATATTTGCCCGCGGAAATTTGCTGTAATTGTTCCCTGGTACTTACCTAAGTAATTATTAGGCTTGCTGCGTCTATCGAATGATAAATTGTAGGCTCCTTTAGAGTCCTTGTGCTTGATGGACTGCTGCTCAATAATCTGGTTGGGGAAAAGGTAACAAAAACTGTCATCGTATTCGTGAGCTGTTGTATGCTCTTACACGCAAAATAACCATCTGCTAGATTGAAGATGCATGTGAAATCCGTGCAACAAAAGAGTAAATTAGGACCATTTGAAACGTTGAGATTTTTATGCGTCGAATCCGGCTCTCCCTTCGTGTAGGCACACATGAATTGCTACCCAAATTATATTGTGTATTGTGTTCTATTGTATTGTGTATTTCGTTCTATTGTTTTGTATTGTGTTAATTCTATTGTATTTTGATATCAACTCATGTGTGCCGCCTACATGAAGGGACCGCCGTCGAATCCAATGCTGGATAATATTTATTGTAAGTTATAGCTCACGAAAAGTTCGAACGTTTGAAATGGGCCTTAGGTGAAATTGTAAAACAAGAAATGTGTACATTTACAGACATCATTTTTTTACAAACACTTCACAAAAAAATCTTACAAGTACCTTACAGACTTTTTACATAGTTCTTCAAAGTCTGCAAATGTTTGTGGATAAGGGTATTCGTTGATAAGGGTGTGTTTGTGGATAAGGGTGAGTTTGTGGATATGGGTGTTTGTTGACAAGGGTGTGTTTGTTGACAAGGGTGTATTTGTTGTCCTCTAAGGAAGAGCTGCCGCTCGAAACATCAGCTGCACCTCTCTCCCCACCAATCAACTTTCAGTTGATAAAACTCGTACACGTACCTCGTTCCTCGCTAGTAGTGTTTGTGCTCTTGACTTCACAGAAGCCGACCCGTCCCTGTCTTTTTTCTTGTTCATGATGACAGACTTGGCTTTACGAATTTCCTCGGCAACAGCTGATGACGTACTTGATGACCCGACTTGAGGACCCTGTTGCCATAGAAACACAAAGTGCAATGATAGCCAATACTCATCATCACCATCACATTAGAGAGCTTAAAAAAGTGTTTTCTCGGTGTTTACTATTTCCTTTATTCGCCTTTAATTACTATGCTTTTCACATCCACATCTTCGAAAGATAAGATAAGCATAGAGTTCTGTTCACGCCGAACGAAAAACGGAAAAACGTTCTCTTGTAAACGTAAAATTTGGGGTTTTCACGTTGTTTTGTGGACTACGGTCCAAATGTAGGCGACTGCGTGTATTTTCATGTGCAGTTATTGTATTTTGTAATTAAGGCTATTGTTTAATGCCGTTCTCCTAGACGTTGCCGCCGTGGTTGCTCAAGCACCTATTACTATGCCATTCCCATTGCCACGATTATCGTTGTTATTATTAAAGAATGCCAATCAGGATTAAATAACTGCTTTGCGAGCCAGTGTTTACATTTGAACAATAGAAAATCGTTACAATCGCCATTTTCGTACAGTACGAAAATGGCGATTGTAACGGTTTTCTATTGTTCAAGCTCGCAAAGCATTAATCCCGATTGGCATTCTTTAAACAGACTGGCATACTGTCGATAGGTTCCTTTTCATGACTTTTCATTTATTTCCATTCTCGTTGCTTCGCTCCTCGCTGAAAGTTAGTGTAGAGAGAGATAATAAACCTCTGTTGCCCAAGGTAGAGTCTAACCTACCTTAGCCGGATTCCTAACAGGCTCTCCAGGTTGCCCAGAGCCAGCAAAAAGCTATAGTTAGCTGCCACAATCTGACTGTGAGGTATGGACCCAGTCTTGGTCTTCTGCCCACCCTCGTCAGGCACGTCCTGTCTCTCGTGCCGAGACTCGGCTGTCTCGTCATTTTCTAAAGTCCTAGATTTAAAATTTGTGCTGTCTGATAGGACTAATAGTTTAATACTTCTGTTTCCCTCCTCCGTGTGCGTTGGTATTTGGCCCTCGTTAAGAACGGGGCTTTTCCATCCAAGAGCCCTAGGAGAATCTAAATTCGTTGCATTATGGTCATTCTCAGTATTCACCGTCCTTGTAAGGCTAAAGCCACCAGTTTCTGTTGAACTTCCAGAATTCTTAGAATTTCCAACCAATCCGTGCTTCTGCCCTTTCATTCTAATCTCAGATTCACCACTAGGTTGTAACTGCGACCTTTTAACATCACTCAAGTCCTTTCCTATGTGGGATACACTATTTGGGTTTTTATTCGAGTCGTTGCATTGCTGTTCCTGTTTGGGAAACTGTGAAGTCCCAAACTTAGATTCCTGTGTGAGTCCCGCTTTAGATTGATGTGAGCTCCCTTCGTTTTGCAAACTCTCCTTGCGTTTTAGAGCATGTGTGCCTTTGTGGTGTAAATGGTGCTTTGGTTTCGCGTGAGGCTCACTTCTTACCTCGGGGGCCATTATCTCCTGTTCCTTGACCTTCACTTCGTACTCCTCTCTCTCGCTCTGGAAGGCTGGATGATCGTAACAGTTGTAAACAGTGCTCCTTTCTTTGGGGTCCAACTGTAAAGTGGTCTGTGAAGCGAAAACAGCAAAATAACCGAGCTTCTTCAATAGAGCGGTTTTCAGTTGAGTGTAGTGAAACCAAACGCAAATTACCCACAGCCAGCCAATCATAGGAGCGAGTAATCACAAGTAACTCATAAATGGCTTCCCTGTGAGCCAATGACAAACCAAAGCAAAACCAAAACCAATAATTTGCATTTGGTTTTACTTTGGATTCTGATTGGTTGGTTTACTTTCTCAGCCAATAGGAGAGCTTAGTAAACGCAAAACCAAAACACTTCCGACACTCAATTGGAATCCGCTCTAATATAGTAATTGCTTGGGGCTATCCTCTATATTCATTCTGGCTGTTGTTTATTAGCCTGGTGTTCCTAAATTTAGTGTTTCTAACAGTAATACAAAAATATATAGAGCGGTGTCGTAAAACCAAAACCAGTTAGCCAATCACAGGAGCAAGTAAAAACTCGATGAACCAATCACGAACTGAAGTAATTCACGATTGGTTTAACTTCAACCAATCACGAGGCAAAGTAAACGCAATCGTGGATAACTAACCAATCAAATTCGAAAGCAATTACTTTTCGACACTCAACTGAAAACCACTCTCGCCTACGAATTGAAGCCAAAAAAAAAAAAACGAATTAATATTACGACATACCTTAGAGAGGATTTCGTATGAGTGGGACAAAAATACGTAGCCGTAGCCTTACTGTATAACCGTGCTGTAACTTACTGAACCGTAACTCTATAATTTGATTGGATCAGAAAGCCGACAAAAACAATAGGAAACCATTTCAATGTCCGGCATGCCGCACAGTAACCGTGTCGTAAGTTATTGCCGTAACTTGCCCACGATTGCCATCGTCCGTCGTAAACATTGTGTTGCATCATATTCATTTCTTTACCCACGATTCTTCGTGATCTCGTGTTTGTACCTTTCTGTCCAACATTTTCTAATTCGGTGAAAACTGTACACATTTCTTATACATTGTAAACGATTATTCTCCACGTTCTATTTAAGGGTTAGAGACTGATGTGCGTGGTCTATTGACAAATACAGGCACGCGCTGATTGTACGATGAATGAAAAACATAATGAATACTGCCTGAGGCCAGGACCCCATAGACCTTTATCACGCAGCGTCCATTTTGGCTACGAATAGCTTTTGCACTTCCAGCCTCGTCTCTGTGTCGAGTTTGGAAGTGCAAGAACAAAGGTATTTAATCTCCCGGGACGTACCATAGCCGCTGCGTGATGCAGGTCTATTATTCGTAGCGTCCATATGTCATATATTGGTGGTGCCGCGTTTTCCCAGACCGGGTTATTTTTCGATTTCATTTCTCGTTGTTCGCTTTCATGCCTCATTAGCTTCTCTTGTTTGTTCAACCAACATGGCTGCAACATCATTAAGCAATTGAATTAAAATTACGCAAATGCTTGTGATTGGTTAGCGGAAACCGAATTCACGGGAAACACATTCTAAAAATAACCCGATCTGTCAAAACGCTGCATCATGGATGTAGTATGGGAGATGGACGCTTCGGGTAATGGGCTCCTGATCAGGGCCTCGTTAATGCCTCCTGTATTGCTCCCAGGGCATTTCTTCACCTGCATGAAGTTAAGCATGAGTCCATTGATGGAACCAGTGTACTTCCTGGACAGCGTCTGGGGGCATGTGACCGCTGGGAACTGTGAAACCAGATCCAGATGGTGAAATAAGTACTCCATGTGCTAATAAACGTGTTACTGATGTCGTGTTAGACATGTCTTCCCGTGGTCTAACGTTGCACTCCAGTTATTTTGTTCATTTAATTAAAGCTTTATTTTAAAAATGTTGGAGTGTTTAGAATTTATAAGTATTCACTTAGCCGGCACACTACAATATGTCTACAAGGCTTGAAATCACAACCAATACGGTCGCCAATGCAACTAAAACATTTTATCATTCGGCTTTTCTCCCATCCCAAATTCTGATTGGTTGATTCACCTGCAAATAACTGACTGCAAACAACGGTCTGAGCATGCGCAGTCGTCATAATTCAATAGTCCTTTTTTCAAAATCACGTGACTTTTGGTCACTGCTGGCCAAATATAGTGAAGGCTCGTATTGGAAGGACAAAGTTATCAATATGGTGGAGCCACTTTCAGTCGCAAGTCGAATAAGCAGCAGTTGTCATGAAAAGACATGATGACTGATCCCGCAGCACTTAGTCGCCAAGATCGCAGCCATATTGAAAATACGAGCCATGTCACGTGATTTTGAAAAAGGCCTAATTTACTGCAACTAACGGGCTGAACCTGCGCACTATTGACCACTCCGTTTGGTAAATAAGGCAGATCGATTTGCTGAGCTGTTGTGACTCAAAGTTCAAGTTTCGAAGCTCTGTAGGTAAAGTTATATTGTGTCGAATGACAAAACAAATTATTGAACTAGACTATCGCAAAACAGGGTTCTATCTATACGATTTTTTGTTTGGGGGAGAAGTTGCAAGTGGGTGAAGCCATAAGCACTCTAGGTGTGTCTGAGATGCAATCTGGTGCATTTTGAGACACAACATTGAGATATTTTCACAGTAGTATTTTATATTGTTTGTTAGTCATGATCAGGTCTTGACAATGATTGTTAGCTCCACTATTTGCATTTATTTATATAAACTGTAATGACCACAACTTGTTTTTTGGGGGGAAGCTGGGGGCTATGTGCATGCTGTTGGCACCCAATCCCGTTACAAGCGGGCGTATGGCACGCTGTAACGTGCCTGACTGTGCCTTGCCCGCTCTAACGTACGATCAAACTGATAACGGCCCCGCTGAGCGGGCATTGGAGCGTGCCATGAGTATGGTTTAAATTAGCTGACCGTGCCACAGCGTCTCACCAGGGCTGGTCTAATTTAGCTGAGCGTGCCACAGCGTCTCCTCAGGCACGGTCTAATAAATTACAGTACAGCCGTAAAATAATGCACGCGCAAGAAGTGGCGCAAGTAACTTCTTGCGACGCAAGAACACGCAAGCTGCCGCAAGAAGGCCTAAACCAACTTTTTGCGCTTTAGACGCAAGAACTACTGAACCGCAAGAAGTTCAGGCTGAAGCGCAAGAACTAAATATTTTGAGCTTATCCGCAAGAAGATGAAACGCAAGAAGTTGAAGTCTTAACTCAAGAACTGGTCGCTTCTTTGAATTCGGGAAGGACGCGGCTGTTTTCATACGCTAAGATTTATGTTTCCAACTTCGACTTTTATTTCCCTCTTTCATCAAAAGGTTTTCTAGAGTAAGATAATCGAAAAGCGAATATATATATATCTGTTTTAGCAGGCAAGTAGAATAATTGTTTGAGTTACCGCGAGTTCCAGGATGTTAGTTAGTGATAGTATTAAAGACTGCAAATCACGATGAGCGGCAAAAATCTGTCCCGGCGGGAATGTCTCACGCTATCGCGTAGGCAATGAAACGGTGCTATTAAACTAAGCTTTTGAAGCTATCAGTCTTCAAATCCATAATGAATGTTCCTTGATGGTACTGACTATCTAATGGCCACCAAAACGTTATAATTACTGGCTCACCATTGACCAAATTAATAATTATCGAGGGTCACCAAAAGAAAGGTTGCGTGGGATTGCGTTACTAAACACGGTCCTATCGTTAGTTAGTTTTTATTTCATCTGATAAACTTTAGCTTTTGTAGATTAAAACTTTAATAGATCCGTCAATCATTCAGTATTTTTTAAAGTCATCTATTGCATATGTTTTCAATTCAAGAAGCCAGCTTTTCGGTGATACAACGGATTCTCCGAGTTCACGTGTGCTTTCAGCCGTGGAGACAGATTGTCTGGTTTTTGACACAATATCGATGCCGCGAACTTTGCGTTAAGTGTGATTTTATTGCGTTGTAGTTTAAAATGCACCACAAGCTTCTCAGCTTTACTGTGAAATGATAAATTCTACCAAATAAATATTATGGAGGTTTTTTAAATTTAATGTGGCTCCGTTTTCAAAGTCCGAGTCTTGGATGTGTGACATTTTCTGCGAACTGATTTGAATAATCAATGTGCTCCGCAGTGTTTGTTTTGATTTGGGATCGCACCAAATATTGTCGTCCTTCCAAACCAAATGTTTTGAAAGTTTTATTTTACTTACGGATCTGAATAGTTTCCACCTGATGTAAAAACTGGTTTGAGTCTATTCTGTCAAATCGATACACTGGTGAATAAGTTTTTTGGAAATTTTAATTTGTTGTCTGATTAATAATTTGCATGAGATCGTACCGAATCTTCTGGAGTTTTGATTTCAGCTTCTTTGTGACGAGCTAATAAAACGAGTTAATAAAGTCTGCGGGTATCCAGCTAATCTCTACTTCAGTTTAAGATATTAAAGTAAACTTTCATGGTTCTCAAAGGTTCCATTTCTTATTAGCGATCTCACATAAAATACAGACAATATGTTCTCATATGCCACGTCTTGCGTGTTCTTCAGCGTTCTTGCGGGTCTTCTAAAGTTTACCTTCTTGCGGGTTGATCGTCTTGCGGAAAGAACTTCTTGCGGGTCTTAAGTTCTTGCATTAGTTCAGTAATTTCAAGCGCAAGCTGCACGTAAGAACCTGTTGGCTTGCGGACGCAAAAAGAAGTTCTTGCGCGAGCTCCGTAACAATGTTATAGCGCAATTTGTGAATACGAAATACACAGCTACATTCGGCAATAATTCCCCTTTATTTATACTAACACATGTCAGCACGCTCTCACCAACTTGAGTGTGAACACCGTGCCTGCTATACAGTTGCAGCGAGCCTGCACAGAGCGCTAGAGCGTGCGCAAAGGCGGGCCGGCGAGGCACGCTCCGGCCCGGTTGAGTGGCACGCTCAGTGGGACGCTCTGAGCGTGCCACTTCAGCGTGCCTAGGGAGTGCGTTTCAGCGGGCGTAATTTAATCTGAGGCACGGTCTAGCATGCCTATTAGGCGGTTGTTTGGCTCGCTCCAGCGTGCCAATAGTGGAGTGTGAAAGAACAAGAATGCAATGGCGGACATGCATGTTCTGGTACGTTAAAAACGCGAATTGCGAGAGTTTAAGAGCGTTAATCCATCGAAAAACAAGAATAATGGGAACCGTGTACTATGTCGAAGACTCAAAACGGTAAGTTGTAGTATAATTATGTGTCAGATTGAAATAATATCGAAAATTAGATTTCTCTACGAAAAGAGAGGACAAATGGTCAGAAAAACGAAAATAATTATCATGGCGTTCATGGATGCAAACAAGCGGCGTATTCATACAGAATGGAGAGAGTAACGTATGTCGTTTCATACGAGTTAGTAGATTTTGAGGTGCAGCTTAAAGCAGAATTGTTATTCGTAGTATTGCAATGTCATTTGTAACGATGTAACGCCTAATTGGAGTAAGTATGCTCTAAAATCTAAATTTCCTATCATTTAGCGCACATTACTTTATAATCGAACAATCCTGACATATGCACACAGATGTACTGATCATATTAAAACAATTTTCCCCATAAAGCAACTGCAATTACGGCCAAAATATAATTTTGAACTCTTCGTCCTGCATATCTCACGCTTGGGTGCCAACAGCATGCACATAGCCTGGGTTGCTTGGGGAGGGGGGAAGCTTCCACCTCAACCCCTCTAGATACATGTAGAACCCTGCAAAATATCATGATTGTTTTGTTCGTATCTCGCTGTCGGTTATTTGCCACTGCCTTCAGCATCGACCAATAACTGACAGTTCGCCACAAACAAATATCAGGATGCTTTGCTGAGCCTCGTCCAATAATTACTTATTTCCGTTTTCGTTGAAGGGCGACCCTGGAAGTTCCAAGTTCTGTCTGTAAAATTCGATTTCGCCGTACCGCCAAGAATTAATAAAGTATAGGCGTTTGAAAGTTTCGTTTGAGACAAGACTTCGCGTTTGATTGATGGTCGGCTAAATTGAATTTTACAGACGAGATTTAAAACTTCCAGGATCGCACTTCAACGAAAGCGATAACAATGTTTGCCGACTAAAACTTACTGATTAGTTGCCATCTTGGATACTAACATTCGATGGCTGGCAACTAGATTTTATTTAGTGCCGACTACTTTTGAGGAACTTATGTAAAATACTAACAAAGTTTGGGCTGCAAGTAAGGTGGCGGCAAATAAAAATTCTGATGCACTTTGTCATGAGGTGCAATACTGACTGTAGTCCACGCACGTTACCATGGTAACTAAAGGAAAGTGCTCATATTTTATAGTAATACACACTAGGGAGCATCCTAAGAACACGCGATTTCATTGGCTGAAAATGTTGAGGTCATCGCATGTTTTTATACAAAAGAATGCTCTCGCACAGGAGAAACATTTCGATCGAATTTTATATAAAACAAATAGGAGATGGTTTTTCTATGTCCTATAAAAAATGACCTACTTTTGAGGTCTTGAAAAGCTACTAAAATACACTCATGTTCAACTTGTGCATCCACGGTTTTTCAGGAGGTCCAATAATAGTGTCTCTATATTACACATTCTCTCTTGATTTTGTTACTGGTAGTTAATCAATGCCAGTATATGTACATGTATATCCTTAACTTTCTGTAATTTTCTGTACAGACTGTAAAATTGAATCAAAGCTGGTTTGAATACTTTTCAGCCATATAATTAGCATCTTATTAAACTCATTTGCTTGTGTGGTCTGTACCCTAAGTATGGAACCTCATTTCCCCCTTTTTATAGCAGTCACATGCTTGGTCCATATCTTAGAGTATGGACCTTGTGCTTGTTTAATATTAGGAGTATGACAATGTATACGTACATCAAGTTTTGCTCACCTTTAGGCCTGAAAATCTTGGGTTGGCATGAAACATGCCCATCTGCTCTGGTGGGAGTGGGCCAAGAACCTGTGTAATAAAGGGATCAGCTACATCAGCAACACAATGACAGCACTACACTGAGATAACAGGTGGCCTCAAAATTATGACCGATACGGTTGCCAAAGTGAGTAAAAAATGTCTGGTGACTAAACTTACCGATTAGTCACCACCATGACTCAGCTAACATTTACTCCCTGGGGACTATTTTTTTTTGCAGTGATTAAGGATTCTTTTAATTTCGAGACATAGATAATAATATTGAAATGGTTACCATAATTATATGTACTGTATCTGGCAAAACCTAGATCAGGGTTCCCATACCGGCGGGTGTAAAGTACAGGTCAGGTTACAGGTCAGGTCACAGGTCAGGTCACTTCTTGTTACCTGTGAACCCTAGCTCTAGGTGAGTGAGAACCCGTCATTTACCTGTGAACTCGTCCAATGGTTAGGGTTAGGTTTGTGGTTAGGGTTTGTCTTAGAATTAACAACCTGACCTGTGACCTGACCTGTACTTTACACCCGCCAGTTCCCAGACATTTGCAGGTTAAAAAATTCCCTGCCATTTCACTGACCAAGAAACATTTTCCAGTGCACACTCATATTTTTTCCAATTATTCAATCGCTATTTTGGGACAGCAACATTGAACAAAACAGCTCCAAAAATAGGTACACATGTACTTAATGTGAAGCCTGAAAATAAAAAAAATCCCTGACTTTTCATTGAAATTTGGGATTTCCCTGACCAAATCCTAAATTCCCTGACCTTGACTGTGGGAAACCTGTCAATATAATCATCAGAATCTCGGTAATTCATCTGTATATTATTCATCCTTGAGCTCCTTTTAAAAAGTATTATTCATAAATGTAACACTGCTGTGCACTAAAATAATGACCCTGCTGTGTTCCAATATTCTTCTTGTGTGGACTGCATATTGTTTGACTTGTTCTTAACAGTGTCTTTGCAAATCTCACCTTTTGTATTGTAAACAGTTGGTCTATCTCACTTTCTCCAGGAAACACAGGCTGCAGAATAAGACAAACAGGTTGTGATTCAAGCAGTCACAAAATATAAACTACATCATATTGGTAACAGCTTAGGGCTCAAAAATAATGCTATCTTGCAATCTCAGAAAATGCTAGCAATGTTTTAAATTTGCAAGTGAAAAAAGCTCCATTCCGTGTAGCAAGTTTCTGCAAGTCAATCGTCTGAAACCTTGAACAAACGTGGTGCATATCTAGTATAGTATTTAGTTGTGTAAATTACATAAAATCTATTATCGTATTAATGTCATTCTAATGAATAAAAGTGAACATAATAGAACATGAGTTCATGTATGTGTCACCATTTCATGTTGCCAGTACCCTCCATTCTTTTGCTAGTGGAAAACATTCTATTGGCAGATGTTTGCTAGTGGATTTAGAAGTTAAGTTCGAACTCTGTAGCTGCAGACAAGCCTGGCAGATCAATGGGGATCTTCCTAATTTAAGGTATACATGTACATTTATTTTGTACATGTAGCTCAGTGGCATAAGGTTCAATGTTCATAATACATGTACGTACTAATATTGACTGAGTGGAAGGGCATTTCTTACTAACAGGTCGCAATGGGTAAAAATCAGCAACACTGTTTCCTTGGCTGTCTCCCCGAAAGGGGGTATCCCTCAAGGGACCAAGCTAGCCCCCCTGCTGTTCTGTGTACTAGTCAATAGACTAGTTAAAGATTGGCAGACAAGGGTTAAATATGTGGACAACCTCTCAATTGTAGAATTCATCCCTAGGTGCTCTGTAAGTTATCTACCCTGTATAGCTAATAGTATCAGTCAATTTGCATCTGCAAATGGTATGTGACTTAATGTAAAGAAGTGCAAGGAGTTAGTAGTTGACTTTCTTCATTATAAGCCTACAGAGTTATCCCCTTTGCCGGCCTTGCTGGCACTGTCATTGAGCGAGTGGAGTCGTACAAGATGCTAGGGGTATACATACAATGTATCTAGTAACCTAACTTGGAATGTCCACTGTGAATATATTTTCAAAAGGGCATCCAAACGTTTGTATGCCCTTAGGTTGCTTAGAAGGTCAGGGCTGCCTGCTGAAGATCTTATTCAAGTATATTGTAGTATTATAAGATCTGTACTTGAATATGCTGCCCCAGTGTGGGCCAATTTACCAGAATATTTATATAACTTAATTGAGTCAGTCCAGAAGAAAGCATTAAGAATAACATATCCTCACGCTGATACATCATGTGACATTGCTCTAAGCCAGTCGGGACTTCCGACACTCACGGACAGATGCATCGTATTATGTACAAAGTTTATTCCTAAGTTACGAACATGCAATTCAACTTGTAACTTAATACCCATGAGCCAAGATATCGCACATGGCTACAACCTGCGGTCTGGTAGCTCCAGACAACAGGGTGTCGCAGGGAAAACAGACAGGCTGAACAACTTTATCACCTATAAATATCAGTATGTGTAATTTATGTATAATTATTATTAATTATTATTGTATGCTTAATTTTGAGCTGACACCCATGTAATTTAGCACTTGCTACAATGTGGGTTAAATAAACGTATATATATACATACAGGAAAATATTTGGCTCAAGGTCATGACAATATGAACTGAGTGCAACGAGAGCCATACCAAATGACAGAGAGCCATATTTTTTCTCATTCAGCCCAACCTAATTCAGTCAATAAGTTTCTTCATTATATCACCACTTTCAAATGGCAAAGCTGAACAAGCAAAAGGTTGAGCAGGGCTGAACAGCTTTTTCAGGCATGCTCATGGCAAACATGTAAGGCCCCCATCACTATGTGGCCATATGGATCATATGATAAATATATTTATGTGGCAAATACAGTACTTGAGTATTTCTCTTAGTAATCTTCTAATTAGATAGAGGTTCAAGGGTTTGAATAAAATTTGTTTGTTAAAGTATCACTTCATGGTAATTAATTAATGTAAGCCAATGACGCAATTGTATACAATGCACATGTACAATGTACTGTATGTTCAGTTTATAATTTTTATCCCAGCATTTTTTGGTCACTAGTCAAATCTTTCTCACACTCACCTAAACATAAAATCCTAAGTCTAACACAAGAACGCTGTCACAAAAATTAAGCCAGTGCTGAATGAAACTACAATATATCAGTAATTTTAGAAACTCACCTGCCCATCACTCAGTTCTCCCAGGATACAACCAATTGCCCAGACGTCAACAGGCTTACCGTAAGAAGCACTGCAATGTTAACAACACACTACTAATATTAGCTACATGTAGTCAATGTAACAAAATTACAAATATAACATTTATTATAGATTGAAGTACATTATTATTTGACTGCATGTAGACTGAATGCTTCAAATAGCCAGCGAGCCAGCTAGCCAACTCTCCTGTTGTTTTGGGGGTCAGGTAGATCACTTTTATTACATAAAAAAATAATACTTCATCTCAATATCAATAGGAGCCCTAACAAAATAACAATTTATTATGATAAAAGGAAACTTATCATGCACGTCCATGATAATAAAACCTCTTTGCTGACTCCATTCTAACAATAGCCATATGGAGTAAATTACTTTGCCTGGTAATTCTTTGGACAACATCTCTTTTGAAAGCAAAATAGTTATTTAAAAATTGTGGAATCCCACTTACGACAGAAATCCCAATGCTCCCGCTGAAACAGCTTTGATTCAAGACTATACAACAAGAGAACTGACAAGCAGGCTGTGATTGAGATGGGAGAAATATTAGAATTTGCTCACCCTAGGAGAAGTTCTGGTGACCTGTACCACCTTGTAGCCACATAGTCTGTCAGCTGAGCACTGCCATTAGCTGCCATGTTTCTAGCAAAGCCTGTTATTTGAATAAAGCATAAGCAGGATTACAGAAACTTAATACAAAGAAACCTGTACAATCTGGTAATAATATATAAGCCTTGGAATATCAAAAATCCTTAGTCAGCAAGTGGTGCCTGGTAAATAATAATTATGACACATACAGTCCTACGCATCCTTTAATTCTTTGTAAAACCATTTACAAATATAATGTGATGGAGGCCATATGTATTTGACATGCGCAGGCTGGAAAAAGCTGACAGTCTAGCCCTGCTAGATTTTTTGCTTGTTGTTTTGTTATTTCAAAGTTATAGTCATATAATGGTAAAAAAACTTATTGACTGAGTTAGATCAGACGGAACAGGAAAATATTGATCTCTTGATCAACTTGTATGGACCAAGCACATGACCTTGAGCCAAATATTTTTCCCATCCATCCCTCCCACTCCATCATTAGGGACCTTTAGCAACCAGGACGGTGACGGCAGTGACGACGGGACTTAGAAAACTGTTTTCTCCCCAAATTTGGTGTTTACTATTTCCCTTGTTCGCCTTGAATTGTTTTTCACAACCAGATTTTCGAAAAATATAATGACTATTGAGTTCAGTTCACGCCGAACGAAAAATGATTTGATTTACTTTCTTACATTCGCGTTGTCTTTAAAACGTACAATTTGGAGTTTTCACGTTGTGTTTTTGCAGAGAACGGTGAAAATGTAGGCGACTGCGTGCATTTTCACGTGCAGTTATTGTATTTTGTAATTAAGGCTATTGTTTTATGCCATCGTCCTAGACATTGCCGTCGTGGTTGCTAAAGGTCCCTAATAACTACCTACATTGTACATGCAGTTGGTGACTATAATATGTAAGTTTAGTTGCATTGGCAACCATATCAGGTGCAACACCGAGCCCTGATATAATTTATAATTTATAATAGGAAGTCAAGTGAACTTTGATAATAAACAGTACATGGACCCATCTTCTGACTTACCAAAATCACAAAGTTTGAGGATATCATTTTTGCTAATGAGCAAGTTCTCTGGTTTGATATCTGATGAACAAAAGTACAAACTATCATTAAAACCAAGGAATGTTAACAATGATATACATTCTATGGTTCCAACCATTGGAAGAGGACGGCGGTGACCAACCACGAGGATGACCTTGGTCAACCGCAATCATCTGAGGATGACCGTGATTGACTGCAATCATCATAACACTAGCTGTTTCATTGCCAGTTTGCTCATTTGAGAACAACGTAACTCGTAACATGAACATTTGAGAACAATGCAATTCATATTATAACTTGAACATTTGAGAATGATCCCACAATGCAAATTAAACTTTCCTTGAAACTTGACAACGTAACTTTTAGAAGCATAATTTTGATAGAGCATAGTAGACCATGATTGACAGTTGACTACATTAAGTACAGTATTTAAGTCCTTAACTTTCCTTGAAATGTGACAATTAACATAACTTTTAGAAGAGAGAGAAAGTCATGTTTGATCAATGGTGATCGAGCATAGTCAACCGTAATCAATGGCAATCGATCGTAGTTGACCATGATTGATGGTGATTTAGCATAGTCATTTGATCGGTTGGTCGATCGATGCTTGAGCTGCTAGAATGGCCTACATGTATTATGCAATCTGGATGTTCTTGTCTCCAGGATCCAATTCAGAGGTGAGTGAGTACAAGTCAGAAGAGTATTACAAAGGAAACAGTGGCCTTGGGGATCAACTGTCAGTTTAGCTCCCGGTCTGAGCTGACAAGCAACCTTTGATTGACAACATAATTTGCATTTCAGCCAATCGCAAATTCCCATCCAGCAGCAGACAGACTACTGTCCAGAATACCTAACCCTCACCCCCTCCTACTAAATTTTGGCTCACTAACTGCATTACACTGCTCGGCCAAAATGGTGGTGGTTTTTGACCAGACTCCACAATCTTCTTGTGAAAAAAGAAAATGGACCCCCTGTTAAACAGCCTGAGCTTAATATTTATAAATGGAATTTTACAGTTATCATCATGAAACAATTGAAGAAAATACTTATAACTGTATTTGCCAGTTTACAGTTTAATTTACATGTGGATAAAACAAGGAGCTGAATGATATATTACATGAAATGAATTAATTTGTGATGTACAGTACTTTTACAGGAGTCATTTTAAACATTATCAACAAGGAGGGGTTGTTTGATAAGATTAGGGTCTGCTGATGTCCTGGCGCCAGTTGTCCAAAGAGTGCCATCCATTGGATAAATCCCTATCCATGGATAAGTATTAGCCAAACTACATTTAGCTTATTTTATTTTAATAGCATTTAGATCCATTCTTTGAACAACCACACCAGAACATAATGATCTAAATAAATGTAATTTAAAAGCTATTAATTAATTTATAAAATTTTGCAAATGGAGAAGGTATTTAGAAACACATTATTTATAGTTACAAATGTTTATGTTGTAGTTGAAATTGACCATTCAGTTCAATTTGACCATGGGTCAAAACAAACTAGTTCAATTTGACCTGGTCAATTCAAACTATATATACAGTCCCGCTCAAAAACTTTGCAACCGTCAGCGCCACCAGCGCCGCTAATTTTTTAGCGGCTGGGCGTTAGTGGTTTGGTGGCACTAACGGTAAAAACTGGTGGCTAGCCGTCGACGCCACTAGACGTTTGGTGGCTAGCCGTCGACGGCGCTAGACGTTTGGTGGCTAGCCGTCGACGCCACTAGACGTTTGGTGGCTAGCCGTCGACGCCACTAGACGTTTGGTGGCTAGCCGTCGACGGCTAGCCGTCAACGGCTCAAGACATTTGGCGGCTAACCGTTAGCAGTGCACGATTGAAAAAGTTTTCACTGCACTGTGCTGCGGTGTGAGTGAATGTAAACAAACTGAAGTCGAAAATTAGCATATTAACAATAATTGTAGTCGCATCGTGTCTGACAGAATCGAAGACATTTTTTTGGAAACTTCACAGATTTTCCCTGGAATAACTAAAGAAAATCACTTCAAAACCGTTCAGTAAAACTCGAACAGCGAACAGCTAACTTCCTGTTTCATTCTTCACGTGTTGTTTGAAACCGCTTTGCTGCGCAGACATTGGCTGGTTTTTGACACAACACTGGAGTGTCACGCCGTGAAGTTCGCGGGAAGTGCGACTGTAGTTTAATTCACCACACAACTACATGGACTCAACCTTTATGGAAAATGAAAAAGATGTACAATAAAATATTCTGGAGTTCTTTTATTAATGTGGATGCGTTTCTCAAAGGTCTCAAGAATTCTACGACACGGCCGTGAAGCGTGACATTTTCCACGAACTGATTTGAATAATCATCGTATTTATAGGCCGTCAGTTTTTGGCTTTAAAATCGCCTGGATCGCACCGGACATTTTCTACCTTCAGAATAAAATGTTTTGTAAGTTTTTATTTCATTTTCGTTTCATGTCTGAACAGTTTCACCTGATGCGGGAAATGCTTTGAGTCGATCTCTGCATGCCTAACAGTGAGAAGTTTTGGCTGTTTTCCAATTTGTTGTCAAATGAATGTTAATTGCCGTGAGATCACACTCAAATCATCTGGAGTTTTTAACTTCATCACTTTGTGATGAGTTAATAAAATACCCCACCTGCACAAATATTATTTTTCGGCAACCTGTAATGGGACGGTAAAGTTAGTTGAAGTTCAGTGGACTTCTACATTCAGTGGGCCATGCGCTGTGACTCGTGAGAGTCGATGAATCGAACTTATACGGCTGACTAGTAGACGTTAACCGTTTCAAAATTAACTACTCAAAACTCGGCTGCTGACACTAGATGGTAAATTTATTTTAGTTGAATACTTATTCCTTCAGTACTGCCACGGAAACCGATGAACTGACTAATAAAACAAACGTTTCAAAAGAAATTTCTCAAAACTCGGCCTTGACGAACATTTCAAAATCATTAAACTTCTCAAAATGCAAAATACTTCAAGTAAGCGCTTCAAAATAAACTTCTTGAAACGTCGGCGGCTCAACGATTTAGTGGCTAGCCGTTGGTGGCTCAGAGGTTTTGGTGGCTCAGAGGTTTTGGTGGCTAGCCGTTGGTGGCTCAGAACTTTTGGTGGCTAGCCGTCGACGGCGCTAGACGTTTGGTGGCTAGCCGTCGACGGCGCTAGACGTTTAGTGGTTTGGTGGCACTAACGGTAAAAGTTAGTGGCACTAGCGCCGCTAAAAACCGTTAGTGCCGTTTGGCGTTTAGTGGTGGTTGCAAACTTTTTGAGCGGGACTGTAGGTCAATTTGACCCAGTCAAAACAAACTAATTTAATTTGACTCAAACAAATTAGTGAGCACATATTTTGTTGACGGTTAGGGTTTTCTTTAATGTAGGGGTAGGATCTGGATTAGTTAATTCACATGATTATTGATTGTTTGAAGCAAACTAAAGCAAAAAAAAATTGAAGTTTCATGACAGATTCCATGTGGGTTACTACTTCATGTAAGTGTTGACTTGTTGACCCGAGAAGATCTGGGTTCTGGTTTAAGTTACTTATAATTATAATAAATATTGCTTCCAAATCAACAAGCGCTTGTGTGGCACAGTGTGTTAAGTCAGTGGAAAACTGGGTGTATCAAGACAGAGCTGCTGAGTTCAAATCCCTCTGAGTTCAGTACGTGGTATTACATCTGAAGGAAAGGTACATGTAAGTGTAAGTATTTGGGAGGGGAGAGAGAGGAGGGAAGGGATGGAAGGAAGGGAGGGGAGGTTGATTTTTTTTTAGAATCATTGGTAGCGAAACCTGGGTCAAATTGACCTAGGTTGAATTGACCTGGGTCAATTGAGGTTGGTTTGACCGGGTCAAATTGAACTAGTTGAATATGACTGATGGTCAAATTGAACTAGTTTGTTTAGACTCATGGGATCGCATGAACTGAATGGTCAATTTCAACTGCAACATTTACATGAATTACTGTTTGTTTGTGGTGTTTAATTAATCAAATCTAATTTGTTTACTCTTCCATAACCTACCTCTGTGAATTACATCATTAAGGTGACACCACTTAATTGCCTTCACCAGCTGGAAAATGTAATTCCTATTAAAAAAAAATGTTTTTAAATTAGACACTGTCTCCATGTTATTATAGTCAAAAGAAAAGAAATTAAAGTTAACAATGGAATTATAAGTGTCTAATGATGTATATTAATTTGTCTACAACCTAATTCACAAGTTAAACAACATCACTCTACATTAATTAATGTAATTATTGTCTTAATACATGTCACAGTCAGAAAAATCATAAAAGCATTAAATAAAACAACCAGGGGTTTTATTATTAATTGAGGAACAAGTTGGAAAATGTATGACAGGGCCGGGATCGAGGAACCATCATATTCTAGCACGATAGCCGGCGCTTACGTGAAACACAACACAGCCAGCATTTCTGAACACCTCCCCCCCCCCCCCACTTCATACCAATCACTACATACTGTATCAACCCTTTACCGACCACTAACCAACAGCTTGAACCAACCAATTATCAACCACATATTTATGGTGCAACTAATGTACCCATATCTCAGCTGATTTCCCAATATGAAAAGCACTGTTTTGGAGTCTCAAATTTGTACACAGTCAGACTGTAAACAACTCACCTGACTCTGTGTGTTGGAACCCCATTAGGCATTTCCTCAAGAAGTTCTAGCATATTCTGAAGAGCAGAGTTACAGACAAACAAAATGTTGAGATAATCTATTTGATACAATGTATATTAACATTATTCTACACTGCTTTAATTTAAAGTTCAATGTGCTGCCATGCAGTTGATACTTAGACAATGAAAATATTGGTTATTGTGCCTCTAAATATAACATTGTGGTCATGCAGGACAGAATTCTCTACTGGCTGCATGCGCTAGTTAATCTCTTACCCTTCAGCATGCAGGTGCCTGAGAGACTACAACAGTTTTTTTTGCACAACAAGTTGTTTCTATTGCTCCCCTCATGTCCGAGCATTAATATATTTTAACTAATTGTTAATATGTATTACCAGATTAGATTTACATATTAGACATTTATGTACAACATGCAGTATATACATGTAGTCTCATCTTTTTACTAGTATAATTATCTTAACTTTGTAAATTATATATTTATTCTTATTTAATTCTTATTAATTTTGCTATAGACCCATTCGAAAAATGGCGTCCAATTTAAAAAGCTATTGTCCTGGTAACGTGAACACAAGGCTAGTCAGTCCACACAAAAGCTTTTGAACGTGTAAGCGAGGTTAGTCAGTCCTAAACAATAGTTAATTAAATTGGACGCCATTTTTCGAATGGGTCTATAGTGTCCCCAATTTAAATAGCAGAAATGCCAGACACTTTGATAAATTAAGTTTTTTGTATTATTGTATATTTATTTGTAAGGCAAGGCCAACATAGAACTGACCTTTTCTACATATTCAAAGACCAGATATAGTTTCCCTCTTCGTCTAAACGCTTCTCTGTAAAAAAATATTAAAGTAGCAAAATAAATGCAATGATTGCTCAAAACTCACTGTAGCTGTACTTGCAATAATTATTACAACATTTACAAATTGAACACAAATTATTAATAATATGAATTCATGATCTAACCTTAGTTCAACAATGTTCTCTTGCTTCAGCATACGAAGGACCCTGAGTTCCCTGAGTGTTGTTCTCTTGACATCCTCATTGTCTGGTACACAAATATTCATGCAACGATAAAAAATAAAGGTTGCAATATTTATTGAGGAACAGTTGCAAAATGTAAGATAGGGGGTAGAGATATCAAATTATCTTGTTTATTTAATAGCCACCATATTTTACCACAAAAGCCGGTGCTTACGTGAACCACAGCTGGCATTTCCAACCCCCGCCAGCTTCTAATGAAACCCTGTTATTACACAATCATATACAATGTAGTTGACTGTGTAATATGGCAGGGTATTTTTACGAGTCAGTTTTATTTTTTTGGAGCTGGAAAGGTAAAAATTATACACTTTTCCAAACAATGTACCTTGATCAGCTCTGGAGCAGGTTCAGTTAGCCCTGCCTCTTTTAATTTATTACATTACTGCGTGCATGATTGGATACAATGCTGTCTGCTGAAGAAACTAACACAGCCACCATCCCATATACTGAGATGATTACAATCACTTTTTTAAAGAATAAACTTCACTTCACCTCACCATTGCATGGCTCTGGTTTACATTTTTAACACCTGTTTCACTCATTTTTAACTTGTGGATGCACGCAAGCGCAGAAGGAGTTATTAGGGTCAGTGGGGTTGAGCTAAGTTATTCATTGTTTTATGGTGTGTACTTCGTTTATTTCTGTGCACATCGGGGACTCTCTGTTGGCTGTCCGAATAATAGTGTTTGATTTTCCGAAGATATATTGACGGAGTTTTATGGTACCGTATTTGACCGCGTACAAGCCGCACCCTGCGTATAAGCCGCACCCCCACTTTTTGGTTTCAATCTAACCTCAAGTTCAAATTGAAAACTTCAATGAAATATACCGCGTATAAGGCGCACCCCGAGTTTAGAACATCACAGCAAAAGATATTATCTGAGTTTCTCTCAAAACAGTTATCGCTGCTGACTTTTTGCTGTGGTATCAAGTTGATTTATAGTATAAAGTGCGACTTCATTTCGACATTTGAAACCACTGAATTTAATTGTGTTCGACACGGCAGTAGCACAGTGTTTTAAACGGGCCTAAGACAAACGTGAACACTTCAAATAAACTTCTCGAAATGGTGATCAGAATATATCTGAAGAAACCGTAATTTTAATTGCTCAATCAGTAAACAAAATGAGTAATTCTACGTAACTTTTTGCTAAAGCGTAATTCAAACTATCTAAATTCACAAAGAATGTTCAAGGAAAATGCTTACCTGTTATTGCGTTCGACGAAGGAGAACGCATACTAATCTTGCAGTGGACTCCCTGTGGTCATGTGTGGGCTACCTGTGCTTCCCCAGGCGAAAGAAATCGAGATTTGTGTATGTCCGTCCGTCGTCATGTCATCATGTTTGTACTTTTTAGAATAAATTATCTCGGCCGGGGAACTGGTAACCACACGTACACGATGCGAGCGGCCATTTTGGTGAATGCCATCATGATTCATGGCTTCTGTTTTGTTTCGCGATCGGTTAGTTACTTGCCTTATTTTCCGACAATGCAATGCAAATTATGATGTTTCAAAGGTTCGCAAGTACAATTGAGCAAAGCCTGAGGAACGTGTGTAGTACATCTGGAGGACCTTGAACATTCAACTCGGCCATAATTATTTATTTATGCTGAACCCGAGTGAATGTGCGATCGAAAAATATGCTATTGGCTTGCTGTGCTGTTCGGTTTGCCGATACCAAAACTGCAAATGGTCAAGATGCTATAAATCATAGCTGAAGGCTGAAGAGAAATACATGGATATGAATATTTCAGTGAGTTGTGAAGCTTTTTTAATACTACGCGTGTACATCGTGGTGGTTTAAGAATTAAGTCGAACATGGTCCTCCTGTTACGACACCAGCGAAGTTGAACTCACCATAATTTGTAAACAACCGAGTGAATTCTGTTGGCTTGCTCGCTGTACTGGATTCTGCTTTTCGCTGTACATACAGATACCGAAACTACAAACAGTAAGATGATCTGGCTGAAGAGAAACAAGGTCCGAGTTTTCTAGATACCCTTAATCGCCGTATCTTGTGTGAGTTGCGACACTGTGTACATCTTGGTTATACAAATTAACGGATTCAAATTAACACTACATTCAGACAGAGAGTTAATCTATACCGACACTTTGATATGCCAAGGAACTGGAATATCAACACAGTACAAGGTGAGGGAAATTTAAAGAACTGACTTAATTGCTGTGTTCAATTAATCTACACTGAATTTCTAACGGACCTGAAACAAGGCTGATCAAAGCCAGGACATTGACCATAAATTATTCTGGAACTAATGATGGCGCTCAATATTCTGCAGCCAACCTTGTTCTCACTTGAAAAATACCCGGGAAACATAATGTGAATGATCTGAATCGAAGGAACTGCATGGGCTGTAATATATACACATGCACATATAGTTTATGTTCTAGGAACTGGAATTCAGTTTATACACATCTAAATAGTAATATTTATTTATACGTACTTTATATGAATGTCTTTATGTATCCTGTAATATACTGTATTTCATAAAATTATATCTTGTAATATAGTGTCCCCAATTATAGCTTTACAGCTAAATACTATTGACACTCAAATAAAGTTCATGTATGCATGTATGTATTTAAATGTATGTAGCTATAGCCTGGGTTGATTTGTGTTCTACACTAACATCAATTATATTATTGCTTTACACTGTATACCACACAGCAAAATGTGCTACTAATTCTCAAATCAATGCCATAACCATATAAAACACACATGTATACAATTATATCCCCATAAGCATCGCATCCAATGATTTAATGTTACACAAAGATAATTACAGTTTTATACCCAGATGCATCCCCTTGTATATTAACATATAAGTCAAGACATCAAAATTTTCACATTAGTTAAAAAACAAGAACTTTCAATCAGGATTTATTACGTACACCGTCCACATCATTGCAGCAAGTTTTCAGCTTTTCTGACTGTTACCACAGTGCTTTCTCTTTCAAAAAATATGTCGAACGCACTTTGATAATCTCTGATTACTTCTAGTACTATAATAATTGATTTCATCGGTTTTATACGTGGTTTAAGATAGATATACATGGTCCAAAAAAGGCTCGGGAAAGTTTCAAAAATATTTATATGGAATGTTTGGCTTACTGACCGTGCAAATGTGAGCCGATCGTAATATGCTAATTTCATCTTGTGCATTTGTTGACATCATGAATTGACGTAGATTCAGAATTCTCACTCGATCCTGCTCAGTTAAGCTTGGTAGAATATTCAAAACATGTCTCTGTTGAACAAGTTTTATAAAATCTTTTAAAAGTTATGTTTTTTAGATTGTTAGGATCTTAAAACTATTCTACTGTAAATTAAGCAATTAAAACACCCGAGATAGACAAGATTGCACCATTCTTGCGAGTCATGTCGGTTTCTGTCTCCCGGTACTGTGTAGTCTCGTGGGAAAATGTCTCTGGAACGTTAAAATGTCAGAGTATTGGATTTATTGATCACAAGTCAAATCAAACAAACTCAAAGAAATAAGCATTCCATCTTATGGAACAATGTCCGTTATAAGACAAAAACTTACAGATTAACACGGTTTTCCGTCTTAGGGAACAGGTCTTTAGAAGGCAGTGAAGCGTTCGGATCAAAACTGCAGTAAGCGTGATCAATGAATAATTAAAGCAAGAAGTTAGATTTTTCAACGAATGTTTTATAGCAAATCACGTTTGTTTACTCGAACTTAAATCTGAAAAAGCCCGCTTATAAGCCGCACCCGGACTTCAGGGAGGAATTTTTTTACTTTTTTTCAAAATGAAAACGAAAATACCCCGCGGCTTATACGCGGTCAAATACGGTATGCGTCCAAATTTGGTCATGCTGGAGAAGATGTATTGACGGTGCCCTTCTGATGTCAGACACTTCAAACCTGGACAGACATGGTAGTGGGTCCCTATCAATCACTTAGTGGTGATGACGTAACAATGACGTCATTGGTCACGTGATTTTAAGGACATGCCCATATCTCCCTCATTTCTAATGCCAGCTGGCTCAAATCTGGACAGACATGGTAGTGGGTCCCTATCAAGCACCTAGTGGTGTCGACGTAACAATGACGTCATTGGTCACATGATTTTAAGTACATGCCTATATCTCCCTCATTTCCAATGCCAGACAGTTCAAACTTGGACATGCATGGTATTGCCAGGGTTCCCACAAATCACTTAGTGGTGACCACATAACAATGACATCATCGTTACGTGATTTATGATACATGCCCATATCTCCCTCATTTTTAATGCCAGCCGGCTCATACCTGGACAGACATGACAGTGGTTCCCTATCAATCACCTAGTATTCATGACGTAATGATGACATCATCGGTCACATGATTTTAAGTACATGCCCATTTCTCCTTCATTTCTACTGTGAGTCAGACAGTTCAAACTTGGACAAGCATTGGGTCCCCACAAATCACTTAGTGGCAATGACGTAATGATGACGTCATTGGTCACGTCATATTAAGTACATGCCCATATCGCCCTCATTTCTAATGCCAGACAGTTCAAACTTGGACAGGCATGGTATTGGGTCCCCACAAATCACTTAGTGGCGATGACATAATAATGACGTCATCGGTCACATGATTTTTGGTATATGACCTTCCACGAGTTGCCCTTATTTTTATTAACACATGACTAATAGTACCTTTTGTGGAGTGAGGGGGTGTAAAAAATTGGCAACCAAAAAAAGTTAATTTTAAGCCCTGATGTAAATGGGTCTTAATTTAGACAACAGGGACTATAACACACTGCAATATGAAAACAAACATTCCAACTTACGAATCCTAGCATATCCACATCATTTTCTTCATTCAAAAGACTTCAACTTCAAAACTAGTCCACCAAATTTGCAGGCCTATTAACTGGATTGAAGCTCGAGCAAGTTGAAATGCTATTGTCTTGTAGGCAACACTGGTTGGCTCAGACAAATACAATGCACCTGCACCTGCAGGGCTGGAAATTGCAACTGATATGGTCGCAAATGCAACTATAATTTTTCGTTTTGCAAATAGTAGTTTTCATCCAGTCGCAAAATTGTGACTGAATCACTACTGCAAGTATAATGAAAACATATGTTTCTCTTGATTAAGAATGAGGTTTTCAAAATATCACTCAAAATCCTTCCTTAAACTATTAAATACATTGTTCATTCTTGAGCAAAACTGGCCATCATTACAGTGGTGGTACATTAAAAAGAAGTATTGCTGCATGGTGCAATATTTTATGGTTACACTGCTGAACTATCCCGCACCTGAGTGATATTATTTTCTGTTCAAACTGCATTGCAGACACAGTTTTTATTTTGCAACTAAATTTTCTTAACTAGTGGCAATTTTTTGCAACTAAAATTTCCAGTTTTGACACTATTTTTTTTATCTTAAGTTGCAAAAATATGACCAGACTTTTTTTTTATTTCCAGCCCTAACCTGTAAGTTGGAATGCTTTGCTTTCATTCTGCAATGTGATTGGTTCTCATTGTCTAAGTGACGCACAGTTAAACTTACTTAAATATGTAGTACATTATACAGATAATTATGAGCTCCAGCATTTAACAAGGGTTTTTCACCAGGGTCCAATTGTTCAAAGGGTAGATAACACTAAATCCACTGGATAAATCCTTATCCAGTGGATAAGCATATTAAAACTATAGCTTATTTTATCCACTGGATAAGGAATATTTATCCAGTGGATAAAGTTATCCACCCTTTGAACAACCAGGCCCAGTACTGTAAGAAATATCACTGTCAGTGATAACTGAAAGCACATGAAAAGACACAACAATTTTCCGGGGTTCGAATGGTAGTCAAGCCACTCTAGATAGCAACCAGCAGATAACTATTCCAGGTTCCCCAACACTAATTATATTCTAAGAAACATTTATATACTTCCTCATATTGATATATTTGAGTGTAAATAAATGCATTGTTGATTTCCACTAGCTGTTAGGATAGTACATGTACATGTATATAGTTGCCTGTTCTTTTGTTTGAAAGCACAAGACTCATGAATATGATGGTACATGCTTCGTGGTATAGTGTTTCATTCCATATAGTCTCCCTGCATAATCATTTTCTCTACTGTTTTACAGTATTATGCAGGGAGACTACAGTATATGGAACAAAACACTACCATGAAGTATATACCCATATGATTGTCTTTTTGCCACTAGTATTATTGGCCACCTGTCCATTTGGCAAATAAATACAGGGAACCCTGAAATTTACATGCATGTTAGTTATCACGTTTCACCCAATCAGCCATTAAATTTTAGCATATCACTTCTCAATTTTATTTTTAATAATACAGAGATGTAGAGATCAATAAATTCAATCTCTGAATGAAGATTTTCTATTTCTCTATTTTTTTACTGACCTTCACTGTCTTTGAACTTCTTGATGGCAACAATTTCATTATTCTCCTAGACAGAAGAAAAATATTATGCAGATATGTACCATGTACATGGTATATAATTATATTACATGTATTTTATTTTATTACATGCACTACATTTGTGACTGCTATGTTGATGCAGAATCAACCTACACTGTACATTGTATAAAACTGCTTGATATTTTTTCTGATAAAACAAAACCAACCCCACATAAAAAATATTATCCAAAATAGTATAAGAAAACTGTTTGGGTTAACTGTGGTGAGAAGAGGGAATAAATAGTTAACTAATTTAGTTAAATTTATCTAAATCAAAAGTATTTGAGCTTTTAGTTACTAAATAGATATGTTAATGATTTTGGCTTTGTTAAAACATCAGTGGCACTGTAAATGCTCTAGTATCTTTGAATGGTCATATTTGTCACTTGAAATCAAATGCTGACTTTGTTTTATGACCATTTTAGGTCACTATCTTAAGAGTAGTTACATGTAATATAACCACTTACATATACATGTAGGATGGTTCAGTTTTGAGTTCAAGCCTAGCTGTAATAATGTTTTGATTGGACTTCCTAGTGCAGACCCAGGGAGGGAGGGTTTCGGTGGGTAATACACTGAACTTCCCCTCTCTTGCTCACTTACAAAAGACAACAAAGAGATTACCAAATATTTTGGTGCTTGTGTATATCGAACCCCCCTTCCAAACTCCCTCACACAGAATCCTAGATCTGGCCCAGACTTCTGAACTCTGCATGACCCCAACATTACGTAATCAACATTATGTAATCAACAAAATGTTTGATTATCGTTTAGAAACTTCAACATTACTTTTCAATGCCAATTCATTATTTTCTTTGCATTACAATGTATATAGTCTGGTACGACTAAAAAATTTCCAAGCTTCAAGGTGTGACAGTCAGGATAAACACTTTAAATAATGACTCAGGTCCTGAGGGAAACAAATAGTTTTGATTCCTGAGAGATCTCTATTTGTTACACATGACATTAAATTGATGGAAACATCAAGATTTGAGGAAAACAACTCACTGGTTTCCTGAGGGTTCAGTATAACTAAGCAATTTGTTATATATAGCCTAAGAACAGGTCTTCTGATATTTCGTGCGGGTGCGGGCCCGCAAAATTTAGGTAAATCCTGCGTAATTTGCCAGAATTTTGCAAAAAGTCCGTGAAATCGTGCGGAATTTGCCAGGAATTTTGCAAAATACATACCATTGAACTACAATAAACGCTTGTCACAGTTATTGAGGTCATTTTTATGCCATAAAGTCCAAATGTGTCAGGAAATTGCATTCAAAACCGATTCAAAATCAATCCAGTACGTTGCCGCGACAAAAAACTGCAAGGCGTTCCAAGTGTAATACCGCGGAGACCTGGGCGCTAAAAGCGATACTGCAAGGCGTTCCAAGATTGGATTACCGCGGAGAACTGATTTAAAACTCAGCAATGTAGTATTTCTCAAGTATGTAGTCTTTACCGCATGCGGCGGCTTTAAAGTTTCAAAAGTATGGAGAAGTTTCTGACCAAAAAGAAGGACAGCTACACTGCCCTGAAGACCAAAGCATATGATCGGTTACGAAGCTATCCCAAAGGAACTCTTCACGTCGACGATGGCCTCCTATTCTGCTCAACGTGCAACACTGTGTTGGACCACACGAGGAAGTCGACTATTGACAAACACTTTGAATCAGTGACACACGTTCAAAGATCGAGAAGCGATAAAAGCAAAGCCGCTGGCAAGCAGCAAACCCTGAAAACCTCTTAACGTCAAAACAACTGCCCAGGTATATTTTTTAGACCAATATTTCCCTTGTTTTAAAAAGGCTTATCAGCAATTTTTATTGCTATGTTTCTACTTACACATTTTAGTACGACGCATGTTGTATAGGTTGGGTTATTTTTTTAACGTGAGAACGTAATGTTATTTGACGTTTTCAGACCGAATAGTAGAAGAACGTGAAAGTATGCTGCTTTTCTATTTGCAACCTGTTGATGTAAATGATCAATAGAAGGAATCAATAAATACATGTTTTTGAAAACTGCGTGTAGTCATTTTCGGCTGAAGCGGCAATTTTTACATTTGTAGAGCAACGACTGTTTCTGCTGAATATAGATTGCATTCGTTTCCCGTAAAATTAACTTTTTACACGCAAAATGTGTATCACAAAAGCGCCAATATTCTATACTATAGATACGTTCGCAAAAATAGCAAAAGAACGCCGAGAAAAGTTTATTTTCGCAAAATGAAGCACCGAAAATTTTCAAGAAATTCCCGCGAAATCGCCGATTTTTTCTGCGAAATTCCCGCGAAATACACCTTAAAATCCCGCTAAATTAGGAATTTTTTTCCGCGAAATATCAGAAGGCCGGTAAGAAATATTATTGTAAAAAAAGGAAAACCAAAAATGTTTTGAAAGACTGCATGGCATTTACCTGTTAGCAGAGACCTATTCGAGAGAATTAAGGGAGGCCTCTGCCGGTGTATGATGCTTTCTTTGCTGTGCATGCGTTGGGTTACCTAGCAACCCTTGACTTTGACGTGGGCTCGAAAAGTGTAAGCGATGTGCATTACGCATTTTAAAAACTTGTTTGGTTCGACTCCACAGTTGACTGGACGGTGGTATATCAAAGAAAGCATTGTACACCAGCAGAGGTCTCTTCCCTTTCTCTCTCTCGATCGCCATGGGAAGGAAGAGATCTCTGCTAGCAGGGAAGCATGACATTACCAAAATATAGGACATCACGCCACCACATGTTACACTCTGATCATGTGTGCAGCAGGCAACAATGCACTAGCTGTTATCCTCTGACGTCAGAGTTTTCAAAAATGTACCTTAGTGGTAGTAGTTTGTTTGTTATCAGTCATGTACATTGTAACCAAATCAACCAATGAGGGTGCATGTTATACCTTGAAAATTACAGCTATTTACATGTAACAACAGTATTTTTTAATGTACTCTACATTGTATAGTTATATGGTTTGCAAGTAGATAGAAACAATACTCTAGTTTAGTATTTGAAAATTACCACTGAATGAAGGACTACAGACGCATGTATGCAGGGTTAGCCTCATTCTGAAGTTAAACATTCATAGATACCAGCAAGAAAGGTGGGCTATTCACAACTCTATGTATTGTCATAGTTTCGCGTTTTGCACCTTCTTGCTGGTATTTAGGAATGTTTTACTTCAGAATGAGACTAACCCTGCATACATACATCTATTAATAGTCATTGCATTCAGCGGTAATTTTCGAATACGAAACTGGAGTATTTGTAGAATGATACAATTCATGCATAAACTGGGTCAGTCACTCGGGCAAAACAAAATCAATGTTAGGAGTCTGGGACCAAGTAATACCTGGTTACTAAGTCAGCTTGAACCATGTGTTCCTCAAATTCTTTTTCCTCTACTAGTTGTGGATTGATAATTAATTTACACGAGAAAAGCAAGAATCAAAGTAAAATATAGAGAGCTCTGTAAAAGTGGGGCAGTTATCACAGGAAAATTTTGCAAAATACATTCATGGGATTTAAAATGGGAAAATCACTATTTCCCACTGTAAATTCCATTCTCGTGATAATTCCCATTTTCTCATAGATAGGTTTGAGAATGAGAAATTTGCAATTTCACACTCTCTTGTTACCCATGAATGTATGCTCCAAAGCCCATTAATGGATTTGAATTAATACATGTTAATGCAAAGTGTTTGGTTTTTCCAAGATTCACATGGGTGGGATCTTAATTCCCATGTTTGCATGAATGATTTTCTGCAAAAATTTCCTGTGCGTGACATTAATTCTTACATTGTTTTTTTTTTACTTTTCCATAAAATTCGGTTAGTCTAATGTATAGAACGGTTTTCGATTGAGTGTCGAAATTAGCAACAAGTGATTGCTTTGGTTTTGCATTTGCTTAGCTTTTCTAAATTTGGTTGTCAGAAATGTTTTCCAGTTTTCCAATCAAGTTCCGAACTAAAACCAAATGCAATTACGCAATCAGGTTTTGTTTTAGCGACAGCATTAACGGCTGTGTTTACTTTGCCTCGTGATTGGTTCAAGTAAAACCAATTGTGAATTACCTCAGTTCATGATTGGTTCAGTTGTGTTTTCACTTGCCCTGTAATTGGCTAAAAACTTTGGTTTTGGTTTTACTACACTCAACTGAAAACCACTCTATGCAGGTACAACTGTTTACCAGTACTTACTGGACAGTTAATACTCACACTTTTGCCAGTTAGTATATATTAAACTGCAGAATAGTCATTAGGGCCATTTATATGAGCAAAAATAAGATGTGTCTTACATAAGATGCAAATTAACTGCTCGTATAAATAGCACAAAGACATGAACCCATTTATATGTATCCTTCACATATTACGTAAGACACAAACGTATAAATGGTCCAATGTACATCTTATGTATAAACGCCCCTATTGTCTACAGGCTCAAAAAATTATTTGCCCAAAATGTTATTTTTAAATATCTGATTTGGGCAGGTAAAATGTCTCACAGAGTAGGCAAAATCTGCCCTAATGGCAATGTCCTGACTAAAGGAGACTATATAGATTACAGTACACACACAAATTGCACTCAAAGAACAGTATATACAAATACATGTATATACAAAATAATGTAAGATCAGGAAACATTTAAAAACAGGAAGCGTCGAGCTTGTTTTTAATCTATTTTCGGTAAAAATCATTAAGCCTAATCTGTTAAATTTGTAGATGCAGTTTTTGGGGGTGAGGTTAACTTTACAATTGAAATTTCTTTGTCAGAAATACCACGCAAATATTTCTAATTAATTTCCTTCACAAAGAAATTTCCGGAAACCATGCAAAGTTGTCTTTATTTTCGACACAGAAAGTATACGTTTGTATAGAAATGTTTTTTTATAGCTTTTGGTACGATTTTTATGTGGATATCATCATTTCGTAGGATTTGATCTTCTGGCAAGCACTGTATAAATCCAAAACCTACTACGATCACACAAGTTGTTGACATTTCACGTTAGTTTGATCGGAAGATGATGAAAATTCGTTGTCAAAACGACGGCGAACCACAAATCCTTCCCGTTATACGAATTACACTTACAGTACGGATAATTAACAACCTAGTATCCTAGGGATTTGCATTGTCTATCAGAATCATGTAATCGATAAACGCGAAGTGTTTTGTGTGTGATCCGAATAACATGCAACTGCACCCAAAAACTTGTCAACAACTCAAATAAACATTTTTCTTCCCTTCAAAAAACGATTATCAACCCTTTATTCATGTTACCTTGTGGCGACATTTCATGACGACTCCATAGGCACCTAGAAAACATAAATAACACAGCGACATTATATTTTATCATGATTCTAAAATAGGCTCTCAAAGTGTCCATAAACGATGATTATTTGAGTTTATTCACTTTCTACACAAACGGATTTCAAACTTTCTGGCGGGTTTATTTGGCGTTTATTTTATAGCGTTTGATCATGAGCACTCAGTTATTGCAGATAAATGGACCTTTGTTTACCTTCGCCTACAACTCCTAGAACTTCGTATTTATTCATCGGGGTCCTTGTTCATCGTCTTGACCCGGTCTTGAGAAGTCGCCAACACAGTTTACAGATCGACTGTTAGTTTTCTCCAAGTTTTTAAGCGGCGCGACTCCCGCGAGTAGTGTGGTCCCAACAACACGACGACGACATGCTTGATGTTTTCAAGTTGCCTCAGTATGCGAAAAATCCGATTACTTTCCTGCCGGTTTGTGGCGAACACTTGATACAGACGATTATTAATTCACATGATAACAGTAATTAGTGGATCTTAGTTAAAATGCAGGAAATCACATATCAAGTGCCTCTCTCGTCCTCGTTGGTTTCCATCACGATATTTCTTCCCACAGGCGCTTATGTTTTGGCCCATGTGGCTTCGCGCGCCCTGTGGTGATGACGGCGTCCCGTAGTCCCGTACTAGATCTAGCCGACTACCCGTGTTGATCCCGTAATGTGTCGAATCAGGGCCGGTCTGTTCAAAGCCAGATTAGTGTTAATCCCGTATTAACTCTTGGTTGTCATGGAAATTATCCCTGGATTAGCTTTGAACAACCCGGCCCAGGGCTCGACTCGGTTGTTCAAAATAACTTTATCCAGCGGATAAATCCTATCCAGTGGATAAAATAAGCTAGTTTGGTTAATACTTATCCACTGGATAAGGATTTAGCCGCTGAATAAAGTTATCCACCCTTTGAACAACCGGTCCCTGGCCGGTGTCTTTTTAAGTTTTTCTAAAGAACATAACGAATCTTTCTGAAGTGCGTGCGGGTAAGAAAGCATTTCTGGTGTCTTGTGGTTTTTAGCCCGGATGTCAAAACATTTTAATTTTCTGTTTTTAAAGCAGCACTAGTGTTACAGTCAGGAAGCCATCGATAGACATACTTTTTCACTCGGCATCAACTCATCAACAACAATAGTCTGTTATGATTTTTTTAAATGTTCAATTTGGTATACTAGAACAGTTTTGAATATTTTATGATGACGTGCAATCTGGTGCTACAGTAATATAGGTAATCCTGGTATTCATAATTTGCTTCATATAAATTTATAATATTTGTCACAATAAAATGTGTATATATATATTAACGTAATCTCTTTTTAAATATTTTTTTTCTCACTGATCGCAGATTTTGGGGTATAATACCCCAGATTTTAATTCTTTAAAGGTTATGAATCTCTACCTATTAGAGAATTGTGTAATCATAGTATATATATATAAACATTTTGCTACACATTGTACCTATTTTTAATACAGTGGAACGTTAACCTCGATATAACGATACTCGATATAACGATGTTCCCGGTATAACGATCAACATTTGACAGCCCGGCAAATGTTACAGTAAATGTATGGAGAAAACTCCCGATATAACGATATTCGATATAACGATATTCTCGATATAACGATCACAATCTGGCAGCCCAAAGGTAAAATTTACCCTGATATAACGATAAAATCAATCATCGCGCGATGAAAAAGGAGGCTTAACACTTGAAAATATGTGACAATACTTTAATCATTGCATAAGGACTGTAATGTGTCTGTCAACAGCTTGTTACGATAGGGATTACACAGTAATCGCAGTACATCGCCGGTAGCTAGCTATAAAGCCGCTTTATCCTCTTTGTCTTTAATCAATGGAACTCAGAAATGAACATCATGAACACTTATTTCAAATGTTTAAGTTTTGTTATGCGTGCACACACAACAGTAAAAGTACACAGCATTACTAATCGAAGTTTATCAAAATTAATAGTCATATGCGTGAACTCAAAAAGGAACATTATATGGACAATGATCAAGTCGTTTTTCAAATGTTAAAGTTTTATAGTTTTACACTAAGTGTGTACACACAATACTGAAGTTTATCCTTGGAAAGATGGAAACCAAGTGTTGTACTTTACAAATCGTTTAGTAACAATGTGCAATAATAAATTACACAAAGAAATCAATGAAAAATCAATTATTAACAATACCCCGATATAACGATATTTTTGGCTCTTTTACCGAAAAATCGTTATATCGGGAATTCGTTCAGTTACGATCTCCCGATATAACGATCTAATTCGTCGGTCCCTTGGCACATCGTTATATCGAGGTTCCACTGTAGTGCAATAATAGTATATCAAGCCAATTTTAGAGAGTTACGTGTTTTAATTAACATATTACAACAACTTCATTTCGATAGAAGGTTGTGCACAGTATAAAATCGTTATGAGTACAGTCGAACGTCTACTCTCACTTCATGGGTCAGTCATGTCGCATAAGCGGCGAATCTCCCCGGGGGAGGGGGGTACTCCTGTTTATGACGTAATATATATGTGCGGGGTGGGTCAACTAAGGTTTGTACCTAATTTGCGCTGTCAGTCTTTAGGCAGTCAGTTTTTTTTTAAATTGGCTGAAGTTACTATAGTTCTCAGTTCTCGGAAAGAGAGAGTTTTGGTCAGGGTTCGTTTTTACAGAAAGTATAGGGCAATCAGGGCCGTCAGGGTTTGAACCTCCAGTGACCGCACATACGGCCCTATAAGCGATGTAGGTACACTAATTAGCCTTTTCTCCTTGTCTGCATTCAACATCAGCAGAAATATCGACGACGGAATTGATCATTTCCGGCCTTGAATCTCGCCGATATTTCTGCTAATATTGAATGCAGACAAGGAGAAAATTAGTGTACCTACATCGCTATTGGTTAAAATTAAGTGAGGATAGAAAAGTTCGTCATATACAAATTTGCATTGTATTTTCCCGCCTAATTTTTCGCAACGGTGGTTTCTATGGCAACGGTATCACTTATGGGTTTAAGCAACCAGTTTCTACAATTCTGTAAAGTTTTATGATATTTTACTTGAAAGATGGTCAAGAAAACACGAAGAAAGGATTTTGCCTCGTTTTCATGTTCAATCCAAGTGGCTTAGGATGCGTTCTATTGACCGTATTCTGGAATAAGAATAAACAGAATGATCACTACAAATCGCTTATACTGGATTCTTTTAGCTACTGGAATACTAATTGTATTCTGAATATCATATGTCAGCAAGCATTTGTAGCTTACAGTGTAAATTGTACCTCAACCAGTGATTTCCAGAGACTATTCCATCTATACCTATTCCGGAATACGGTCAATCGAACGCACCCTTGATACTGACTCGATTATGAATTTATATAAGTACCCCCCGGGGGAGGGGGGGGGTGGGGGGGGGGGGTGGGGGGGTAGAAACCTACTTTTAGGGGAAGCTCGCTAAGTAGATCGAGGAAGAAACGAAGATTTTAAAATTTAGTCGTTATTTATTCTGTAGGGGCGATCTAATCTTTTTATTACGTTCACTGAATTTCTAACGGGACTTGAAACAACCATAAGAGGCTGATCAAAGCCAGGATCCGGCTACGCCACAGATCGAATTTCAATTTAGAGCTAGCGTTTTTGTGGAGGGAGGAAAACCACGGTGAACCCGGGGGAAAACGCTCGAAGCAAGGGCAAACCCAACTCACATATGGCTCCGATCCACGTTCGGAGATCGATCGAACCTGGGCCACAGAGGTGAGAGGTGAAGCGCTTAACCACTGCGCATGCGCCACCCCGGCTCTCCCTCGTCAAACGATGACAAATGAATCTGTTTGATTTGTTTACGACTATAAGGCAACACCATGAACCTACCATCCGCTTCGGGGCAGGAATCGCTGGAAATATGGTCCGCACGATCGAACTGCACCATCGTACAAAGAAATACTTACGGCGGTGTTTTCACCAAATACCATCAGTTCAGTAGTTATAGTTGTTACTTTTTGCAGGGAATTGTTATAGCCTACGTGACCTTTCAAACCCCAATCATTTTCCCCTCAATCGTGGAAGTAAAGTTAATTATGTTGTGGTGGGGATACCAAACTCCCTGCAATTTAAAGCATATAGTGTGACCACGTCATGTACCACGTCATGTACCACGTCAATAGTACAAATTTGAATTTGCTTTCGGAGTAAAGTGAATATTTACAAGGCGTTACTGGTTTAGGAACTACCAAGCAGAGGAAAACTGGATTGAGCTTGAATACATATGTCTGAACTGACTACGTACCGCTGAATTCAGATAGAAGAATAAATTTTCAGTATTCTAGTGTATAGAACATTGAGGTTTCTCAAGTTTAGAGTGGTACAAATCACTGTTAAAGTTCCATTTCGTCTTTGGAGCGTTCAAACGAAAGCAGAGAATTCTGCTTCGTATAGTTCCGGTATCAACAGGTAAGCACCATTATAAACTTGTAATGCGACGGAAGTTGTTATCTCTCTCAAATAAAATCGCATTTACTTCAAAGCGATGACCAATAGCAAATGTCCTCATTTTGATATGAATTTAGAGAAAAGTACGAAACATTACCCTGCAGTCGCAAGTTTTTTTATGTAAATGATCGTTATGATGATTCAAATCAGAAACATACAAGGGAGTTGAAACGTGTAACAGCTCCATGCTCCGGATTATGCAGTGAATAGCCGGTTGCCATTTTATTCCATATATGGTCATTTTTGTTCGCTGAATAATCCAGAGCATGGCACTAGAGCGAAGTATGGGCGTTACAGTCAAAGCGAGATAATATAGTCACGTGACCTATTTCCTTAACAGTAAAGAAAAGTCAAAGCTTACAAACATTCTGAATTAGTTTGAATGTAGCCAAGGAGCCCATTACCAGGAGTGGGTAGTATCTCAAAATATACTATATCCGTGAGTCAGCGTATGACTAGCCTTCTATGACCGGATTGAGCTATTTTTATAATATGAGTTCCCGGGTACTCTAGATCTGTCTTCTGACTCCGCTGCGGTCCGTACGCGCTTGCTACCATTATCGAGATTGAGAATGGTTTGTGGTTCTTTGATGTGATTTACTAACACTGCATATTGTCCTGACTACGGTTTGATTGGATTTTCAAAGTGAGGCGCGAGAACTGGTCACGTGATCAACCAAAATGAGGGATGGAAACAACCTCGTGACCAGGGTCTTCTCGGTTAGATCCAAGACGGAAGCAACGCGTTCTCGAGGTTAAATTATTTGTCAAATCGCTTTAAAATAATGATAATCATTATTCTAAGACAAATCCTAACCCGAACCACAAACGAACCCTAACGAGTTCACGGGTAAACGACGGTGTCCTCACTCACCTAGAGCTAGGGTTCGCAGGTAAACAAGAAGAGAAGCTAAAGGAGAGAAAAAAAAAATTTGAGCGCTCCTACTCGGGCTCGATCGAACTCGTAACCGTTTGCGTGTAGCGGTTCCCCACCCACAATTCCCTCTTGCTCTGACGAAGGGCTAGCGCTCGAAACGTCAGCTGCTACTCGCTTTCCACGGCGGTTAGCATACCTCAATCGACTTTAGTTGATTACATACCAGTGCTTAGTAGTACAGACGTCGTAAGCCTGATACTCAGGTGACCATTACACGTACTAGAGCCGATTAAGTATCGCGTTCTTTCTTCCCGCGAATGGCAGAAATGAAAACATAACCACAATTTTCGCGCGATTGCTGCTTGACATTTTCAGTTTTTTACGTGAAGTTGAGTAGATCCGCGTTTGTTGTGAACGTTGGAATTCTTTTCCACTTTTTTTATATACTTAATTCGTATTTTGACGGCGGGCTGACGTTTCCCGTTTGCCGTAGAACGCGGTGCTTAATCTCTGTACTAAGCGCTTCTACCGCCGTTCGGAATTTGGCAATTGTTTATTGCTGCCGCAGCCTGAAGCGAGCGAGCAAGGCAGCAGTTCTAATCTGTAAGCGGGTCCAAATCTCGATTTCTTTTTTTACCACAATGCATCACTTCTATTGTCTTTTTTTACCACAATGCTTTGCACGGATCTGATCGTCACGTGATATTACACGAGGTGGAAGCCAGCTACGGTCAACCGTTCTTTAATGCATTTCTGTGTATTAAACAATTTGTTGACGTGTAGGCGAACTCAGTGTTAATATTAAGGTACATAGTCTGTTAGAGAGACAGGATAAGCAGATATTCGAGTTAGAAAACTCGAGCTACATCCCATGAATGATCTCCTTCCGAAAGCTAAAGTTACTCAATATAATCTTAGAAAGAAGCATAGTCTACTCCCTAAAGTTAATACCTCACGTTTTAAGAACTGCTTCATTAATCGTCTCATTTTTAACTACAACTTGGCTATCTAATCCTTTAATTGTCACCTATTTTAACCTAGCACGGCATAGTTCTAGCCTGCGGGGGTGGCCACTTCTTGTGTATTAACCCAGCAGGCTTCCCTTGTTTGGGTGGGCCCGTTGGGTGAGCGCGCAACAGGCGGTTGCTTTCGCAGGCTAGCATAGTTGTATATATTAATAAATAGATCAAATGTAAAGGAAAAGATATTCGATATTTTTACTTGCCTTTTTATATTAGTTACTTAATTGAAAATATGATTACAACATTATTATTATCAGTATCATTGACAGTATTTAATATGTATACACAATTGTATTCGTATTTTTAGATTATTATTAGTATTCCGTATTTTATTAGACTAAATTGTAACATATGATATGTATTTTATCAATGAATTAAAGACCATTATTATTATTATTATTATTACTATTATTAGTGTGAGCTATCAATCTCTCCTGTAATCAAGATGGTGAGCAGCAAATAATTTTCTTCTATTGGCTTCGATAAAGTCAAGCAGCAGGTTCTAAACACAATTAGCATTTACAATTACATTGTCTATTACAGTTGATTTCCGGTGTTTAAATTTCACCGGGGAGAACAGCAGTTTTTTTGTGCCGGCCGGATCTTAAGAAAATGTCGGGAATTGGTAGGCCGGCTCAGGGAATTTACCGGGCGATCGTTGATATGTCAGGAAAAAATGATCGGGACAACTTTTGAGATACACACAACTGCTCAAACAGGATTCCCAGTGATTTTACAATTAATGATAATCATTGTTTCCGCCGCCATCTTGGATCTGACCGAGAAGGCCCTGGTCACGAGGTTGGGATGGAAACATACTTGCCAACCGTCCCGGATTTTTATAGTCATTTCATTATGCACCTATCAATTGAAACCCCGACCCCCCCCCCCCCCCCCCCCCCCCCACCCCGGGACAAGGTGGGGATTTGACTTGACATCCTTACAAATGTTGAGAAACCCCCACACCAGTGGGCATGTTTTCTGGTAAAAAACCCCACCCTGGTGGGGCAACTCAATGGTATTATGTCATTTTTAACAGTCTTAATAAAATAATAATGAGTGTATGTTATTAAAAACTTTATTACAAAATGAATTCCAACAAGAGCTACAATAATGGCAGAACAAGAAGTACATGTGGTAAAACCTGCATGTTTATATAATATTGATTTAACACAATAGAAAGGATAAACATTTTTCAGAGGTACAGTCAATCTAGTTTCGCTGTTGAATAGTTTAAGTGTAATTTGGTGATAACTAATTTTACTTTTTAGTGTATCTAAATTTAACTAATTTAAATTTCACTTGCAACGGTCCTCAAAGTCTGGAGGCCGCATTTTGTTTTGTTTCCATATTTGATTGGTTAATTTTGTTTTGTCATTCACATCCATCAATCGTAGTTCAGAAATAGCATGTACTTCCTGCCAAATTTAGAACCGTTGGTCGCGTGACACTTAGCTATTTAGTGACACTATTTAGTACTAATTTAGTAATCTAATTTTTACATTAGCTAACTATCCAGCAGTAGACACTAGCTAGAACTGCTCTAAAACTGTACTGTACTGTAACTACCACATCTGTATATATCTTATGTAATTAGGATGCTGTAGGATACAGTAGCAGGGACCCAAAGCTACTTATTCTGCACTGGATGTACAGGAGGGACAGAACCACTCGCCAACCATTTCGTCTGCTTCCTCAAGTCCAACACATCGGAAATGGAACCACTCGAATTTACATCTGGGATCGTCGCATCCAATCATATTTTGGCTTCCATCAGCCGGTTTTTGGCAGAAGCAGTAGAGTTTTTTCTGAGCTGGAATAAACAACAGCATTAAAAAACATTAACATTTTTACAAATGTATGAATAAAGGAGCCTTTTCCGACATGACTTGCCAATTGCATGTGTACTTTGCTTGTAACAATAGCTTCTAGAAAGTACGAAAACTACAAACAAATATTAAATTATATTGTTGATAGTACCTTTTTTATTTGCTCTTGATTTGGCAGCTTTTTTGGCGCCAGCTCTCCTGTGCTCAGTCAAGGAGGACAAATGATTCACCCATATGTGAACGTCATCTTCACTGAGAAGAGTGGACTTCGCCAACTGTCTTATGACATCCTCGTCTATCCTCGTCCCTTGCCTTGTTCTTTTACTGTATTCCCTCTTGATGACCTCGCTCGGTGGGGCAAAATGACATTCTCCGCTTCCGTGTTTTGCAACATGCTCAATGTTTTGTTCTGGAGAAAGGAAATGGCCAGTACAGACGGAAGGGCACTCCTACCTCCTTGGGCAAAACTTGGTTTCAAATGCGATCAAAGCCCCCACATTCCCCGACCTTGTCCCGGGGTGGGGGGTCGGGGTTTCAATTGATAGGTGCATTAATCTACAAAAGTAATCGAGAAAGAAAAATGCCCGATTGGATTAGATATATAACGCGATTTAAGGCCGCTTTATAAGTAGTGCGGTCCCAGGAGCGGTGGAAATCCATATATAGGGTCTCTACGCTTGGTGTTGCGTGGCGACCCTAGGAACGGCTGCGAAGGAGACTATTTCAATTAGCAGTGGGGGGTAACTGTAAATTAGCCTGACTGACTACGACGCGACTTAGTCTGAAAACAGTGTTGTTTTATTGTTTCTTTTACTCCTAGTGCACAAGCCAGTTTAACGTTGGAGACATACAAATATGAAGTACATAGGACTGTTAGTACTGGTAAAATACAACATGGATATTAAACTAGTTTGTCTGAAAAAAATCGTATGGCTCCGCTAGCTGCGTCGGCCGGCCGGCTGATCAAAGCGAATGTGCTAAAAAGTTTTCTTTGTTCTTTTCCTTTGCCTTATAAATATAGTACCTTTTCTTTTATTATTTTCCTTTGTTTTAATATAGTGCTGTTTGATTTATTACCATACATATGACATGTTTTCAAGCAGCATCAAAAATGATTTCTTTTTACGGGCAAAGAGCTTAGTATATTTGGAGGCCAATATCCCTGGGGTACCCTCCTACAAGTCACATTGGTCATGCTTGCGTTCTGCCAGTTGACAGCAGTTGTGGTAATGGCGTCAAGTCAGTAGTTTCAACACTCGGGATTTCCTTAGAATTTCCATCGAAAGGAGCCACTATCCAACTTTACAAAATGTCCTCTGACAACCTACATGTAAGTACTGTCTTGAATTACAATTTCAGTCAAGGAAAATGCTTTAGAGGCGAAATAACGTGTGGTTCACGCACAGCGCCAGTGGTGAAAACTATGCCGACGTTATCTCTGTTATATTTATAAGAACTTATTAAATCTGCTACAAAAGGATACATCGCTTGAGTATTTTTCTCCTGACATCTCAATGCATTTCGGATTCCAGTTTGACCGAATAGTAAGCTTATTATGAAAACTCGAAAATATATAACGTCGAGAGATGTGCACGCGTCGTTTGAGGTTGGACTAATTGCAGGTAAAAAGTTCCAGAACAAGTTTGCATTTTAAATCAGTTTAAAAATAACATAAGTTTATGAATTAACTGCAAAATTCAATTACTTTTGATAACCACTAGTATATACCGATAAAACTTATTTACTACACGAAATTCGAACAGTGTGGCCCACAGTGAAACTATAAATTGCTTGAAGTCTTGGAATTTTTAACATTTCCTACCGCAAACTGATTTAAACAGCTCAATCGTCTTACTACATCAGTACATGCTCCAATTGACCTTCAATATATGCCCTTAACATAGGATTATACTCGAGTATTTGAAGACAAACGAATTCGAACATCATTCTTGTTTAGGTCAATATTATTGATTTGTCATTCATCACCGTTAATATGATAGTAACAAATGTAACAAATACTAGTATAGGAAAGTGAGACCTTTCTGCAGTCTGCAGTGTAAGAAATAGGTTCAAGACTTCGAAAAAGCAATGGGCCTTAATTTTGTAGGAATGCAATTATGGTTGGCGAAATGGTGCAAAAATTCAACAAACGTAATTCATTCACATTCAACATTGATATGCATTCACGTTCAACGATGTTATTCTTGTTCAAGAATATATTCGTTGGCAACAAAAATTTTCATTCACATTCAACGATATTATTCTTGTTCAAACTATGTACCATAGTTTGCCACTTCTAATTTGCACCCCCAACTTTGACAACCTCACAAACTCAAATTTGAAGTCTGAAAATGTTTTGGAAAAGTCTCACTTACTGCATAAGGTGCGTCATGATTTTAGCAAATTCTCCAAAACTAAGTCAAGTTTGGATCAACATTTCCTGAATTTTTGGAAGTTTCTGGACTTCAAATCCCCTCAGATTATCTACATGTATAATATTTAGCTAGAAGATATCTTACATTCCAGTTCTAAAGACAATAAAGCTCATAAACCTGACAAAAATACTGAATATAGGGCCCCTAATGGCAACTTGCGGATGGTCAGTGAGCTATTTTGGAATATACTAAAATCATGTCACCAATGACATCATTATTACATCATCACCACTAAGACAGTGATTTGTGGGGACCCAATACCATGCCGGTCCAAGTTTGAATTGTCTGGCATTAGAAATGAGGGTGATATGGGTATGTACTTAATATCATGTGACCGATGACATCATCGTTACGTCATCACCACTAAGTGATTTGCAGGAACCCAATACCATGCTTGTCCAAGTTTGAACTATCTGGCATTAGAAATGAGGGAGATATGGGCATGTACATGTACTTAAAATCATGTGACTGATGACGTCATCATTACATCATCACCACTATGTGATTTTTAAGGACCCACTACCATGCCTGTCCAAGTTTGAATTATCTGGCATTAAAAATGAGGGCATGTACTTAAAATCATGTGACTGCATGGTGACATCATTGTTATGCCAGTAATATTAAGCGAGTATTATTAATATCAGTTAAGGAAATCGCATATCCCATTCATAGCTAGTAAATCACAAACGTCCATCAATATATATTCGGAAAATCACAAGTCATTCGGAAAAGTCAATGCCATTTAGAAAGTCAACGGTGTGCCATCGATCCACAGAAAAAAACTGTATAAATTTAGCACATAGGCCAAGCTGTCTAGTAAAGTAAAGTGAAGTATTAAGTCACCTTTATTTATAGAGGGTTTAAACACGTTAACCGGCTAACGGTTATCTAACACGTGGCCCTCTCTTTACTTTAGTCCTATGGTTTTACGTCCTTATCCGAGAAGATGAGAATTAGGTCTAACCATTTACTGTTTAATTATGTAAAGGCAGCACCATCTACTCAGTTATTTTAAGACCCTGAGTGTTGGTCCGGCTGGGGTTTGAACCCACGACCTCCTGCTCAACAGACCAGAGCTTAACCACTGAGCTAACCGGGAGGCAGTTTGTACAAGTGTGTTTCACAGCAACACACACCCCATATCCTTTTATATTAATACCTCGAAAAAACAGCTGCTGCTATTTCTACTGTTGGTAACTACTACTGCTACTACTACTCATCATCATCTTTTATTTGTTATCACAAGCTGATTATTATGATAGCATTATAAAGCTGATGTGGACCTATTTTTACTCCTGACACACACATAATCACTACATGTATTTAACACTCACACTCGACTTCCATGTTGATTTGTTTACTTGTTGAGTTTTACATGCTGATGTTAACTAAGTGTTAATTATTATTGTGTTACAGCAAAGGAAAGACACCAGCAGTTCTCGTGCATCTATGCGGGAAAAACTGGTGGACAAGAGGAAAGCACAGGAGGAGCATGAGAGCAACTTTGCTGCTGGCAGAGTAAACGTTCATGAGAGACACCTCCACAGAACTGGGATTAGGGGCAGAAAGATATGGATCTTCCTTGCTATCCTCTACATACTGGCACTTGTTTGCATTATTAACCTTATGGTAAGTCAAATGATTGCTTTGAGGTATATTTTTTTATGCATAGAACATGTACATGTACATCCTTCTCTTGAACTAATACTGCTCCCAGCCCAACTGGACTTGCATCAGCTATCACTCTTGTGTGCCAGGACAGGTGCATTGGCTAGCTGCTGTTTCAACTGTACATACAATTTTTTAAATAAATTATGTAGACTCATGCTTTATGTACATTTTGTATTCAAAGTTAGACTATTTCCACAAATGAAAAATATATATTGACAGCTAGAGTAAAAGAAAATCCTTTCACAGTATACAACAAATTTTCATACAACTGGCAGTGAACTAACCTTTAGTTACCTTTTCGTACTTTTTTTAGTAGAGATCATTACTTTTGTTTGGGTAATGCAAGATGCACAATACAAGCTGCATGATGCAAGCTGCACAATGCAAGATGCGCAATGCAAGCTGCACAATGCAAGCTGCATGATGTATGCTGCACAATACAAGTGCACAATACAATCTGCACAGTACAATGCAAGCTGCATGATGCAGACTGCATGATGTAAGATGCACAATGCAAGTTGAATGATGCAAGATGCATCATTCAACATGCAAGGTGCACAATGCAAGATGTACATTGCAAGATGCACAATGCAAGATGTACATTTGCAGTATGTAAAATGCAAGATGCGCAATGCAGTATGCTTAATGCATGATACAAGATGCACAATGCAAGCTGCATGATGCAAGCTGCATGATGCAAGCTGCACAATGCAAGATGCGCAATGCAAGCTGCACAATGCAAGCTGCATGATGTATGCTGCACAACACAAGTGCACAATACAATCTGCACAGTACAATGCAAGCTGCATGATGCAGACTGCATGATGTAAGATGCACAATGCAAGTTGAATGATGCAAGATGCATCATTCAACATGCAAGGTGCACAATGCAAGATGTACATTTGCAGTATGTAAAATGCAAGATGCGCAATGCAGTATGCTTAATGCATGATACAAGATGCACAATGCAAGCTGCATGATGCACAATGCAAGATGCGCAATGCAAGCTGCACAATGCAAGCTGCATGATGTATGCTGCACAATACAAGTGCACAATACAATCTGCACAGTACAATGCAAGCTGCATGACGCAGACTGCATGATGCAGACTGCATGATGCAAGATGCACAATGCAAGTTGAATGATGCAAGATGCATCATTCAACATGCAAGGTGCACAATGCAAGATGTACATTGCAAGATGCACAATGCAAGATGTGCATTTGCAGTATGTAAAATGCAAGATGTGGAATGCAGTATGCTTAATGCATGATACAAGATGCACAATGCAAGCTGCATGATGCAAGATGGACAATGCAACATCCAAGATGCAACATGCCTATTATGCAATATGGAGAATGCAAGATGCACAATGCAATATGTACAATGCAAGATGCACAATACAGTATGTACAATGCAAGATGCACAATGTGGTATGTACAATGCAAGATGCACAATGCAGTATGTACAATGCAAGATGCACAATGTGGTATGTACAATGCAAGATGCACAATGCAGTATGTACAATGCAAGATGCACAATGTGGTATGTACAATGCAAGATGCAGTATGAACAATGCATATACAATGCATAAAAAAAGCTGTATACTACAATGTACATGTAGGTCATTGGACAAGCTTGAGTTCCTGATAAAGGGACATTGGTCAAGTTCTTTTTTCTCTTTTGGCATATCTAGAGCTTGAACCAAAAAGCAAGTTCCATGGATACATGTAGCTGAATAAAGAACAATGGTGCTTTCATCGTAGCTCTTGAATATAAGATGTTTAAAATGTGTGGTCAAGTTGATACGCACTGGCATGGTGGGCTCACAATCCTCATCATGAGTTTACTCCTTTTTAATTTTAAACTAAATACACTGTAGGTGGTTGGCTTTCCTCCTTCCAATTCCAACTCTCAACTTTTCTCAACATTCCTTTCAGTAAAACACAGTCACAGTTACGATTTTAAGCTGCCAATTAAACAGTACCTTATGTTTGCGAAATATGTCTATTATCTTTAATCATTTTCATTTCAGATCTTATGCATAATGTATGGAGTGTTGAAAATTAACAAGGATGGCATGGACTCCTTGTCGTTCTTTGACAGCGGCATGCTGCGTTGGATGCAGACTAGTGACTTAGAAACTGTCACATTGTACAAACATAACATCGGAGGGTTCAGTGGTCAAACTCTAAACATTGAATCCAAGGAGAAAAAGGTAAATAAATTTCCTGAGGGAGGTACTGCTTCATTGTCTCCCTGATAAGACAGTAGAGTGCTTTTAAGCACCAGAGTCACGGATGGGAATCTGAAGTAACATTTCTCTTTTTTGACATGTTTGTAACGTCAAGTCACAAATGTAAAAACAAGGGTATTCCTGTCTCTGTCGATCAACCATAAATGTGTACTAGGTTAATTGGTAAGGTTTTTAAGTAATATGATTCAGCTAAGAACTATAGCAAAAGACGATAGGTTGCAGCAATGAGCATATCCCCACATCATTATGACTTTGCTTGAATATTCCTGAAGTGCTGTTTGAGCTAGATGTCTACAGACTGTCCAAACTACACCCAGAAAATAAAGTTTATTTTATGCTATGGGTTCTTTTTACTGTGAAAACTTAAAGAAGCCACTTACCCAGCCAATTGGAAAGGGAGAAAACAAAAGATCTTTCAATTTCAAACTTGATCACTTTCCCCACATACAATATTCCAGATTCAAAATTAAACCATAGTTAGTTAATTGATCAAAAATAAATTCAGACTTTAAAAATTATTGAATAAAAATGCATTATTTTATTGGGTTTCTATTGAATTTATGAGTATAAACCAATGAAATTACAAGAAAGAAGAATAGAAAATTAACACCTTAATTGTTACGTTCCTTGCCGTTCAGTGCTATCGCTCTTAGCCAAAGCATTACTGAACAAAAAATATCCTTCCAGTCTCCTCTCGGTCTGTGTTGTCGAAAATATAATATATGTTGATAATCGATAATACGTGTAAGTATTAAATTCACCGAAATTTTCAATTCGATTGGGTATTTAATTTTGTGTCAGAGTTAAATGATTTTGAATGGTAATTATAACAGCCCAGCTCAGCGGGTTTCCAAAGGGTATAAATGGGACACCAACATTACAGCCGCATAGACCCTATGCAAAAAGGTGTGGCCTAATTAGCATAATTTCTGAATTTAAACAAATACAGAAACATTGATACAGACTCCTGAAAGGGCAGTAAGAAGTTGTTGACAGTATGTAGTTTAGATAGATAGATAGATAGATAACACTTTATTTAAAGAGGGTGCACAATTACAGTAAATACCGTATTCTCCCTTGTGGCCCTAACAAAAAGGATTGAAAATAACAAAAATACAAAGATCACTCTAAAAAAGTTTGAAAGTAAAAGCGATATATGAAAAAATATAAATATATATCCTAATTTACTTAGTTCGCGAAATATATAGTTTAATAGTTTTATAACAATTGGTTCCAAAGTTATTACTCGGGCTGCCTGTGGCAGGCACGAGTCTAAATCTGCAGGCCGTTTTTGTTTTGTGCAGCAAAATTTCTGCGCATGCGTTAAACTATGTATTAATTGTTGGCACTAATAGATTTCTCTCCAGTCCATGATCCAGTCGATGCTATTCTTGTTTGAGGTACGTTTCGTAGGTTTTATGCCACATTTCATTTTACTCTCGGTCATAATACATATCAGCGCAAACACTGTGATCGGTAGGCCAACACTAAAATAATTTCGACCGTGTTTTTGGCTGGTTTACCGATCTCGTATCGAGACCTGTGTACGTTTATACACAGGTATACTGAATAGCTGATTTATAGCGAAGTATACTGAGCGATTTACTAGCAAATGATGATCATCATCATCAGGGATCACTCGATAACGAGTAGGATTGTCCACAAAGCAAATACATATACTGTGGTTGAGCAGTTATGGGTTACTATCAAATACATATACTGTAGTTGAGCAGTTATTGGTTACTATCCTCTATCGAAGTCTGAAGACATCTGAACTCCTGAACTGTTAGAGCAACACTGTCACTCGCCAACACGAAGCCAGAAATACACACTCAGCTCAGCACAGAATTATGATGAGCCAAGCAATATTCAACTCTCAAGGTAAACTTAAACAAGAAACCTCTCACGGCCGAGGTTTTGGTTCGAGAAATTAAAGGCTTCCAACAATTCCCTTTATAGTTCTGTAATATAATGAGCAGACTGAAGTTTTGGGAATGAGGGTAAAGCTTTTAATAAGAAATAACCAACAGGCATTTCAGTTAATAATCTTTAATGCAACAAATACCAACTGAAGATGGACTCGTAATGGCTCATCATGTATAGCAAGAACAGTAGATAAAGTTACACAGAGGAACACAAATTGACCACAAATACAATTAACATGACGTCCAGAGAGAACAGCCGTGGAGAAAGAGCCGCGAGGCAGCAAGCTGCAATAAAGAGCTGCAGCGCAGGGTAGAAAGAACAATAGAGAAATATAGTGATAGCTCCATCACAGGATGGATAGGATACAGCTTATAATATGGTACAAATAAAATTATATATATCAGTGTTCCATGTTTATGTGACAGTGTGATTTTAATTAGTTTTGTTTTTCCAGGTCATTCTGCATGGAGGCCCAACTACTGTTAGTCCACAAAGTAGGTAGCACCAAACATGCAAACAAAAATCTCTGTTTTCCTCGAAACCAGTCGTAAGCGTGTTTTATCTAATAATCTGTATATAATGTCTGTAGAATGTGATGTAACTGGTGATCCACTGTGTTTTTGCAGTACACATTAGTGATGGTGACACTGTTATCCAAGCCAAGAAGGGATTCGGGTTTGTGGATCCCTATGCAAAGAAAGAAATTCTCAGATTTGATGGCGACACCTTGTCCCTGTCTGCGCATGTTTATAAAGGCCACGAAGTAGTTATAAACCGAGTCATCACACATAGGGTAAGCACATTTATTGGAGTAACTTTTTGTGGAGTATAGCATATGACTATATGTATCCCCGTAAAATTACAAATACCTACACATGAATGGCCGTGTGCAAAAAAGGCGTCAGTATCGATTTAAAAAACTCGAAAACTCCAATTTAGGAAAACCCGCATTTTCTCTTCTCGCTAGTTAAGAGAGCCTTTCAGATGAAAGAGGTAATTATGACAGCTTAAAACAAGCAAGTAATCAAGCCGTTTCTATAGAAAACATTTGTTGTTGTTTATTATTTATTGCTTTTGATTCTTTATTGCTTCTCGTATGGACCACTAGAACTAAATCCTTCAGGTGAGATCGTTAGGTTTTGTATGTACACGTAGATCGAAGGTTCAAGTCCACGCATTTCGTTTTCACTGAGATAAGTCGGCTTCACTGCTGTTACCTTGTGATCCTTTAGTTTAGACATTTGATCATCCATCAGAGATACGTTTGGAGAAATCAAAATTATAGTCTGTTGTGGTGAAGATCTTAAGGAATCACATATGAAAGGAAATCAAGTACGAACCAGCGACTTGCCAAACGAAGACATTTTCCCCATTGCATAGATTAAATAATGATTCTAGTTGTTCAACCGTTCAAAATTTATAATTGCACACTTTCAAGGCATAATAAGGCTAAATTGAACGTTAATACAATTCAGTAAACACTCCACTAGCCGCCATGTTTATGAGCTACATGTATGTAGCCAGGCCACATAGTCGAAAGAGAGGGCCAGGTTAGGACTAAAAATATGAGAACCCCTGAGAGAAATTCTTTTTTTTGGGCAAATCTTGAGTTTTTTCCTATTTATCAGCATTTTCACATACAAGCATCGTCACGATCTAAGTAAAATGTAACTTGATAAAACGAAAAGCGAACGTAAATAAGAGCAAAGAGTGCCGAATTGTCACTGATGCCCTTTTTGCATACGGCCCTTCAAATGTACATAGATCGCATTTTATAATGGCTGCTTCTAATTACATAATTTGGAATATCAATCTGTAGAGGGGAACTCATTTTACCAAGTGAAAGATCTCGTTAAAACTAGAAACTGTGTTCAGTAATAGAGCAATGTGGAGAATTGCTGTGGAGTTACAGGCATTTCTAATGCAGAGAAAACTTTTTTTCTCATACAAACCTCTTTATCATTCGACTCTCTTCCCTCCCGAATTGGTTGATTTACCTGCAAGTAACTGACTACAAATAAGGTCTGAGCTTGCGTTCTATGTGAACCTACAAAGAATATGAGTGTGCCATTAGATATTTTTTCTCGCGCATCATTGGTTGAATGCGTCACGTGACCCGATATGTTCTCTCCGCAAGCGAGAAATATCACCCCCTGTGAGCGTATAAGCGCGCATCAAAGAAACTATTAGAAGGATGATAACAATAACTTATTTGTGGCGTCGAAATAGGCCCTGGTTCGAAACTCGGTTTTCCTCGAGCTTCGCTCTCGGGAATTGTTCTGTTCTCGGATCCGCGGACGAAATATCGGCATATTTCGACGTCACAAATAGGTTAGCGTATTTATGTACTTTACTTTTAATCGTGCATCAGGGTACGGTTATGATATCTTGTAAACATGCCACATTTGTTAAGGTTTTCAGACTGCAAGTGTCTCTCAAAGGAAGATCTACTCGCAGAAATTTGCATGTGAATATTTTATTCACTCGCAAGTTCAAAAACTCTGCTAGCAGTTTGCGAGCGTTAATGATTGTTCTGTGATTTATTCAACAGGTGGTGAGCAATGAAAATGAAACATTACATCTAGAGTCTAATAAGACTATTGACGTCAGAGGGAATGAAGGAATATCAATGGATGGAAAAGTGTTGACGTTTGAAGCAAATGGTGACATCAATATAACCTCGTTGCTGGTAAGTTATTTGCTAAGAGAGAATTGAAAGAAATCCTGGTCTATTTAAAACCTGAGCCAATTACAGGAGCAAGTAAAACTCCAATGAACCAATTTCGAACTGAAGTATTCCGCGATTGGTTTTATTTCAGCCAATCACGAGGCAAAGTAACCGCAATCATAAATAACTAAACTGGTTAAGTTTATAGAACGCAAATTGGATCCCTGAATCAGGCCATAATAGGGCATTTGCACGATGACGTCATTTGTCAAATGACACCATCATGCAAATGTCCAATTAACGAGGTGTACGGAACGAATAGGAGATATTACAGTTGCGTCTACGAATAGCAGTTTCTGGCAGCGGTATTGACCCACATGTCTCACTTCGATGTATAACAAAGCCGTGGCGGCCATGTTGGTGGAACTAACAAGAGAAGCTAACGAGGAATCTTTTGTTAACGTCCACCAACATGGCGGTGATGACGTACGTGCAAGTCAGCAATATGATTAAAATTTGGGCTGTAAAACAACATCAAGACTAGGTGCTAGGGAATTACAAATCGCTACAAATCATATTTCGACTCTTAGATGATATGGCAAAAGTATTAGATGGGTGCTTCGGACAAAATTTTTAATGTAGGCTAAAAATATAAGCCATATACAAATGTACAGCAAGGTAATTTGAATTTTGGAATTTTAAGTGAATCCTAAGGATTTGAATTTTTAAAAGACTAAAATACAATCAGTTTCTTGATATGGTATTCTCAAGTACATATTTTTACAGCTAAACAATATACAAATATAAACATTTATATATCTCCATGCTCTGTCTGAAATACTTGTTGACACAAAAATATTTACCACATTTTGCACGAAACTTATTATTCGTACAAGAACAAATGCTGTCCATAATGTACTTGAAGTTGAGCTGATTGAGGACCACTGGCTTCATGAAAACACCCAGTGACTCAACTGTTATTTCTCCACCAAAGCACATGTTGGTTCTATGAGCCGATTTTCATCTGTAATTTTTGTAAGCACACCATGCAACACACCATGCAACACACCATGCAACACACCATGCAACACACCATGCAACACACCATGCAACACACCATGCAATGTCAAAACGCTGCCATTTCTGTAGAATCCAGTTTCAACCGTGTACCTCTCGGGGATTAAATATTTGCTGTTCTACTCGAACAATGCACCAAAATGCTTCCAATACGTCGAATCAAAGGTGCTTATTTAGGTCTACCTCGTAAATCCTCCATCGAACGGCTAAGGGGGTGCAAGTGCTTACTGTAGTACGTGTCTTTCGAAGGGACGATCGGTGAACATTCGAATCTTTTTCCGCGGTCAAATCGATTTCGGAAGTACGCATGATCAGTGGATATAACCTATATGCTTGACGAGTATAATAGTTTGTTAACAGTTGTCAGTAGCGAAACGGTCGTGATTCACGTGGATGTTCATCAGTTCTGTCCTCTATCAGTTTCAATATTCAGTTCATGTTGACATAGTTTGACAAAAACGTCCTTTGTTCCTTTTTTCTATTTTCAGAAAAAGCAAGTGATATTTGATGCCCCTCAAATATTTTTCAAGACATCCAATAAATCTCTGCCTGCCATTCCGCAACAGTACAAGCTATGCGCGTGTCGCAGTGGCCACAAGCTCTATACCGTCATTCAGAACATACCGGATGCCTCATGCCGGACAGTAAAAAACATATGTCTTTAGGGCTAAGTCATCTTAGATATCCTTTCTGGCACTTTCTCAGTGTAAGCATGCCCTCAAAGTGCGTAAGTTTACCTGTGAACTTTAGCCCTAATTAGTGAGCACGCGTCGTTTACCTGTGGGCGTAGTTAGGGTTAAATAGCCCTAATTAGTGAGCACGCGTCGTTTACCTGTGGGCGTAGTTAGGGTTAAATAGCCCTAATTAGTGAGCACACGTCGTTTACCTGTGGGCGTAGTTAGGGTTAAAAAATGGGTTTCTATTTCTGTTTAAAATTCGGTAAAGCTTGAGGCATATAGAACCAAGGTTGGTACTTGAAAGGAGGGCAGGCTGATTTACGGGGAATAATTCCCTTCTCTTCACGAATAGCACAACTGGTTTGTTGACGTCTGCCATTTATGAAGAGAAATTGTTGGGAGATAGGGCCAACGGCTTTTACGTCCCTGTCCAAGGACGCTGTCGGGGCTGGATTCGAACCCACGACCTCCCGCATCCATGACATGAAGAGGTTAGCCGTTATGTTATGATAAATTTTACATGCTTCCCTCGTGTTACACCGGTGATTTGCTGAGGACATGCATACACTTAGAAAGCGCCCCCACCTAGAAAGCGCCCCCACCTAGAAAGCGTACCCACCTAGAAAGCGCCCCCACCTAGAAAGGTGGGGTTGCTACAGAAGTTCACCTCTTCTTTAGCTGTCATGAATAAGGCCAAGGAACTGCATGTAGTTACGCTAAGTCGTACAAAGACTGGGGACAGATTGGTTTTAGAAGAACCTTAAAGCATAGTGACTTTGCTGCTGAACAGAACGGTTAACGCCCAACGAGTGTTTTAATTGGTTAGCTACCTGCTAACAAATCATGTTGATTAACGTGTGCATAATTAGTGGACCAAGTGGAATTAATACAAGTGTAATTGCCATTTCATACTTTCTACAGCAGTATATATATATGTAAGCATAGTGTACATTTGCGTCATACATGCATCAGAGTAAGCAACTTAATATTAAAGTTAATTTAATACAAGGTGGTGGTCTGAAGATGATAGTGAGGCATGTTACAATTGTATAGAGATGCAATGGAAAGCTCTTTTATATGAAGCAAAAAAAGGGGAGGGGCGTAAACCTAGTGTGTCAATACACATTACTAAATGTACGAGCCGTCATGGCTTTTATATAAACCAACGCACTTCCTATAGAACTAATTATTTGAATAAATGGCTTAATTCCTGAATGTGTACATGATCTGTGAAGTTCGGAGTGGCCCTTTTTTTACGGTATTTTGTCCTGTTTGTAATAGTTTGCGGATATTTGAAGTCCCCGGCTTTTTCTTCTCAGCTGGACTATTTAATCTTCTCTTGCCTTTCACTCGTGTTTTCTATTTCGCAACTGAAGGAGTTTCGGTTTTCGAATGATCTCGATAATTATGTGTATTGTTACGGTCAGTCGATCCCAACGTACCCTAAGTCAGTGGATAAAGGCTATATCCCCGCTATTACCGTGCGACTACTGTAACTGGCACTTAAACAACGAGAACGAATCACATTGCACTTAGACAACGAGAACCAATCACATTGCAGAACGAGAACAAAGCATTCCAACTTACGGTTAATTTGAGCCAATCAGTGTCGAGTACAAGACAATAGCATTTCAACTTGCTTGAGCTTCGATCAGGTAAAAGGAAAATTTGGTGGGCTAGTTCTGAAGTCAGTCTTTCGAATGAAGAACATCGCATGGATATACTATAGGATTTGTACTGTGGAATGCTTTATTTTCGTTCTGCAATGTGATTGGTTCTCGTTGTTTAAGTGGCCCCGGTTTTACTGTAATAAATATGACGTAACTAATTAAAGGCCCAAAAAAATGTACATACAGTAAATGTTTTTTTTGACATTAGCAAGCGAGGGGGACACTTTGCTGTTTTAAAGTATTCCAGCTTCATATTCTTTCTTTTCCATAACTTTATATTAAATGAACTGTCTCAAAGATCGTATTTTAGGCCTATTTGTAAATAATTTTTTAACAATTTGTATAAAGCCAAGCTGTTTGTTAAGAAAAGTGAGTTTATAAACATAGGTAAAGTGTAAGTAAATAGTGTCAGAAATAAAATATTGACGGCACAGTAGGAGTGGTTTGTGTCGAGTATCTATACTATTTCAATTTCATGCGCGTGTGTTTGCGTGCTCTCGCGATCTGATTGGTCGAATGTTTTTTTTTGTATTACTATAATTATAACAGTTTTTTTATAATTATAACTAACTCATGTGTTTGTGGCATTGTCTGGAATACCCTTTTTGCATGCTGTTAGCGTTTTTTACAATTATTTATTGGCTCAATACCGGTTTCAGGGAAACTATCCCAATTTACAAACGGGTTTTGCTAATAACACTTCCGATCTCGTACAATGCCTTTACATAAATGAAGTCATTTGTTTTTGCTACAACTACAACCACTTGATTGTATTCCTGCAAAAGACCCATTCTATAGTAGGAAACATAGTTCTATAGTAGGGAACATAGTTCTATAGTAGGGAACATAGTTCTATAGTAGGGAACATAGTAATCTATTCAATAACGCTCCCATTCATGTTCAGTTGAAATAAGGATATGGGAAAAATTGCGTTGATCTCCGCCACTGCTCCACTGGAAACAACTGAGCAAGAAGAGAGCGTTCTGCTCTTGGTCAGGCCATAGTTAATAGAGTGGAATGGTTATGAAACCCGGAAAACTTCAAAGGGGCTAACAAAGGCGCTGCGATTTATGTTGGAAGGGGGCAAGACAAAAGATTGTGCAGGGTCATAGTTCATTAGCGTCCCCTGAACGACTGAACTCACACGTTTCTATTGGCTGATTGATTAACACATTGGAATTTCTATTGTGTTTTGTGCAGGGTCACTGTTGAAAAAAGCTAACGAAGACATATAACAAAGAAGGTCGCTGGGTTTCATAACCATTCCACTCTATTAACTATGGTCAGGCTATTTATTGCCATATTCCTGCATACTCACGTGCATATGTGTAGGTAGTCTATAATGACGTATTATTATACCGTATTTCATCTTTGCATCTCATTAGTAGCGTTATGAATAGTAATCTATTCAATAACGCTCCCATACATGTTCAGTTGAAATAAGGTATGGGGAAAATATTGATCAGCGCTGCCCTTTGCCCATCTGCATGCCCTCTGGCATGATAACATCAGATTACACCCTATCTTCTGGGTTACCTGACGTCCTAGAATAAAACCCAATCCTCCTATCTCTCAAACCTCGCCCCGAAACTAAGGAAATGTGGATGTGCAACTCTGACCATGTCGTGGCCCCTCTTGCACGTGTCAACTACAGGGAAAGCGCAGACGAAGCGTTTCAGTTCATTAGTGTCGTGCCACGTGGGGATAGAGGTAAGAGCCTCACTCGATGCAAGCTTCGCAGACGCGCCCGATGGGTTAAGCACCCTTGCTAGTTGAAGGTAGTAGAGTACTGTGTGCCAGTAAGGGCCAAGGTAATCGCGCACCCTGACCTAAATCTATGTAAGGTCTCCCCCTCGTCCTCATATCCTTAAGGTAAATCTTTAGGCGGGCTTCGGCCGCTGATGAACTGAAAGGAGTATCCTGAACACCCAATTGTGGCGTCGTCGGACGGAAGAGAACCCCGAGTAAGGTCAATCTTAAGTTGACGTGACATGCCTCTAATGGGGCAAATCACTGTCTGAGGGTTTCGACGGATACCAAAAACATTCTCATCTCCATCCCTCAAAGTTTTCCCCCAGGCATGGTTAATGAGGAAGCCGTCATCATTTGGGAAGCGTAGAATTTCGGCGGCTTTAACCTGCCCCAGATCTCCTGGTCGGTCTCCGCTGAAGAAGACCGTCTTAAAATAGGCCTGGTCCCGGGCGATAATAAATCGTTGTATACCCGTTTGTGGTTTCTCCAGCAGCCGTTGTAGATACATCGATAGCTGGGTTAGCTTGTCCACGAAGAAGGGGGTCGCCTGCTTTGGCTTAACCCTAGCTTGAAGCTGCTCCGCTGTCAGCACGCGTAGATAATCTTTTACGGATTTGTCCGCAGCCGGGTTCCCTAGCCCCAGTCTCTTATCCCATTCACCGTCTCGTCCGTTGGCGTGCATAATATACCTTAGTTTCCCAATATAAGAATCCACCGTTTTGTACGATAAGCGAGTGGGGCAACCACACGGCTTCTTCCCTCGCTGGCCATTCAATGAACTCACAGCTGTTACGGTGGACCTGTGTCTTTCCGTTTTTATCCTTGAAAACTAGAAAACGGCATACATCTCTCGGTGTTGCTGTCGCTAGCGTAACTCGACCTGGCAGGGCCGCTAAGAAGCTTTCTAATTCCTTTTGCAACGAGTCCTGCTTTGAGTAAGCAGTAGCTTTGCTCAGTCAGGTCAGGCAGGAGTCTGCTACTGGTAACACTGTAACCCAGAACAACCTGCCGCATGGACGGGTAGTCGGCGTCTAAACCGGCTCCCCCACCAGTGCTATGCTGGTGAGGAGGGTGGCATGTCACCCAGCAGGATTAAAAACAAGACCTGACAAAGGGCGGATGAGCTCGTTGTGAGCCAACGGCCAGCATGCACCCCCTCCCCCCCCCCCCCCCCCCCCAAGTCCCAAGTCCCCAACGGCGGACCAGTACAAAGACGTACTTTTGACTGGTATGGCGGATAAGGGCTGCAATGGAGTTTGGATCCCCGGTCGTCGAGGTCTCCTTGCCACTGGAGGACCCTTTCTCTGTGAAGTTTTCGTGTGTCTGCGGTTGTGCGCCAGTATTCCCACGCTAAAAGATATCACGCACAACAAGGCGTTTACCAACCTTTACCGCTCACTACTGCTTATACATGTCATGTTTGCGGAAGGCCGTGCGCCTCTCGCATTGGACTGGTCAGTCACCTGCGGGTGCACAAGAACTGAAGAATACTTGGTGGACAATCTTACTCGTTATTGAGTGATCCCTGATGAGCTTTGTCAAAGTTGAATAGTAGTTGTAGTCGTCTATCGATCTGATCGAGATTAACATCTATCAAGTTTACTTGCGCCGGGCGTATGACCTTCCTCTTGTATGCACAGCGCTTACAGTATTGGAAGTCACTATCATTCGCCTGACCACAGACTGGGCATCTCACCGAGGGCACAAAGAGCTTCGCTATTATAGCAAGTTCCTGCATTTACAGAAAATAGGGAGAACATGTCTTGATATAACTTAATATTAATGCCCTGGTATAACATAGCCATTGGGTCTGGAATCTCCGACTCCGTTGAGGAATCCCCCATCCTCCGCTATACGGTTAAGTGTATGCGTTCGTTCCGCAGTGAAGGTGTTTAAAATTCAACCGCGAAGGCCCACAAATCCCCCGCAATGCTGGGATGAGGGACCCAGCCGTGCTTCGATGGTGTGAGAATGGCGTTCTCATCTCCCATGGAGGCCAGGTTAAGTGCTTTCTTGGCCGTATGCCACAAGAGTGGCCACCAGTATTTGTGTGGGTAAATGTCAAGAACTACTATCGTACACAATTGCCTTTACTTTCGCAAGAATCTCAGTACTGGCCCGACTAGGTTCAGGGATGGAAAGACGTATGGACGTGTCATTATCGCACCATGCTGGGTGAGGTCCTGTGCGAACATGTTTACGCCTAATGAGCCTGGGGAAGGAGCTGGCGTAAAGTGCGGTAGACTGTGACTCGAAGCGTTCTTCATAACGTTCGAGTCCAGTGCCATAAGGTCGCAGGAATGTCCTTGCTGTCCGCCGAGCTCGCGTTGAATGTTGTCCCATAGTCCATCCGTTAACCGGCTGTCGAGTGGAGACAGTCGTCGTGAAGGCCGATCTGCGAGATTCTCGCTGGAAAGCTGCAGCAGTATGTTCAACTTTGTTGTTGTGGCGAATAACTCTTTCATTGCCTTGTTAAGTGATGCGCTCCTCCCTCCTTCATTGTTCCAAGTGTGAATGACCGTCTGGTTGTGAACCAGTGCGTCCACTCGTGCATTACGTAACTGGTCTTGAAAGGATAAAAGCAACTTATTGATGGCCGTGGCTTCCTTTGTCGCTATATCCCGTCCATCCCTTCCTCGACCCAATAATCCGAAACGTCTTGTTGTGGGGGCGAGAGGATTATCCCCCCCCCCCCCCCAACCGGCTGACGAAGCATCCGTAGCCACCGAGACTTGTATGTGGCGTTCATCTCGCCAAGGAAGGGGGTCGTCCCAGGTTTCCTAGAATAGCCAATGGCTTATTTCCTCTCGAAGGGCCCCTCCCACCAGGATTGTTTTTTGTGTTCGTAGGCCCTCAGAAATTGCAGAGTTCATCTCTCTTGTAAAAAGCTTAGCAGCCGGTATCGCGAGAGCAAAGGAAACACATTTCCCTACTAATCGCTGCAGTGTTTTTACCGTCACGTATCTGAGTCGTAGTATTTCTTTTATAAGGGCAACAAACTTAGACTTCTTCTCTGGAATAAGGTGGAAGACTTCCAATGCGGAGTCCGCCACAAAGCCTAGGTAAGGAACGGACTTTCAGGGGTTAAGATCGATTTAGCCAGCCCCAGGAAGTAACCGAGCTGTATGAGGTGAAATGCAACCAGAAAAACCGCAGGCCTTGCAGCGGCGCGCCTGCGGTCATCATTAGTTTTTAACGTGGCATATTCACCCTTGTCCAGTGATACTTGTTAGTAACTGTCCGTTATGCCGATCGTCTATGTACAAAAGGCATGGGATTCCGATGGAGCGAAAGTAGTTTGACGCCATGAATCCTGTGGTCTGGTAAATATAGGGCGAGGTTTTCCATCCAAAGGGGAGTGTATCATGTAAAATACCAGCCTCCCCACTGGATGCCAAAGAAGGTACGACTATCGTCTGTTAGTAAAATGTGGTCGTAGCCCGACTTATCATCTAGGACTGTCTGGTAGGAATCTTTGGATACATAACGTGGAAGATCTCTAAGGCCGTCAAGCGTGAATGGCTTGTCTCGCATCCAAAGGTTCAAAAATCGATACCCTTTTCAAAGCCATCATATCCCCATGACTACTCGATTGCATATCATTATATATAAATAGTAGGCTACATTTTAATGTGTTTATTAACCATAGACCTTTTCAGTCTGCATTTGGACTCTTTACATTGTATAGTCTACGTCTAGTACAATGTCACTTCATTGTTGTTCTTATTGTCTATATTTTGGTCTCCTAGTTCTCTGGGGGCAATGAATCCTTATGGGCCCCACTTTATTGTACGCCGAATCCTCCACGGCCCCTGCCCTCGTGTAAGGTCCGGACACCACCCTTTCTCGCCCTCTACGGTTGAAAGTTTCTCTACTTTTCCCAGAATATCAAGGATCTTGTCGTGGTCTTTTTCGCCCATAAAGCGTAGCAACAGATCATGACGGAATTGCTCGTCCGGGAGTTGTAGTTTTCTCCGCGCCGCTTGCAAGGCGAGTTTGTAGAAACCTACCTTCTCGTGCTTAGTTTCGTAGGCAACGGCATACAATCTCTGGAACATGTCGAGGGCGTCGTATTTATTAAATTCCGTCAGCGGGCGGGAAGCGTAGTTGATAATCTTTTCTAGAGCTCCTTGCACCGACGGTTGTGCGAACTCGGTGATGTTTTTTTGGAGACTCTCGAAGTCCTTCTTCAGTTTCTAGACAAAGGGAAGACAAGAAGGACATTACTTCGATTCTCTGTCCAAATCCCTAGTCGTACCCGTAGAAAACAATTGTTATTAACGTCACCCAATCCCTATTGAGTCTATTGAAAAATGTCCGTACTCAATTGTAACGACGCCAAGTTAAGATCACATACACAATCCTTTGTTTCATTAATTAGACAAACCATTCTAATTTCTTATTACGTTAGTCTATTATAACAGCCCATTCAGCCGACTCAGGGACAATAACACTACATTGTTCTGGGTACAATGCTTTTATTACTCGCGGATTGAGATTTTTATTATTTGGTCACTGAGCCACGGCCAGCTACTCCGTGTTGTCATTCTATTTGATAGACGAGAATGCAAGGCTAGAGTTATAATGCATTCTCAATCATGTGTTAATTATTCTTTGAAGGGAATAATAAGAACGAAGTTTGATTACTTGTAGCTCCTATTCGAGCGAAAATAGAATGGCTGTGAGCGAAGAACTTTCAGTGTGATACTCTTCCAACTGTAATCAACCAACGGCCAACCGCCGAAGGAATGATATTACGAAGTGGCTGCCAGCCCCGCTTTTCAGCATAATACTCTCCAAACTGTAATGAGCCAACGGCCAACTGCCGAAAAAATCATATTACACTGAATGGCTGCCAGGGTAGTATCGTCGTGTACCGTTGAGATCCGTGAGGAATCACACCTCGCGCGCTCGGAGGGTTGTCGTACCGCTATTATAGTATATATTATACTATAATAGAATATTTTATGAACATGCTAATGAAGTTGATATAAATCTGGTAAAAGAAACGACTGCAATCAGCGAATTCTCTCGTGGTCTAATGGTTAGGGTTTGGGTTGGTGGTGGGTAAGCCATTGCATTGATTCTTAACCGGCCCGTGTTCGAATCCCGGTTCAGGCGATATATTTTTTATAGTGAGGATAACGTATAATCGTTCTAAAATTTCTAAGTGTGGATTCGGATGTTCGTATAAAATTTCTGAGTCTCAAATTATTCATAGCGAACGTGGGTAACAAAGGGAATTTTATGACGCAGTTGGTTAAACGGTACACGGCGATACTACCGCTGCCAGCGAAGACTTCGCTCCGCTTTTCAGCGTAATACTCTCCAAACTGTAATCAACCAACGGCCAACCACCGAAATAATCCATTACCTGAGAATGGCTGCCAGCGAGAGAAGAAAGCGTCGCCCCGCTTTCCAGCGTAATACATCACATAAGCAGAAACAATTCAGAAGACAAGTACTTGAGATTATTTACCTCGAGTTCGGCCTTAGTCTCATTGGAAATAGGGTTAGCGGCGTCAGCCGGTTGGTTGGCCTCATCCCCCTGAACCTCATCCCCCTGCAGGAAGTACTTGATCAGATGCGTCTTGTTCCACCGGATTATCAGCTCTAACGGGGAATTGTACCTCAGCCATATTTCACTGTCAGGTTACCTTCAAGAACTGACTGAAAGAGAAATATAAAGGCCATGCAATAGGTGATGTAAATATCTCAGATAAGTCTGTTTCACCAAACGACAAATCAGTCAACTTTTCAGGTTCGCGGGGTCGTACTACCGATTTCGTTGATCTTTGTTAACAACTGAGAAAGAAGAGAGCGTTCTGCTCTTGGTCAGGTTATTTGTTGCCATATTCCTGCATATACATGTGCATATGTGTAGCTAGTCGATAATGGCGTATTATTATACCGTATTTCATCTTTGCATCTCATTAGTAGCGTTATGAATAGCGCCGCAATGGCGAACTCGTGAATGTAAAGTGTATTTTAGTGTGTTCTCAAGGGTAAACATGTGGAAATGTTCAAAGTTTAAGGTATTATTGCTGTTGTGATAGCCTGTGTAGCCTGTAAAACCGCATGACGGATGACGTCATTGTTACGACATCACTAAGTGATTCATGGGGACCCAATACCATGCTGCCTGTCAAAGCTTGAGCCGTCTGGAATTAGAAATGAGGGAGATCCGGGTGAAAATTTAAAATCACGTGATTGATGACGTCATCGTTGCCACATCACCGCGTAATAGCGCTGCGCACAGATGACGTCACAAAATTTAGACCACCCCCCTCCCCCACCCTCACCCCCCCGTTCTAACACTTTTCGTGTTAGAACTTACAAGGATTGACCAGCACTTCAGTTCGTCCTCTGACTATTCTACTAGAAATGACGGCTTTCTTGTATTATATTTTGAAAGAGAGTCCGATTATTATACTGTCGAACAGCTTAGACGTTGGCTAAAATACAGAGAATTGAAACAAAGCGATAAATGGCCATCTTATCAAGCGAGTTCCACCGACGTTTAGAAATGGGTGCAAACTTGGCGCGAAATACAGTGTTTGTATGGGAATCCGATGCCAAATAATTTCCGTAAAATCGAATTTCTGAAATATTCACCGTCTACAAACTTAAGATACCAGGTAAAAGATTAACTGATCAAAATGTGAGGGATGTAGCTGTGATGAAAAGCGTGCAATCGTGCCTTAAGTTTTCCATGCATTTGTCTTGTAACAACGACTGAACGAGTCAAAGTCCGCGGGAAATTACAGACAAATGTATGGAAAACTGAAAACACGATTGCACACTTCCCATGCCAGCACAGCTACATCCCTCAAATTTTGATCAGTTAATCTTTTACCTGGTATAGTATGTTGCCCTAATAGCCCACTTCCGCGATATGCTTTACTTGTCAAGCACAAAGGTTTCAATACGAGTCTCCGTACTATACAACTAAATTATATTTATTATTTTCTCTGTGAAAAGAATAAATTTAATTTAGCACGGAGCCTCGTATTAAAACCTTTGTGCGTGACAAGAAAGCATATCGCGGAAGTGGGCTATTGCGGCCGGTTTTTGCATTTATCATTATAACTTACCTTAGAATAAAAGCATCGATCAGGAAATTTCCCACGAGATTAGCTTATTCCTTCATTAATAACCCTATTGTAAAGTTTTGATTAGTTTTTCTTCACGATTTAACCAAGTTAAGTTATTTCTAAAAATATTGTTCCCTAATTCCCTAAGTTACCCTGATTCCGGTAGGGTTGCCCTAATTCCGGCCGATAAGAATAAAGATGTGTACTTGAAGTTTTGGCGATATTTTCTCGGCTTATTTCAACTAGAAACTCCTGTGGCTGCTTGTCAAGGTATTTGAAATGAAAAAATATGAATCAGGATCCCTTTATTACAACAACTGCGCCCACGATGACAACTGCTGACTTGTTCGCTCAATCGCTCATCTTTGGATATTGCAAAATGGTTCGCATTGTCATTTTGAATGCGGTAGTGAAGGGCTATCATGAATTTCAGATACACCCACATGTTTCTATGACCCGTCAGTGTAACGAGAGTACGGCAATAAACACGATAAAAACGCTTGTTTACAATTTAGTGTGGGCTCCAAAATTAGAAACCATACCGGCATGCCGGAATTAGGCACACCAAACGAAAATACAGGCGGACTTTCAATTGAAGTTGCACTCCGTAATTTGAAACCGTTCAGACTAATTTTTCCTCTCGGAACTGAGGTAATCTTTAGAGTTTCTTCTATGCCAAAAATCAACATTTCACATACCCTACTTTGCGAGAAAACGCTTCTGTTGCTTTATTACCTAATTCAAAGTGCAGTAAAAAAGACATACTTGGAGAAATTGAGACTCGACTTACCTTTACAAAAGCTTGGATTTTCCCACCTAAAAAGACGACAGGAAGCCCACACCAATAGTTTACGAAAGCAAACTAATCAATAATTTATCGGATTGTGTCGTTTGTTAGTTATTTATAGTTTACGGAGAATAATCGAGTTTCAAAGACAAAGTGTGGGGGAGTGGCAGTTTAACAGTAATTTGTAGTTCAGACAAACTCCCGCTTGCGTTTCATTGTACTTGTCTCGTGTTCGTACTTGTCTCGTCTCCCAGGTTCGATCCCCGGACGCGGCGCTATATGTGAGTTGAGTTTGTTGGCATCTCGCCCTTGCTCCGAGGGTTTTCTTCGGGTCCTTCGGTTTTCCTCCCTCCACCAAAACCAACACGCTAAATTCCAATTCGATCTATGGATTAGCCGGGTTCTGGCTTTTGATCAGCCCCTACGGTTATTTCAGGTCCCGTTAGAAATTCAGTTTTTTTTTCACTATGAGCGGGACGCGGGTAAGCGCCACTGAATGAGCACACATATCTCCCACATGGATAACACAGCTGCTCGTTCGAGGTTATAAATACGCTTGCCTTAACTTTACAGTTACATGTAGTAGTAAGAGGGGAACCGGTGATGAATTCAATTATTATCAATTTGCATTCCAAGTATTCCATTCTGCTAACGTCTTAGTGAGTGAGTGACACGATTTCCCCAACCATCCCGATAACTCGATTCTGCGCTTGCCCACATCCACGAACTGGTTTTGACTTGGATTTGTCAAAGAAAAAGAGTAATACAGTAATGCTCGAAACCTGTATTCCGATTACACCATTATTAAATACCGTAGCTCTATTGCTTTTGTACTGCACGTTCTAAAGGTGAGGGCGTTTTTGTATTGTTGGGTAAGCCAATGCTGTGGCTCGTTTCGAGCGGTACAGGCCGGCTCAAGAAAAACAGACATCTGAGTCTAAGTCCACCACTTTCATAAACACTGCGTTACATTCTTCGCATATCGTATGAAAGGAGTCAGAGGGCTCATTCAGGAAATCGACAACGTCGCCCTTGTAATTACCCAGAATACAACAGTCCAGGCAACTCTGGTCAAGGCTCGGGCCACATCCGCGGCTTTGGTAAAGGTCGAGGCGGCGCGCAATACTGGCCTGTTGATCATCTACCAACGCCTTGAAATAACATCTGATACGCATAAGGCCTCATTAATCTATCTTCGTGCCTTTAGAAATCGCAAGAACGTGAAACTTAAAGTGCCTATAACCCTTCTTGCAATTTTTATAGTTAACATCCTCCGTAAAGTTTTGAGTACTTCTGTGAAGAAAGTTTTGGTTTACAGTGTATACCAGGAGTATATTACACAGGAGTGTTCCAGTACCCTTGTGTTGGCCCCTAACACAGTAGATGGTGTGTCTATTTATAGCTGCGAAGTTCTGGTATGCGATTACGTTGTCTTTTGATCTCTTGCGCTTTAGTATGTTTTAGCAGTTTGAACCGTGTTAATTACAATTTTTCAGTGCATCCTGATTGGTTAAAAGTGACGGCCTTTCTTTCTTCTCGCGGGAAACTCTATGCTAAAAATAACTCTACCGTATACACACTATGCATAACTCGCGCGGTCACAACACGAAAAAGAGGCCGGTAGGTCCTCTGGAATGTTGAAGTTGAAATACTAGCAGGAGGTGTGAAACGTGTTGAACATGATTGTTTAGTTGAAAAATGTTGCTAATCTGTCCTCATTTATCCTTTCTTTCTCTTTATAGTACAACCAGCCAGGCGCATAGCAAGTTAACGGCATTGTTTCACTGAACATTCGTTCAGTGCATTTCACAATCTCCCCGAGCGCTTCAATTTCAACATTCCAGAGGACCTACCGGCCTCGTTGACATGCTAGTTACCAGGACTTATGCATAGGGTCTATACAGTGTTGTGTGACAATATGTGGGAAGAGGAACACTCCTCTGTAATATACTCCTGTGTATACTTAAAGTTCTACGTTCAACCCGCGACCTCCCGCTCGTCAGACCGGAACTTAAAGTGCATATAAGCCCAAATTAATTATATTTGATGTCGATTTTACATGAAGTGGCTAGTCCAATGGTAGAATATTTCTTGATTTGGGTGTTGCGTCTACGAGATATAAAGGTTTATATTTTCAATATGCTAATGATGTGATGTCATCACCGACATCACTTATAAAACAAAAGCATGCTGGTAGATACAAATTACCTATTTTTAAAATTCTAAGTCCTATTTGAAGCTTATCAAAGTGATTTTACAAAATATAATTCTAAATTTTTAAAAAAGCTTAATTCACGAGCACAAAGAAATTCAGCAAATGTCGGTAATGACATCACATCATTAGTATATTGTAAATATAAACCTTCATATATCATAGACGCAACACCCATGCCAAATCAATAAATATTCTACCGTTGGACTATTCACTTCATGTACAATCGAAATCAAGTTTAACTAATTTGTGCTTACATGCACTTTAACCACTGAGCTAACCGGGAGGTTGTAAAGCACATACTCAAGATGCACAATATTTCCAAATTTCCATTGACGCCAGCGAGCGTTAGCCTGTGTACAACCGCTGCTCATTCTCAAAAATCGTGAGAGGGTGTCTGTGAGTCAACCGCGTACACAGGGTCTTCTCTGTCAGACCCAAGATAGCGGCTACTCCCACACCGCGGCAAAACGGTATGCTCCGCTGGCCAAAAGAACGAAGGCCCTGCTATCAAAGGCTTTAACTTTTTTTAGTAAATAATTTTATATCTTAGTAAACTCGCAGTGAATTACAAATTAAGAAAACTGCAACCTGTTAAAGTCTTAGGCTTATTTTTTTTGACAAAACAGTTCGCAAATGGATACTTTTAAGCAGAAATTTTAAAATCAGGGATATGTGCCTGTTGGCTTATTTCAGTTTTCGTGGGAAACTGGGGGCGGCCGCGCGCCGACAAGAAATAACAAATACGCATGCCGTGACGTTTTGCCGCGGTGTGGGCTACTCCAGAGTCTTCTCGGTAAGATCCAAGATGGCGGCTACCCGAGAGAAGACCCTGGTAAAGGCTGAACTGTCACGTATTCTGATTGGCTCTTCGATTATGACGCAAGGGTTGCCCTTACAATGCTTTTTATTGGCCAAACGGACTGAATCCAGAGAGATGAACTTGTATATAGATTCGATTGCTCAAATTTTATCAATAAAACGATTTTAAATAACCTTATAACAGGTTGTGTAGGTAGAGCAATAGGTGAAGTGCATTACTGGGTAGTTTTCTGGTAAGTTTCATCAGTGGGAAAGCCAGGAGAAGCCGTTAAACTTGAACATGTGCTATCGATCGCTTCGCTTCAACGCTAACGGAAAATGAACGGCTTTTTAGGATTCTCTTCTAGCTTAGATACATCCTGGTAGCTTTGTGATACCTTTCCACTGTTTCTTTATCCAAGTAAACTCCATTTCGAGCCATTTAGTAGACCTGTTTTCACTGCATCGTTCGCCGCGTGGAAATACCGTTAATCGCTTCTCGCTCACTCCGGATTGGGATACCTATGATTTGCACACGTCATGAACTATTCCCATATTTAGCTTGGCCGCCATCTTAGATCGCCATATCACGTGACAAAATACTCCCAAAATCTGGGAGTATTTGATCACGTGATCCAGCCTTTACCAGGGTCTTCTCTGGAGTAGCCGCCATCTTGGATCTGACCGAGAAGACTCTGGGGACGAGGTTGGCCGCCATCTTGAATCTGACAGAGAAGACCCTGGGTACGAGGTTGTCTGTGATTTCTACCAAGTAATTTATTCACGACATTACCATGTTTAATTACCCTTATCGCATTTCCGTGTTCATTCAGAAATACCGACAAATCACCAACAGTTTCCTTTTCTCTACAGACTCGTAGAAGACTTGTTTTGGAAAATAAACTGAAAGAGTGAAAAGATTTTCCCTCAAAATGATTCAAATCGTGATCACAAGGCCAGGAAATCTTAGTCATCCGGTTTCTCTAAAGTATTAAGTATACAACATTTCCCCCACCCCTCCCCCACACTTAGATTGTTAAGGCGAAAATAGAGAAAACAGGTCACGTGACCTGTTCTTGGAACCAGTTTTACCCAATTTTCTCACCTACAATGGCAAAATGTCAACCATTCCAGACAGAGCTTTAGAAACAACCAGAAATGTATTCATATAAGCCAGAAATCGTTACTTTAAAAATGTACTGTGACCGGCCCATTTTGAGTTCTTTGTTTTATCAGCCTTAAGGTTACGTGACCACCAAAACACCAGAATACCTAACTTCAAATGTTAAGACATATGATTGCTGCCTAATTACCGATTTCTATGGTATTTCATTGAAAAATGACAAAGTTAGCGAATTTAGAGTGTTTTAACATAATTGCTGAATAAACTATGCCTTAACATGCTTGAGAACGTAATTTGGAGTAAATGTGTTTAATTTTGACTTGGTTTGACAGGCTTTTCAAGGAATTTTGGTGATGATTTTAATTTGGTAATCTTCAAAATTAGAAATGAAATCCCGGTTTCTGGGAAGCCCGCACCTTGAAGTAAGTGTTTCAAAGCCGACAATGAGGACTGGACGGGGTTTCCAGTCCGTGCATGCGCGCAATTACACCCCGTCTAGTCCGAATTGGAGGCTTTGGAACGACTTCTCATACTCATTAATTACTGATTCACGAGGTAATATTGTTTTTTTTATCACCAAATATTAGGTTTTGAGAATTATAAATTAAGGATTTGGAATTGGAACGAACTTGATGTTAGAGGAATTTGCTGTTTGTTTGTTTTTTGTTTTTATTTGAAATACAGATTTTACTAACGAACAGGTGTGCAAATATGAAAGGTATTTCGCGGAGAATTTAAAAATGTTGATGCAACTAGACATTAAAAGTTACGTCACTTGTTTTTTGTTGTTTTTTCAATACTTTTAATACCATAGATGCTGACAATTGCGTAAACTATTGTATTGTATTGCTATGCTAATTTGAGATCGAGTCAGAAAAGCATTTTGAAAATCAGTTAACGCAGTTTACCATGGCTTCTTACGAGAGCGACGACGATAATTTTCGTCCACTCAAACGGTTCAGAAAAAGTCGTTCGTCTAAAGAAGAGCAAAAAATGTTGAAAGAAGCAGTGCCACTCACGACAAGATACAAAAATAAATGGGCGGTAAATTGCTTCAAAGAACGGATAAAAGAAAGGAAAAACAAAGTTGCCACATTGGAGCCAACAAGCTTGGGTATAAACCTAAAAGCTATCGATGACCTCGTTTACGAACATTGGGAGAACATGACAGCTCGTCATTAAACTTCTGGCTGGGAAAATTCGTACAAGAAGTGGCGAATAAGAAGGGAGAACATTATCCGGCGCGGACGCTATACCAAATCGGTCGAAGGAACTAGGCAGAGTAACTGGAACTCATTTCCATAACTGGAAACGTTTAGCATAACTGGAAAACGTTTTCCAGTTATGCTAAATGTTTCCAGTTATGGAAATGAGTTCCAGTTACTCTGCCTTATACTTCCTCTGGTTTCAAGGTTCGTCACGTGGTCTGATTAAGTGCATCTTATTGGCTTATCACCTCATGAATAATTAATGAGTATGAGAATGGCTAATCATTAATAAAACGATGCATATCCAAGGGAGGGGTTGGTGGGTAGTTTGCAATAACCGGGATTGAACCGAAATGTACGGATGTTTTTTTAATGGTTGCCTCAAAGGGTCTTTATTTGTATCGTGGAGGAATTGAACACAAAAAATAACTTGTGAATCCCAATGAGGGTATAACATTATAGCTATTTTGATAAACAATACGTTTGAATCCATGACACAATATCTAACCCTTAGGGCTAGGGAGATATATCATTCTCAGAATTACAATATAGAGAATATTACATGGCAGTGCGGAGATACAGAATTTATCTTCGAGTGTCCGCCTGTGAAAAGCACAAAACTAGCACAGATCTAGAGTGACACTAGTCCAACAATAACCCGATGATTCAGTTATTAATGACTAATAACAAGCACAAAATACTCACATTAAATATAGCAACGTGAATATAAATTCGAGGTTAGGCCAGCAGAGCAGAACACCGAGTCGGCGTTTTCGGCTTGATATGCAAATTCGCAGCTCTAGCTAAATCGAGATTTGCAGTTCATGGCTAATATTAAAATGTAAGATAAGAAACACATAATTTGATAGTTACTACAAATGAAATACTAAGAGAAGATCACACGGTTCTTTGCATGTGGCAGAATTTAAGTATTATGACGTCTTCACGGAAGCGTATTCACGTCGATTCAGTCGATAACCGGGAATTCCAGATGATGAGAATTAATATTGAGACTTCTTGTGAGCCAATTACTAAAATGCAATGATGACTAAGTTCTTGCTATCCAGTCTCGTAACCTTTAATTGTTGTTTTGCACTCCGGCATGAATGCAAAATTGTTCTTGTTTGCTGATTCCTTTGTCACTCTACAGATAAATATGCATACATTGCTCAGTGAGTAAACATTGCATTTGGGATATTCATTCCTTGGGTAACTGCTTCACCGGCGCAAGTGGCAAATATAGCGAACCGAGTTCTTTAGCCAAGTTGGTAAGTTCCTTGTTAAGTTCCTAAGCAATTTATATTTGTATCTACAAATGAACTTTGCATGTTATAAATCAGAAGAGAATTCCCAAACGTTTGACTTGGAAAAGTGATCAGTGGTGCTTGCTGTGTTTCAATACATGGTGAAACATCTGGAACACTTCTCAAACTACATTTGAGAAAGAGTAATAACTCTATTCTATAAGATTTGCGTACAAATACTTGTCTTTTCCTCTACGTATTTCTCACTGGTAGTTTCTTATCAATTGCTCCCTAAGCGGACCCTAGAGACTTAAGCTTGATTTAACTGACGGTGGACTTACTCGCATAACTGCACCGGAACCAACTTGTCATGACATTTATTATAAAAATTATGTTGTCTTACTTAATGGTTTTAATTGCTCAATTCCTAACGGAAATCACAAAACTAGTTAGTTGTTCAGCACTTACTGGGTGTTAAAAATGATGCGAAAATCGCATGGCGTGAGCATCAAACGTTGACGGAACCCAGTGATGTTTCGCATCACTGACCAGTGCTTTTGTGCTTTCTTCAGCGGAGTGTGCGAGATCTCAAGTCACCCCCGTAAAGGGACTAGTACAAGAAACACGGAATATTTTCAATCTTCCTTCAAAATGTTCAGAGGATAAACGGCTTTTCCAAGGTCCTTGTTGAGAGACACTCAACACTAGCTCATAAAGTCGCAAATCGTCAGGTAATTAATCTTAACATTTTTAAGTTGAAATCTTGTAAGCGAGGTCCGAGTCAGACTTCAGACGTGGATTTTACTTCCTTCTTTTCGAGGCCACCCCCTTCACACCCTAAACTATTTCCAGACCCCCCCCCTCCCTCGACCTCTTCATACTCCCCCCCCTTTCATATTAAATGTATCTTCCCTTAAATCAGGTTATTTAATTTATTGGCGTTTTTACAAGTTGGGCTAATTTTAGATTAATTTCCCTTGATTTTTACAGGCATACCCTTGGCCTATAAAGAAGTTACGTGGGCAGTTAAGTAATTCTGCCTGGATACTTTTCATTACTGATTAAAATTGAATTATTCAATGGCAAAATTGTTATCATTTATCACTCAAAAATGGTCCTATCAAGTGATAACAAATTTTCAGCGCCCCCCCCCCCCCCCCCCCCACCCCCCACCTCCCCCTTATGACTTTTCGAGGCCACCCCCTTCACACCCTAAAATATTTCCAGACCCCTCTCCCTCGACCTCTTCATACTCCCCCCCCCTTTCATATTAAATGTATCTTCCCTTAAATCAGGTTATTTAATTTATTGGCCATGATAACGCCGCGTTTTCGCTTACATGTTTGGCCACACAGTCATTTGACTATTGCGCCCTAAAGACTTATATAAATAAATAGCAGGAGCCCATATAAGGAGCGTCCATGTGTCCTATACAGGTGTCACAGCGTTTTTACAAGTTGGGCTATTTTTAGATTAATTTCCCTGCCAAATTGTTGGTTGCACCGTGGCGGAACAAAAGATGCCTCATTAGCTACTTTTGTTATACTAAACAACATGGCTGTGGCTGCTACGCTTTTGCGATTTGATTCCCTTAGGAATAATTGCAACTCAGCAATAGCGGGAACCGTTCTAAAAATAACCTAACTTATGAAAACGCTGTGACATAGGCCTAGTATGCGGGATGGACGCTGTGACGTAGGCCTAGTATGGGGGATGGACGCTGTGTCATAGGCCTAGTATGGGGGATGGACGCTGTGTCATAGGCCTAGTATGCGGGATGGACGCTGTGACGTAGGCCTAGTATGGGGGATGGACGCTGTGTCATAGGCCTAGTATGCGGGATGGACGCTGTGACGTAGGCCTAGTATGGGGGATGGACGCTGTGACGTAGGCCTAGTATGGGGGATGGACGCTGTGACATAGGCCTAGTATGGGGGATGGACGCTGTGACGTAGGCCTAGTATGCGGGATGGACGCTGTGACGTAGGCCTAGTATGGGGGATGGACGCTGTGACGTAGGCCTAGTATGGGGGATGGACGCTGTGACGTAGGCCAAGTATGGGGGATGGACGCTCTTAGTTATGGGCTCCTGTAAATAGTAATAACTCAATTGTATAAAATATTCATATTTTACTGCATGGTATTGCGCCCTAAAGACTTGCTTGATTCTACTTCAGAAGTACTCAAACACTCAGTCCGTTTATTCCAACGGAACTAACTTATGAAAATTGTACACCATTTTCATTGGTATAGAACAATCCTGCCATTCTCCTCGTGTGTTAAGTTATGGGAGAAAGGACATGACCGAGGAGATGAGCGGCTGAGTACGCATTTCTTACTAATTTATGGGTCATTATATTTTGCTAATTTTGCTGTAATAAGTAGGTGTAAGCGTAAAATGTATTACCGATTCTGGAACAATACCGGCAAGGTGATTACGATATTACCGATATTACTGCCACGGATCTGCAGGGAAAGTACGCCGTTACACTGATAAGCCCAAGTTCCACGTGTTGATGTAACACGTACCTACCAAATAGCCGCTTGCGTGAACAGTTACGTAATGTACGCACGGATGAATTTCGAGCCATTTTCACCAATGAAAATATTTATAGTATTGGAGATGGCCGCTCCGGGTAATATATGCCTCCTGCCTCCGTCTACAACAATTTTGCGCTGACCCGCCAAAACCGTTTTATGAACTAAAGATCCACGCGCTTTGCTAGTGTAAACTGTGGTTTGTTATCAATGTGTTGAATACTCGGCTAGCTAGTTTTGTATGGGGCTTCCTGTGATATATACCTCTATAAAAAGAATTACCAATGTGTGTTTAAAGTGCCACTACGACGAAAATTTACTATTTCGATTTGCCACTTTTTCGGTGTCAGTAGGTCAATCAGTATTAGAAATGTCCGAAATAGTAAAAAATATTCCCAAATGGGCATGTTAAACTACACAATTTTAGGAGAGTTTACTGGTAAAATCCTGTCCGCCATTACTGGAAGCCGTTCTCAGTATTCAGCGGAAGTGATGTCATACACTCACGACAACCTCGTGGCGCGAAATAGTGTCCATAAAAAGGTAGCCAACCTCGCAAAGATAAATATAACGTTCTTCTTATGTACGTGAAGACGTTTTTAGTAGAAATATGCCTCCAGGCGTTGTATTCTGCAGGCGAGCATTAAGTGTATGACGTCACTTCCGCTGAATAAACCTTTGTTTAAAGCTGAACAAAGGGAACGGCCTCCAGTAATGGCGGACGTTTAGATTCAATCAGTTCGGAGCTCAAAAAATAAGACTTCATGTCGTTGTATCAGCTGATAGGCTCAGCGGATCAGAATCGAGATTGTAACTAAAATGGACAATAAATACCGCTTATTTATGCTTACAGGTATTACGCGCTGATATTCTATGAGAGTGCGAACAGGAAAAATTCAATTTCAAAGGCAGTTATTGTAATTGATATTATTGTTTTGTGGCGTCGTCAGTGCCTTATGGGCCTCAGTTAAGATGTACAAATATCCTAAGTAATTTGTTTTGCATAGTTTGTCAATATATATATATTGACAGAAACTTAAAACCTGATTGACCTCAACGGTTCCCTGTTTTAAGGCTTGTTTTTGATTCCAAACTATTCTCAATTTGAGCCTCTAACACTGAGCTGCCATGGGCTTTTATCGCACGGCGGCCATGTTGAGTCCCAGGAGAATAAAAACCTTTGTTTTCGTCCGGTAAACTCGTTCTGAAACCAACCTTACCGGGGCCAAAACTATTGTTTTATCCAAGATGGCCGAACTGCGATAACAGCCCACGTAGGTTGGCCGTACAACAACGGAGCTGCCAATGGTGCGCATGCTCAGAAATCAACCAATCAGAATTCGGGTTGGATATAAAACTAATGAGAATGTATTTTATCATTTGCAGGTAAACTAGGTCAGAATGGTTTACCAAAAACTACCACAAGATACTGATTCTCGCGAAAGTGAGAAGAGGTTTTCGTTCAGTGATCTGTTCTCTTGGCTTACATTCGCATGGGTGTCTGGGATATTAGCTGTCGGAAACAAACAACCTCTGGAAAACAGTGACTTGCACAATGCTTCAGGACAAATTGAAAGTATGGAAATGTCACAAAGGTACTCTGGACTCTGGAGTACCGAACTTAAAATGTCTTCAACTCCAAAGTTATGGAAAGTCATCATGAAATCGACAAATTCATTCCATATTATTGCCATTGCGTTGTTTGCACTTTTGTATTTATGCTGTCGAATGGTGCAGTTAGTTTGTCTTAGTCTCCTTCTGAAAGAGCTAGCAAAAACCGAAACGGCAAACGAAGTGATACGAAATGCAAACGAGACTGTAAACCAGACAATAACCAGAAATACAAGTTATACAAGTTGGACAGGGCGTAAAACAGACATAATAGAAGGAGATGGAAGTTACACAAGTATTTATTTCTATTTAGCTGGATTATCTGTAGCTGTATTGCTTCAGCCATTGGCAAAGACCCAGAGTTACTATTATTGTTCTTTACAGACATCCTATGCTGTTTCTGGCTTGACAGGGTTGGTATATGAACAGGTAAACTATTGAGTAAGACCTAAATAACTAGTGTACTAACTTAATTTGAAATGACTACTTCGGCCATTACTATAAATCAAAGTTATGGAAGTAATGCGGTAATACTAATTTACAAACCTTCATTTGTATGAGGGACCTGAATAATTCTCTGTTTGGGTTTTTGGTTGGCACTGGACAGCGGGTGATGCGGAGAAATGCGCAACAAGTATTGGCTAAAGAGGCAGTGTCTGTTTTAAACATGAAAGGATAAGCCACTCCCCCTTTCCAGTACAAATTTTTTTAAAGGCAGACAACGGCTGTGCCAAAGTAGAGACTGAGACAGAAGTTTATCATTATAATAAAGATACTTTAATGCCCATACCCTGTTATACTCACCATAAAGAGAAGTAAAACTTATGGTAGAGTAAAGAAGTTCTCGAAAATAGTCCAAAGTGAGCCCAATCGTAGCCTCTCCCGCAGCTTTTCTTATGGGTTCTCTCCTCCGAGCGATATATTCCATTTCCTTTGTTTTTCAAGAGCCAATCAGGTTTGATTGATTGTTTACAATCAGTGGTCATCATGGCGGCCGGGCGGGGAATTACTGACAGATCCGTGATTTTACTTGGTTTCTATCGGCTTATTTTGTATCTTATACTGAGCTAAAATATCATAAATTGCTTTGGAAATGCTAGAGCATCTTTCCAGAAGGAATTATACGTGCAAATACATGCTACAACGATGAAATCAAGTCACTCACGATGAGTACACTAAACCAAGTGAGCGGCCATCTCGTATGGCCCCGAAGCCGAATACAATACAATACTATAACCTTTATTTTGCTTCAAATTTAAGATAGCAAATACATGCTAATATCTCCGAAAACAGAATAACAATTATAAGTAAAAACAATTCATATAAGACAGCTAAATTAATATTAAAATATAAGCTAATTAATAAATTATGTACAATTGCGAGTATAATAGTGGTTGTGACGTCGGTGGGAAGGGGAGAAATGGAAGATTAAATACAGTAATGAAGTTCTACAAAAGCAGCAACATTCATTAGAAAATTTAAGAGACCTGATACTGAGTAGATTTGAACTGGTTTAAAGGTAGATTACGAATATAATCGGGAAGTGAGTTCCATAACTTAGCACCAGAATATCTACAGTAAAGGACGGAAGACCATATTTAGTACTGTTAACTCTAGGTATAGCCAATGTAGACTGACCACGTAAATTATAGGATGATGTTCTCTTCTGGAAAAGACTAGTTATATAAGATGGAACTTGTGAATGCAAAGCTTTATAAACTAAGATGAGTATATCGCAATATCTTCTATTTAAGAGACTAGGTTGGTCTATTAATCTAAGTAAATTGTCGTAACTATCGTCGGTGGTAATTGTTTAATACTTAGCGTAGACAACGTTAATTGAGTTTCTCGAGCTTATCAGAGTTACGCTTGCCACAGCAGTGCCAAACAACAGAACAGTAATTTAGCTGTGGTAATATGTTGGCTTTATATAGCATAGCTTTAGCACTACTTGTAGCTGATTGCCTACTTTGCGAGTAATGTTGGCAATATGATCACTAAATTAAAATTTAAATTACAATCTATGCTAATGCCTAATAAATGCATGCTGTTGCAACGTAAAATAGTGTTATCGCCTAATTTGAAAGCCAAATCACTATCATTATCTACATCTTGATCACGGCCCATAAACATAGAGGAGCACTTGGAAGCATTAATTAACATGCCATTATGATCAAACCATTCCTTAGCAGTAATAAGATCAGTATTTATAGAATGTTGTAAAAGACTAGACTCAGTATTAGTTGCAAATAACTGTGTGTCATCAGCATAAGAATTGATGTTGGAGTTAAGCTATCGTACAGTAAGTCATTAATAAATATATTGAAAAGTAATGGTCCCAAAACTGAACTCTGGGAATACCTCTAGTAATGATGGACCAATCTGATGTAGTATCACCTATCTTGACTCTCTGAAAACGATTACTAAGATAACTATTAAGTAGAGCTAGGCTATTATCAGATAGGTTGTAAGCCTTAAGTTTAGCCAAAAGAAGAGCATGTGGCAGGGAATCAAAAGCTTTTGATAAATCCAAACCAACAATAGCAGCTAACTGCTTACTGTCTAGCGAAGATCTAAATTCCACTAGAATACACTACACTACACTACACTACGCTACACTGACAACTGTAAAATTTACGATAAGCTGATAGAAAGTCTGATAACTTATCAGAGAAGGAATCATATAACTGATAAGCCATAACACGCTCAAAAACATTACTGCGGATAGTGAGTACAGTAATAGGTCGATAATTTGTTCTTGAAAGTTCTAGTCCTTTCTTAAAAATAGGAGTTACTTGGCCATGAGACTAAAGTCTAAACCAAGGGAATTTTACAGAACCTTTAAACCATTCCTAAATACAAAGGGGAACGGAACTGATAACACAGTAAATCTCAATATAAATGTAAGGATCGAGAAAGATCAAGAAAAGGTCGCTGAACATTTTGCTAATTATCTTCCAAATATGGCAATTAATATTGGAGGAGATGATCTCCACACTCAAGCAGAAGAGTCTTTCACAAACCATGTCAGCATATACATGTACAAGTTATAAGATCTCAGATTAGCAGACAAGATATAACATTGGTACTTAGGGATGTAAAAACAGAAGAGGTATCTAATGCTCTAAAGAAACTAGAAGTGCATAAAAGTACTGGACATGATCAGATTCCTGCTATGATTCTTAAATTAGTTGCTGAAGAGCTTGCACCATCACTGACTAATACATATACAATGCAAGTCTACACCAAGGTTACTGGCCATCCGAATGGAAGAAAGGAGTCTGGACCCCTGTGTATAAGAAAGATGATCACCTAGAAGATAAGAACTATAGACCTGTTACCGTATTAATTATAGTTGATAACATCTATGAACAGTTAATTGGTACTCAAGTTGTAGAATACATTGATCCTAGCCTAAATCAGAACTTAACTGCCTATCGCAAGTCTCATAGCTGCGAGACAAGTTTACTGAAACTTGTGAAAAATTGGAAATGGGCAATGGCCAGAAAGAAGTTTATTGGTGTGCTATCCATAGATATGACTAAAGCGTTTGATTATCTTTATCCGCCATTACTATTGAATAAGTTGAAGGCCTATGGTTGTCAGACGGTGCCTTGGAACTTTTTCGATCCTACTTTAGTGAGTGCTTAAACAGAGTGCGGCTGGGAACTTCAGTCACTAGTACATGGAAAGAGGTTAAGAGAGGTTGTCCACAGGTTCCACACTTGGTCCTTTGCTTTGGAACATATTTCAGAACGATATAACATCTGCAGTTGAAAATTGTGATATTATTATGTATGCTGACGACCACCAACTGTACACTAGTAATAATTCCATTGAGGTTCAGGCAATACTAAATAAGGAAGGTGATAACATATCAGGTGGTATCAAGATAATTTTTTAATGGATAATTTTAGTAAATATCAGGCATTCAGTATGGGACCTTCTAAAAAGAACAAAGACATTGATGTTATCATTGATAATGGATAGGAAAATTGATACTATGAGTGAACTTAAGTTATTAGGAGTAACTATAGATGACCAGCAAAATTTTAGAACTCACATAAGGACATTAAGCAAGTAGGCGTTTTAATGCGACTACGTAATCTCATACTTACACAGGACAAGCTTCAGATCTACAAATCTGCTATACTACCACAGCTTGCTTACTGCCATACTAGCTGTATGGCACTTTTGTTGTGCGTCAGATTGTAGAAAACTAGATAGAGTAAGGAGAGGGCACTACGCACAGTATATTGCAACAAAGATATGCTTCCTACTCTCTACGACAGAAGACTTCAAGATATAATAATTTTAATGTGATCGCGTTTTCCGGTGTATTTTCTAATTTGCATAATATCTTGGCGTCAAATTTCAAGTTTCAATTAGCTCATTAACTCCGAAATTTTACAGTAAACACGCGTGCAGCCGTAGTTTCATAAACGTATGGCAAGATAACAGCACGTATCGAAGAAACTTAACATCGGAAAATAAAATCTTTACGACAATAACACAACTTAATTTAATCCTTACCTCTGTACTGTAGGTCTATCTAGCGATTTTCTTTCCATGAATACGGCCCCGCAATGGCCGCGTCTTGTATGGAAATGAGTCCGTCGCGAAGAAAACCACCTTGTTGTGCTTTACGAAGGTCCACAATAAAATACTTAACATCGGAAATCTGATGTACTTCTAAAGCCATTCAAGAGACTTGTATTTGTTTGCCAATAAATTAAACGTATCATGCGATTTCTCAAGGTTTTTTGGGGTCGCTGTAGGGGCCGTTTGTATGAGACAGAATTGTTTAAGCACAGGCAGCCCAAGCTCAAAGTTTGAATTTATTTGACAGTTGAACTACGAAGGTTCAAACATCCAGAATATCTGGTATTTTATTGCACTAAATGGCAAATGAATAACAATAAACTTGCTTTGATGAAGATTAAGTTGTTGTGTCTTGAATTTGGGGGTTTGGGGGCCGATTTAACGAGCCAAACCCCCAAATTCAAGACACAACAACTTAATCTTCATCAAAGCAAGTTTATTGTGTTATTCATTTGCCATTTAGTGCAATAAAATACCAGATATTCTGGATGTTTGAACCTTCGTAGTTCAACTGTCAAATAAATTCAAACTTTGAGCTTGGGCTGCCTGTGGTATAAGTACCCCAAATTGCCCAAAAGGCTTTCTTCGTCAGCCATATTGGAAAATATAGTAGCTAGGCCTCCGTTACTACAGAAACCGAGCTGCTTCGTACCTAGTTTCAAGTTAAAACACGGTAAAACTCGGCCAAATAGCGCTTCCAAGGATTGGCGACTTGGACGCGTGGGACCTAAGTCCAATATTTTTTGCGGGAAATAAATTAGTTTTCTCTCGCTCGTGAAAAATGTTTCTTCCCTGTTTCAATAGTAAATATACACGTTTTATTCGAGTTTGTTGACAAAACCAGTTTACTAAAACGGAGAAAAGCAATAGAGTTGTTGTTTGCTTGTTCTCAGTCTTCCACACGGTCATGAACTGATTTTAGGGACAATTGTACGCGATGGTAACAAAGTCAAAAACAGCCTGTGTCCCTGCTACATTCAAGAGCTATTTACAAGTAACATTGATACCTATAACTTAAGAAATGCAGACTTCAAATCCCTAGATTCAATACAATAACCTATGGGAAACATAGCATGAGGTATTTAGGACCCATCAGGTTATGATCTAAAGTGGACACTAAAATTAAGGTGCTACCTAGTAGTTTAAAAAACTTCTGTAAGTGTATAAGAAAGCTAGATGTCGCTGGCCTGTTAACGGACAAGTGCAAGGACTGTTTCCTATGCACTAATTAGATTTAATTTATAGTTTTTTATAATTTTAATCCACATTAAGACTATATATATATTTATATACAGTAGTATATCTTTTTAATATTTTAACCCATAATATATTATATTAAATTAAATTAGTTAATTTATTATTAATATCTTATTGTAAATAGTGTCCCCAATTAGTTTGACCTTTGTCAATAAGCCGTAGCCAGACATCATTTACTTGGGCGCAATACAGTGGCATAAATCTTTTTCAACCATTTTGGGGCGATCTATGGTCATAGTATTGCTATAAAAAGCACTACAAATCCTTGAAATGACGTCATTTAAGGGACGTTATGCTAATGAGTTGGACATGAATTGAGTTGTAACATTGAATTTCTTCATTTATACAGTTGTTTTCCAGGTGTCAGACATTTGATACTTAGAATCTTAGAGAATGATCTTTTATTAAGTGGAGCTGACATAAAAACAGAGCAAAAGGAACTATATATAGTTTGTCCCTTAAATGACGTCATTGAAATTTGATTCCTTCATAAACGAAATTGACAAACTACAATGATTATTTTTCCTACGTCGGTCATTTTGTTTTCCAGTTTGACTTGTAAATCAAAGATAACTGGCCAGGGCTTATAGGCACTTTAAGCACGAAGTGGGAAGCCCTGGGGTTTGTCACCCTTCAGTTGTCAATCGGCCTTTGTGGAGTGAACATCTGCGTGATGCTCCGCTTGAGTGCTCCCTACTGATTGCTTATCGCGCGAAATTCAAATAAAACAAAAAATGTTTAACTTCAGAGTAAGGGCTACAGAGATCGTAAACAGTCATAAAATACCATTGGCAGTCATAAATGGACAACTATCTTCCCTCTGGTCACTTTTTTTTATGGTTTGTTAATTTTAAACCTTAAAAACCTAGCATTTCAAAGGAGAGGCTGATATGCTCGCTTGCTTTCTTCACTGCTCAGCAATCTGAATTTTAAATTTCGAGCTCGCGATGCGTGAAAAGAGGAGGGGCTAACCTATTTATACCGGAACTTCGTGTTTAAATAAAGTTTTTTATTATTATTATTACCAATCAAGTGTTATTACATTGACCTTTGCTGATTTACCGCGAAACAAGTAGAGGAAGTTCCGGTTCACGGTTTTATAGTTGACGAAATGTATCTCAAGTAAGGAAGAAACTCCTAAAAAATTAGTCCTTGGTGATCTACAGCTAGTGTTTTCTTTGTTCGTGTACTCCTACTAAGAAGTAAATTCGATTTTTTTTGGGGACGACTTCGTTGAATATTCCCATCTTTATCGAAAGCGCTGTTGACACATCGACGTGCATGTGTATTCCTCTTCGGGGGTGGAAGAGGAATCATTTCACTTTAGATATTCAGGATTCCTTTCTTTTTAATCTCACTTATTCATGATTCATTTACAAATTTTCTTCGATATTCATGATTCATTTTAGCCATCTCTCGTTATTCATTATTCCCGAAGTTTTAAACACAAATATTCATGATTCCTGCAATTTATAGCCAAATGATTCATGATTGGAAGATATTAAATGGGATTTTCGCTAAGCAAGCACTATAAGAGCGAAGCGACAGAGGACCTGTGCAATACTTTTAAAGGGGCTGTGTCACGGTACCTGTCTTTACATTCGCGTTCCGGCCCGGAAACAGCTATTTCCAGCGATTTTGATATGAACTAAGGAACCTCTCGGCCATGTGAGATGCTTAAAATCAAAGCAAATATGCAAAAATGACTAACAAACAGTGTATATAAACAGTCTCCAGGGAAACTATTGAAAATCATTTCAATCAAGCATTGAAGGAGGGAAGTTTAACTGTTTGTATCCAATTAACAGCCCCCAACAGGCGATTACTCGATACATGCGCAGTACCATGACATAGCCCCTTTATATAAATAGCTGGACGAACTAGGTTCGCAGTTCGTTCGCGTAAACATCCCAAACAACTCTTGAACTGGAATCAATGTCAGTGCAAAAGTTATAGAACTGATTTGGTTCAGTTAACTGACAGTTAACTGTGCATGATTGGTGCAATTTCGATCCTCATTGTTGTATCTGTTCTCTCGGAGGTGCGGTGGATTTTGTCATGGCAGTGCTTTCTGATGTTGGGTATCCATGACCATGCTTCACCTCATGTCTGATCTCGTTTCTACTTTGTTCTCCTCAGGTCCTCTTCACAAACCGTTCTAAACTCGATCAACTTAATTCTGGTCATGTGTTGAACCTGATTTCGAAGGATCTACAGCCTTTTGACTTTGTTTTCGTGTTCTTCCCCTACGTGATACTAGCTTCTTTAGATATCATAATAGGTGCTGTGGTTTTGTGGAGGTTAGTTGGCGTTGAATCACTAGCGTGCTTAGGTTATTTGGTATTTCTCATAATGTGTGAGTTTGGGTTGGGAAAACTGATGGAAAAAATACGAAGACACACTACTTCCCGTACAGACCGCCGCTTGAAGTTAGTGAATGATGTCATTTCCGGTAACAGAGTGATCAAGATGAACGTATGGGAGCAGATAATGGAGAACGTTATTGGCCAAGCCAGAAGGTATGTAGTGTATAAAAATATGTCTTCGTTGCCTTCCAACTAATGTCGTAACGATGGTAAAAAGCACGAAATGACACTCCATTTGTTCACTAGTACTCTTCTTGGCTTTCAATGAATCCAAAGCGATTCAAATAACAAAGCTACGGCCATGTTGGTTGATAAAACAGGAAACGTTATCGAAAATCCAAGTTCATAAAGTTCATGACCCCCTAGATGGGTCCCTCGCTTCGCTCGGTTGCTCGGGCCTATACTAAAACGGGACCCTGGCCACGCCCCTGATATGGTGTCACAAAATATTTTGTCCTACAACATACTCACGAATGAGGCCAAAGTTTTCGTTTAGATTTTTAATATTTACATCAATTCAAAATTGGCGATTTTCACCAAATATTCACAATCGACCTTTCGTCATAACAAGCCGCAACCCTAAAAAATGTTAAGAATGTGGATTTGAAATCCACATTCCTTTCGTGCTTTGTGTTGAAGAACTCTATTGCCTATTGTCTCTTGCCAGCAGGAGACCAGAAGCAATTGCCCGCTATAAGCCACGTAACTGTCAACACCTTTAAGTGAAAAGTTCCATACAAGTAGAAATACTAATAATATACCAGAACATGATCTGTTTATTTATGACTGCTGTTCCTGGGTTTTAACAGTTAACAAATCCAAACAAAATCTCACAATATACTCTGGACACTTGCGGATTTAAAAATAAATAGGATTGCCTGCGAAGAAGGCTAACTATGTACAAGCGCATTGAAATGAATTGTAACTGATTATACAGTATCAAAAGGTCTCCCTTGTTTTTAAATGTGGCCCTTCAATGTTAGTTTAGGGTAATAAATTCCTTGCGGGGAAAATACTAACTCGGCGAATGACAGCCAGTATGAAAGCGCATTTCGTTGGAACAATTATAAATATAAAATTGCAATTGTAAAGTCTTAAATGTAATATCTGTTTTTCAATTACAGCCGGTATGAAAGCATAACACATCACTAGGAAAACTTACAATCAGATTTTTTGTTGAGAAACATTATTTTGAATAAACAGTGAAATTACGTGGTTGTGCATGCAAAGGTAATTTTATTTTTAAGCGGCATTCAAAATAGTGTGAATGCTTCCTATAACTAAATACTGTTTGGGGAGCATACTTCTCATTATTTACATTCATATTGTTACATTAATTTCTACAGCCTATTGTTTGCTTGTGCATTTGTAAATACATAGATATACATAACATTTTTGTTTGCAAAATATAAAAACTCTCGAAACAATTATTCAACGAACATTTTCAAAAAGTACATTTATACATGTCTATATACATGCACATACTATTAGTCATTTAACTAATAGCAACTGTTTCTTTTCTACAGTATTGTTAATGACCATTTAAATTTGTCTTAACTAAAAACGTTATAAGCTAAATTGGAAATGACACATACAAAATGTATGCGAGATCGCCTAGTGCAATGTTACTGACCCCCGATGCTCTCAGGCACGACGCCGGGACATCTGCGAGATCGCCTAGTGCAATGTTACTGACCCCCGATGCTCTCAGGCACGACGCCGGGACATCTGCGAGATCGCCTAGTGCAATGTTACTGACCCCCGATGCTCTCAGGCACGACGCCGGGACATCTGCGAGATCGCCTAGTGCAATGTTACTGACCCCCGATGCTCTCAGGCATGATGCTGGGACATCTGCGACCTCTCTACACCCTCACTGCCTACATTTGGCAGTACTGCATAGGTTATTTGGGTTACTGGTCTTAAATATTGTTGAAAGTGCATACATGCAACTGTAAAAAATAATTGTACGTGTATTTGAATTTATCTACAATTAATAGCACACGTCAGGCGATTTCAATATATAGCATTTTTTTGCAATAACAAAAATCCTGCAAAAAAAATATAAAAGGCTTCATTAAATGGTACATGTGTGATATGATTTAAAAGAAAAATAACAGGGAAATACTGAGGAAATATTAATATACAGTTAAGTAATTTGTGCAAATATCCAGCTTAATAGGTGCAACAATTCAATTTTAATTACCAGAAAAGAAACTAATATCACTTTTAACATCTTTAAAACTTCACTTTCCATACTTACATCGCCTTTTTTACTGCCGGCAAGGCCAGTCCTATTCAGGAGGCATTGCCATCCATCGCTTCTGTCAGATTTCTGTCGGAATCAACTGGTCTAATCCCGCCAGAACTCCCTTTTCGTCACAGACTGTCTTCACGACTTCTTGAATCGTTTTCCTAACACCAGCTGGGTCTCCCTTCGGTTGCATCAGAGCTCATGTTGACAGGACCGAGTCAATCGTAATTCTCTAGATGCCATTAAGTAAATCTTCGAAAACTCTGTTATCTTAAGGCGGGTGCATACTCTTGCTCTTTAAGTTCTTCTATTGACAAATCGGGCGAACCAGAACTAGAACTATAAAAACCACTTGAACTTGACGGCGAAGTGTAGGAGTTTGGAGCTGATTTTTGGGCGGGCTTTCGATTGAAGAAGATAATATTTTTGACCTCAAAGTCAAAATTTCAGTTTAGAACAGGAGGCCAGTTGCTTTTGTAAAGCAATATTTTGATCCTGGAAACGCTCCAGTTCTCTTTCAAGGGAAGAAATACTCTCACAGTCCGGTTGAGTTGTCCTTGTAAACCTCGTCGAGGTCACCGTTTATTATGGCGCCAAAACACAAACCAGGGAGATGAATCTTGTTTATAATTTCCCTCGGAATTTCTTCGACATTCGTGCTCTTAAAAAGCATAGATTCGCGTGGATCCTTCTGTCGTATGGCTGCAACTAAAACGGCGAACAAAGTTCCCACAAAGACATCGCTCTGAATCTTGTTGCCTCCGTTGAACCACTTGGGTGATACAGTCTCGCCATTTTTGCCACGAAGGTCTTCGAGCGGGAGGGCTTTGATTTCTTGGGGGAAGACATCAAATATCGGGGAAGTACTAAACATGCTGGACCTTGTTCCACACAAGTCGTTGTTTAAGGCGTACCAAGCCTTGCTGGCTGGTAGTTTGCCTGAACTAACCTTGTACAATGCCGGAGGCCTACATTGCGATACATCTTTACCAATTTATATTTGCCGCTAAAAAACGCAAGGACCATAAAAGGCTTAATCTTGTTATGGGCTTAACTACGATTCGTGGTTTCTAGAAATGTTCAACTACAAGAATTGAGTGGTAAGTATCAATACCACCGTCAAAACACGTACTTGTACTAATTGGATCACGGGGCTTGTTGAGAGCTAATTCAATCGCAACCATAGCAACTGTGTGCGCATGCTGCGTGCCAAAAAAAATGGGTTCCGGCTTATTATGATTCATGTAGTGAGTACACCGTCCAGCTTTCTCGATTTTCTTGTAGTTAACACAGTATACTTTGCCATGGTGTTAAACTATAGATTATAAAGGAAAATTGGAATCAGCGATCATATTGCTTACCGTTTTGCAAGAAATTGGCAAACATTATATTTTGCGGTAACATTTATATCTCTTTTGCTGCAGAAGTTTGCATTCCATCGAATTAATTTAAACTCGTTGCCAACAAAGCTCATGTGTTAGTTAATCTACAACAGCAATATTTATAACTGATCTATCGTGTCGTTTTGAAGATTTTCGCATTTTACGTAAAAACAAGGGGTCGAAAGAAACAATTATATCTCTGACAATATTATGTATCTTGGAATTCAGTTTTGTGTTTACTATTCTTCGATGTGAGGAAATTCATGGTCCATAAAATATCAATAATCGGCCAAAAACATCCCGCTCAAAAGTGCGATTTTTTGTGATGCCATGCAATTCGGCTATCACAATATCCTCGAGCCACCTTGATTATTGGCATTGGAGGAACATTTTGACACGTCAAACTATGATGGGAAATGATTGGTCAAGAGATCGCTAATGCGGTCAGATTCGCGTACTAGATTTTAATCTGCGCTTCCGATTTTCATCCAAAACTTTTGAAAAGCTCCAACTCAAGACAATGTGTTCGATTTGTCTGAAATTTTCACAAAATGTCAATTGATATCTCAGCTGCACAATTGTGTCGCAGAATTGGTAAAATCTCCAAATAGAGCTCTTGACAGCTTTTCCCCCTAAATTGAAATCTGATAATCCCCGACACAATTTTGTAATACCATTCCTCCGAAATGATATAAAGCAAACAGATTTTAAAACCTTAAAATATTCTCGGCGCTGGAGCTTCTGGTAACACTGAGATCGGAGAAACGGGTGGCGGAAAATTCGAGATTTTCTAAAAAAATCAATCTTTGTAGCCAATTTTATAAGCTTTAAAATGAGATACGGTTGACGTATGTACGATGTTTCATCGAGGCGCTACGTGTTTTACACTGGAAACGCACCCTGAAGGTAGCAGCCTAGCGTAATGTCACTCAGCGTTTACAAACCTCAAACTTGAAGGATGATTACACTCGAACAAAGTAAAATTAGCAAACACATACACACTTTGGACTAACATAATGCAGTCGAATCGGTCATATTCGTAAACGCGAATCTTATTAACCTTGTTTGTTTTGGTTTTCAAGGCTTAGTGCTGCTTCACAATGAGAAAAAATGTGGTTTAAACACATTCTTCATTTCATAAGCTTTACAGTGGTATATAGGCAGTATAGGTCTGTTGTGCGGGAGGTCGCTGGTTTAAACCCCGGACGGACCATCACTGCAGTGAAGAGACAATTACCCTGGGTGCCAGAAATTCTACTGCCCTCTCAAAGCCAAAGTTTAGGATCGACGAGAAGGCAATAGGACCTCAAAAAATTCTCCCAGAAGAGCTTCGAAATATCACGAAGAAATGTGTACTAACAGGAAGGAAAACGAGTAAAGAAGAGTTATTTGAGCAGTTTGTCCATATTAAAATTACATGGTGGTTTTCGCTGCACTTACTCGTGAAAATTTTGACTCTCGAGGATAAACTTCATATTTTCAAACCACCCGTGTAATATCCTTTATATAGAGATTTTATTAAAACAGTATCCTCGATCAATTAGCAACATCATGCTAAATACGCTTGACCTTCAAATAAAGTCTAGTATTATTAATAATATTTCGTTAACGTAACGCGAATATTTTTTTAACAAGAGACGCCCACGAAGGTAAACAGTTACCCTTAATATGTCATACTTTAACAATTATGTTTGTTTCCACGTAGTGGTGCACATGTGCAACTTAATACTCATACCACGCTTAGCCATAGTTCCAAGGCAAATCAGCCGTTAGTTATGAAAAAAACTGAGACCCTTTTTATATTCCTGATTTTGTATTTAATTTGCAGGCGTGAAATCAAAACATTGGCAGAGAGCAACAGCATTCGATGTGTCTTCTTCACCATTCACGCCTCGTTTTCAAACACCGCCACTTTCCTTTCAGTCGTTACCATGCTGTTCACAGGTCACGTGATAACTCCACAGGATGTATTTTCCATATTAACGTTGATGTCCACACTGCGGAGAAGCAGTTTACTGTGGTTTTCATACGCTTTGGAATATTGCGCTTTTTCTAAGGTCACACTAGACAGAATAGAAAAATTCCTGCTACAGGATATTGATATCAAACGCAGGAGCGAAAAATCCCTTCACTCTTACTACATCCAAAATAATCCGAATCATTTGCCTGACGAAAGCAGCGTCTGTTATGTAAGGAAAAAAGCAGATACAATTATTCCTCTGGAAACAACTGAAAAGGATCACCTTTCAAAGACCACTTATAGAGTACAGGAATCAGCCGGTAGCTTCGGCCTACGCAGTTTGCCATCAAAACCAATAATAGTTTTATCTGAAGTCGTATTTACTTCAGATAATAATGAAGGGAGAAGTGAAGAAGGTCGCACTTCAACAATTCTAGATAATCTTGATTTTCGGGTAGAGTATGCTTGCCTTATTGGAGTCATTGGAAAGATTGGCTGCGGTAAATCTTCATTGCTCAATGCAATTCTCGGAGAACTACCTCTAACATCAGGAATTGTTGCTGTGGAGGGCAGTGTATCTTATGCACCTCAGAAACCCTGGATGTTCTCAGGCACGATTCGAGAGAACATTCTATTTGGTGATCTGTTCGATAAGAAAAAGTACGATGACGTCATTCACGCATGCGCATTAAATACAGATTTTGAACATTTCCCTCAGGGCGACAGATCGTTTATCGGAGAGCGCGGCGTAATGCTTAGTGGTGGTCAGCGGGCTAGAGTAAGTTTGGCACGCGCTGTGTATCGCGATGCCGACATCTATCTTCTTGATGATCCATTGAGTGCTGTCGATACCAAAGTTGGGCGACACATTTTTGAAGAATGTATCTTGAGGTTACTGCAAGGGCGAGTCTGTTTACTAGTAACCAACCACATACACTATCTTAAACACGTTGATAACATTGTTGTCATGGAAAATGGCTCCATCAAAGCTGAAACAAGCTACGACGAACTGATTTCTTCCGGTACAAGATTGGGAAACTTACTTGCGGTTAGTGGTGGAGAATCCGAGCCAGGAAACTCCTCAGCTGAGCCATCAGAATCAGGAAAGGCTTCGAACAAGTGTAGTGCTGACTTTTGCAAAGCAGAAGAAGATAGGGAGTACGGAACTGTAACAATGCAGACCTACTTCAAGTATTTACGGTCTGGTGCAAACGTCTTTGGTTTGGCCATCTTGTGTTGCGTTGTCATATTAACACAAGGTGCTGTAACCGTGCTGTACTGAAACTCTGTGATTAACAAAGAACTGAGGGTCTATGGCTGGGATCCTGGCGAAATAGATTAGATAATCCCTTCCCAATTCGCTGGTCACGTGATCCGATCTATTGTTTAGGCGTTCACTTTTCGTATGATGACAAGGCGTGTGAAAAGAAGAATTTTTGGGACAAATTGAACACCCTACATAAAACTTTAAATATCTGGAAGTCCAGAGATTTGACAACTTGGGGGAGAATTTTTGTTATTGTGAAAACACTTGGTCTTTCTAAGCTTATATATAATAGTTCAGTATTAGTAGTTCCTCTAAAATTTGTTCAGGAAGTAAATAAGGAAATTCGTAATTTTGTGTGGAATAATAAGCCTCCTAAAGTAAAAACTTCTACTATGATCGGAGATTATAAGGCTGGAGGAATGCGATTTCCAGATTTCGCTTTAATCGAAAAAGCGATAAAAATTGCTTGGATTAAACGATTAGTAACAAAAAATTGCGCCCCAGACGGAACACCAGATAACTGGAAAAGATCCCTCAACTGAAACTAAAAAGGTTTGGAGGCAATCTATTATTTAACTGTAATTTCGATACGAAGAAATTAGCCTTGGGAACACTAGATTTTTATGATAAAACCATTGAATACTGGCAGTGCTTTCGTCAAACCTGTCCTAGTACTAAAGAAGAGATCCTTGAACGAATAATTTGGAATAATCGCTTTATAATGAAAGAAAATAAATATTTGTATTTTTCGAATTGGAATAATGCTGGAATTTGTAAGATAGGCGACTTGATCGACGAAAATGGCTGCCATTTTTAAAATTTGCAATGAAATACGTTGATTGAAAATGTTTCTTTGGCATTAGAGTATGTGGGAATGCCAGTGACAGTAAAGCAGATTTCGTATGAGTGGGACAAACTACGGCATGTCCGTCACCGTGCTGTAACCGTGCAGTACTGAAACTCTGTGATTTGATTGGATCAGCAGGAAAAAACCAATGGGAAACCATTTCAACGTCACGGCATGTCGTACGGCAACCCTGCTGTAGTCAGTGCTGTAGTTTATCGCACTCATACGAAATCTGCTCTAATATCCCGTTTTCCTGTTTACATCACTGGTGCACCGACATCGTATTTGAGAATGTTTGCTGCAAATTGAGCTGCACTGTTAGCGACGATTTGAAATCGTTCAGAAACAGTTAACTCATGATTTTTTGGGCATTTTCTTTTCTTAAAAACGACGAGGCCGAATAGGAGAATTTCGTTTGTCTGGCCTCATGGATATCTTTAACAGCCATTCTGCAAATCTCAACAGGTTCATCGGTTGGATCTGATATTTGGCTTTCTCACTGGTCAACGCTGTCTCCTACATCACAGCACAACACATCGAACGTGTTCATCTACACCGCACTAGCGTCCTTCACACTGCTTCTAAACATCTTCTCATCCGGTGGGTTTTTGTTCCTATGTCTGAGAGCCTCTAAGAACCTTCACGATAAGATGATCCGGGCAATACTGAAATCTCCTGTCAGATTTTTTGACACGAACCCCGCCGGTAGAATATTAAATCGATTCTCTCGCGACACGTGTGTGATGGATGAGGTCCTTAGCGAGCGATTGACTAACACAGCTATGCAGTCCGTGATGTTTGGATTTGGTATCTTCCTCATCTCAGCCTATACTCCAACAATCGTAATCGCCTGCGTTCCACTTATTGTATTATTGGGGTTTCTGCGGCGGTATTATCTGCGCGTATCAAGGGAGATCAAAAGACTAGAGGCAATCTCAGCAAGTTCCCTGTACTCGCACTTTATGGAGACGTTTGAGGGAGCGACTTTAGTGAGGACTTACAACAGGGAACAGTACCAGATGGATACCATGTGCAGGTTGGTTGATTTGTTGTTCACAAATAAAATTAGATTTTGTATGACAGAACAACAGTTACGAAAAGAGATGGGACAAAACTGTTATTAGAACTGACTGAACGTATTATGGAAGAATCATGCAGTAATCCAAACATTATTCATTAATTACATGGAAGATCAAGTACGCATTCATTGTAAACATTATTAAACAATTAGAAAGCGCAGTATTTTTCTATTAAAGTTGCATCGATTCCCAATCCCTGGCTAATGCAGTCATAACTCATATCCTGTTCTTTTCGTGCACATAAGTAAGTACGCTACTAGACACAGTAAACTCTTGTTGATAATTTGTACAAACAAAAAAAATCTTTACATCTATGAGAGTAGAGCTGCATCATCCTGCATCATCCTGCATCAGTCTGCGTTATCATACATCATCCTGCATCAGTCTGCGTTATCATACATCATCCTGCATCAGTCTGCGTTATCCTCCAACATAGAGATACACGACAGAATGATGTCTATTAGCGTGAAAAGAAATGGTGATGTCATGCACCTGTGTATCTTTGCATCTGTTTAGTAATTAGACAACGAGCTCGAGGTTTTTAACGGCAGATAATTGGCGAGGAATGCAGCCCCGAGTCAACTCATTTGTATCAAAGTCGATAGAAACCAACAGCGAGAAGTCTAATTGTTTTAGCATAACTAAGCCACTTTGCGGTGGACTATCGATCGATAGACGACGACTGGCTAGCCAATTAGATGGCAAGTTTACCAATAGACGGCGATTGGATTGTGCTCATAATAACACATAGTTATCGACCAATCAGGGCACGTTTCGCACTGCAGTCATTGTACAATCTTATTTCACGTAAAGCTGAGAATCTTTTTTTTTTATCTCGTTGGTCACCTACTGCGTAGGGTCGCTAATATGACTAGCCATTATTTCCTCTGGATGATTTCAATTGATTACAGTTCGATAGCTCAGTGTTTTGTTTATTTTGCCCCTAGGTACCGCGACTTCATGAACAGGGCGTGGTTGACATTGGTTGGATGTAAGCAGTGGCTCGCCTTCAGAATAGATATGTTATTGGCCGTGTTTGTAGTACTTGTATCCATTGTTTCAACTCTCACATCAAACAAAAGCGGTAAGAACCAGGTCACTTTTTATGACATGGCTATACAGTACAAGTTGTTTTCTTTTGGCTTTTTTGAGCCATTAAATTGCAGTATACATGGCAGAAAATTGTACAGCCTGTGTGCAACCCATACAATTATTGAATCCTCGCCTTTACCCATCTTGAAGAAGAAATCATGTACTCTCGGAAAATAAATTTCATAACGTCCTGACACAAGTACGCCTTTAAAAAGAACGTAGAATCTGGGGAAACATTGTGATATTTCTAATGTTCATTTGTTTACTGACTTTATAGTTCATTGTTTGTTTGTTTGTGTGAGCTGTCGGATTGGTCGAATGAGGTCCACCGTCAGCCAATGAAAACTCGGAGAATTTCGATCCGCTCAAATCTCAAATCCAACCGTTCTAGAATATTTCTTCTGAGGGTTAAAAATCCGATTGAAAATGCAAATTACCCAACATTTTTCTTTGAATTGTGATAGGCCTTAATAAAACCTGAATGTAGCTGAAGTACTTTCGCGAGAAAATGAAACGTTCCTTGTCAGTATTAATCATTCATTGGCGACTGATGGACATGGATGTGCTTGAAATCTAATATTGCGATATTATCTTAATAGATGGATGACTTAAAGGACTGAACTATAATATTGTTGGTTGGCTCAAATGTCTGGAGAAAACCGCATTTGCTTTTGAGACATTCCTTCGTTTCTTCGGTATTCACAAAGTTTCTAGGAGCTTAAATCGAAAGACAAAATCTACAGACGAATCTCTCCAACCCCCGAGTTTGTTTTCTGAAAACATATAAAGGAAAATGAAACATGCCTTTCTTCCAACTGGAGAGATTGAACAGTTGCCAGAAATACACCCCACGCGTACGCACTCGACACCAAATCAGAGCAATAAACAGATGTTGAGATGCTTAAAATATTACTGTAGTTTGTATGGAAGTTTCTGTTTGAAGTTAAATTATGAGACGGTATTTTCACAAATATCAATTGTCTCGTTCGATTCATTTTCTAAACTGTGTTGGTTACTATATAATCGTATTCTATCAAGTTTAAAATAATAATTTTGGCTTACCAAGCTGTTATAAAAAGAGTTACTAACTGTCACTTATGGCCTCCATGTTTACTGTAATCTCCTTCCTTTCAGTCACTATACCATGGTTCCTCTCTTCAACTTTACAGTATAAAACCCGAGCGGTTGTTTTGCCCCGATGAATTCTGGTAGTTCATAATCTGAAAGGCCATTTTATCACGTAAATGTATCCAAATGTGACTTCACATTTTCCTCATACTCCCTATCCGCGACGGGATAAATACGAGTGATTTTAAGGTTTCTGTACAACTTGTATGAACAACATAACCGAGTCTCGTAAACACATATGCCAGGCACGTACTTGTATTTAAGCCAGTAAGCCCGGGCTTAAAAGATATTCTGCAATTTCAGTATGTTTTTCATATTACACCTGGAGGAAGTTTACTTGTTGCTTTGTCTCACTTTCGGGCTTAAAGCTCTAAAATGCCTGGGAACGTCCCTGCATGTATGCCTTCTTTCCCCTATTTTCTAGAGCAGTTTATCCGTCATTACTCACTCGATCTGCCTGTAAAAGCCTGGTAACTTTTAGATTCTTAGCAGCTGTGTGATTGTTTATGTTGATTTTCAATATAAGAACTCTTTTTTTAGTAAAAAAATACCAAAGCGAATTCATTGAAAATTATGTTAAAAAAATTAACATGATTGTGTACTGTGTTTACATCTAAGAAGTCTCCGTCTCGCTAAAATGATGATTTACGAATGGATTTCTAGCTGGTTTATTCCATAATGACAACACTTCTGGATTATATTTGCCTAAACTCGAGTACTTCGAGTCTACCATGGCGTAACTCCAGACACACTTAAGAAATGGAACAGATCTTCCGTGTTTGCACAGGCTCATGCAAACCGAGGTAAGTTTGGGAGAATTCGAGAGCAGAACAAACACGAGACCGCAGGTCGAGTTTTTGTACCTGCTCGAGAATTCTCCCAAACTTGGTTTGATTTTCTGCCTTAATGCAATTTAACTTTTGAGTTATTGTAATTTGACTTTTGATGGCCGCTCTCGGCCACCGTAGAAACTGAGCAGCACGCTCTTAAAAATCGCAGAAATGAGACATTTGTATGGTTTTGGGGGACCGGCGCTCGTCCCTAAAATCATACTACTCTTATTTTTGCGATTTGTTAAAGCTCATCACATGATTAAAATCCAACAAAACTTCCAAAACTCTATGAAATTCCTTATTACTCTATTTCGATGTGCTCTTTCTCGTGACGAGGTTCATTGTTTGTTTAGATTAACTTTACCCACTCTGTCCCAGTCCTTTTTTCAATCCCGGAGTGGCCAATCACAATCGTCGTCTCGAATACCTGATTCATATTGTTCAATCGAACTCACAACCATAAGTATATGTTGTTGTGAACAACAATTCTGCGCGATGGGATGCATGTGACAAAGAGAAGTGCTAGATTTCGGCCAGTTTATAAGCTTAAGTCGGCAGACTCTGTTAACGTTGGAGTCGGTATTAGCTGCATACCTTGACCAGGGGAAGCCTGTGATTACACCATCGTTTATTCTTGTGGTGTAATCGGGATTTTACGTCAGTATCGGCGGTGACTACTCACAAACGTCTCCCACATGGATTACACGGATGCGCTCCTAACATATATATAAACAGAAGACAGCTATATAGAGCGTTATGGAGAGGAAACCAGCGATGGAGACCTGGAAGCGAAACTTTTATCATCGATGAAACAACAATTCATAACATATGCGTAATGTAATTATATGATAACGATTTGGTTAGCTGCTTCCGAGAGAGTGACAAAATGCTCGGAATAATGCTACTTTAAATGACTACCTATTGAATGAAGACACTTCAAGTAAGCATAAATTTGTAAGTTACAACAAACAACCGGCTGTCGTAAAGAGGGTCTGAATGGGTGGGGGGGGGGAGATCTACATGTCAGTTGTCAGTTAAAATTTTGGCCATTTGTCAGTTGTCAGTTAGCCCTAGTTAATCATTGCTAGAGAAAATTTACAATGTTTGACCCACAAACACCAAATTTGTCAGTTGTCAGTTATTTTTCGGTTGTCAGTTGTCAGTAAAACAATCGTCATTTGTCAGTTGTCAGTTATTTTTAAGGCCGTTTGTCAGTAGTCAGTTAACCCCATTCAGACCCTCCGTAAACGTTTCAGGTCACACTTCTACCGATCACCGAAAACAGGATAAATGTTTCTTTTGATAACATAACAGCTTCTCCTTTAGCATGGGTTACAAGTTATCTCTAGATGGCCACTTTCGGTGAGTATTACCTATTATAGGGTACATAAATTTGCTTCGTATTTCACAACGCGACGGATAATTTTCTGGTGTATAACGTATTTCGTATAATGAGGCTGATTACAAAAGCAGCCAATTACGATACAGCACGTAGCTGTGACATTGAAATGGCATCCCGAACGTAGAGTAAGGGGACGGTAAAATTACGGTATGGCTGCAGCTCATCCATTGGCTGAGTCTTGCCGTGTTTTTTTCACCCCTTTTACAAAATGCACTTTATATAACTGTCTCTTCTCACTCATTCACTTTTCAGCCTTCGTCGGCTTGTCTATTTACTACGCCAGCGAGATAATGATGTCGATGTGGAGTATTGTCAATGGCATGGCTGACTTGGAGAATAACATGACGTCAGTAGAACGGATCATTGAGTATACCGAACTCAGCCCAGAGCCTGGGTACGAGTGCAGTGCCGTGAAACCTCTAGAATGGCCACAGGAAGGATCAGTGTCCTTCGATGATGTAACGCTAACCTATTTTAAAGATGGACCGCAGGCGCTGAAAAACTTCCGTCTGCAGATCAAGGCTGGCGAGAAAATTGGAGTCGTTGGCAGAACAGGGGCGGGGAAGAGCTCTTTGGTTTCAGCCTTGTTTAGAATGCCCAATGCAATTCAAGGGTCTATAAAAATTGATGACGTCATAATCGAGGATCTGAGCATCGGAGACAGCCGGAGCGCGGTTGCCTGCATTCCACAAGATCCATTCCTATTCACAGAAACTTTACGGTTCAACCTAGATCCCGTAGGAATACATACTGCTAGCGAACTATGGGTTGTTCTAGAAGACGTTCAACTAAAATCTCTTATAGAACTCATCCCCTGTGGACTTGAGTATATAGTTACAGAAGGTGGCTCTAACTTCAGCGTCGGTCAAAGGCAGTTACTGTGCATGGCTAGGGTTATGCTGCAGAGAAAAAAGATCATAGTACTAGATGAGGCGACAGCGCACGTGGACTTTGAGACCGACCGAATAATCCAAGAGACAATCCGCAGAAAACTGAGTGACCAGACGGTGTTGACCATCGCACACCGTTTGGACACAATCCTAGATTATGATAAAGTCGTCGTGATGGACGGTGGAAGGCTGGTAGAGGCTGGTGAGCCGAGATTGCTTCTTCAAAACAGAGACAGCAGGTTTTGTTCTTTGTATGAAGCTTACATGTCTAGGAGATAAAAAACTGCAACATCTGAGTGATGGACAAGGATGTGGTCGAGACAACGGAGCCAAGAACAGAGAAAAAGCACATGTAGCGTAACATTAGATTACAATATAAGCTAATTTAATAATACGATCGCAAGTATGTCAAACAAGAAGTTCCGGTATAAAAGCCATGGCCCGAGGTCACTGACACCTTCAGTTGTCACTCAGCCTTCGTAGAGTGAACATCAATGTGATGAAAATGTCCCAGAATTCATCATTTTGTCCCACAGTTTCTCCCCCCTTTTCAGGACCTCCCTACCCCCCTGATTCGGGATTTAGTTTTGTCAAGCAGATTTGATTATTTGTGCGATATTTTGAGAAAGCTTGTAATCGCAGTGCGGAATCGGGGTTTAGTTTTTTGTCCTCTAGATTTGTGAGCGATGTCTCTGCATTGTGAAAACAAATTGTGTGCGGCTCATTTTAGTTTTTGCAGGAAAATGTCTTTCCGTTAGAAATTGTATTTTTTAGATTTTAAATTGTCGTAAATCTCCTGCTAGCTAAACTAATGTTGATAATATATCAAGTAATTATTTAGTAATGTCAGGAGCCCTTAACTTGAGGAGCGTCCACCCCGCATATTAGGCGTTTTTACAAGTTAGGTTATTTTTAGAACGGTTTCTCGCTATTCTGGGATTGCAATCATTCCTAAGGGAATAAAATCACAAAAGCGTAGCAGCCATATATGTTGTTGGTATAACAAAAATAGCTAATGAGGCATCTTTTGTTCCGCCACTGGTACAACCACTAATTTGCGGGGGGAAATCTAAAAATCACCAACTTGTAAAAACGCCGTGACACCTATATAGGAGATCTGGACGCTCCTGGTAATGTCTAAATACTAGTTATTTGGGTGAAATATATATTGGAGGTTCACAAACAAATATATTTTCTTATGCTTTCAGTTATATGCGCAAACTGCATTGTTAGAGTTGTTGCCGAATTCTTGAGAAATTTCCCAAAATGATAAAAACTGATTTTAGTCGAGAATGCGTTTTAAAATTATAATACTGAATAACTACAACTAATATTAGTACGAATTAACTGTCATATGACAATATTCAAGGAGCTTTCATTGTCGCGGTTAGGGACGCCAGTAGTATAGGGCGCATGGAATTAGCCGGTTTTTTAAGGTGTTATGCTAATTTTTAAGGTGTTATGCTAATTTTTAAGGTGTTATGCTAATTGAATAAAGTGGTGAATAAAGTGGTGCGCTCATGAATAAAGTGTGGCGCTCTCATGAATAAAATGTGGCGCTCTCATGAATAAAATGTGGCGCTCATGAATAAAATGCGGCGCGCTCATGAATATCTATTGTTCCTTTGCATGAGGTCATCGATCTATTCGGGCATGTTTGGGCAAAACCTATTGTTTGGAGGTATGTTTGGGCAAAGCCTATTGTTTGGAGCAGCTATAAAACCAGGAGCAATCGGCCCTGAATACATTCGAAGTTGAATGAAAAAAAGTAATAAATATCTCGCAATATCTAAACCCCTTTGTAGCGTAAATAGTAAGAACAAACTACTCGTGATAGGCTCTAAACTGTCTTTATTATTTTCCTTTACAGTTAATAACTCATAAGATAATTGTATACAAAATCCACTGTGAGAAATGTTGCTATTGTCCTTAGGGATTAACGATAACTGAAGAGCCTATTGTTTGGAGGAAAACTCTTGTGATGCAAATTCGTCTCTAAAACTGAACTATAATTACCATACGAATATAAACAAACCATCAGTAATTAAACAAAGTTTATTCAATCTCAAAAACACCAATTTTAAAAACAGTTCGTTTTCCTTATCCTCGCGGAGTTGATAACTTTCTTATTTCTCAGTTCTTGGGTTGATATAATGTACCGTGTTACAAGATTACACTGATTTATGTTTCATTGATATTTTTCTTGTTGACAAATGCTACAGACAGTTGTGTTTTTACCGAGGAGAGGAAAATTAATGACCTAGGTAGTCTGGTCTAGTCTAAAACTATACTTCAGCTATCATTTTCTAGTCTAGTCTAGAAATTGAAATTAAAACGAGGACAAGAGGAAGAATATTTTAAGAGACGTTTATTAATAGAAATCGACTTAATAAAACTTATTTCTAAAAGGTACGAATGTATTATTCATCGCGGAATCACTCTGTTCCGGAATAGGTTGTTTTTGGAATTGTTTATTCAACAAGAATTTTCGGTGGTGAATTGCAGCCTCGGTCGCTTCTTGCCATTCATAATCTTCCGTGTTCATCAAGTTTTGTTTTGTTTCCAAGATTTTTTGGAAATCAGGATCTTTTCTTATGCTGTGAATCCATTTCATATCTTCGAACAACACTTCTCTTAGGTCTTTTCTATAGGTAGGAACCAAAGCGTTACTGGCTTTGATTTCAGCAACTTCATGACTATCCCCATCGTGTTCATACTTTTGAACCAACGCTTCCCAATCTTCCTGGTGCCGTTCTTTAGCTTCGTTACGAATTCTTTCCCAAACATCCTCTTCTCCGTCATAACTATCATCTGTGGAGTCCGTGCTCTCCTGAGAATCAGAGCTTTGATAAGAATCTTCAGTCATTTCATCATCTGAGATGGGACGAGAGGGACTACTGACAAGAGACGTGTTCACATTCAGATATAGGTATCTCCGTTTATCCCTCTCGTCCCGTGTGTCTCCTTTTGTCCCGCTTTTTTTTTCGTTTTATGGTTCTTTTTTTATTTCAAAACGAAAAAAAGCGGGACAAAAGGAGACACACGGGACGAGAGGGACTACTGACAAGAGATGTGTTCACATTCAGATATAGATATCTCCGTTTATCCCTTTCATCCCTTTTGTCCCGCTTTTTTTCTTTTTTTATCCCTCTTTTTTTTTATTTCAAAACAAAAAAAGCGGGACAAGAGGTGACAAAAGGGACGAAAGGAGATAAAAGGGACGATCAAGTAGATTTGTGCTATTTGATACTAACTTTCAACGAGTGAACATGGAAAATCGGACTTTAAAAAACTGCCCTGTACCGAATTGTGCATCAAAGTATCTTGTTAAATTATCCAACCACTTGGCACAAGTCCATAGGTTATCAACTCAAGAACGAAAACCCTATTTACAAGAAGCAAAACTTCAAAAAAGTTTTTGTCGAGGAATGTAAATCCAGTTGTTGATAATGGAAAATATGTTGGTTAGGAATCCTACTTAAAATGTTGGTCTAACTGAGAGACCTTAGCTAAATCAGCTAATCGACATTTGTTAAACGTAGTGACCACGCCAATTCGTTTTCTATAAAGTTGGAAACTTTTAAGGGTCTGACATTATACTCCCGATCCTTGAAGAGTAAAGATATAAACGATGGCTGCTAATCGTTCCAACTCAGATGATGAAATGACTGAAGATTCTTATCAAAGCTCTGATTCTCAGGAGAGCACGGACTCCACAGATGATAGTTATGACGGAGAAGAGGATGTTTGGGAAAGAATTCGTAACGAAGCTAAAGAACGGCACCAGGAAGATTGGGAAGCGTTGGTTCAAAAGTATGAACACGATGGGGATAGTCATGAAGTTGCTGAAATCAAAGCCAGTAACGCTTTGGTTCCTACCTATAGAAAAGACCTAAGAGAAGTGTTGTTCGAAGATATGAAATGGATTCACAGCATAAGAAAAGATCCTGATTTCCAAAAAATCTTGGAAACAAAACAAAACTTGATGAACACGGAAGATTATGAATGGCAAGAAGCGACCGAGGCTGCAATTCACCACCGAAAATTCTTGTTGAATAAACAATTCCAAAAACAACCTATTCCGGAACAGAGTGATTCCGCGATGAATAATACATTCGTACCTTTTAGAAATAAGTTTTATTAAGTCGATTTCTATTAATAAACGTCTCTTAAAATATTCTTCCTCTTGTCCTCGTTTTAATTTCAATTTCTAGACTAGACTAGAAAATGATAGCTGAAGTATAGTTTTAGACTAGACCAGACTACCTAGGTCATTAATTTTCCTCTCCTCGGTAAAAACACAACTGTCTGTAGCATTTGTCAACAAGAAAATATCAATGAAACATAAATCAGTGTAATCTTGTAACACGGTACATTATATCAACCCAAGAACTGAGAAATAAGAAAGTTATCAACTCCGCGAGGATAAGGAAAACGAACTGTTTTTAAAATTGGTGTTTTTGAGATTGAATAAACTTTGTTTAATTACTGATGGTTTGTTTATATTCGTATGGTAATTATAGCTCAGTTTCAGAGACGAATTTGCATCACAAGAGTTTTCCTCCAAACAATAGGCTCTTCAGTTATCGTTAATCCCTAAGGACAATAGCAACATTTCTCACAGTGGATTTTGTATACAATTATCTTATGAGTTATTAACTGTAAAGGAAAATAATAAAGACAGTTTAGAGCCTATCACGAGTAGTTTGTTCTTACTATTTACGCTACAAAGGGGTTTAGATATTGCGAGATATTTATTACTTCTTTTCATTCAACTTCGAATGTATTCAGGGCCGATTGCTCCTGGTTTTATAGCTGCTCCAAACAATAGGCTTTGCCCAAACATGCCTCCAAACAATAGGCTTTGCCCAAACATGCCTCCAAACAATAGGTTTTGCCCAAACATGCCCGAATAGATCGATGACCTCATGCAAAGGAACAATAGATATTCATGAGCGCGCCGCATTTTATTCATGAGCGCCACATTTTATTCATGAGAGCGCCACATTTTATTCATGAGAGCGCCACACTTTATTCATGAGCGCACCACTTTATTCACCACTTTATTCAATTAGCATAACACCTTAAAAATTAGCATAACACCTTAAAAATTAGCATAACACCTTAACAATTAGCATAACACCTTAAAAAACCGGCTAATTCCATGCGCCCTGTACTACTGACGCCTTTATGTTCCGGGCCGGAACAAAATTATATGTTCAGTAGTTTTCTTATAAACTGACAGACTATCACGGCTAGCACACGTGTGGGATGGATGAAATCAATGTAAATGTGCAAAAATGATTAACAAACTGCGTATCTCTTGTCTTCAAGGAGTCTTCAGCTCACTCAGCTCAAACTAGCTTCCACTTTGAGGCCCGGCGAAACACCGCACTCTAAGCTCAAATTCGCTTCCCCTCTGGGCACCTTGAGGCGGTTTACACTGTTACGTCGTTGACTACAGCTACCAGAATCCTTTGCGCTGATCCTTTTGTTCTTCTAAGTTGGACCATTGTCTTGGTATTCTCAGGAGTTTTAAAAATCTGAAGAGGAAAATACCAGGTTTCTGGTAGTTGTAATCAACTGACGTACACTAATGGAACTTATTCACACGGCGGCCATGTTTAATCCCAGGAGTATAAAAACCTTTGTTTTGCACGCGTGAACTCGTTCTGAAACTGCTCAGTACGAGGCTACGCGTGGGAAATCTATTGTTTCTAGCCAACATGGCCGCCGTGTGACAAAAGCCCATAGTGCAAACCCCGGAGTTCTTTTTTCACTTTGTTAAAGTTATTCATACTACAGTCCCGCGTGACAATGCACATGCACGTAATTGGTCAATTGGGATGATGACACATAAAACAAATACGAAACTTAGCTAATAAATAAACCTAACTCTTCAGGCAGATGTCTAACTGCACTATGCCAGTAAAACATGTCCACCACTTCATGATTCGGTGGGCGAAATGAACAACTCACGTGTCAATTTTAAACATATTCTTAAATTGCAATTTATAGGTGTAGTTTTCAGCAATAAAATATAGCACAAAAGCACATTTATACGGTGGCCCATAGGTGTCACGGCACAAACCAAAACTCCACGGCACAAACCAAAACTCCACGGCACAAGCCAAAACTCCACGGCACAAACCAAAACTCCACGGCACAAACCAAAACTCCACGGCACAAACCAAAACTCCACGGCACAAACCAAAACTCCACGGCACAAACCAAAACTCCACGGCACAAACCAAAACTCCACGGCGGAAGTGATTCTCACGGCGGAAGTGATTCTCACGGCGGAAGTGGTCGCTCCTAAACTCGTTCCCAGGGCTCTTTGCCCGCCTCATCCAAGATGGCGTCGAAATCGCAAAGACCCCTGGGAACGAGGTTCGGATTCCTCGTGGCGCGTGAATCATGTTTTGTCCACAGACCACAGTGCGGAGAATTTGTGAAGTTATCGTCTGCAAATTATTGCATCACGTGTGGAAAAGGTATGTCTTTCCTCTTTTCTTAAGCCTTTCCTTCGATATTTGTCTGGAGACAATTTCACAGTCGACTTCACATTACATTCAAATATTCACACATTATTGCATTATTTTTGGTTTTATCACATACACCTCTGTTTTTATACTCGATATTTCGCTTGAGTTGTACATCACATGTTATGTCAGTTTAATTGTGTTATAACATATGTAGTGAGACGAAAATTGAGTGAAAATCAAAAGCATTTGATCCCATAGAAAGCATGTTCATGGTAATTATTGGCGTGCAACCACGTGACTCATATTGTTTTTGATTGCCAAATGAAATAAAATGTTTATGAACTTGAAGAGAAATAAAATCTACGTCTCTGGGCCGAATTTTGAAGGAGAAGAGCATTTCGTTTCAGAGTTATGGGTGAACAAATGTGAGAGGTTGTTAATTTAAAATGTATGCTGCGGCCATGTTGGATGACAAAGGTTATCATCCAACATGGCCGCCAAAACACAAAGCGAACATTCCATCCATTTCAGTCGGTTTCACTGTGAGTCTTTTAAACATTTGTAAGGCCAAAAACCTTTAATTTGATGCAAATTTGTTGACTTTCGTGATTAATATAAACACGTGAAGGACCGTGTTGAGACATAATTCAAACCTCTATATCGTGAGCAAAACATCGTATTGAACTGAAATTTTGTCTGAGAACTTAAATCACTCTACAAAATGTTAAAGAAACAATTTTATAGGATATATAGTTTAGAATTTAAATTTTTGAAGACACCGTGATGACGTGACTTGCACGCCAAGAATTTTCAAAATGGCGGGAACAAATATTGGAATAAATTATTGTAGGCTTAAATATTAAGTTAAAGCCATGATTAACTTTTAAAAAAATCTCATTTTTTTTTCATTCAGAACTGGTAGAGAATAATAAAGACCCCCCTTCTGGAGCTTCATCTCGTTCTGATGATGTTTCTGGTGCAACTACTTCAGTTTCTTCAAAACCCAAAGGTGTGTTTGGACGTGTCCACACTTATAAGGAGTACCATGATCTAAATAAGACCAAAAGATCCAGTTGTGTGAACCGAAATGGAAAGAGAGCTAAAAAAGAAGTTGAAGAAGAAGAAAAAGATGTAGTGATATATATTGGATTGATGGAGTGGATTGCAGAAAGTGGAATGCTCAAATCAAAGAGAGGCAAACGTTTAGCACTAAGAGTTTCCAATAAAGCCCCATACAAAGTGCTCCTTGAAAAAGCCACTGAAAAATGGAAGGCTTATAATAGCAATTTGTATTTTGAAGATGAGGAGTATGTTCTTTTGCTGGAAAGTGGCATACAAGCCATCTTCATGCCCGGTTCTTCCAAAGATTTTTTTGGCCTTGATCGCTATCAGCATGAAACTGGTAAAGATTATAAGAGAATTACATTATATCTTTGCACTACCAAGGACTTTCATCATAAAGAACAACTAGATGTTGACTCAAGTGATAATTCATCAGATGATCAAGTGGAGACTGAAGATAAGGACAAAGGTTTTGTTTCTCATATTGTGCCTACTGAATGCCTCAGAAATGATGACAGGGGTCTGGAGGCAAAGAGCTGTACATCAACTGTAACCTCAAATGAAATTGAAATGCAAATAAGATGTGATGAAGAAATGGCTTTACAGATGATGCATAAATCTCCCACTCATGGCAGCCAGGCAAATAGTGATAATGAAACTATTGACGATCCTGAGGCTGTAATGCAGGCCTTAGAAAAGAAGGTTACCCAAGAAAAGCAGTTTTTCTTAACTGTAAGGAGAGGCACACCATTGTCTAGGATTCTTAGCATGTGGCGCCATGAGTCAAAGAAAACAGATCCTCATCATGTTTTAAGGGTCCATTTTCTAGGAGAAGCAGGGATTGACACAGGAGCACTTGCGAGAGAGTTTTTAACTGAAGTTGTTAATACAATAGGAAATATATTATTTCCTGATGGCACGCCCATTGACTCTACTTACCATGTACAAAATGGTAATTTCAGAACCAGCGGTGAAATTGTGGTTAAGAGCATGGCAGAAGGGGGACCACCACCCATTTTTTTGGATGAGTGTGCTTTTGAAACCCTAGTCAACTGTGATATTGATGTCTTAAACATAAATCATCAACAAGCTCTCACCTCCTGCGAGAAGCAGCTGCTTGACAAGATAAAAAACAACATCAGCGAACATACTGATACCATCCTAGAGCATGGGTACACTGGACCAATTGATGAGTCACACGCAGATGATATTTTGAGATCTGTTGTTGTTAGCCTGGTTAACAAAAGAATCTTGTACCTGAAAGAATTCAAAGAAGGCCTACGCTTGTATGGGTTTACAGAAATTCTTAGCAAGAACCCACAGGCCTGCAGACCTTTGTTTTTGAGAAACCAACAAGTAAAGGTTAATTGATGCAGCCTATTTGTTCAGCCTGATGGCTCCAGAATTCTCCCCAGAGCAATCTTCAAGAATACACCTAGAGGAAACTCTGATGGATAATTTTCAAGATTTCCTTATGGCCTTAGAAGACAACATCATCACTGGGTATGCATCTGCAATGGCCTGGAATTATAGTGAGGATACTGAAGAGGAAGCCAAAGAAACTGACAAAGTAGACATGTCCCAGCTGCAGAGTGATGTACCAGCAGAGAAGTTTGAAACACCAGACCTTTCCCCAGCTGGAATTTTAGGATGGCTGACGGGTCAAAAGCACAGGCAGATTAATGGGAAAAACATTAAGATTGTGGTTAAATTTGACCATGATTGTCTAACACGCAACCCACACCACTCTCTTTGTTTTCCAGTTGTGGGAGCTTGTGGAAGACAAATAACATTCCCATTAAGTCACACGAATAGCTACGAGGAATTTAAACATGTTTTTCTCCTTGCATTTTGCAAGGGACAATCCTTTGCAAAGCCATAGACTGAAATTTCACTGTTTAATTTTCAAGTTTCATGTGATGTTAAGCAATAATTATTGTATTGGGCTAAGTATGCCATCAAGAATTATGCAGACCAAGGTTTAAGCTTCAGCAGATAACACCACCTGAGGGCCTCATATTTTTTGATGACATACTTGATCTCATACAATAATAATCATGTTAGTACTCATTCAAAATACTACATGGAGGTGAAAGTTGTTCTTACAGTGTTTTGCAAAATGTACTTTATTAAATATTCAAGTTGCCGTTTACAAGTTACATAAGGACTTGCACTAAGACCATCACATGAACTAGTCATTCAAAATAATGGTGCAAGCACAATATGGATGCTTGCCCTCCAGCCTCATGATGCCTTGATTACTAATTTTCACTCACTCTTTCCATTTCTGGCTTCATATTGTACATGTACTAGTACCATTATTTTGATTGACAAGGTGATGTGACTACTTAGTGCAAGTCTTCTTATATTCAAACATTTTTTGTTCATGTGATGTCATACAATAATATTTTTGGGCTTGAACATTACCAAATATGGTCACATTTTCTTTGATATTTGGTTTGATGAGTTTTTCATCAATTGGAAACAAAGGTTTTGTATTAATACAAAAGATTAACTGTCATATCTTCATTTTATTGTTTAAAATTTGTTAGCAGTTTTATTCTTAAAGCATTTGTTAGTTCAAGTTTATGTGAACTATTTGAAGACCAGTGAATATGTTGCACTAAACAGATTCCAAAGTTGTGTTGTTGATAAATGGCTTTCATATCAATCAATTATATGGTGGGTTTGATATAATAATGGCAGCCAAAATGTCACAAGAAAACGTGTCAAAAGAAAACATACTTTACAACTGATTTAATAATAATAATAATAGTCTTTATTAATACTACACAACAGACGTGTGAGTTTACATGTAATAATGATATATATATAATAATGTAGAATAGAACTATGTAAATAATAAATCGATGAATAAATGTATTGTAATGTAAAATATAATAATTATTGCCACAAATATTCTGCTAATTATTTTTGTTATATAAATTGAAAAAGACATCTGTTAAAAAACGATCTTTTAAATCTTTCAGTGCTGACTTTGGGAAGAATGAATTGGTGCCCGCGCTCTCGAAGGATTCTCCCTCTCTTAGGTGGTAGGAGCTCATACAGGGCATGATTAGGATCATTAATGATTCTTTTCCACATCTTAGTGTCTCTGTCTCTAATTACATCAGACATAAGTATGCTTTTAGTAGTATATCAGTGTTATGTGTTCAGTGTTATGTGATTTCAGTGTTATGTGCATAGGTGGTGTTCAAGTGGTTGAGACAATCAATCAACAATCATACTGATCAAACATTTCATGCAAATTTCCACCTTCTGATTATCACTTAACATGTAACTCTAACAGGGCTTGAATTTAACTTTGAGAAAAACTACCAATCTGGGTATTAGACAAGAGGTTTTACTAATGCACCTATCAATGTTAAGCCTGAGGGGGGTTGGGGGGGGGGGGGGGGGGGGGCAGATGTGGGACATTTGATTACTTTTGACATCCCCACCCTTGAGCATTTGATCAGGAGTCTCTGCCCCCAGACACAGTGCATTGAGGAAATGGGAAGACTTTCATAAATACATAAGCAGATGCACTTGAAGGGAATATAAATTGCCAGAGGTTGAGAGATTTCATTGAATTTGAACCATATTTTTAATATTGATTAGGTGCATAACCACTTAAAATTGAAAACTAGTTACCATTGGTTAATGGGATAAGCTGTGATACTGTTCAATGTGTGCCCTGTCTAAGCATACCCTAACTTTATAATTAGTGCAAGGGAAACAAAAGGAAGATTGAAAAATAAAAAAAGGTTTAGTTTCTCATATAGCATATCATGTATGTTAATTTCAATAGTCCAATTCGTAGTTCTTGAAAGGTAACCAAGCCTTAGCCTCACATGGAGGCTGGAGTAGACCCTGCACTGATACACACCTCTGAATATAGATGATTTTGATTATCGTGCTAACTTTGTACAAGCATCTAACTAAGCTGTCTCGACTACAGCCTCAATGTCACCAAAGACTTGGTTACCTTTCAGAATGGTGGTCAAGAACTACGAAATGGACTATTGACATACTACAAATATATGTACTGTATCACACATATTGATGTTTAGTTTAAGGAATTTTGTTCTCCACTAGTAGTGATCATGTGTTCTCTTCATGCACACGGATCTGAATAAATGTTAAGGAAATGCAACTTTTAAATAAAGGAAAACTACGTTGTGTTCTATACTTAATTGTGTTCCAAATGAGTTTTTCAGGGAGTGCCAGACAATGCAATATGCAATAGCTTCTCATAAAGCAAGTTTGCTTCTCTCCAATGACTGGGCTTTTCAATGTTCAAGGTATCCTTGACATAACCAAAATATTGTTGGTAATCTGTTTGCCCATTTTCTTCCACAAGATGAGCATAAGCATAACTCAGCTCTGAATCACGTACTGGCACTAGTAGATTGTCATCACCACCATGAAGCTCTGGCAGGGAATACAATCAGGCCTACCATATACTGTATCATGCCTAGACTTGCGAATGTAATGTGTGTTCCAAAACAACTTGACGTCGTTCAATTCTTTTTGAAGCAGCTCGGAAAAACAAAACCACAGGCATTCTTTTTCAAGTGGATCAGCTGTGTTAAGGACCCCCTTTTCAGTCATATCTTTGAAAAAGTTTATCCACCAAGTTGACCAGTTTCTTTTAAGAAACGACCACCATCCTTCGATTCTCTGGTTCCTTGGGGAAGCGACATACCTGTGTGCTTCTGTGTCATCTCTGAAAAAACAGTGTATGCCACCAACTATGCCATTTTCTGTCCCAAGGTCTGTATTTACTTCAAGTGGGCAACCTCCAAACTCGCGTACGGCATCGAGATAATAGGCGGCAATGTTGTCAGGTAAGTTGTTTGAAGATGTAACGTATAGCCATATGATTTTTCTACTAAAGCCGTCTATACAGCCATGTATCGGGAACCCAAAAGGTTTCAGTTTGTCATAGCCGTCCATGTGCCACACTATTAGGTCCTGCACACATGTATTCCCGTCTCTTAAGCCTATGGCTATGAGCACGTCTGGATTCTACACCTTCTGGATCTAACTCCTGCACCAATTCCTGAACTACGATGCGTGGTACTTGTATACCTTTCATCTGGAGTGAATGCCAAATTGATCGATAACCAACAATAGATCCTGGACCATCTTGTAGTTCAATAAATATTGCATCGCGAATGGCACAGATATCGTAATTTGGATTGCGTCTGCATAGGTTATATCGTTTCAGTCGCCTTTTAAGAGTACTAAGACTCATATGAATGTCATAATTTCTGATTAAAAGTTGCAATATTTCTTCGTATTCGTATCCTCTGTAAAATAGAAATTCGATAATTTCTCGTTCATCTACATCTTGCTCTCCTCCATCCGCCATCTTGTTTTCTGAAGAGCATTATGGGATACATCTATACCACTTCCGCCGTGAGAATCACTTCCGCCGTGGAGTTTTGGTTTGTGCCGTGGAGTTTTGGTTTGTGCCGTGACACCTATGGGCTTTGTGCCGTGGAGTTTTGGTTTGTGCCGTGGAGTTTTGGTTTGTGCCGTGGAGTTTTGGCTTGTGCCGTGGAGTTTTGGTTTGTGCCGTGGAGTTTTGGCTTGTGCCGTGGAGTTTTGGTTTGTGCCGTGGAGTTTTGGCTTGTGCCGTGGAGTTTTGGTTTGTGCCGTGACACCTATGGGCCACCGTACATTTACCTTTAAGATGCGAGTATATCCTGAATAATCCTTTGTATGAAGGGGCGAAGCTTGAAGTATAGTATAGTCATCACAGCCTGAAAATCCTTAAGAACCAATCTTTCACTGAGGAAACCATTGCCAAAAGTAAAGCAAAAGTAAAGTCTTTATTTATCAGTAGAGGGTATTAAACACGTTTACCGACTAACGTGTAGTTTAGTAATCTTTACTTATTCCTACGGTTTTACGTCCTTATCCGAGAAGACGAGAACGTCTAACCATTTACTGTTAGGTTATGTCAGTAAAGGCATCACCTTCTACTCATGATCAGTTATTTTAAGACCCTGAGTGTTGGTCCGGCCGGGGTTTGAACCCGCGACCTCCAGCACAACAGACCGAAGCTTAACCACTGAACTATATATATTAACAGGGAAGCGGTTGAAAATAACTCGTTGCACGGCACCCAGCACAAGCGCATGCATGGCCTGGTTTTCACAAAGTAGCGCGCCAAAAGTATTTCGCTATCCGAATGAAGTTAACAATTTAGTAGACAGTCCTGGGTATTGCATTTCATCACGATGTTGCATGACTACACGATTCCCGGGAAAACACGGGCATTTTCAGGGAGGAGAGTTAAAATAATAATAATGGTCTATTTGCAGTATTTCCACTGGGTGGCTCTTCATCTGCAACTACCTAAGTATACAGTAATTACAGTCCTTAATATTAAAACCCATAATCCCTTACAATTTGGTTACCCATAGATATTAAAATTACAATATAAAATTCACTGGACAAGCTAAAGGATAAATTCGATTGGTATAGTCTAAAACAAATAAATAAATAATTAAAACAAATAAATGAGTGGATGGATGGATGAAATGAATGAATAAAATAATGGAATAAATAAATGATAATAGTTATACTAACACTAGTACTAATACTATATATAAATATCCACTTTAAAACTCTTAAGCCGAAAGTCTAGCTGTGGCAATGTCAGTGAGAAAAGTCTTCACGAGTGGTAAAAGTTTTAAAATTTGTGCAAGTTCTAGTATCATCCGGTAAACGATTGAAAAGTGCCATTGGTGATTGATATTAGTAATTATGTACTTTCAGATGATTGCATAGCGACCGTCTTGGAACATATTGTTCCAAGGGAGGATATGCTGGGCTATATAGTGCCTTATGGTCTACAGCTTCAGTAAAGAGGGTCTCCAAGGGGTTTCGGGGAACAAGGGAACGTAACATGCCAAAAAATCCGTTGGGAACAGGGAACAAACTAAAAATATATCAGGGAACAAGGGAACATGAATAGAGGTTTTAGCCGAACAAGGGAACAATTTCCATTTTTCTAAATGGAAAAATTGCCTTTCCCTGGGAAAAAAATTGGGACCAATGGAACAAAAGGTAATTTTCGTTGGGAACAAGGGAACAAGGACCCCCCATGGGAGACCCTCAGTAAATGTAAATATCTGCGCTCCGGAAAAGGTAGCCAGCCAAGATTCAAGATATCTGTCTCTCTGGCGTAGCGATTGAGTACGAAGCCTGCTACCGCAAGTTGAACTCGCTGAAGTCTCTTGATTAGACACGCTGGTATAGGGGAGCAAACGACATCGTTATAGTCGAGTATTGCCAGAATAAGGCTCTCGGAAAGTTGTTTCTTCAGCGGAGAGGGGCAAGATGTTTGAGTTTCCTTAAGACCGCAAGCAAAGGGTAGCACGAAGAAATTCATGGTACCATTTACGTGCTCTGTCCATTTTAAGTTTTTTTGTAAGTGTGTACCAAGCAGTTTGACTGAAGAAAATCGTTCAAGTTGTTTTCCATCAGCAAATAGTTGGGAGACAGTAACTGTCCAGTTGAATGACTCGTGACATCTGTTGTGTAGAAAACAGTATCACTTCGTATATTTATTTAGCATAACCAGTATCGTTAGTGGACATTCCCATCGAGAATTCCCATGAATTCTGACTCGAGACATGATAATTATTTATGTGATAATTTCAAAATTAATAGACCTTTCCCGCATTGGATCGAACAATGGCACCAAATCGAGGTTGGGGTAGACAAAAATACAGTAAATGTATGGAAATGTCTACCCCAATCTCGACGTGGTACCATTGTTCGTGGGCACTGGAGCAGAATTCGGGAAAGGTCTATTGATTCCCAGGAAATACAGGGAATTCCTAGATTTCTCAAAAGTTCTAAAATCGGACTCGGGAATACTAGCAAATTATTGACAATTCCGGAGCATCGCGCAAATTGTTCCTTTCTCGGGAAAATATCGCAGATCATTATTCACCTGGGTATAGTTAGCATAAAATTGATTTTCCCTTAAAACCCTAACCCAAACGAAGGAAAGACAAGGTAGGAGGCGAGACCGCTAAACTTACCTTCAAACTACTCCAATTCGGGGCGAATTTTTCTAGGTAAAACGTATCCAGTCGTATTTGCCTCCACAGGGCATCGAAGTGATAGATTTACGATGTAAATATCCCAATCAATCTGAACCAGCCGCGTTTCTCGAGTCATCAGCCTCCTCCAAGTACGACAAATCCACTCCGTAGAACGCCATTTTATCCGTTTTATCATAATGTAACCCTTCCGGGAGATACAAACGTGACAAAGGGCCAACTAACTATACCCCGGTATGCCAAAAAATCATACCGTGGTATACACACTATGCATAACTCGCGCGGTCACAACACGAAAAAGAGGCCGGTAGCTCCTCTGGAATGTTGAAGTTGAAACTAGCAGGAGGTGGGAAACGTGTTGAACATGATTGTTTAGTTGAAAAATGTTTATAATCTGTCCTCATTTATCCTTTATTTTTCTTTATAGTACAACCAACCAGGCGCATAGCAAATTAACGGCATTGTTTCACTGAACATTCGTTCAGTGCATTTCACAATCTCTCCGGGCGCTTCAATTTCAACATTCCAGAGGACCTACCGGCCTCGTTGACATGCTAGTTACCAGGACTTATGCATAGGGTCTATAGGTAGCCTGATTTGCAGACGGTAGGAGGTCGTTTAACGGCTTCGCTATCCATAGTTTTTCAGGCGACGGATAAAATGGCGTTCTTCGGAGTGGATTTGTCGTACTTGGAGGAGGCTGATGACTTGAGAAACGCGGCTGATTCAGATTGATTGGGATATTTATATCGTAAATCTATCACTCCGATGCCCCGTGGTTCTTACCGCTTTTGTTTGATGTGAGAGTTGAAACAATGGATACAAGTACTACAAACACGGCCAATAACATTTCTATTCTGAAGGTGAGCCACTGCTTACATCCAACCAATGTCAACCACGCCCTGTTCATGAAGTCGCGGTACCTAGGGGCAAAATAAACAAAACACTGAGCTATCGAACTGTAATCAGATCATACAGAGGAAATAATGGCTAGTCATATTGGCGACCCTACGCAGTAGGTGACCAACGAGATAAAAAAATGTTGCTCAGCTTTACGTGAAATAAGATTGTATATACAATGACTGCAGTGCGAAACGTGCCCTGATTGGTCGATAACTATATGTGTTATTATGAGCACAATCCAATCATCACCGTCTATTGGTAAACTTGCCATCTAATTGGCTAGCCAGTCGTCGTCTATCGATCGATAGTCCACCGTGCGCGCAATCACTTAGAAATAAAAGGTTTTGCGAGGATTTTCACAGTTTTCTCGATCGCAAAGTGGCTTAGTTATGCTAAAACAATTAGACTTCTCGCTGTTGGTTTCTATCGACTTTGATACAAATGAGTTGACTCGGGGCTGCATTCCTCGCCAATTATCTGCCGTTAAAAACCTCGAGCTCGTTGTCTAATTACTAAACAGATGCAAAGATACACAGGTGCATGACATCACCATTTCTTTTCACGCTAATAGACATCATTCTGTCGTGTATCTCTACTCTCATAGATGTATAGATATTTTTTTTGTATGTACAAATTATCAACAATTTTTTTTTGTATGTACAAATTATCAACAAGAGTATACTGTGTCTAGTAGCGTACTTACTTATGTGCACGAAAAGAACAGGATATGAGTTATGACTGCATTAGCCAGGGATTGGGAATCGATGCAACTTTAATAGAAAAATACTGCGCTTTCTAATTGTTTAATAATGTTTACAATGAATGCGTACTTTTCCATAATACGTTCAGTCAATTCTAATAGCAGTTTTGTCCCATCTCTTTTCGTAACTGTTGTTCTGTCATACAAAATCTAATTTTATTTGTGAACAACAAATCAACCAACCTGCACATGGTATCCATCTGGTACTGTTCCCTGTTGTAAGTCCTCACTAAAGTCGCTCCCTCAAACGTCTCCATAAAGTGCGAGTACAGGGGACTTCCTGAGATTGCCTCTAGTCTTTTGATCTCCCTTGATACGCGCAGATAGTACCGCGCCAGAAACCCCAATAATACAATAAGTGGAACGCAAGCGATTACGATTGTTGGAGTATAGGCTGAGATGAGGAAGATACCAAATCCAAACATCACGGACTGCATAGCTGTGTTAGTCAATCGCTCGCTAAGGACCTCATCCATCACACACGTGTCGCGAGAGAATCGATTTAATATTCTACCGGCGGGGTTCGTGTCACAAAATCTGACAGGAGATTTCATTATGGCCCGGATCATCTTATCGTGAAGGTTCTTAGAGGCTCTCAGACATAGCAACAAAAACCCACCGGATGAGAAGATGTTTAGAAGCAGTGTGAAGGACGCTAGTGCGGTGTAGATGAACACGTTAGATGTGTTGTGCTGTGATGTAGGAGACAGCGTTGACCAGCGAGAAAGCCAAATATCAGATCCAACCGATGAACCTGTTGAGATTTGCAGAATGGCTGTTAAAGATATCCATGAGGCCAGACAAACGAAATTCTCCTATTCGGCCTCGTCGTTTTTAAGAAAAGAAAATGCCCAAAAAATCATGAGTTAACTGTTTCTGAACGATTTCAAATCGTCGCTAAAATTGCAGCTCAATTTGCAGCAAACATTCTCAAATACGATGTCAGTGCACCAGTGATGTAAACAGGAAAACGAGATATTAGAGCAGATTTCGTATATGAGTGCGATAAACTACAGCACTTGCCGTACGACATGCCGTGACGTTGAAATGGTTTCCCATTGTTTTTTTCCTGCTGATCCAATCAAATTACAGAGTTACAGTACTGCACGGTTACAGCCACACCGCGGCAAAACATCACGCGCATGCGTATTTGCTATTTCTTATCCGCGTGCGGCCGCCCCCTGTTCTCCCGCGAAAACTGAAATGAAACAACAGGCACATGCCGTGATTTTAACGTTTCTGCTTAAAAGTATTCATTTGTGAACTGTTTTGTCAAAAAAATAAGAAAACTACTTAAAAGCTAAGCCTAAGACTTTAACAGGTTGAAGTTTTCTTAATTTGTAATTCATTGTGAGTTTACTAAGTTGTAAAATTGTTTACTAAAAAAGTTCAAACCCTCGGAAACATGTATTTGAAACCAGAGCCTTCATTCTTTCGGCCAGCGGAGCATAGTTTGTCTCACTCATACGAAATCTGCTCTACCGTGTCACTGGCATTCCCACATACTCTAATGCCAAAGAAACATTTTCAACCACACATACCACTCACCTTGTGTTAATATGACAACGCAACATAAGATGACCAAACCAAAGACGTTTGCACCAGACCGGAAATACTTCACGTAGGTCTGCATTGTTACAGTTCCGTACTCCCTATCTTCTTCTGCTTTGCTGAAAAGTCAGCACTCCACTTGTTCGAAGCCTTTCCTGATTCTGATGGCTCGGTTGAGGAGTTTCCTGGCTGGGTTTCTCCACCACTAACCGCAAGTAAGTTTCTCAATCTTGTACCGGCAGAAATCAGTTCGTCGTAGCTTGTTTCAGCTTTGATGGAGCCATTTTCCATGAGAATAATCTTATCAACGTGTTTAAGATAGTGTATGTGGTTGGTTACTAGTAAACAGACTCGCTCTTGCAGTAACCTCAAGATACACTCTTCAAAATTTGGTATCGACAGCACTCAATGCATCATCAAGAAGATAAATGTCAGCATTGTGATACACGGCGCGTGCCAAACTTACTCTAGCCCGCTGACCACCACTAAGCATTACGCCGCGCTCTCCGATAAACGATCTGTCGCCCTGAGGGAAATGTTCAAAATCTGTATTTAATGCGCATGCGTGAATGACGTCATCGTACTTTTTCTTATCGAACAGATCACCAAATAGAATGTTCTCTCGAATCGTGCCTGAGAACATCCAGGGTTTCTGAGGTGCATAAGATACACTGCCCTCCACAGCAACAATTCCTGATGTTAGAGGTAGTTCTCCGAGAATTGCATTGAGCAATGAAAATTTACCGAAGCCAATCTTTCCAATGACTCCAATAAGGCAAGCATACTCTACCCGAAAATCAAGATTATCTAGAATTGTTGAAGTGCGACCTTCTTCACTTCTCCCTTTATTATTATCTGAAGTAAATACGACTTCAGATAGGCCGAAGCTACCGGCTGATTCCTGTACTCTATAAGTGGTCTTTGAAAGGTGATCCTTTTCAGCTGTTTCCAGAGAAAAAAATGTATCCGCTTCTTTCGTCGGGCAAATGATTCGGATTCTTTTGGATGCAGTAAGAGTGAAGGGATTTTCCGCTCCTGCGTTTGATATCAATATCCTGTAGCAGGAATTTTTCTATTCTGTCTAGTGTGACCTTAGAAAAAGCACAATATTCCAAAGCGTATGAAAACCACATTAAACTGCTTCTCCGCAGTGTGGACATCAACGTTAATATGGAAAATATATCCTGTGGAGTTATCACGTGACCTGTGAACAGCATGGTAACGACTGAAAGGAAAGTGGCGGTGTTTGAAAACGAGGCGTGAATGTTGAAGAAGACACATCGAATGCTGTTGCTCTCTGCCAATGTTTTGATTTCACGCCTGCAAATTAAATACAAAATTAGGAATATAAAAAGGGTCTCAGTTTTTTCATAACTAACGCTGATTTGTCTTGGAACTATGGCTAAGCGTGGTATGAGTATTAAGTTGCACATGTGCACCACTACGTGGAAACAAACATAATTGTTAAAGTATGACATATCAAGGTCTCTTGTTAAAAAAATACTCGCGTTATATATGTTAAAGAAATCATATTAATATAATACTAGACTTTATTTGAAGGTCAAGTGTATTTAGCATCATGTTGCTAATTAATCGAGGATACTGTTTCAACAAGAGCCCATCTGGGCTTTCACTCGGGCCACATGAGATTGAAGATGAAATACACTTTCATTTGAGATCCTCTTAGTAATAACCAAAGTGAAGAATTATTAGCTGAATTTAGCAGTCTTTAGGAGTGGCTGGTAGCAATTAGTAAATATTAGTAAAAATTCATACAAGCTCAGGTACATTAAGGCCTGGGTCTCAAGATGGCCACCCCAAATCAAGAGGGGGTAGTCTATCTCTTTCTCTTTGTAATATTTGGCCATACAATTTTGAAAAATATGATGTTTGTCACGACCTTAACAATTACACATGACAGTTTCCATGGAAACATGGAATGTGACCTTTGAACTCTAATGAAAAGCATTTATTTTATAGCCTCCTGCATTATGGTAAAGTATTTTCATATGCCGGGGATTTTTATGCGTGTGAATCAGAGATAGTCCATACTTTATAAATCCAACGAGGACAATTGAAAATATTATGTGGAAGACTCATTTAGGCTAACGTGAAATTTGATACCTCAAATTTACGACCATTTAATAATATGTTTCTCTAGTGTCCTCGTTGGATTTATAAACTATGGATTGCCTCTGATTCATATACATAAATATACCCGGCATATGAAAACACTTTACCATAATGCAGGAGGCTTTTGCATATATTTAAAAAAAATTAGAGTTCAAAGGTCACATTTCCAGTTTCCATGGAAACTGTCATGTGTAATTGTTAAGGTCATAACAACATCATGTTTGTCAAAGTTTTAAGTAAAACGATTACAACGTGAAAGAGATAGACTACCCCCTCTCGATTTGCCGGCGGCCATTTTGAGACCCAGGCCTTAATACACCTGAGAGGTCGGTCCCCTTGGTTCCTAATCCATGAACCAAAGTGAGCTTCCCTGGCCCCAACCAATGGGCAACAAACAATTAATTCTGACACTTAGGTTCCCATGGATCCACCCCTGATGGAAGCTGCTGATACATGCATTATTTACCCATCCATTTACAACAACAATAAAAAAGATTTTTTAAGGCAGCAGTCATGATTATGTTTTATGTAGTATGTAATCTACTAGATTTAGCCTGTATATTTATAATATATAAAATGTATATAGTGGCACCAAGGGAACTGGTACTACTACTACTAACAGAGGAGAGAGTCAATGTGTTTAGCATGGTATTGCTATAATCAGGGACAAATTCATTTACTCTATATCTATATGACTATATAATTCCACTACACTTGAGGGTGGTCACTACCAGAGATTTGGTTGCATTCTCAGTGTTGGCCTACAATTTAACATTGTGATCCAAGAAGACACAAAGCTTTTAGAACCATTTGCAGATGTCAGAACAAAGGCATGCAGTACCAGTTCTCCCAGTTATTTTAAGGTCCTACCTGGATTTGAACTCTGACTACCTCCTGCACAACAGACTGACACGTAACCACTTAACCACTGAGCTTACTGGTTCTGTGATGGGCCAAATTTTGTTTAGATAAAATTAATCCAATTATATTAAAATAAAATTATAAATACATCTGAGACATTGAATAAGACAGCATGATTTTGCAGTGATTCCTTTTACGATTCAGATTTTTGGAGAGAACTGCTCGGGTATGTGAAATGATTGGAGATACTGTAGCATGAAATTTACATTTTCCTCTGGTTCGCTTTGGCTTTTAGTTACCCTACAGACTTTTCGACGTGATTTTACAAACAAATTATTTATCCATTTATTTAAATTATCTCTGATTTCTCTCTTCTCCGTCCTTACGGCTTCGTTTTCTAACTCGCCTCACTTTTTACCCTGGTTCCAGAGGGAGCGTTCGCAGCACGCTCGCCGCTTCGCGGCTCTTCTGTTCTCCGCGGCTCTTCTGTTCTTTCTGTTCTCTCTAGAAAACCTCTGGAACCAGGGTACTCACTTTTCTGCTTTTTCCTAAAATTCGTTTAAGTAATTAAGATGTGCTTGCCACTAGTTTTATGACAATGAATGTTTGCAGCACGTCTCTGTGTACATGTGATGTACGCGTACATGTCTGGTTCTTCGACTTAATAAAATTTGCAGTTATCTTCTACTGGCATGTCTGCATTCTTCCAGAGATTGACGTATATAACCATGATCAGAAGGATAACACTGGATATAAATAGACATGGCAAAAAAGTACACTGACTATCGCAAAAAATCGACAAAGAAATGCAGATATAAACATGCAATGATTTCAACCTCACCGTACCTTCATGACCTGACAAGACACTGTTCAGTTTCACTTTCCCTCTCAGCTTTGTTCTTGAGTTGAAGTTGAGTTTGGCTTTGTTAAAGACTTCTTATTCAGTTGTATGGTATTGTGCAGTATATCCACAGAGATTCAAATAACAAAGCCGTGGCGAAAGAGAAGCTTAAACGAGAAATATTTTGTCCTCCTAGAAAAACACAACATCTTGCCATTTCTATCGAAGAAGCCTTGGTTTCAGCAGCAAAGCAACATGCTAAATTCCAATTCGATATGTGTGGATTAGCTGGATCCTGGCTTTGAGTTTGATCACTGCAGCCCCTTCAGGTCCGGCGTCGTGTCGTATATAAAATTACTGGCCATCTTGGTAAAAATCGCGGTCCTTCGGCTCCGACAAGAGCGCCAGTTGAAATATCCTGAGCCTGTTGGAAGGCTTTCGCACGGTGAAGTTAAATAAAACATTAAACTGCTTACATTTGAGAGATGGGACTCCAAATTTGAGAGAAATGTGCTCGCGGGTCGACCATTTTTGATTTACTGTATTAAATTATGTACATAAATTAACCTGGAGAGTGTTACGTGACCAGCACAGTGCGATCTGATTGGTGGTGAACTTGAAATTTAATACATGGCATGGGTCAAAAGTCACATTTTGTTGCACCCAACAACAACAAAAAATAACCGCTTGCATTTTAAGACTCGGTGCTGCCACAGGCAGCCCGAGTAATAATAATCTACCGGAGTTGAACTGGAAACTTAGACAATAATAAATGACATAAATAATAGAGCCCTGTCCAAACCCATATATACTACGGATTAATGCACTGTTATCGTGCAAGTAGCGATATCTGCTCTAGCTTCGTTTCTCTTTCATGCATTGCGTGATTCTTCCATTCACGTCGTCACTGCGGATAAATTGTATGTGATTAAACAAACTATAAAGGACAATATTTCCAATAAAACAAAGAACAGAACCTAGTAGCGCAGGGGCACAAAAATTGCGCGGGCTCCATACTTATTCGATGCACCTCGATCCACAAAAACCTATTCTACACAATATACAAAGTAATGCCAGGTATTGCGGCCCTAGTTTACAGTCTGTACTTTCATTCATCTGGCTGCATAGCCACTGGCGTCTCTGACAAAGTCTGCTACACAAAATATTGATGAATTTCTGGTATGTTTAATATATTCCTTCACCAGGTTAATTTTTCAACACATTGAGGGGGGAGGCACCAAAAATGTTGACAGGTTAACAAGCGGAGCTCCGAAAATTTCAAAGTTTCAATTTCAACATCTCCATTTCTGCGTTATGACAGCTTGCTATGTATACTTCCATGTGTAACCTGCATGAGGAAGTTGGCCGTGCCAATCAAATATCGCTTTTAATTATATATTTTCCCTAACTGTACAATCAGCCTTCGGTGTTGTCTTAGTATCCGTATATATTTGCTGATTAGATCCCATCCAAGGTCATTCGGCGTACTCATAACGGTGTACTTTGTCCGTTGGTCCTTGTCCTTACTAGTTTACATTTCTGCTGGTGCAGGCGATGACAAAGTAAATTACGATCTTCATTCGTTCCTTCAGTTAGAAACTGAAAGAATTCATCCCTGGAGCACGACTATTCGGCAAAATGTGGGACATTGATGGATCGGTATATACTTCATGGTAGTGTTTCGTTCCATATAGTCTCCCTGCATAATACTGTAAAACAGTAGAGGAAATGATTATGCAGGGAGACTATATGGAACGAAACACTACCATGAAGTATATACCGATGGATCGCCGATCTCGCTATATGCTAACCGTACTCGGATAACACTCTCCAGTTCCCATTTTGCTGACCCGCGTCGCACTACTAGCTTCCTTTTGTGATAAAGGTAATGTCCAGGTAGAATATTAGTCTCTAATTCATGGATCATATGAATATAATGTAACTTACTTTATCATCGCCGTACCAGCAGAAATGGCCGCCATGATCTCTGTCGACACGTGCCAGGCCATGCGCTAGCCTACGTGATCCCCAAGAAAAAAGTCTTCACATTAAGAAACAAAATCTTCATGTAAAGAAAAGGTCCCACCACCGTATATATCAACAAAATACTGTGTCCAAATCAGAAGTAAGTTTCATTCACAAGGAGAATGACATCACAGTAAATTGCCTGTTTGACGTCACGTCATTAGTATATTCGAAATATAAACCTTTATAACTCATAGACGCAACATTCAAATCACGAAATATTTTACCATTCAACTATTAAATTGACGTAGAATCGATTTTAATTATAAAATATATGGGCTCATATGCACTTTATAAAAATCATACGGTTACTTTTGTCTATATATACTAACAGGCTTCATGTTAGAAAGTAAACAAGTCCAAGGACTACAGAAAAGCTGATCGAACAACGTATATATAGAGAATTCTACGATATTTCGGCTGGCCAAACCACAATCTAAGAGGAAAAAGGAAATGACGTAAGTAAAAATATGGATTTGAGATAACATAAAAACACGGGTCTACAAGATAACATATTAAGTTTCATCACGTTTGTTCATGCCGAGAGGTTCGAGAGTTTTAGCTATGTCGATAAGATATGACTCTCTGGCTTTACGAATAGAGTCTCGCGAAGAATAAATTATTTCTAAGGGGATAAGTTGCATGTCAGTATTAGAATGGTTAGAGCAGGAAAGGAAATGTTCAGAAACTGTGGTGGGTTTAGATTTAATATAAAATTTGTCAACTGCTCGTCTGTGTTTATTAAATCGGTCTTTGAGCCGTCGTTTAGTTTCACCGATGTATTGAAAGCGGCAGCGATTGCATTGTACCATGTAGATAACGTTACTGGTGTTACATGTGATGTGTGACTTAATGAAACGGGTTTCCCCGGTGGAAGAAAAAGTGTAGCTAACGAGGCCATGATTAATGTAAGGACAAGTGGCACAGTTTTTTCCGCAGCGGAAAGAGCCAGATGGAAGAACAGGTTTGTTAGTCACATTACGTAGTTGTGATTTGACAAGTAGTCACGAAGGTTAGGGCAACGGCGGTGAGCGACGAGAGGCAGGTTAACAAAAACGTCTTTACAGCGATTAGAAGAAAACAGTATGTGAGAATGTTTACGAATCAGTAATGATTATGAAATGTTAGGTAGTGCTGGATTATATGTGATGACGAAAGGAATTCGTAGATGTCTGAGGTAGAATTCTCTATATATACGTTGTTCGATCAGCTTTTTCTGTTGTCCTTGGACTTGTTTACTTATTAGTATTTTTGGCTGATCAGATCTCTCCGCAAGATCCAACGTACCACCGACAGAATTGTCGTATACGGTTTTTGCTATTTTTTATTATTCATGTTAGACGTTGTTTTATAGGGTAGGAATAGACGTGACCCGATCGATTACACTGAGATAGCACAATTGTTTGACAAAGCTTTTTATTGGAATTAACGTGCTTTTAATTATTGTTACATCGTAGCATCAGATTGGTGGCAGCGTTTTACCTTCACCTTAGACTCCTCTAAACAACGAGGACCTCCCAGGGGGGTCCTTGTTCCCTTGTTCCCAACGAAAATTATCTTTTGTTCCCTTGTTCCCAAATTCTTTTCCAAGGAAACAGTCAATTTTTCCATTTAGAAAAATGGAAATTGTTCCCTTGTTCCCTAAAACTTATTCATGTTCCCTTGTTCCCCAATATATTTTTAGTTTGTTCCCTGTTCACAACGAAACCCCTGGGAGACCCTCAACAACTTAAAAACAATCCGCATCATTTTACAGCTTTTCTTCATGGATATCTAAAATGCAAAATAATAATAAACATAAGGAAATGAAAGATTGGTAAATAGTTACTATTATTATAATTATATGGTAAAGGAGACGAATTAACTAGTATTCTATTAATTTAGAATTTTTAGAGTTCTTGAGTCTATTGGTCTCGCAGAATTTCTAGGCTTTCTATTGTCCATTACTGTACTTAACGTGAGCTTTAAATTACGCACATGGCTGTCAAACTAAAGGGAATGAGTTGTAGTAAACTTGCCTTGACGGTCACTTGACGTAGACACTTAGTACGTCGGCCACACCCACGTTCTCTGCAGAAGAAAACAAAAACAGAGAAATGATAAAAGATGATAAAATATGAGATGTGACAAATGAGATTTTAGAATGAAATATGGTAAATGAAAACTGATGAGAAATCGAGAAATGAGTTGTGCGAAATGAGGTATAAAAATAAATGATAATGCGATATGAGAAGACAAATGAGAACTATCACGTGATTGTGTGAGTGCGTATTTTACTATTTTATGGTGTGGTGGCCTGGCTTAGGTTTGTATTCTCGTTATGTGTTGTGTGGAGTACAGTGGAGTATTAAAGTGTTATAATTATTAGGCGTAACATGCATAATCATCTTACTATGAGTGCTCCAGTTCGCGTATGTGCCAGTCTTGCTATAGAGAAATACGGGCCATGTGTGACGCTTCTCCCAGGGACAGACTCGGTAGGTCGAAATCAGCCACCCATTATCACCGCGACAGCCACCGTAGTTCCGATTGATCATAAACTGGCGCCTGAGTCCACTATGTCCCTTGATTGAGAAGTAATTCTTTGGTTCCCTGGCAAGGTCCGACCAAGGGGAATCAGTGACCCGCGACATGGCAAACCAACTCAGCTTGTTGCTGTTCTTAGCATTGAAGGAAATCTGCAGCACTTTTCTACCGGCTCTGTACAGAACAACTCTGGCCTATTAGGACACACGAGAAGACAGTTAGTAATCTAATATAGGTTCTGGCAAGAAGAGGATCAGTGAACAAACTTTTCATGCAGATTCATAATAAAAACTGAATCTGAGGATAATCCAATCATTTCTAGTGTATGTTAAAAAGCCTTATAGGACTAATTTTGAAACGCATTTCTCGGATACCCTATTAAGTCATTTGTTCTTGTATTTCATTTCACACATAAATTATGCAGGATTTGATTCTTCTTATAGGCCAATACTTTAGTAACTGGGCACGTATCAGAGGACCGAGTTCGCTTTCCAGCTCTGCCTCCGTCGTTTCGGCGAAAAAAGTGAAAATTTATATAAAACTATATTAAAAGAATAAGTGGGATATAAGATACTTAAATGGAATTTAGTCGGCTGAAAATCAAAAGCAACTCAAAGGCAGACAAAGTTAAGAAAACAAAAAACATGTTAAATGTTACCGAGTTATCGCCCCTTTTTTACCTCGGTTGGGTTATTGGAGCTCCAATACTGGACAATGCGGTTTTTGTATGGCTTCTTAAACTGGTTTGACGGGTTTAATGCAGCGTGTTTGAACTCATTTACGGCATACCCCGTCATCCATACTTTGCTTGCTTCAATGCGAATACCGCTGACCATCTTGAAGACCATTGTCCAACCTGTATACAGTACAGTTTAGCGAGAAAGCGAGCACACAATTATTGAATTGGAACAAAACAGCTTACAATCGCATGGAGTTTCTTAAACTTTTAAACGCAGTCTAGTGTTGTTTAAATTCATTCATTCAAGTTTGGCAACGCAGAGTCTTTAATTCTCGGCTTTTTCGTAATGACCAAACCCGCATTTCATGTCATGTTTTTTCATTTCTTTATTTGCCACAGATATAAATACCATGATTACATGAATATACGGGGTTGCAAGTGGCGAGGGAGCCCAAATAGAAACCATTAGGCTTATGTGACTTTGGGCTACCTCTTTGACAATTGATTGTATTAAAAACATCGCATGACTTTGCGACTTGCAGTAATTTGAAGAAATACTTGAAATATTGACTACACGGTTATTGGGTCAGGGAAGACCATTTTTTAGTGTGGAGTGTAAAGTACTCTCTCTAAACAAACGTTCTTCACATAAGTACTGAAAACATTTGAGCCGGTTCATAGGTAGAAGAGTTGTAAGAGGGGTATAGGTGCATTTTATTGACGTACTTTTAATTGATAGTTTTCGGATTGGTTCTTTTGACATCACTACTTGTGCTTAGTTTAAGGCCCTTTGTAACCGAATGATACCATAATTAGCATAAGTAATATTGTCAAATCACCGCTAGATTTCCCCGCAGATTGTGGACGCTAGCTGTTAATTCCCTGGCCAATCCAAAGAAAGCGAGGTATTAGATTACGATTGCCACGGCTTCAAAGAGTACTATATCCCGATTAATGTCTCTATTAACAATTCCAAACCTGCCCCTCTCCTGGGCACATACGTGGGGCATTTGACAAAGTTTTTGTCCCGGGGTTCTGGGCAACTACCCACCCCTCCCTTGGATATGTATCATTCTATTAATGATTAACCATTAAAGGGGCTATGTCATGGTACTGCGCATGTATCGAGTAATCGCTCGTTTAGTGGCTGTTAATTGGATACAAACAGTTAAACTTCCCTCCCTCAATGCTTGATTGAAAGGTTTTTCAATATTTTCCCAGGAGACTGTTTATATACACTGTTTATTAGTCATTTTTGCATATTTGCTTTGATTTTAAGCATCCCACGTGGCCGAGAGCTTCGTTAGTTCATATCAAAATCGGTGGAAATAGCTTTTTCCGGCCCGGAAAAACGAATGTAAAGTCTTACCGTGACACAGCCCCTTTAAAGGTTAGGGTGAAGCTAAGTGTGGGGGAGGGGAGGGTGGGAGTTTCCTAGAAACCGTGATTGATCCAACTTAGCTGACCCTACGCGTGGGGCATTTCCCCCAGAAATGCCGGGGGGAGATGGGCAGGTCATTGTTTGGAATTTATAGAGACGTAACCTCCACAATGTCACGGGGGTCGGGAAGCCGGGGTTTCAATTGACTATTTGGTGCACAAGCCTCAACTTACCTCCAGACTGCATGTCACAATAGACTGGAAAAGTTGATGAATCACCTGAAATACAGTGAATTCATATACACATTTTCAATAAAAAATTATCGAGAACTGCGGATAAAGATTAACCTTGGACTGGGTAGGTAGTTTAGTGACCTCAATGATATCCTTTATACTGTTCAAGTTCGCTATATTTCACGGCACTTTAAAGCCGGATGTACACGACATTTATTTTGGGACAGCACTCTTGATTTACACGACAAAAATCAGGAGTGCCGATAATTTGGGGCACGGCAATCCTCATTTACACAATAATCAAGAGTGCCCGCGATCCTAAACCTATCGGTCCGCGGGCTCAACTTTAAGAAAGTGCCATACGCACAATGTTTGCCGTGTAAATCGGACTTAAGGATAGGTCAGTTACATTTCTGTAAAGCAATATTTAATATATTGAATAAATTGTAAAAGAGAAGTATAGAAGAAAAGAGAGAATTGTGTGTAGTAGTCAAAGGATCAAAATCTTTCGGGTTGACTACTACCCCAGTACCAGATATACCATGATTCAGTTTGATCCAGTAGATTCCATCTTTCAAAGTATTTCTGTTCTTTTGTAGTATGTCTTTACAGGATGCGCCGGGAGTCTTCACGTTGTGTCCGTACTCTGAGCTCGTGGAGTCTTTCATATCCACACTCAGCCACTTGTTCCCGTCACATATCTCGAGGCGTTTTTCGGCTGCTTGAAAACGTATAAGACCAACCAGCTCTCTACGGCAGACTGCATTTGTGTTATCTACAAACACCCGATGGTTTGATGGCTAAATGTAGGACAAACAAAACACGGTTAACGAGATCAGACGAGTGTCTGTGGTTGGTTCAAGATGTAAGCTTAATATACTTCACCATACCATTGTAATTTATTTTCTAGAGTGGCAATCTGACGCGATTAGTTTTACTACTTTCAGATTGCCAGTAACAGACATTTATAATTTAACTATTTCATATAATTTATTAGCGAGCAGTGTGGTTACAAATAAAGTTGTTGTTGTTGCTGTTTTAGTGTATTCGAGGTCGTGCTTAAAGTGCCTATCACCCTTTTGCAATTTTGATAGCTTATGAACCTCCGAAACGTTTTGAGTACTTCTGTGAAGAAAGGTTTGGTTTAAAGTGAATACTTTATGTTCTACGCTTGTTTGAAATCGTGTAAATGTGACCTTTCCTGACCCATGACCGCGTAAGTAAAAGCCTGGGTCGAAACCTGGGTAGACGTCATCTTGACGTCATATAATTAATTCGGCTTTGCAATCATTTCAAGAAATACTTAAAGGGGAACTGAACCCTAAAATCAACCCAACGTCTTTACAAAGATGTATTCGAAAGAAATAAGTTCTGGTATTTTATTTTTCTGTGTTGCGCGTCTATGAGGAGATAAATAGTCTCCAAGTTCGATTTTCCGCTGAAAAATGTATATTGTGTGGCGGCTCAATTCAGTGCAAATTTCCCCATAACGTACGTCACACATACCAAGGAAGAACGATCACACCTCCAGCACAAAGAAAACACAATGGTCCGCAATTAGAAGCCATTAGTCCTGCTATTCAATGTCGGGGACAGCATGGCAAAACTAATTTTCCCCCATATACTACGTCACAAATTACGAGACTTGAGCCGTCTGTACATACCGGAGGCTGTGAGTAAGGTTTTCGGATTTTCTCTTGCTAGACGCGCAACACAGAAAAATTTAATAGCAGAACCTATTTATTTCGAATATATGTTTGTATAGACATTGGGTTGATTTTAGGGTTTAGTTCCCCTTTAACATGTTGACTAAAATTACTTTTTTCTTTACTAACAACTCAAAAACTGTGTATATTTTCCATGCATCGACGTTGTTGTGATAAAAAGGCGCCATGGAGAATAATGCATTAATGAGATGACGTCTACCCAGCTTTTACTTACGTGGTCGTGGGTCAGGAAAGGTCACATTTACACGATTTCAAACAAGCGTAGAACATAAAGTATTCATTTTAAACCAAAACTTTCTTCACAGAAGTACTCAAAACTTTTCGGAGGTTCATAAGCTATCAAAATTGCAAAAGGGTGATAGGCACTTTAAGCGTTATTTACATTTTGTGTCATTCCCTAAATAGCTAGTATAGGCCAGTTCGCCGTTAATTTCGACATATTTTGAAAGGGGTGCAAACATGGCGCGAAATACAATGTTTGTATGGGAATCCGATGCCAAATACTTTCCGTAAAATCGAATTTCTGAAATACTCACTGCCTGAAAACTTATACCAGGTAAAAGATTAACTGATCAAAATTTGAGGGGTGTAGCTGTGCTGGGAAGCATGAAATTGTGTTTTCCGTTTGCCATACATTTATCTGCATAAGAACGCGTCAAAGTCCGCGGGAAACTTTACAGACAAATGTATGGAAAACTGAAAACACGATTGTACGCTTCCCAGTACAGCTACATCCCTCAAATTTTGATCAGTTAATATTTTACCTGGTATCTTAAGTTTGCAGACAGTGAATATTTCAGAAATTCGATTTTACGGAAATTATTTGGCACCGGTTCCCATACAAACACTGTATTTTGCGCCTGTTTACACCCATTTCAAAATCTCGAAATTAACCGCGAACTGGTCTATTGTCTAATGCTTTTTACCTTGGTTTTCTATGTGTTTTCAATTCTTAATGCCACAACTCCCTTTTCACTTCAGCTCAGCGGACGTACTATTTGAAAGTTATGTTGGTCTATTCAACATTCTTTTATCTTTCATGGAGGTTTTCAAATATCCATGATTTCGAAATTTGGTATAAATTTCAATGTGCTTTTTCCACATTAATAGCCCCGTCATCGTATTTATTTTCTTCGTATTTTCTGCCAAACGGTTGTTAATCACCGTTGCACGCCTTCTAATGTAGGTTGATACAAACCGAACCTAAATCAAATGAACAATTCATCCGCCGCCTTCACTGATTCAGTACTTTATATTTCCACTTAAATTACATACCTTCCGTAACTTGCTCGATGTGGCGGTCGGACCGAAAAACGATGCAAGAATAAAAACCACAACAACTTGGTAGCTTATGGTATTCATGACACGCTTTTTTAAAAGTTAAAAGTTCAGTTATGAATGCTGCAAGCTTGTCGTGCGGTGTAGAAGATCGTGAAAATAACCCAAAGAGAAACTATCATTACGTATGTAGCAGTGAGTCAGTAAAACAAGAAAAATATCCTGTTGGACATGAATTTTACGCAAACAAGCTGAAAAGCAATGTCACGGTCAGTTCCAACCTAATTAAAGAAATGTTACGCCTGAGTTACCAGGACTGATCAGATACATCTTCACTTCCAACCAGGGTTACAGATTCTAATGTAGCACAGCTGTTATTCAAATACAACTAATATTGTCCTACATTCTAAAAAAACAGGGGGAATATTTTTATCATTGATTCTTTCATGGCCATAACTGGCGCAACCCAACCATTCTTACTTGATCAATCTTATATTTAGATGATATCTCTTATTAGTATAAACCAACTACTGTTCTACCACGAATCCTGAACTCGCATTGCCTCACTAAACAATGACTAACTACTCACTATATATTATGCGAGTAGTGCATGAGTGATATACCCTGAGTGACAGTGAGTAGCGAAAAAGCAGGTTTTACAATTCAAAACAATGGCGGCCAATTCGTCAAAATACGAAAAAGAGGCTTCTTGATTTAATTTCATGATGAGCAACTAGTAAAACAATTAAAGTACTCGCTCTCAGTTTCAGTATGGGGCTAGCTACGTTACTCGTCAACTGAAAGCAGTTAAAAGACACTTTGAGCTTCTGCTCTAGCTGTTAACTAGTGGCGCTAAATAACTGAATTTTACGAGTAATTATTCACTGACTGCCGTTTCGGTTAAGGACATTTATTCATGCGATTTATAAGTGATAAAAAAGTAAACGTGAGATACGTACATATAGAGTATGTGGGTTCAGATGAAATTAGAAAAGTTTGGGAAAATATTCAAGCATATTTGAGGCCGACCGACTCCGGGTGAGAGAACAAACAGACACATATCCAAGTTCAGACAAAAACACGTTTTTTTCACTTTTTGTTAACCCAGTAAACAATGAGTTCGGTGAAGGTCTATACCGGCAACCAACGGGTGCTAATTTCTTGTGTTTCGAAAGCTGGCGCTTTCCACTTTTGACTTCATCGACGGTATAAGAAAAACTCTGGTACAACTACCTATACCCAGCATTTTCAAAGCGTCCCCTAAAAGGCGAATACGCTGTGGGCAAGACTCTCACTCGGTATCCACGTATCCGCGTATCCACGCGCGGTACTTCAAACATATACAGCTATAATTTCAATTAACGGTTGTCTTGGAGATAGCTAGGGAATAGTGCATTACAGAATAAGGCATTTTCGGCTGTACGGTTATAGTTATCCAATTTTAGACTGTAAACCCTCCAGGTCGTATAACTCGTAAATGCCATATTTCTTAAAACCCTATTCCCTAGGGATCCGGCTTCCAGATAACATTAATTGAAATAGCTGTAAGTCTTAGGGGAGTAGTGTCTCACTGCGTATCCGCGTATTCCCTTCAGCTAAACAGCAATACAGCTATTTAAATTAATGTTGTCGGGAAGATGGGGACTAGGCCATAAGGGAATAGGTAAAATGGATAAAATAAACCGTAAGATAAGTCGGCTAAGTCGTCCAGATCAGCTATAACTCGTAACCATAATTCATTTCGGTCTGCTCATGCTTCAGAATTTGTAAACGTGAAATGTTTTTCACTCGGATGGCAATACAAATAGCTGAAGATTGCTGTTGGACACATAAGTCTTTCACCTGGGGCCAATTTTTTAAAAACGCCTCACCGGTTAGCTCAGGCCTCAGTTGGTAGAGCACGGTCTAGAGTGCGGGAGGCCGGGGGTTCGAATCCCGGCAGTGACGAATAAGCCGTTGGCCTTGTCTCTTTCCTCTTCTAATTTATACGAGGGGCGTGAAATAATCTGTTGTGTTATTTCGAGAAGAGCAGGGGATTGTCTCACGACACAATAGCCTTCTGAGGTACTTATAACCATTCATTCATGATCATGATTGTAAATTGCAGGACATTGCGCCACAATGGGCTTTTATCGCACGGCGGCCATGTTGAGTCCCAGGAGAATAAAAACCTTTGTTTTCGTCCGGTAAACTCGTTCTGAAACCAACCAGTGCGAGGCTACCGGGGCCAAAACCATTGTTTTATCCAAGATGGCCGAACTGCGATAACAGCCCACAGCAGTCCTTGTCATATATCCAAACACTGAGAACTGAACTTGAAAAACGACGCGAAGCGGAGTTTTTTAAACTCAGTTTGAGGTGTTTGGATATGTGATACAACACGGCTGATAGTGTTGTATATGGCTTCTCCAACGAATTTACCATTGAAGAGAAAACGGAGAATAAAGTTTGGATAATTTATGCAAGTATTTCATCACATATCCAAACTCCTTCACGCTTGTGATTTTCTTTGTAATGTTCTCATGAATTATTAATGAGTTTGAGAAATTCCCATCTCATATTTTCATATCACACCGCGGTTTCTTTGTTCTTTGCGGGGAATATATATTCCCTTTGCATTTTAACAATGATTTAATATATATTCCCCTATATATATATAGAGAGAGAGAGAAGTATAAAAATTGTGGTGTTACCAAACGATGAACTTCCAGTAGGAGGATCCAAGGATTCCTAGTGGTTGTCTTGAATAAATATATAGAATATAGAGAGAAAGACAACACACAACTCCTCACAGGTCCTTATAAAAATTGTATTAAAGACGTTTCGGCACTTCGGCCTTCATCGGTTAAAAAGTTAAAAAGTGAGCTAATTTACAAGCTGAGTCTATTTATACTAAAAAGGAGAAAAAAAATATCCCACCCCTCCCCTGTGTTTGATTTTGTTTTACTCAACTGATCAACACGTGCTTGCTTCATCGATCAACATGGCGGCGGAAAAGTCATCCGTGAACATGACGTTAGGAATTTCCCAGTTTCGGGGTGAAGTGTGCGGTTTGTTGGGAACTGGCTGGTGAATGTGGGATTTGGGGGCACTTACGAAAGTGTTTGAAGGTGAGTACTGCATTAATTTAATAAAGAAAAGCGGTGAAATGTGGCTTTGAAACGGCGAAGAAATTTGGCGCGTTCGCTATACTTGCCCCGGGGTGGGGCATTTGCACAACTTAGCTGGCCCACGGTGGGGCATTTGCAACGTTTTGATTCCAAAATGACAAAATCCCCACAAATGGAATTGGAATTGATAGAGACATAAGTTGTAAGTGCATACCTTATCTTAAATTACAAAGTTGAACATAAACAAGTAATTGAATATGCAGTTATAAACAATGCAGCAGTACGCACAACTATATGTGATAAAGAATTATTCCACGCACTGTAATCTATGAGAAAGCGTGAAACCTATTTTTTTTTAGTATTGTATCTTAAGCATACCGCACTAAGAAATCTATGAAAAGGAGGAAAACCTAGGTGCTATTGTACTGTATCCTATTTTTGGATTTATATTCTCGCCTTTTATTAAGGCCAAACGGTTGCGGAGTTCTAAGTTGCGACATCCAGTAGGCTTCCCTTGTGAGAAGCTTTCTATCCACATTATCTGGATCTCTAATCCTGTCGATGCAGGTGAATCGAAAATCACTAAGCGCATGCGCGCTATTATTAAAATGCACTGCAACTTCACAAGTATTTTTGTTTGTTCGCATGGCTGATTTGTGATTGCGAAATCAGAAGAATTGCGATGTTTGCAACAACTTTCTAGAGGAGCGTAACTATTTCACTAGTTACGTAACCGGCCGGATTTATCCAATTAAGGAGCAGCTTAATTGTTCTTCTCAGAATGTAGTTTATTTAGCGTCATGCACTAAGTGTAATATCCAGTATGTAGGTTCAACTACTAATCATTTCAAAATTCGATTTCGCAATCACAAATCAGCCATGAGAACAAACAAAAATAATTGTGAAGTTGCAGTGCATTTTAATAATAGCGCGCATGCGCTTAGTGATTTTCGATTGACTTGCATTGAGAGGATTAGAGATCCAGCAAACGGCCATCCCTTCATGTAGGACGACACGAATTGCTACCAAATTTTATTCTATTGTATTGTATTGTGTTGTGTTCTATTGTTGTATTGAATTGTATTGTGTTGTATTCTATTGTAGTTTTGGTAAAAATTCGTGTCGTCCTTCATAAAGGGATTGCCCAGCAAACAAATGGGATCTGGGTACGAGATTGGAGATCCAGATAATGTCGATAGAAAGCTGCTGACAATGGAAGTCTACTGGATGTCGCAACTTAGAACTATGCAACTGTTTGGCTTTAATAAAAGGCGAGAATATAAATCCAAAAATAGGATGCAGTACGATAGCACCTAGGTTTTCGGCCTTTTCATAGATTTCTTAGTGCGGTATGCTTAATTAATATATACGCAAGATACAATACTAAAAAAATTAGGTTTCACGCTTTCTCATAGATTACAGTACGTGGTATAGTTCTTTATCACAAATAGTTGTGCATTGTTTATAACTGCATATTCAATTACTTGTTTATGTTCAACTATTGTAATTTAAAATAAGGTCTCCTTTTTAGTATAAATAGACTCAGCTTGTAAATCAGCTCACTTTTTAACTTTTTAACTGATGAAGGCCGAAGTACTGAAACGTCTTTAATACAATTTTTATAAGGACCTGTGAGGAGTTGTGTGTTGTCTTTCTCTCTATATTCTATATATATATATATAGATAGATAGATATAGATAGATAGATATATAGATATCTAGATATCTATATAGATATCTATATCTGTATCTTTACGGCTATATCTGTATCTGTATCTGTATCTGTATCCATCTCCATCTCCATCTCCATCTCCATCTCCATCTCCATCTCCATCTATATATATATATATACACTTGTTTTCAATAACTTTGCTTTTGATTTAAGCAATATAACACGCTTTCCATGTCTTTGTTCTCTTATATAAACACGCGAGGCGAGTGATTTTCAAGTTTTTCTGCGTTCTCCCAACATATCCCGAGTGTTTATATAAGAGAACAAAGACATGGAAAGCGTGTTATATTGCTTTTATAAAATAACGAACAGGAAGACACGAGAATTAAATCTTACGTACGCACGATCAGAAAATCAATTCTCCTAACAGTAACAGTCGTCAGAAATCGACCGACGATGAGTTTGCAGAGCGCGGGAAATCCTCCAAGGCAGAACTGAGAGACGAACTTTATACGAAGGCAAGCTTTGTGTGACTCTGTTTTGAAAATATCTGCTTCAACATTCCCCGAAAAGAATAACTCGGAATTCAATACATTTTTTGCCGGAAATTTAAGCCATAAGGCATTCAAGGAGTAAAGGACTTGAACTGGATATTTTTGTCGCTGAATTTACAGGAGGAAACATGATTGCCCTCTCCGTCTGAACTTTGAAGCATGTTTTAGTTGAATGAACTTTTATTTTCGCCAAACTCAATGGAAAGATCTAGCTGTTGGGACCTTCTTCCAATGAGATGAGGCTAAAAGTGCAAGGTAAGAGGGAAAAGCTCACTTTGTTCTGTGAAAATTTGGTTGCCAAACTTCACAAATGTCGCACGTGAGTTTGCAAAATTCTGATTTTCTTTTCATGCAGTAGTTCATAAAATGGCAAGGAGAAAGCTAAAAACCTTATCTGAATTACCAAGACCAAGAAGGGTAAATGATAACAATTGGCCTTATATACAGGCTTATTATTTCGTCACTTCGTCGCCGACAAAATGTCGGACTTGAACTTATTAAGCGTACATTTAGTTTGAGATAAAAAAGACATGGAAAAAGTCGAAAGAGTGTTACTTTTCCCTCTCTTCTACTCTAGTCTCTAGCTCAATTCCTCACTCTATTCGTCTACCAGGAGGTTGTTTAAAAACTAGACGCGTTAGCCGTTTATGTGTTTTAGTTTTACCGTACAAAATAAGTTAAGAGAAGTGGTTTTGTTTCTTGAATCCGCGACTAAAATTGTAAAAATATCTCGGCCGAGATGGTTAGCAAATTTGATAAATGATAACTTCATGTCGGTCGGTTGTATTTTTGTTAAATATATCTCTGTTTTGTTGATTAAAATCACATTGAAAGTCAACGTTTGGTGAAGACATTCTTCCTTGTCGTTTTGCCATTTTGATTTCATTATCGCCAAAGCGAGACGAATTGCCATGTTTATAGACTCTCATACAAACACGGCTTTCAGCCAATCAGCGCGCGAGTTTCCTCTGGGTTATTTTATAATTAAGAAATAGAAAACATTTCCCGTGTTTCTATAGAGTTATAGAAACACGAGTGGGAGTTTGGGAGAACGAGAAATGCCAGTGGGAACACGAGCCCGAAGGGCGAGTGTTTCCACAGCTATTTCGAGTTCTTCCAAACTTCCACAAGTGTTTCTATAACCCTATAGAAACAAGAGGAAAATGTTTTCTATTTCCTTTATAAAATAAACAAATAAAAGCAGGGAAACGCTCGCTTAATTTGATAATCAAAACGTAAATTCTCACAACTAGCTCAAGCGCGCGCTCAACTGACTATGTTTCTATAGAGTTATAGAAACACGGTTTACAGCCAATCAGAGCGCGCGTACTATCGAAACTATTTTATAAATATATATATATAATATATATATGTCTTTTGTATTCCCATCAAACCTCCGTGTCAGGTCCCTGGTCTTTTCAAAAGACAAGGTACAATAGGCTATTAAGAGACACAATAGCTCTGGACCACAAGCAGACGGCCATTGTTAACTCAATAAAGGTTTTCAGGTTTTATTTTTTTGATTTTGTCCCCAATAAAATAATAGTCAAACATTGATATTAAAATTGCTCCGATTTTGTGTACAATTTTAGCGTATTTTTTTACAAGGTTTTGTATGGAAACTTTCAAATATGAATATTTAATTTAATTGGAATTATGCAGTCTACACAAAAACATAAAAATGGTAACCAGTTGATTTTTGACACTGTAAATTTCGAAAGCCATCGAATTTGTCGCCGTCCACACTAAAACGCGAATTTACACACCCTGGAGAACGTCTTCAAAAAGATCCGGATAAATTCGAAAGTGTATCTGTTCAGTTAGCCGTTTTAGTGTGGACGGAAGGCCTAAACAGATAAAAACGATGCGTTTTCGAATTTATCCAGATTAGTGTGGACAGGGCCTTAGATTGGAATCGCACGTAAGAGCAACTGAAGAGCACAAACTTTGCTTACGCAGTTTCGCATCCTTTCACACTTGATCTCATACAGTTTCACGAAAATTAAACTGATTTTTGTTTTGTTTCAATGAACAAACTGTATTGCATTCAATCAGGAACCTGTTTAAACTCATCGTGCCCTCCGTGTTTTGTTTTGCATTGTTCAACGGGAATGTCACACTTTTTTGGTAATCACTCTCACAAAGAGCTCTGTGTCTACAATATGAAAACAATGACAAAATAAAAGCAAGATCATCTGAAAACAGAAGAAGTTTTTCTTGAAACAAAAATACACTTTTGGCAGTCATTATTTCGATATTGTTGTCGGCAATTTAATTTCTTCATGGAACACAACACCGATTTACAATGGAAATATTTCTGCTGCGACCGTTTCCCAAAAAATAGACACCGCTACTACAATGAAATTAAGCAGATTTCTGATTGAATGTAGTATTTTTTATTGAATCGAGGTTTCTTGTTTAACGTTTTAAGGTTTTTTCTTAATATTTGGTTAAAATGCGAAAAATGGCGCGAAAATGCTGAAAAAGTCGCAACTTTTCTAAAACTTTTTTTTGTTAAAGGACTCCTGCTTTGTACGCTGTCAATTACCCGCTGTAGATGAAGGTTTCCTTTTTCCATTTTATTCCGTAGTATAAACTGTAGACATAATCGGCTAAATCGCGGCCAATTAAATATTGATATTTTGAAGTTTCATTGACTAATAAAAATGCTTAAAAATACGACGCAATTGTACGAAAAATCGGACTAGGTTGAAATACTAATTTAATTCGGGCTACTTCAGTGGTACTGTATTGTCAGTTTTATAATAGCCGCTACAAACCAACTATCGCTGACGTCACGCGAACCACAAGGGAACTTTTAAAACGACTAGGTTTTTACGAGGTAGATCAAGCGAAGAATGGAAACGACGGACATATACTGCTATGCGAATCATTACCGAAACGATTACCCTCCAGCAAAGATTACTTTTATATTGCTTTATTCTTCGAACAAAAATAAAACTTTCGACAGTCATTGTTTTCATATTGTAAACGCAGAGCTCGCTGTCTTATTTTCTTTGCGAATTGCATTGCCGCCAAAAAAGTGAGACACTCCCGTTGAACAATGCAACTAAGAAATCACACCGTAAAATTCGAAAGCAAAATTAATAATTGCAGTTTTTTTCCCTTCAATTATTAATTTGGCTTTCGAATTTTACGGTGTCAAAAATCAACTGTATTTAAAATTGAGGTTACCATTTTTTTTTTTGTAGACTGCATAATTCCAACTAACTTAAATATTCATATTTGAAAGTTTCCATACAAAACCTTGTAAAAATACGCTGAAATTGTACACAAAATCGGAGCAATTTTAATACCAATGTTTGACTATTATTTTATTGGGGACAAAATAAAAATAAATAAAACCTGAAAACCTTTATTGAGTCTGCTTGTGGTCCAGAGCTATTGTGTCTTAATAGCCTATTGTACCTTGTCTTTTGAAAAGACCAGCGACCTGACATCGGATGTTTGATGGGAATACAAAAGACATATATATATTATATATATATATACACTTGTTTTCAAAAACATTGCACTGCAAATATATATATACCTTTCGTATTCTTATCAAATTTGACAGCTAAAACAATGGAGAACAAAAGGTATATATATATAAATCAAAAGCAATGTTTTTGAAAACGAGTGTATATATGTATATATATATAGGAATGAATAAGGTAAACTTGGCTTTCCAACGATGATGTCGCTAGCTAGGAGGATCCAACTGGATACAAGACGCTTGTACACTTGAAGAGTAGATTAAATAGTAAAATGAAGTGACTTGACGAACTCCTCACTGGTCCATAAATTTAATATCAGACGTTTCGGCCTTCGGCCTTTTTCAATGCTAAGTACAAATTTAAAAATACTTGGAACTAAACTAAAACTAAAATCCAAGATATTTATAGTGTAAAATACAATACAAACAATGGATACAACAGACTCTGTACATCGGTGATAAAATTATGGCGAAAGGAACCTAATTAAGAACAAAGATAAAAATATAAAAATATGCCGTGACTTATGCTAAAGAAAATCTTACAATAGTAATCTAATTTAGTCTCCATATGCACAGTGGCATGTATAAGAAGCTAGTGGCGCGCAGAAAAATGCACTCTCAAAACACAGGCAACAATAGACAAGTGGTGTGAGTGTAGTACAAACTCGATGGCAACAAAGGCGGAAGAACGGCAGACTAATTGTATCTAATGCGGTTCTTCGAATTGAATTCTTGTCTCTTGTTAAGTCCATGTGGGTTGAGTGTGCATAATTGAGCACTCCAAAAAACCTCCCTAGTCAAGAGGACTTTGTCTTGATTATTAGAAGTATTTAAAATTTGTTCGATACCAATAAATTCAAAATCAGAAAGATTGTGCGGTTGACTATTAATATGGATGGCTACCTCGCAAGTCTTCTTATTAGTCTTCATATGAGACTTATGATTACGGAACCTAACCCTAAGTTCAGTACTTGTTGAACCAACATATTGGATTGAACATTTCTTACATGTAACTAGATATATAATGTTCTTAGAGGTGCAGCTAATGTGCTGCTTAATGGTGTAGGTTCTGCCAGTTATAGTACTAGAAAAAATTGTTGTTTCTTTGAGATAATTGCGGCAGAAATCCCATCTCGCATTACAATTAAAACAACCATGGTCTAACAAGCAGTCATTGCTACTACCAACGGCGCTCTGTTTACGTTTGGCACCTGTCAGAAGTTCTTTAAGATTCTTATGTCGCCTAATGTATCAGTCAATTCCAAACCCGTGCATCCCCCCCCCCCCCCCCCCTCGGGCCACCCCCGGGCATTTGATCAGAGGCTTGCTCCCGAGGGTGGGAAATTTGACGAGTATCTATGACCTCAGGGGCGGGCATTTGACAAACAGTGGGGGTAGGGGGTGGGGCATTTGATCAGTGTTTAAAAATATATTCTGTCTGTCTACAAGCGTCGAAATGGCCGGCGAACGCACGTGGCGAACGTACGAGGACAGCTTCCAGGATAAGGATTGCGCATTTGTAGAGGCTTGAAAGAGTGAACCGCCAAATTTGAAGGCCACTTTCAGAGGTAAATTGTTTATGTTTAAACCTATAAACTATGTTGTTTTGCTTTGTTTCGTGAACTTTGACCGACTGCGTGATATTAAGTGCGTGACAAGAGTTGTGATAAGTTGAATTTGCTGCGACCCTCGACAGCGCGAGTTAGAAACATAATTATTTATATCGGTAAAAGACGGACCGATTGGTGCCTGTTACATACATGTACTTTATATACCAACAACATAAGCTAACATGTTCAATTTCAAGCCATTACGTTTATTATAAAGTATATACGATCGAGCCGGTAGAAATGATTGTTCTCATCCCTGACCGGTTGAAGGTGGTTTTCACCGTCGGTGTTTCCTGTGAATTGCTTGAGTCAGAGTTGTCAATAAAGCAATGATTTCATTTATTTGTCAATAGTCTTTGGCTTGCCTTTGTCGAAATTTTTTTGGAAAATTTTCCGATGTGGGGGGGTTTCTCAGTGTAAGCATGTCCTGAAATTGTTAAAGCAAAAGTGCACTTGAAAACACTTGAAAACTTCGCTAAATTCCCCATTAAAAATAAGTTCAGGTGTATTTAGACTCGTTCTATTAATGATTTGGGATTTAAAATGGTTAGGTTTTTTTCAAATTTGGGGGTTAGGTTTTAGAAGGTTTGTATGAAAATTCGAAAAAATGAATTATTACTATGCTTACACTGAGAAAGCGCCCGATGTGGTCCCCGATGGTGGGGCATTTGAACAGCCTGGATTAAAAGCTGGTGATGTATTTGAACAGTTTTTCTGCTTTGGTAGTGGGGCATTTGATCGAATTTTTTTCAAAATGTTCAAATGCCCGGGGGTGGCCCGGTGGGGTCATGCACGGGTTTGGAATTGACTCATACATAAATGCTGGTATGATAGTGCCGCCCAAAGGGAATAATCTAGCTAGAGCTGGCGATGCGTGTAATAATGGCAAGTGCTTAGTAATAAGGTTACTAATATTAGGTAGGCGTGGATTGAAATCGATAACGAAGGGATAAATTGCCTTAGTCTCTTTATCTTTGCAATCCAAAAGCTCACCACGAGGAACTAGCTTAGCTTTGTTAAACTGCTGCTCCACAAATTTAGAGTCATAGCCTCGTTTAATCAAGTATCCCTGATACTCTACACTGCGTTTCTCAAAGGTTGTTACTGTAGAGCGAGCAATTCCTTCGGATACGCGAGGTGACTCCAAAAGGGATTGCTTTAGTACAATGTGGTGGATGCGCACTCTCAGGGTGTAGATAAATGTGACTATCAGTAGGTTTAGAATATACATCCGTCACAATAAACCCATTAACTAAACTGAGAGTAAGATCAAGGACATTAAGGAACTTATCCGAATAAACCAGAGTGAATTTGATAGTGGGATGAATTGAGTTGATAAATGCCGTGTATTCAAGTAATTTAGAATGACCTTGGGTCCATAACTCAATAATATCGTCCCTATAACGCCACTACAAATTGGGTTTAACTATAGATCCTCGAAACTTAGCTACCTCGTCGATAACCCCCATGGCTAAATCAGCATAGCTGCAAGCATTTTTAGGGCCCATAGCGGTGCCATGAATCTGCAAATAATTACTCTCTAAAAATTGAGAGGCCGAAACGTCTGATTAAATTTATGGACCAGTGAGGAGTTCGTCAAGTCATTTCATTTATTTTGTATATATACAGTCGATGCCAAAAAGGTTGTCCAGCAGAACATAATATAATACTATAATATCCATTGTTTTGGGCTATTGTCTAGACCAAGACAATAGGCCAAAACAATGGATATTAAAGTATTATATTATGTTCTGCTGGACAACCTTTTTGGCATTGACTGTATATATATATATATATATATATACATGTATATATATATATATATATATATATATATACAGCGAATTCGAAGTGCAAAAACTTTGACCCCCCACACCTCAACTATATAACTATATCGGGTGCATTATGGGTAGGAGTAAAGTCATTAAAATGCAACTACAGCCGATATCCGCGCGCGTTTGTAAATCGTCATATCGAAGACTTATGCAGTTGATTTAAAGTTCAACATTTCATCTAGAATACAACTTTTTACTCGGGACAGGCAGGACAGATTAAATAAACCTGAGTATTTAAATGCACTCTATATATTTACTGTTAGATCGAATATTTGCAAAATAGAACATGTCCCTGGTCGGCGGAAAGAGAACGGGAAATGATCATGCCGAAGTTTCAGATTCAGAACTATTTGTGAAGCTGTTAGGAGATCTTCTGATGACCTAAAATATCGAGATAACCCATGAAGAGGAGACATGATTACACCTGATTTGTGGGTTCAGGGCCAATATCAATTCGTTTGAAACTTTGACATTCTACATTTGTTGTCAGTGATTCTGAACAAAAACTGAGAGCGATGAAAAAATTCAGCTCGATATCAGCGCAGTTATTCCGTTCTCTGTCTTCTACTTCTGTGAAGACTGAACTGATCAGTGTTATTAGATAGACTGATATAACGTTTCAAAGAGCAGAATGAAAGGATTCATATGTACTGACCGGAGCTGACCGGATGCACAGACTGCACAAGAGCCTGGCTTACAGTTGGAAAACGTATCGACAAAGCAAAATAAACACTTTACAAGGGCACCCAACGAAGTTTTCGGTTAAAAAGCTGTTCGGGAGAGTAAGTTAGCCTAAAACTTTCGGATTTGAAAAAATTGTCTCTAGAAAATTGTTTTCTGAAATACTGGCTAGAAAATATGTTTTCAATCCCTAGAAAATTATAGAAGAAAAGGGAGACTAAAAGGTTTCTCATACAAAAAATATTCGTACGTCCCAATTCGTCTGATCAATAGAGTCAGAACAACACATTTTCATTCCCTAAGAATTGCCTAAAGGAAAAAAGAATCCCTAAAAAATCGTACCTCCACAAAACTTTGTAACATAAAGTTATTTGGGCTAGAAAATTATTGTTTCTGTTCTAGACTACTAACAAATTCGTAGGCCGGGAATATTTTGCCATAGTATTTTCGGTTGACGCGATTTCCACCTAGAAAATCCGAACAGCTAATAGCTTTCTAGAATACGCCAAAAGACATAGTAGGCGCCTTAAAATGGCTAGATAAGCTGCACACAACTGGTTTCAAACGAATTTCAAAAAGTACTCGTTGGGTGCCCTTGACTTTATAGTGTAACGTAAGAAAACTTCTTACAGTTTGAACATCGACTCGTTTTCTTTAACTGTTGTGCAATGTTTATTTTTAGCTGATCCCGATGAGACGAAATTCACAATCTGAGAAAAAAACTGCTGTTGTTTGGAGCTGCAATATAATTACAAAATGAAACTTCGAAAATTAAATATTCAAAAGTTTGTCGCGGCTCGTTATCTACGAAATTAGGAAACTAGGATTCACAATAAAGTGATGTTGTTAAATGGGACCATAGCTGCTAACGTTTGTGGTTTAATGACGAAGCTATAATAAACAGTTTCGTCACAATTATCATGATATTTAAATAGGATACAAATTACAATAATAAGAACATTCAGCGATGCGAATCCAGGAATTATCGAACGTACCTTTCATAAAAGCTTTTACTAAAAAAAATATACCATAAAAACAGGATCCCTCCGAACCTTGAATAAAACTGGATAAGAGAATTTCAAGAGGAATAACTAAGAGTTTATTGGAATTTTTTCAAAATAATTAAATGTTTTATGAATTTGTTGTCGAAACAAATATATATATATATATATACAGCAAATTGCAAAAATTATGAGGTGTCCAACATATATCAACATATCGGGTGCATTGTGGGAACGATTTCCCGTTACTGTCCCGCACAGGCTACGTATACGTACTGTTAATGTCCAACTAAGGGTTTTGGATGTAGTAACTAAACGAAATTTTCCCACTACTAAACAGCTTTTAAATGTCGTATTTAGTTTTAAAAGCATCATCCGGCAATAATCTCCGCAGTTATGAGCGCGTTGATTATTGTCGCGGTTCGTGACTAGCGCGCTGGCTATTTGGAACGTCTAGCCCAGAGTACTAGATGAAGTAAATAAAAATATTTTTTTCTATTATTAGCCTCATTTTCTAAGGTGCAGACAATTTCAAGCCCCTCTTACGAAAAGCCTTCGAACCTTTACCTACAATATCGGGCCGTGTTCAACAAACAATAACATACAAAGGAGATACTGAAATGTAAATTCAAGGCACGCACGAATTTCTAGACTTAGGAAGCAATTATTTCTAAATCATTTTTTTTTATCCAATGGCAATATTTGTCCAAAAATAGTAGTATGCAATGCGAAAAATGAAGTCATATGTGAATTTTAAAAATCATGATTCATTGGAAGGTTTGATATTTGATCATTATAACAGGCTTTATAATTATCATATTTTCGCTCAGTGATATGCTAATGTTCGTTTGCAGTGTCGACGTTTTCATAACTAATAAAACCTTAGGAAACAGACTTTTACTTCAGAAATAACATTTGAACCTTCTCGGATGATAAAGTGGGAAAGCACGGCTTTATTTACATGTATTTCCGTCAAGTATTCTCAGCTTTAGCCAGCGCGCTAGTCACGAACCGCGACAATAATTATCTAATCTACGCGCTCATAACTGCAGAGATTATTGCCGGATGATGCTTTTAAACAGTACTTAACAGTACGTATACGTAGCCATTGTCGCGTCGGTCTCTGTGCGGGACAGTAACGGGAAATCGTTCCCACAATGCACCCGATATGTTGATATGTTGGACACCTCATAATTTTTGCAATTCGCTGTATATATATATATATATATATATATTCCCCTTGCATTTCAATCATTTATATACCTACTTTCAAAAAACGTCGGATGGTAATAGAAAATAGGAAGGCTTAGATCAAGAGGAGTCTATTGTGATGCGTCAGTGAATTAACTTGGGCCGAATGATTTCCTAATCAGAAGGAATTGTCATCCAGGAAGTAGCACATGTTTCTTTTGTTTTCAGCGGTCTGTTGCGAAGCCGATTCAAATCAGTCAACGTTTTCCTTAGCCTGCTATGCAGACGTATTTTTTCACTCTTATAAATTCGAATAAAATAGTAACGTCTGCTTACCCGAGCGCTTAATTAGTTTCCAATATGCAAGCATGACGTCGGCACGTTTTTTTATTTTTCTGCCCAATCAAAGCCATTGTTAGAATTTTAGTGAATTGGCGCGCCAGTGAACACTCTCCTATGATTGGTCAATGGCAAATGTATTGTCTGACTTCCTTTTAAATGTCACATTACGTCACTTTCCAGGATTTGGAAGGTAAAATCTGATTGGTCCGTAACACAATGTGTGCATATTGGAAACTAATTAAGCGCTCGGGTAAGCAGACGTTACTTTTTTCTTCAAATTTATGAGAGTGAAAAAATACGTCTGCATAGCAGGCTACGTTTTCCTGGCCTTTTCTTTGATTCGACAACATTTATTGAAGTTATATTCCATTGACTTATTTCCTCACAATTTTCCTAGTACTTAGAACTACTGGCCAGTGGCTTACTCTTTAGTAAAGGAGAAAATGGCAAAACTGCATGTGTTAAAATCCGGAACTCGAACCCTTGATCGACCGATTTTACTCATGGTTTCTAGTCATCTGTCCTATCCACTACACTACAAGCTACGTGAATCGAGAGGGAAAACAGTGAGCAGCCTTGTGAACGACAGTAATTCCACGCTGTCATCGCACTGAGAGCCCAAATGAGATAGCATTGCGCCTGCGCGAGTCAGTGCGTTTGTATCTTTGGCACGAGCGGTCGAGTCATAGAATCAAGAGGCCTTCACCTCTCAAAACCTTGCATTTTATTGGACCCCATTTGGACTGCACTGACAAAGAATTCCATTGTTTTAGGGTTAGAGTTTGTATCGTTTCAGGGTTAGGAATTGTTTGGATAGCCAGTACTATTCCAGGTTCCGAGGAGGTGAAGGCCGCCCCCATAGAATACGGCGAAAACTCATGTGATCACTCAGTGCGACGTGACAAGGTGGAATTCCAATCAAACTTCAACTTACAGGCAAGTCTCGTTTAATTTTCTAATTGTATGTAACAAATTTAGGCAACAAATGTTTCCTAATGATTTATGAAAAGAGATATTGTTATTGTGTACGATAAGATCAGAAAACCTCGCCATTCTGAAAAATAAGCATTTTAAAGGCCTACCGCTCGAGGGTATGGGATTTATCACCTTGGTTGCCGCCCTCGGGGAACACTCGGTGAACCCTCGGTGAACACTCGTGGAACGCTCGGTGAACCCTCTGTGAATAAATGCCATACCCCCGAGCGGAAGGCCGAGATAACAACGAAGAAGAAAGTTAAAAAGAAATTTCCACTGGATAATCCTTGTAAGATTATAATTAAGATTATAATATACCCCTTGCCTAATTTGAGGGAAAGAACCGGTAGGAGATTTGCACTACTTTTTGAAAATTTATTGGTAAACGTCCGAAAATGTGTCTCTGGTCCAGAGGCTTTCCAACGTAACAAAGTGAGTTGGAAAGTGTCTTCATTACGGCACGTAGCTATTTGTTTCTTTTCTTCGGTACATGTTTAATATTCATATTTGAGGTATATAAAGACCAATCAGTTTAGAATTCTTTCTCTCGCTTGATGGACAGCCACAAGTCAGCCAAACTTTAGTTTTATTGTTTTAAGTTATTATTAATCAAGATATACCCATTTTGGCTTTAGCCCCCGGAGCCCTGTACGAATGCATTCGGTCGAGGAGTACGTTTCCAAACGTTTTCCATGTAGCAAGATGTGTTTTTTTACGATGGTTTTTCGTACCGGGCAACGTACATTATTTTATTTTATTTAAGCATGTGAAAAGCTACTTATTATCATGTGATTACGTTATTTGATTGTCCAACCATCCTTTTAGGATGATGTATGGTTATGGGATGTTTTTTTCCATTCCTTCATGTCCTGTTAAATATTTTGTGATTTTGTAATATTAGAATTATGTATTAATTTGTATTACCGTAGTTTATTAAAGAAACCGTTTGCTGCTGTCCACATGCAGGCAACCGGCACTGTCACACTCCACTAGTTGTAGTGTTATTATGATTTTATACGCGTTGGAATTGGGCGTGTTACGTAGTATAGGAATGAATGTGTCGTTCTTCTGGGATCGGTTGTTCGAAGTAAGGGAAACTTTATGGCTTTCACTAAGAGAGCATATAAAGAGAGGGAATCTCCAATACATGCGCTTGTGTGATGATAAAATCTAATCAAATCTATTTTTATTAACCGGAACCCACTTTGCTTCAACTGCTTCCGGTTACTAAAAATAGATTTGATTAGATTTTATCATCGCACAAGCGCGCGTATTTTGAGATTCCCTCTCTTACTTTATATGCTCTCCTAGTGAAAGCCATTAGTAAGATTGCTGTACTATAGAGCGGTTTTCGATTGAGTGCAGTAAAACCAAAACCAAAGTAATCACAGAACCAATCACGGGAGCAAGTAAAAACACAATGAGCACAATCAGCCAATCACGAACTGAAGTAATTCACGATTGGTTTTACTTGAACCAATCACGAGGAAAAGAAACACGTTTGGTTATAGTTTAGCACTTAGTTTAGCACTTGATTTAGCACTTGGTAATCACAAAACATTTTCCACAGCCAATAGGAAAACTGAGCAAACGCAAAACCAAAGCAACCACGGATTGCTTTCGACACTCAATCGAAATCCGCTATATCTTACTTGAATCTAGCGCATTTTGAACTGAATTTATGTACTTTTTCAACTGATGGGAAGCAACAACTGGCGACTTATTATTTTCGCCACATTTTAATTAGGAACAGTGAGTTGAGGAAGTGCTTGTTCTCCTAACAAGTTCAGTATCGCGTCTCCGACTCGGGTGGGGAACCATGACAGCCAAATCCACAATAGCTTTGAATCCCAGCCAACCACGTAACGCGATTTGGGTCGTGATGACGTCAGAGCATGTACGATGACGTCAGCGACTTTGTATATGTGTGGCGAACTGCAAGTGTCAACCAATCCCACCAGCATGTTTTTCACACCTGAAGAGAGAAGATTGGGAGGTTTTAGGTCAACTCACATTCCCGCTCCAAAATGAACCGCGTCACGGTTAGACCTGACCGCAACACTCAGGGTCTTAAAGTGCCACTACGACGAACAATTACCATTTCGATTTGCCACTTTTTAGTTTCAATAGGTCAATCAGTGTTAGAAATATCCAAATTAGTAAAAATGAGAAAGTTAAAACAAAATTTTAGGAGAGGTTCACCGATAAAATCATCAGTGTCCGCCATTATTGTAGGAAGCCGCTCTCTTTATTCAGCGGAAGGATGTCATACACGCAACACGACACCAGCGTGGCTACATTTTTATGCACACTCTTTCGCGCGAACCTCGCCGCAAGAATAATAAAAACTTTCTTCTTGTGTACGACTGAGAAGTTATTTAATAGTATAAATATGCCTCCAAGGCGTTGTGTTGCGAAGGCGAGCGTTGCACGTATGACATCACTTACGCTGAATAAAGTTGAACATAATAAAGGTAAACCTCGTCCCCAGGTCTTGCTCTCGGACAGATCAAAGATGGGAGAAGGCCCTGGTAAAGGCTGAAATATCACGCATTCTTAATGGCTCTTTGGGCATGATGCAAAGGTTGTTCTAACAATGCTTTTGATTGGTCCGACGGACTGAAATCACAGAGATGAACTTGTATACAGTTTAATTTTCTCAAATTTTATCGGCAATAAAACGATTTTAAATAACCTTTAACACGTTGTGTATATAGAGCAATAGGCGAAGTGTATTACTGGGTAGTTTTCTGGTATGTTTTGTCAGTAGGAAAGCCAGGAGACGCCGTTAATTAAATCTGAATATATGCTATCGATCGCTTCGCGTCAACACTAACGGAAAATTAACGGCTTTTAATTTAAGATTCTCCTTCAGCTCAGCTACATTCTGGTAGTACTATGATACCCTTCCTCTGTTCTTTTATCCAATTTCCGTTTGGTAGACATGTTTTCACTACATCGTAATAGGATGTCTATGGTTTGTAATCACGTGTAGAAATACTCCCATATTTGGCTTGGCCCCCCACATCACATGATTAAAATCCCCAGGATGTATGGAGATTTTTGTCACGTGATTCAGCCTTTACCAGGGTAGCAGCCATCTTGGATCTGACCGAGAGAAGGCCCTGGGGAGAAGGTTGCATAAATGAACGGTCTCCAGAAATGGCGGACGTTTAGATCCAATATATACTCGGAGTTCAAAAAGACCCGTTGTCGTATCGAAAAACGGTTTCGACTGGTAATAATAGAACAGCTCTACTTTATGAATATGCAAATGAAAAATTGATAAGTCTTATTTAACAGGTGTAACGCGCTGATATTTTACGAGTTACGAATGTATTTTTCCGAGTCCCGTAGAGGAGGAAACAATGCGAGCAATGGGTAGAACGTCAGCTCGTAGTCAAATAAGGGATTTATTATGAGCCAGATCTTTTCATGCAGCGGCACCGGCATTATGGAATAGCCTACCTGCCCAATAGCCCACTTCCGCGATATGCTTTACTTGTCACGCACCAAGGTTTCAATACGAGGCTCCATGCTAAATTAAATTTATTCTTTTCTCAGAGTGCGTAACAAGTAAAGCATATCGCGGAAGTGGGCTATTATGCGTAATCCAGTCGCTTTCTCTCTTCAAACAGAAATTGAAGACTTACCTTTTTCGGGCAGTTTTTAACAATTTTTAGATATAGTTTTATATTAGAATGTTAGTTTTATATTTTTAGCTTAGTTCTAGATTATTATTTGATAAGTTCCAATATATTATTAGGTTAAGAATATTTATTGTGAAGCGCTCACGGTTGATCAGCATATGTAAATAGCGCTCTATAAGTAATTCAATTATTATTATTATTATACGACCGATGTTTTCTTTTTACTACCAAACCGGTATCCTACAGGGCATTACACTTGTTAAGTACTGTTTAAAACACGAACAGCAGTGTTTTATCAAGTTTAAAAATTTGAGGGCGAAGCCCGAGAATTTTTAGACTTGATAAAACACGTGCTGTGAGTGTTTTAAACGGCTTCAAAAACGCTTTAAGAATGTAATGAAAGAAAGACACACATCACAAGGGAATGGTTACTCAATGAACCATTGAACCTTTGTATTCACAACGCCATGCAAAATATTCGAGTAATCACCGCCTGCAATTACGAACATCTCCAGGGAATGACATGAAGAAATTACCATACTATGTTGTTTGAAGCGGCGTTTCGCAATGCACTTGAAGGATTTGGTGTCGTGGCTTACCTCGATAAAGTTCAAGACTTGGAAAGCGGCGATGTGACTGACATGACGGCAGTCTCAAAAATTTTTACTCCGGCACAAAATATGTAAGTTTAATGCACGTTTTTATTATTTTACGGCTTTGAGTTTGGTTTAATAATTGGAACTAAACAGTGGCTCGGTAAACAAGTAATGGTAGTTGGATAACTTCATTTTAAAAATATTATCTCAATCTGTGTATCTCGGTGGTCTGCTGATATTAGTAAATTTAGTGCAAAATTTATTATCTAGGTACCTTATGTTCCGTGTACTTTTTGCTATCTTTGGGTCTTTATCAGTGAATTCTTAATTAGGATGAAACTTTATATAAAATTTCATGTTCATTAGTATCTTTATATAAAACGTTCATCCTAATTAGCAATTCAATGAGAAAGCTGAAACATCAATAGAAATTCCATTGTCTCAATCATTAACCCTGTTTCCCCCTGGGACAGAATTCAAATCCCTCCGCGGGCCTTTTAGAATGATGAAATTTTATCAGGTATAAAGGAGCATGCACGTGACTGATTTGCTTCATCTGATTGGACAAAATGCTCATTAATTATTCATGAGTTTTTGAAGTAGTAGTTAAAATATGAGCGGGAGATCTGTATGGGCATTTACAATGGCGAGCCGCTTCGGCGAGCCATTGTAAAGCCCATACAGATCGGACGCGAATATTTTATCTTACTTGTGAAATGAATAGATAACTAAAAGCCATTGATATGCACAACATAAAATTTTAACCTTTGATTTCTCCCACCCTGCTATCGATGTGGGATGAATTAGTTTCTCACAAAAACATATCCCACATCGAAGAGACAATGTGTATGCAATAAGAGAGCAGAGCGTAGCATGCAGAAAAACAGGCCCCACATGGAATAGATGGTGTGTACATAATAAGAGAGCAGATGTACTTTGTCATTTCACCCGTCCCGGGATAGGGGTAGTCAGTGATCGGTCGTGAGACTTCCCTCACTAGCTTAGCTAGTATTCTGTACCTGATACAGAATACTACTAGAGTTGTAACGGACCATGGGGTCTGTATCACGGACCATGGGTACTGTATCACGGACCTAAGTGTCTGTATCGCGGACCATGGGGTCTTTATATCAATAAAGAACCTGATGTTTTATTAATCAGGTTTCTACGTGGGTATACAGGGGCGATCATGTGGTGTCATTCAGCACATGGGATTGGCTAGTACCCTTATGAATTATTAATGAATTTTACAAGGCTCCTTATTGTACGAATGACGTATACATTTACCATATTAGGTCCAATTTAAGGGCAAATATGGAGCCTTAATACCCACTAGACTTTTCATCTTGCCCTGTAGAATACATTTTAAATGGAAGAGAAACCTATGAATAAGAAATCTGTCGTACAATAAATCCATTATTAGATGTTTTCCACTGGGTATTCGTGCTGATATTCAGTTACTCATTGCTCCCATTTTTGCTCGCCCCTCGGGCCTCGGACGGAAAAATACATTCGCAACTCGTAAAATATCAGTACGTAATACCTGGAAAAACATCTAATAAATGGTATATATCGACCCTCTGATTTGACCTTATATGATCAATTTACGTCTCAGTCGTATAACAAAAAGACTGAGTAGAAGGTGCTGCCTTTGTGAAACAATCTCGTTCTCGAACTGCAAATGCTTACCGAATGAGGACGTTAAATCGTACCCCAGAATGTCACGAGTTATAGACCCTTTTAATAAGTGGTTGGAATGCAATTATAGTGACGTCAATCGCGGAAAAGCACCAAATCGCGAATGTTTAACTCATGATTTCTTGAATAAAAGATGGCAATATAATTCAGACTTTGCAAGATGCAGCAGAGGCGCTAGTAACTACATTATAAAACATGCATTCAAGTCCTGATACACGAGTAGTACGCGTATGACGTCATTGATTATACTTGCAGTCAGACTTATTAAAAGGGTGTATACCGATGTGTTTGGCGAGCTCGGCATGTGTTCGGCATGTGGTCGGTGCTTAGGTACTAAGCTGAATCCGTATACTTACACGTCTGGTAGAACTGTTCTCCGTACTCATTTTGCAGGTTTTCGTCAAGTTCTTCCCACAGGTTACTCCACTGACTTCTCAGGTTATCTGGGTTTATTAGGTTCGTGCGGAAAAACCCTGGTTCCACTATGCTGACTTTGACGCCAAACGGTGCTAACTCACGACGAAGACCGTCCGAAAACGCCTCAGCACCGAACTTAGGAATACAATAAGCAACAGCATAGGGAAGGCAGGTACGGCCTTAAAAAAAAAAGGAAATTAGGAAGACGTTTAAGGAGCATTGCGCAATAATATCAGGTTTGGGACCGTACTGGGAAATGTACATTGGCCCTTCCTCGTTTTTTGCGCTCGGTTCGATCGGGCCGATATTCTACGCCGATCTTGTGCCACAGTCATAAATTCGTTGTAATGTTTGCAGTTTTAACAAGCCGTTTTCTCAAAACATATTCAACATATCACTCTCGAATTGTCGGTAATTATTAAGTGTGGCGCACTCGTTCGATTTATGGACTTGAAGTCTGATTTATGCTAATGAGGCAAAATATAGATAATGACGTCATCTTGGAATCTACTTAGCAGGTTCACTCACCTGCAATACTTGTCACATTAACGATGCGGCCTTTTGCCCTTTTAATCAGCGGCAGAAACGTCTTTGTAACATCAATGAGTCCCCATAAGCAGACATCAGCCACGTACTTAAACTGCTCAAGGGGTATCCAGTCTATGGGACCCACCTGACCGATCCCTGCATTATTGACCACGCCCCAGACACCTAAAGTGAACAACTTAAATGAGTAAGAACTTATTGTCGATTACCGTTTTTGGCGCCAAAATGAGCAGGCCGTGCAAATGAGCGAGAATTTATTGTCGATTACCGTTTTCCGCTTCTGCGCATGCTCATATTGGACGAAATACCGTTCTGGGCTCCCATACCAAACACCTAAAATGCATCTCGAATACGAGCCGCAGCCAAGACAGCGGCTAAAGAAGCCCATCAAGTTACACATTAAGATTTTTTTATCCAATACATCAATTAGCAAAGATAACTATTTCACACAGTACACGCTAAAGCCTCATTTTCTTTGGTGTTGATAGGACTCAAAACATAATCTCAGTAATTAGTGCCATGCACCTTTATCCTTTACGGCGATTAAAACACAGATTGCGTCACCGATAGTCGTCTGTTTTATTTCTACCAACGGAACTCCTTTATTTCTACCTAAGGAAGCATTTCTCTGCTTCCCTACCTGTCTGTCTTTCCCTGGTGAAGTCCTCGGCTAGCAGAGAAAGGAAGCCTATGTTATTGATCTTAATAGTAAACAAGATACCGGCATTTGAATCTCTCGTAAGAAGAGACCCTGAATATCAAACAAAGGTGGTTTCTTACGCAATGTTTGACATGTTAGTAGTAATATAACTGAGAAACAAACTAGACGTTAGCGGCTTACGAGAGGTGGTAGCTTCGAGAAGTTGTACCTGTATTCCCAGGAAGAAGGTTCTGTACTTCACTGTAAACAGCTCTCACTTCTTCTGACTTGGTTATGTCCAGCCTAAAGGTTGTTAGATTTCTACTGCAGGCCTCAGTGAGTGATTTTTCTCCCTCGGCTGTCATGCAAGTCGCCAGCACTTTGAATCCCATCTCATCGAGTTTGATAGCCGTTGCTTTGCCAAACCCCGAATCGCAGCCAGTAATTAGTACATACTTCTCATGAAGGTTTCCTTCGCGTCCAGCGCTGAACAGTTCTTTCAGTAACCATAGAGTAATAGCTAATATGGCGACGAGCAACAGAAGGTAACTCGTAGATATGTCCTGCATCGCGTACATTGTACTCTGTTGAGGAACAAATGTTGGTTATCTTGAAATCTGGAGTATTAATTTTTATATGAACCGAACTCGTGGAAAACATCAAGCTTATCGTAGACAGGTTGACATTGTTTCAGGAGCAACAAAGCCGAAACCTAAGAAGCTGTAAAAACGATTATCAAGATTATACTTTAGGAAAGGCTGGTCACGAAGATCATCACATGAAAGTTCGCAAATCCGCATTACACAGAGAAATAATGTATTTTCTTTGAAGCCGCTTGCCTTGATATCTGCTAACCGAACACATTTCTAGATGTACAGGCCTATGTTTTGAAGTCTCTGGATTTTCCTCGCCTGCGAAAACAGCTGTCTGTACTCGAGGGCCAAAAGTGAGCTCCCTTGCATGGGAGATGTTTTCGCAGGCTAGAATTTTCCGTGAAATACTTATCTTTAACATACTCTCGAAACGTGGAATTGTGAATTTGAAGTCATTTAAGTCAGTACCTTCTAGGGGGTTATTGATTGAGAGTTCTAAGTCACTGTGCTTGCAATTGGGCCTCTTCTTTTTGATATATGTCAACAATCTTCCAGATACCTTGCCTCCTTATATATGGGAGTCTACCTCCACAAACACGCTAAATTCCAATTCAATCTGTGGTTTAGCCGGGTCTAGCCTGTATTCAGATGGTACGAGGTCCCGCTGTTACTTCCTCGCTAAGCCGGGTCCTAAATGACTTTGATCAGCCCCACCCCGTTTACATGAGACCGGGACGAAAATCCACTCAAGGGCTAGACATCTCAGTCGAGCCGGTCTCAAGTCATTTAATTTCGGGTGTACATGTGAAAAATCAGATTCGGTTTGCATGGGGAAAATATTATACCGGTCTGACTCTAGATTAGCCTGCAATGTAGACGCATTTTTTCACTCTCATAAATTCGAAGAAAAAAGTAACGTCTGCTTACCCGAGCGCTTAATTAGTTTCCAATATGCAAGCATGACGTCACTACGTTTGTTTTATTGTTCTGCCCAATCAAAGCCGTTGTTAGAATTTTAGTGAATTGGCGCGCCAGTGCACAGTCTACTATGATTGGTCAATGGCAAATGTATTGTCTGAATTCCTTTTAAATGTAACATTACGTCACTTTCCAGGATATGGAAGGTAACATCTGATTGGTCCATAACACAACGAGGTGTGCATATTGGAAACTAATTAAGCGCTCGGGTAAGCAGACGTTACTTTTTTCTTCTAATTTATGAGAGTGAAAAAATACGTCTGCATAGCAGGCGAACTCCAGATCCGGAATGGTTTATTTTCCTTGCGGTCTCACGAAAATCAAGACGTAAAGCAAGTATTTCTTACGGACATTCTTACAACAGTTACAACTGTTACAAGGGCCCGATCTGAACTCGTACCGGTCTGAGTTCGTAATTGAACTTTGAGCCGGAAAGTGAGTGTCTGAAAATGTGAGAAAAGTCTTTGACTTCTCGCTGGCTGAGGTACGAAAGAAGCGAGAAGTCGTTTCTCTCACACGGCCATAACTGGTGCGAGAACTGAAAGGCGGGAAAGATGGGTCACATGACCAGTTGTTTTCGTTGCAGCCATTGTGCAACCCACGGTTTTTAGAAACCCACCCTCCCGCTCTTGAATAGCTATTTATAGTGATGCATGGCATGGATATCAGACGTTATACATCATGTAACTCGTAGCTAGCATAAACGTATCTGCGTTGGATTCATAGCTGTTGATGTTATACTATAACAATATGTACACATTTGAAGTGCGAGAAATAAACCAAGGGTGGCGTTGTGGCTGGCGTCCACTGTCCAACTGAAAATAGTGTGCGAGAACACCAACGGAAAAACATATATCATCACTTTAACTTGATCTCGATGTTCTACTGATGCCGAGTTGGAATCTTTTATTCAACAATCAAACGACGGGAAGCAGAAGAAGAACGTACGTACTGCGCTCGATGCAGAGCTAGGCGATTTTCCAAACATGTTTGTATTGCATGATCGTAGTGTCTCCTAGCGGGTATACCGGGAGCGTGCTTTCACGGAAAATCGTAAAAATCTTAGTCCTCCGAAATAGTACTTCCTGCATTTTAAGGCATAAGTTAATAAAGGAGATTTGTAATATTGTGAATGACGTGTAAGTTTACCACCCCCCCCCCCCCCCCCCCCCCCCCCCCCCACTTTCAAAATGTTACCCCCTCGCCTCAAAAACCACCGCCGTCCCTAGTTGCGAAGTAATAAACGATCAGTCTCTAATTCTATTCTATACCTTTAGGAGTCAATCTAAAAACTGTAGATTTTCTGCGAACAAAAACGCGCAGTAGTTTGAGATTGTGTCTCTAGTATAGTTTATGTTCACTGCTAGCATAGGTCTTTCCGGTTAACAACGAGAAGTGAATGAACATGAAAGAGAGGTGAATCCTATCGTGAGATATAGATAATGACGATATTCTTTTCCGGGCTCAGCATTGGTCGGTTTAGAAAGGTCAGAAGGCTATTACCCGCTATATATTCCGCATGATTGAGGAACAACAACTAAGCCCCGAATCTTTTGCTGTAATTTACTGCATCGAGTTTACTGGATTAACAAGTAGAACTCCAACCTTCACTTCCCTTGAGAAGCACAAATACTGATGAGTTTTATAATTTTAGTGTGGCCGATTGTCATGCCGGATTATTCAAAAGAGAAATGTCAAACTCGCAATTTGGAGTCTGTTTCCGATTACAGTATAAGCGCGTGGCGCACTATGTATCTTATAGTTAGGAAAGGATACCGCGAAAAGGTCAGCAAAGTATCAGCACAAGGCCTTCGATATACATGTAATTTATAAAGGCATGGTGTATACGAAAGTGTAGAACAATTTAGAAAGCCAAGTTAAAATACTAGATGATTTTATCACTTGCGTATTACTGTTCGATCTATAGCGGCAAGTCTCAAGATATATTACGAACATACCCTGACATACCTGTAGCCAGTCTGTCTTTGTCATGTCTCGGTATTATCCCTTGACCTTGTTTCGTTAGCCCGAAGTTTAGAAGTCACAGCCGAACGCTAAGCCGGTCGCTCTTACCAACTCGTAAAGCTTGTATTCAATCCATGCATGCCATGCACGCGGGTGGGTTGTGAGAATTTTGAATGACACTTGCCAGAAATATTTAAGCCGGTGGAATGACTTCCTGATTGCGTTTGGGGACAATTGCAAAATAAACGGAATCAATAAAGTATTTCAGCCGTTTTAGGAGAAAGCTTGAGAAAGAGAGAGAGAGAGAGAGATCAATTTTGCAACCCCAAGTTTTGACAACGATGAGTGCGGTACTCGCCAGAATCGAGAGATATTTAATTTCCGGTTTGTCGATTAGGCAAAATGTGTGTTAAAAGCCAGATAACCTCGCTGCACGCCATAAGTTTTTTCACTAAATCAGAGAGATCTCGAATAGCAATTATATATAATTAATTGTGCAAACACCTGCGTATGGCGTAACTGTTTCTTTCGCTGATAAAGTATTGTGGCTGATATATTGTGCTTGGGAGCTCTCGATTGACAGTTTGCAGTACTGATTTTACAAGCGTTGAAAACGAAACTGCATAAAGTTAAAAGTTAAATTATCCATTTATATAGCGCGGCAAAAGTGATCAGATATGCATGCGCTTCGCAGGGGAGGTCTCGAGATACGGATAGCTATTGCCAATGTGTTGCAACATGCAGGAGACAATTCCCTGCTCTTTCACAAAATAGCACAACAGGTTAGTTTGTGTTCTCCTCATATAGATTAGACGCGGAAGGAGACAAGGCCAACATACTCCAGTGAGTTTAATCATTAAGATTTTATAATGCATACTTTGGATTGAAAAACGAATTGTCCGACTATTGGTGAGAATGGCATTTGGCTGTCATCAGTAAACAATTGACGCAGACGAGTGTAACGAGTATGCAAAGAATAGCGTGTGACTGTGAGCCGTTGTTCACATGATTAAAAATTCTAGCAGGCAATCGGCTAGCGATTCTTCAGCCGGTTTTGGCGAAGAGGATAACTTATTTTCTACTAACCATGCGTCAAATGGCTCCTGGCATATTTGTAAAAACGCGAGGAGAACTGGAGCACCAGAAACATTTGTATTGTATTTAAATTTCTCGCATTATATAAATATAATGAGGATTGGTAGCCGGTCTATTTTATCTCCACATACCAGAGCAACAAAGTAAAAAGAGAAATTAAAGCAGAAATCTAATTTGTCCAAGTTGAAGTTTGAAGAGTGTGGAAACATGAGGGATGGAATAAAATATTGAGGGTGTGGAAGATCTTCCGGTAAGTCAACTATCTAAAACATTTTAGGGCTTTCGTCCTTTTGAAGGGTGTTAGTAGATAATTTCATGGCCTTCCATTCAAACCACCTCCCTGTTCCTTCCGTTGTCTAGTAGTTCCGCAGTGGGTACTTTCATAACTGATTCGATTTTAAGCATCTCTGATGTGATATTAATTGCACGCTTTAAAAATACTCGTGTACAAAAAGGCTAGAATTTTTTTTTGAAAGTGCCATTGCCTCTCTTGGTACGGTTTTGTATTCCTCTCTCTAAACCACAAGATATATTGATAACTATAGAATAGTTTGATGTGACGTTTAATGAATTAGGGTAAACCATAGCGTATATATATACTACATGCATACAATGTATCTGAAATATTTAAACTATTATAATAATTATCACACCATACAGGACTGAGTTTTTCCTAGCCCGATTAGCGGTGTTCATCCTGGTTACAGTTTAACTGAGGATTTGGGTTCTCTTGGTAAAGGACGTCTTTCTCTATTCTAGAATTACAAGTACTAATGAAAGGTACGTCTCGTTCCTCATCAAAAAATAAACTCATAGTTTAGCCCAAAATTAATAGCACACCTTCTATTTAGCAAATCCAACTAAAGATTACCCTTAAATCCTAGATTAGCTTAATTGAACTTTGAGGAACTTATCTGGGCTCAGAGCTTGGGTTTCCTGTAAGCTATCTTACTCATTCAGTTTGGTATTTCATACTGAGGCCCAAAAAGAAAAGCTCCGGGACATACATACAGAATGAAACAACGTAAATCATTTCTTACCAGGAACGCAAAACACATCCTAGGCCTACTCGCCTGATACATATGTTCAGGAAACTCTGATTTATTATAAGGTAATTCCAAGGTCATTAGATCACAATAAATTCTAATGTATATCCGCTATTAATGTTCATCCTTTTAGCGCTTTTAATCTTGTTTCCTTCATGCAGATGTTCCGCCGGCGTTACCTCAATGCCGCCAGGAGTCGTTACGTCATTTTCGGAAGACATGCCCGTCCATAATTTTTTTTAAATACTCCACACTGGGCTTATCATGCACAAAATGCAAGTCCAAGAACGTTTCTGTGAAAAAGTGTTATCGCGGCCTAGTTAGGATCGGAGTGCCGTGGCCAAGTAAGAGTGCCGTGGCCCAGTTAAGAGTGCCGTAGCCCAGGTAAGAGTGCCGTGGCCCAGTTAAGAATGCCGTGGCCCAGCATATTTGAAATAACTTGACCAAATAAGTAGCTATCTATTTTCATGGCAGAACCTTGGCCTAATATAATGGCACTCTCTGACAACATTTCTGAATGCAGGCTCTTGACTTCCTAGAAAAAAAATATCAACACATGTACAATCAAGACTCTGTATGGTATTATCTTCAGAGCAGAATGTCGAAAATCTATCACTTTAGCCTGACACGACCCAGGTTAAAGCATCCACAGCGTCAGGCTTCATCGACATAACTCGAGGTTCCGCGATCTCTATAGCATGGACTTTAATAATGACCATTAACATTTTTGCAGCTGATTTTTTATAATTTGATATTAAAATTGGAATTTTGGCTGCTATCAATTATAATGCCCTCCTCCACTCATATCACTCATAATTGATGAAATGTAGACAAGCTGTACCGGAGAAGAGCATCAGTTTCTTTGCTAAATTATGTACCAATCAAATTGAAACTTCGACACCCCCTGCCCCCGTGAAACCCCCGGGTATTTGAACTTTTGAAGTTTGGGTTGTTCAAATTCCAGGGCCAAAAAGCCGGTTGTTCAAGTACCCCATCCCATGGTCCGTTATTAAGTGATCAAATGCCCCTACCTCCGGGACATAGTATTAGTCGTGACACAGCATTTTGTTTTTAACAGACAGTTTAAATATTCGTAAGCAATTTACATTTATATTTAAATACCTTCAAATACAGCGCAAAGCTTTGGAGTCCCTCTTTTTCAAGCCAGTCGCTTACAAAAGCAGAGTTTTGTCCTTTGAAGTCGTCTAAAGTGACCTCCCTCTCTTGTGAATTCCGCCATGCCGATTTCGATCGAGGATACCACGTAGTATGTAACATGAAATTGAGACATCTTGTTGAAATCTCCCCCCCCCCCCCCACCCCTCCCATCTGGTGTCAAATTCCCCACCCCCATGGCAGCCCCGATGTCGAATTCCCTACTCCTCGAACACGGCAACGAGTCAAATGCCCGGGATATGCCTTGGGGGATGTTGATGTTTCGATCAGTGATCAGTGATTAGTACCTTACAATGGTTTGGAAATCAGGAATTATTCCAGCATAATAGTGCTATTTTTCATACATTTTAGTGACTTTTCCATATCTACATCTAATCTATTTATTGAGTAGAAAGGGATACAAAGTAAGGTGTGGACTCTTGAGACCGGAGAACAGTTGTTCATGTAGTTGTATTTCTCAAAATCATGTTTTTTTTGAAAATTCATTGGTGTATGAATTACAATTTCATTAATAAACGTATAATTTTAATAAGTTGATAGCCTTTTTCTCCAGGTGTAATCGCGAGCATAATATCTACAGTCAAGCATTATTTTGAGCATAATAGTCCGTTTGGAAGGGTGATGCCAACTCAGCATTATTCCCTATTATTCCAGGTTGAGTGACGAAAGCCAAGAGTCAGAGTCACTAGTTAATCGGCTATCACGGTACGCTAAATGTCAGTGCTGTAATCCCACGTCTTTCAGTTGTGTTATGTGGGAGTACCATATCCCCGAGTTTGGAATCGAGTCCGAGTTAGAGTTGGAACCCGAGTTGGAATCCGAGTTAGATTCCGAGTTAGATTCCGAGTTAGATTCCGAGTTAGATTCCGAGTTAGATCCGAGTAACTGTTTCCTACAAAAAGCCTATTAGATTGTAAAGTGCTCTTTCTTTCATAGCCGACGAGACGCACATTACTAACGTGGCCCCAAATCAGATTAAAATATGCTCCCCGTAATTTTGCACATTTTACGGAGAATGTCCGACTGGGCGGGTATATGTATTTTGTGGATGAGCGCCTACGATACAAAATGAAGTAAATTGCAAAATAGAGCTGCGAGACCTATTCTTCTGATTATAATACATACTCACTGTTTCCAATGATGAGCGAGTCTTGGAGAAGGGCCCAGACCCTTTCTAATACATCGCGCATGTGCACTTCGATTTTGGCTGCCCTCGGCCGATGGCGCTCTCGGCCACGCTAGCAGTGCCAAAAGTGAAAATGCTCAAAGTGAAACTCGATCAGGCAAAAGTACACTTGTGCTAAAAGCGAAATTCGATAAAGCGTAAGTGCTCAAAGCAAAAGTGCTCAAAGCGAAATTGCTCAAAGCGAAACTCGATCAGGCAAAAGTACACTTGTGCTAAAAGCGAAATTCGATAAAGCGAAAGTGCTCAAATCAAAAGTGCTCAAAGCGAAACTCAGTTTGATTTACTCCCTTTAATGGTATTTAACTTTTGAGTTGTTGTAATTTAACTTTTGATGGCCGCCCTCCTACTCATCGGCTGCATAATGACGAACCTTTCCCGCCGTTATCAATCAAAGCTGCATGGTTTCGCTACTGTAAAACGGCTCGGAATCTAACTCGGATTCCAACTCGAGTCTAACTCTAACTCGGACTCGATTCCAAACTCTGGGATATGGGATTCCCGTGTTATGTGTACTGAGCATACAGGAGATTACTGGGTCAGGAATGCGATATTTATCAATGATTCCATCTACGTAAAATCCTTTTGCAAACTACTTTACTAATTTGTTCTCACTTACAGTATGAGGGTCAAGATGGATTTCGACATTGTACCCAGCCATACTGTACGCAATTTTAGACAAAACTAGAAAACTGGCTGCGCAAAGAGAGCATGCAATTTTCAGCATGAGGAATCATGCTATTGGTAATAGATATTTCAGATAGTATTACAAAGTTTTAAACTTGTTCGTCGATGTAGTATTAATTAAAAGCACCATATGTCAAAATACAGTAGCCGAATTAAAAATAGAATAAACACAAAAAGGAAGTTGACCGTTCCTCTGTTTAAAAGTTCACGTAAAATACGAGCAAGGCTTATTACCTGACTCTACGATACCAGTGCATCTGCATCACGACTGGTGTGCGTAGATATCGGAAATTTAATGTAAGAAAACATGGAAGCTTCAGCAAAGCTTCTGCCAAAAACTGTGATCGGCATTGCGAGAGCTAAACTATGTGTTATGTAGTGTTCAAGTCATCCTATTAAACCAACTGCAGGGAAACCCAAGGCATTACTGTACTGGTTAATAGCGACTGTCCGTTTTGTCTATGATGTAACCCGACTGATATCTAGAGGTATCTATACTAATCCGCATTGTTGTAAAACCATATTTGCCGATCGATCGACCGACTGATCAACGTGCTAACAAATTGGTCTCATAATAGTACCTTCGGTGTATCGTTACGCTGACCACACGCCCAAAAGAACAGCCAGTCCTCTCTCCAACGAAGTAATTCCGAATTTATACTTTCTGTAATTTAACCCACCAAGTGAAGCGATTAGTGAATGAAATTCAAATGTCACGACCCTTACTGCATGATGGGAGCCCGGACCATATTTTCTCGAACGGGTGAATCGTCCCAGCTCCAATAACGATTTGAAATAATCGTCCCGGCTTATTTCCTACTTCGAATAATCGCCTCCTTTTGAGATCAATAAAAGTAAAAATCGCCCGGGGCGTATATATGGTACTTTTAAATTTATTAGGCCCGAGTACTCGCACGCAGGTCACAAACGGCTGATTTGTTACAATTACAAGTCCATTTAATAGTGAAGGACAAACAGGATAAAAACCTCTCACATCTGAAACGTTTTTTTTAAATACGTCTGGAAAAAAGACTTCCACTAAGAGATCTTCGGTGATTTGATTTGCGGAATTTCATAGCCTGCGTAGCGGAGCTAGAGGAGGAGGGAGATAGGGTTGACAGCTGACACGAGCCTCCTTATAAACAATCGTACAGATACTGTTTGTTATTAAATGTTGCACAACGAGGTTGGTTGTAATCAGATATGTTTAGACGAACGTATTGTAATCACTCTAGCTATTTAGACGCCGAACGTCTGGCTATACAGATGAAGATATTTTTGGTGCCGACTTTGTACCAAGTAACTGAAAACCGTAGATGTGACACTAGACTGGTGCTAGGGGATCGAGCACGAATAAAGTGTTTGAAAGGAGAAAGAGGATTCAATCGCGGATAAATTCCACTAACAGCTCGAAAGGTTTTCTGACCGCGCGGAGAATGGTAACTAATTTCTTTTTCGGTAATAGTTTCAAAAGCGCGCGGTGAGGTTTTTTCTTAAATTTTGGTACATCAAACCACACAACTCCAAACAGCGTGTACATGGATTCTTAAAACAGTCTGCAAGAAAATTCCGTTTCCAAGCGCAAAACAATGTTTAACAATTTCACAAATTCTATCTTATAATCTTACATAATTTTTTATTTTTAAAATAATGTATCAACCTTTCAATAATAGCATTTTCGAAGAATTTCATTTCGCGGATTTCGATTGCTACTTCTTAAAAATAAAATTAGTGTGTCGGCTGGTTTCGCGATGCCAATTTGGTGCCATGCCAACTCAATTCAATAAACAAAATCATATCATTTTAGTATACGTAGTTTTTATATGAATGGTAAGCTGCTCTCTTCCACACTTGGGCGCAAAAGCAACAAGTTACCATCTTATTAATAACCGCCTATCGTGCCTTAGAACACCTCCGCTGATGGTATTCTCGGTACCATTTGTGATAAACATTTTTTTTGTTTTCACAAACAAGGCGTACTGTTAGCTCTGGACATTTGCTGAGCATTCCTCCTTACAGTCGGGCTGACTAGTACCCAGTCGTGATTTAATAATCTAAGAAAGAATAAGCAAGAAAAAAAACGTTTAATTTTCCTTCTTCCCTCCTCAACATGCCCCGCGCGCCTCGCTCTTACTCGTTCCAAGTCTCCTCGGCCAGCTTTTCCTTTGTTTCTTTTCCTAATAACTACTGGGTACGAGTCAGGTCACCTCCGCAGCCCTTCCTGCGGTCATCACACATCACTCTTCCTCGTTATTGGAGGAATAAAAATATGCCTCATTAGCTACTTTTCTTCCTACCAACCAACATAGCGGATACGCTTTTGTGATTTTATTCCCTTAGCAATGATTGCAACTCAAGAATTGCCCACTTTAGAAACGAGTAGGGGGCTGGGGCTAGTTCGGTTTCGCAAAGGCGCTTGGGATTGTTACTGGGGACAGTTAAGTCAACACATCCTTCCCGTTGAATTCACAACTATCCTTAAATGGAAAACACGCTTGAAATAACGATAATCGTAATTCTAATGACATTCTGAAAACCAGTCAAGGATAAAGATAAACATTTTAAGTGTGAAGGATTTATGGTCACCTCAAACTGGTTTTAATTGGGAGCATGCAAAGTCCAAAGGATTGTATAATAGAGATTACCTCACATGGATGGGTTTAATTAACGCTATTCCAAGGAAATGGAAAAATACCCTTGAAGAACTTCAAGGGACTGACCAATCTAAATCAACTCAAAGAAACAGGTTTATCATGATACTAGGGAAGGAGTTTGATACTACAAAGGAAATTAAGGTTAAATCCCTCTATAACGAGTTGATCTCTAAAAAGGCTGTACCCCCTACAGCTCAAAAATACTTTGAAAAGAAATTTGCCCCGCACGTTATTGACTGGAGGGTGGTATATAATGGAGTGTACCACGCTCCAATCGATACAAAACTAAGATGGTTTCAGTATAAAATTCTAAATAACTGTCTGTTCTTAAATAAGGATCTCTATCGATTTAAGATTGTGAGCTCTCCAGCATGTTCTTTCTGTTTAAACAGTATCGAATCTATAGAACACCTATTTTTGAACTGTGTAGAGATAAAGAATGTGTATTTAGTAGTTAAAAACTGGCTGACGGCATATGATATAAGACTGCCTTCATCAAATTCTCGCTACATAATCATAGGAAAAGATAGCGGTAACGACAATGGAATAGTCAATTTTATTCTGCTCCTTTTTAAATATATGATCGCCAACGAAAGACAAAGTGGACGTGTCCCTACTCTACCTCAATTCATTAGTAAGTTAAAATACTATGAAAAAATTGAGTATAAAATCGCTCTGAAAAATAGTAAACTGGGGTCCCATTTAAGAAAATTCGAAAAATTAATTCCAGTTCTTCTGTAAATCAAAAATATTTACTAATATTTGTACGTCATAGTAGCTAGTTTGTAGTTTGTAAGGTACCACTATTTGTAATGGTCAAGTGTATTAATAAACAATAAAAAATAATAATATATATTTCAATATAAAAAAAAGATAAACATTTGTTACATTCCGAACGGCGGTAGGCCGGCTTAGCGTAGTAGCGACGACGTTTGCACTACACTGCAGTACACGCAAAGAGCTATGAGTCCGAGTCCGAGTAGGAGCGCTCAAAAAAAAAAATTTTTCCTCTCTTTAACTTCTCTTCTTGTTTACCTGTGAACCCTAGCTCTAGGTGAGTGAGAACCCGTCGTTTACCCGTGAACTCGTCCGATGGTTAGGGTTTGGTTCGTGGTTCGGGTTAGGATTTGTCGTAGAATCAACGATTATCATCGTTCCAAGCGTGTTTGCCATTTCAGGATAATCGTTAATTCAACGGGGAGAATGCGTTGGTTAATTGCAGAATACAAAGAAACATGGCAAATATGGCAATTCACTGTCCCCAGTAACGATCCCAAGCACCTTTGCAAAACGATCTCGCCTCATCCCCCTGCTCGTGACGTTTCTAAAGTTTCTTACCTGAGCGTAAGCATTTTTTCTCTCATTCTTTTTCCACAACACTGAAAGCCATTTCGGCAGTCATAAAGATAAAGAACATGTGACTTAAATATATTCTAAGATGTTTTATTAAAATTTATAATACATTATTTCGCATAATAGTTTAATTTGATCCTCGAGTTTCTCTCTTCTCAAGAAATGCATCCCAATCTGAGTCCTGTGGCGATCGAAGCGGAATCGCTGTGGAGATGATCTCGGTGAAACTGACAAGTTTGAAATCTGCGGCGGTCGATCTAAAAATCAAGGAAAAAACTGAAATAAGTAAACATATTTTAGGGAGCTTTCTATTTGTACGAACCGACTGATCTGATTGGCCAGTTCTTAAACGGAACGCCTCCACCGCGACAACACGTTATGCTGCGCTGACAGAAAGAACGAAGGCTCTGGAGTTACACACAAGTTACTGAGAGCTTCATTTGTTTTAGTAAATAATTTCCTAACTTAGTAAACTCACAGTTAATCACAAATGAAGAAAACTTAAACCTGATAAAGTCTTCGACTTAGCTTAAAAGTAGTTTTGTCGTTTTTGGCGAAACATTTCACGTATGACCTAAAATTAGAAACAGGGTGATTGTCTCTGTTGCCTTGTTTTCTTTCAGTTTAAATTGGGCGGGAAACTCGCGGGACGCGGGCGCTGGGCTCATGAAAAGCGCATGCGCGTGACGTTCTGTGGCATTGAAATGGCTTCTCTATTGTTTTTGTCCTGCTGATCCAATCAAATTACAGAGTTACAGTACGGCTAAGTTCCTGTATTGTAACTGTACAGCTATGTACAGTAGTATTTCATTCCCTAACACACGATATGTTGTCAAACAGGCGGACTTTGATTTTAATTCTACACATAACAGTGAAATTCATGGTTACAATACCAGAAACAGTCAAACTTACATCTTCCAAAGGCTAAAACAAACTGGGGCAAACAAAAACTTACATACCAGGCATCAAAGGACTTTAATAATTTAGATTTAGATGTTCGGTCTGTAACTTCATATTTACTTACTTATTCCATTTAGCTAGTTAGTTCTTTTTTTCTTTTTACAGGACCTCCTCTAAAAAACTAGAGCACCCTGTTTAAAAATTATTATTGTTATTACTATTACTATTATTAGTTATTATTATTAATATTATTAACTTGACAGTAGAATGACGCTTATTATTAAGTAATGATTCGCGTAAGAACTATAGGAAAAGACAACAGACTGCGGCAATGAGTATGCCCTCTCGAACGATTTTGCTTGAATGAGTCTTAAGTGCTGTCTGAAACTGTCCTCAGTCAAAGTTACAAGTAGTAAATAAAGGAAACTGTGTGCTGTTGGTAATTTTTACTGTGAAAACTTAACACCATCCAGCCAATAGGAAAGGGAGAAAACAAAATATATTTGAATCTCAAATGTGAGAACTTTCCTCATGCTTGATTTTCATTTAAATCAAACCATAGTTTGATCAAAACAAAATAAAAACTTCAAAAGTTATCCAATGAAAGTGCATTGCTTCGATGGTCTTGAGTATCAACCAATGAAATTACGAGAAAGAATAGAACATTAACACCTGTTTACATTCCTTGTCGTTCAGTGCTATCGTTCTTAGCTGGAGCATTACGTAATATTATCATCACCATCATAAAATTATCATTGTTATTAATTCATGTACAGCAAAGCTTTAGTAGAATTGACAACCTTGCCATCGGCAAGGTTGTCTTTAGCGTACCTCACATCTGGTGTACTGTTATCTGCTAAAGTGGGACCCAATGCAACTGCGACCTGATGCTGGAAAACAATAGGATAGTGTTACCCAGCTATTCAACACTGAACATGTATGGGAAAAAGCAAGCTAAGGGGAGAGGGAGGGGAAAAGCAAACATATCCCCACCACATAACCTTCTACTCTCGTCCCAGGTGTGATACTTTTACCCACGATCCTTTGCGCGTGCAAATCTTAATAAATCCGTTATAAAATTGTGGTAGCGACGTTTTAAATCTTAAAAACCAGCCAGAAGAAGTGCTGTTGCCAATACGCTGTCATCGAAGAGAACAGAGGAATTCTAAGTGCTATCTTGAGTGTGTTATGTTCGCAGCCACCATCGTTTTTGGTATAGCGGATTTCTGCAGTATGTTACCAGAAATACTAATGTCTGGTTTCCATATAGCCTTTTCTTGTTTTTCCGTGTTTTTCTCGAGTCGTTTTTTGTTGTGGAGATAGGATCAATTTTATCTGAAAAACACGGAAAAAACAAGAAAAGGCAATTTTAAAGCTATGTGGAAACCAAGCTTAACCTTTCTGATCCCCGTAACCCTTAAAAAGCCCCAAGCATCCAATATAGAATGTTCTCATACCATGTGATAAATGTAAAAGGTAACGGTATTCATTTATTTATTATTCAAATGCGCTTCACAAGGTTATTTTTGTGATACGGACTGCTATTGTGGCGCAATGTGCTGCAGTTTACAATCCTGAGTGACTTTTTAGTACCTCCGAATACCAGGCTGTTGTGTCGGGAGACAATCCCCTACTATTTCTAGAAATAACACAACAGGTTCTTTATGAGACGAGGCCAACGACTTATACGTCCCTGCCCAAGGACGCGGCTGGGATTCGAACCCCCGACCTCCCGCACTCTAAACCGTGCTCCACCAACTGAGCTAACCAGCTTCCGACTCAGCCACTACTGTGGCGCCGAGCTTGTTTGAAGACGGAATTCTAAAGAAAATAAGAGGGTGCATGGAATCGCAGTTAAACTCACCAGAACGTCAAGTTTCTTCTCCTCAAATCTCCATTCTTGCTTAGGATTTCCATTCAAATAAAGACTGCTATCGAATGTTACTATCTGAAAACATACGATAAGCGTCATATATTAGGGATGGTGTAGTTGTTTAGGCCTCGCACACACAAATACGTTTTCAAAAGTTTGTATTAAGCTTTTCCTTTCACTGAAAACTGAATGAAAGTATTGCGTCCACACAAGCGACTATGTGGTCAAACTTACACTGCGCATGTCTGGAAAGTTATCACGTGCCAATCGTTTTCAAAAGTTTTGAGTTTTGAGTGAATTTGTCGTCCACACGAAAACTATAGCGTTGCGTTTTCAAATCTTTCACTCTGGAAGGCGTTTTCAAAGTTTGCGTTTTCATCGTTTTCATGTAACGGGAGAAGAAAACACAAAATGTTTGCGTTTTCAAATGAAAACGTGTTCGTGTGGACGGGGTCGGCATCACACTCTCCCACAAAACTCGTTTTTATTCGATTTCTCTCATTAGACAGCACAATAAGTATTTTAACAGCACAAACCATTGCTGCTAATTAATAAGGGATGTATACGTTCGTGTTAACACCCGTCAATTGATCACACTTTGTGGGGCTGCAGCTTTCTGGTATAAACAACTTACAACAAACTCAACTCCCGAAGTTTTCAACGAATGAGTTGTGGCGATCAAGTACCTGTGTTGAGAGTTGTATGGTCGGCATTCTGAACTCCACTGCCTGCAGGTCGTGTCCAATGCCAACACCAACAGCCTTTACATAGCTCTCCTTCAGACACTGGGGGAAGCAGGGAGGAAAGGTCACTCTGATAATAAAAAAAGCTTCTAGTGGTAATCGTTAAATAGTTCACCTACATGTAGTGTTATCCCGGCATACCATTCAAAAGCAACATGTCTGGAAATAGGCAAAGTCTCTGAAGGGTATTGGAGAATGCATACCTGACTAACGGTGGGGGCTAAAATTATTAGGTAGAATCATGTAGAGTCTGTGTTTGTGGACAACAAGCGAAGTTTTTTGTGGCTTTAAAAAGATACATTTGATCGTTGTGCTAACATAACGAGTGGTCTCACGGTGTGATGGCAACCAGAATTGCAACACTGAAAGTGAAGACATCCTAGTGCAACATGTAGATTGCACTTAAAATCGTCTGTCAAAACATGAATCATAGACAACCAATATTATATAGCTTACCCAGTGTCTGTAAAACATTTGGAGCTGACTCCACTCTGTTGGCTGTCCCCTGATTGTCTTCCATTCATGAGGAGTGAACTGTTTTCTCATGAGATGAAAGAACCCTGGCACATCAGTTCCTCCTACGAAAACGAATGTGGCTTTTAATTTCCTCCCAAACAAATCTCGGAGCTCATTATTGTGATGGTGATTATTATTATTATTATTATTATTATTATTAAACCGCCTCACTGGTTAGCTCAGTTGGTAGAGCGCGGTCTAGAGTGCGGGACTGAGGTCTGGGGTTCGAATCCCAGCAGCGTCCTTGGGCATACAGGGATGTATAAGCCGTTGGCCTTGTCTCCTTCCTCTTCTGATCAGTCTATACGAGGGGGATGTGAAAGAACCTGTTGTTATATATTCATATAATTTGCGCTATATAAATGAATATCCTTTACTTTTTTTATTATTATTACATGTACTGTGAAAAACATAATGTATAGTCAAGCGCGCTTTTTCAGTAATATACATACAACCTCACCTGGGTATGCTGTCTTCATTACATCAACACCAACTGTCAAAAGAAAACAAAACGAGTCACAAGTCAAAGTGTAAAGGTTTTAAAAAAGCACGAAGGTTTGATGTTTAGAACACATCTTACATGGAGAATTTGTGGACATCCTTAGATGGACTGCAAGTCATTTCGCAACAAACAAAAGTACTTTATTTTCCATTTCTGCTAAAACTTCATTTTACTCACCTTGTTTACAAGGTTCTGCTGCCAGTACTGTATAATCACCCTTAGAAAGAACATGAAACTTTATAATATGAAGTCTAAAACCCCAGTCAAATAGCTTGAAACCATTTGGAATGGCCTTTAAACGAAGTCAAACTATCTCCGGCATGCTTTCAACACCTTTCAACAATGTTTTCAGACCAGTTAAAACAGTTTCAAGCTAAGATCGCATTTCAACAAATATTGTACCGATGTTGGACCGATGTTGAACCGATGTTGAACCGATATTGTACCGATATTGTATCGATGTTGAACCGATGCTGCCGGCGAAACGGTTTGACCAGAGCTTACCGTCGTTTGCATCTAAGAGTGAACACGTGAGGTGAAAACATGTTCTAACTGCATCAAAATAATATAACCTGATTTGTCATCAAACTTTCGAAGTTTGAAGGTGTGCTAGACGAACTTTCGCGCCCAAAAGATCAAGTTATGCTCCAGTTGTGAGGATATTTACGATAAACAAATACAGCCGTAACTTCAAACCAGGTGTGCCTTTATTTCGGGACTTCAGAAATCAATTGGTAGAGCTGGTTGGAGAATTATCGATACGGGAAGAGAATAACTTGGTATTTTGAGCACGAAAGTTCGTCTAGCATACCTTCAAACTTCGAAAGTTTGATGACGAATCACGTTAATACGTTTGATACCCAATAGAACATGTTTTCGCCTCACGCGTGCTTAGAATTAGATGCAAACGACGGTAATAGAGTACATGGTGACTACATATATACATTAATTAACTCACTAGTATCACTGCAGTGTAATTAGCCTTAGTATTGAACTAGTTGCAGTGGGTGCTTTTTCATGTGTTTAATGAGGTTATAATGCCTATTAAATTGTCATGTTTACATTAGTCTAACCAATCACAGCTCAGAAAAAGAATGGTAGTACGATATAAGACATATAAGACAATATATCCACACTACTGTTTGTGTACAAACCTGATGCGAAATATTGAAATTGAAATTCCTGAGCTTATTTTCCTCAATTTGGTTTACCTGCAATGAAAAATAAGAAAAGTTCATCAGTCGACAGCAAAATTTAAAGGAATTTTATTAGGATGAAAGCTTTATTACTGATCATGTTAAGAATAAATTAAATAAAACAGAAACAAAATTTTACCATTGTGGTTATGAATGCATGGATGTACATATTATAAAAGTAAATGTAAGTACGTGGTTTATATGAATATCATTCTGCTTTTATAAACCAAATTCTTGCAAAGTTTAAAATGGCTGCGGCTACACTTGTAAGTAATTTTTTGCTTGAATGTGCAGATGACAAAACTTTCTAAAAACTGTTGCATTCTCAGCATGCAGTGAAATCGCACACTCTTCTACAGGAGATGGAACACCTGAACAAAATACTGAAAAACATCGCGAGAAACTCAATGAGTTGAAATAATTTTCGTGATCAAAATGAGACTTGTCATTCATGATCGGGTGTATATAAAGCCACTCTTCGACTAATAACGTTCTTCCTATCTTAGCCAATAAGGAGCAACTATGAAATCGAGGCAATGGTCGTACCTGATCTTCAATGTGTCATGAAACCTGACAAACTTTGGCAACAAATGTTAGCAAGCACCCGTGCGCAGATTCTACAGTTTTTCAGAAAGTTGTGTCGCTTTTTGCAAGCCAAAAAATGTGGCTAAAATTCCAGTGATATTCCCAGTGATATGAATTCAGAGCTGTTACCAGGAAAGGTTTTCCTTTTTCTGTTCTAGCCATCTTGATATCATTGTATGGTATGTTCAGCACTTGTGTTATAACCCTCCTTAGCAACAACCTGCCAATCTAGAACAAAAATAAATAAAAACAAAACAAAATTGTACAGGATATAATAGCAGTGGAGCTCCCACACGGGCCAAAGGCGGAGCACTATACCTATATAGGTTGAGAGCAAAATTTGGATGACTTCCGGTTTCTCTCACGCCCGTTTCTCTCACGACTTCCGGTTTCTCTTCCGGTTTCTCTCACCCCAATGCGTGATAATGCGCGACGTGCCTGAAAAGTTGCTGTAACTGGAGGCGCACTGCTAAAACCAGACAGCCGCGATTGAAACCTTGGCCCAAGCAGGATTGGAAGGCCTTTCCAAACTGTCACTTGACCAGGTCATTCTGCGTCAGCATGATTTTGCGTTGAATGTCTTGGAGGTCGGACCTCGGCAGCACAAATATTTTCACAACGTATCTCAAAACCAAAGTTTTTCCAGGGATTTTGACGTAAATTTACGCTAGCTTTGACCTCCCTGTATTTCTGGCTAATATTTTATAATGAAAGCCTTAGAAAAATGAGAAAATGCAGACAATTATCTGTGATTTGAGTGAAAAGTATTCAATTTTAATTTGCGCACGATGTTGACACAATCTGAGCATGTCATTTCTAACAACGAGTGCGCACGCTCATTTTTTTAATTTATTTTCCGTTATCTTATTTTTTCTTCTAAATCTTTTATCTTTATTTTCTTTACATAATTTATCGTTATTTTCGGGTCATTACTTCAGTTCAGCTCCGCTTTTAGCTATAGGCTTGCCTAAATATATATATATATTATGGTAATGATATGAAGTGCTAATTGTATGCATATACATTGTACACTCAGTACAACAAAATTAAACACCATTTTGACAAATAACTCGCTTAGAGATACTACCCAGTATGATGAGTGAATAAATGTCATACGTACATGTACATGTATTAATAATTTAAAAACTATAAACTATTGGTACATGTATATGCATGTTAAAGTGCCCCTCAACCTCATTTTTTTTTATTTTCTAAAAGAGAAGGTAATCTTGAAAAATTCTGCAGGAAAATTGTTTTATTTGCATTAACCCTTGATTCTTTTATGTGGGATAATGCGATAATGTATACCCGATTCTGATGACAACGTACCGCCATTAGACCTGTTACAAAAACCGGGGACGAGTGACGTAGGTGAAGAGAGACGTTCACTAGAAGTTAGTAAACATATGGTCTCTGTTTGCAATCGCTCCGTGGAAAAAGCCTTTAACAAATATCAGTAGTGTCTAAAACCCCGAAATTCAGCTATTTCCAACTACTCTAACTTCTCTTTGTAAATTTTGACAACTGAAACTGACGCTCTCCCTTCATTTACGTCATGAGACCCACAATTCCCTGCGGCTTTTTTTAAGTATCATAATTAGGACATGCGCCACTGCACACGGGATTTTGCCGTCTTGAAACGCTCATAAACAATTAATTCAAGGATTAACGCGAATTGTTTTTATTTCCGCAGAATTACTCAAAATAACCTTCTCTTTTCGAAACATAAATAAAAATGTTGGGGTCGAGGGGCACTTTAAGCTAGCAACATCAACAAAACAATGCTCATAAAAGTGGACTAACCAATGATGACTTAGCATCCTTCTTGAATACAAACTTCATCACCCTTTGTTTCTCCTCCTGTTGTACACAGGACAATGCTAACAACCACTCCTACAAAGTCAACAAATAAGTAGCATCATAGGCCATGGCTGTTTGCATCAACTGGTCATGTGACCTTATCACAGGACAATGCTAACCACTCCTACAGAGTCAACAAACAAGTACCATCATAGGCCATGGCCATTTGCATCAACTGGTCTGACATATGACCTTTATCAAACAAAAATATTGACGCCAGGTCAAAATGGATGCCAGAAATGGAAAGAGCATACCAAAATTAGCAACTGATGCAATTTTCATCTTAATATATCTAAAATTGAAGCAATTAATTATTTGTTTTGAAATCTCTAAAGTTAATTAACAGAGTTTGTGAACTGGAATGCAAGCTGTGCGATAGTAGGTATGTGGAGTTATGTTGAGAATTTACTCTCTGCAGTGGAAAATTGTCACAGGATGCAATAAAGTATATTCATGAGATAAGGGCCATTCCATGTTATAAACATATCCCCCTGTTTATGAATTTTTCTGAGGGGGTGTGGGATCATGAGCGACACTGCCTCACCTTAGCAATTCTTGGTGGTCTTCCTGGGGTCAGGGATTGACCACGAGGGAGGCACTGATGGGAAATTCTTGTTTTACCACAGGAAGCCTGGTCTTGACTTTTTTCGATTATAAAAGGGAGTTGCCTGCGGAGGAGGCTAGATCACCCCCTGTCGATGAAGGAGTGTGGGGAGGTTGAGTATTTCTGAGGGGGTGACCTTTCTGGAAAAAAATCTCTGATGGAGTCCAGTGGTTAAATTCATTTTTTTTATGAGGGGTGTACCCCTTTTTTGTGCTGAGGGGGTTAAAAAAACGTGGATATAAAATGGAATGGCCCTAAATAATGGCAAATAAAGTTTTCTGGTGGAGTTGTGATATTTTTGGGTTTGATTTTATTCATTTTTTTAGTGAATTGCGTGGTTGCTGCAACAAAGTCTCAGAATGAGGAAGGATACCCAGATGGGTGTAAGAAGTTATTATTTTCCTGCCAACACACTGAATGGCGAAGCCATAAAAGCCCAAGCAGTGTAAAGTCTTTTATTCACTGAAGAAACAAGAAACAAGATGATAGGGTTAGCATTGATATAAAAAGTGAACAGTCTTGGACTGGCTTGAAATGTGGCTCATAGCTGGTACCCAGCATAGTCAATCACTAAAATCGATGATCGAAAATCCAATCGATATCAATGGGTAAAATTAGGTGATTGATATTGGTCAATCGATGAGCAATCGATACTCACAAAACAAATGTTCATCGATTGCTATCGATTGGTGTATAGGGTGTCATATTTCAATGTGCCACGTTTTAATTGCTACTGTTTAATAATGTTTATAGATCAAGAAAATAGAGTTTGTATAACAATAGGCTGCTTTGTCAAATGGTACCAGAGCTGCCCTTTTGAAGTTAGGGACCTGTCATTAATTACAGGGAGAGGGAGGGCTGGTGGAAAAAGGGGGTGGGGGCCATAGTAAGCTAGAGGGGGGATTGGGGGGAGGGGTCATCAAAAATTGAGCATGGCGTCTTTCATTTGCACCAGTCCCCCACCCACCTGCAGTAATTAATGTAATTAATGATCGGTCCCTCAGGGAGACATTTGTGGCCCAAAAGAAGGGTGAACGCAAAAACGTGATCATCTAAGAAATCGATATTAATCGCTATGGTTACAAAACTTGGCCATCGATTGTCATGATCCATCGATTGTCATTATCCATCGATTGTCATTATCCATCGATTGATTGATATCGATTTTAATCGATCAACCCGGCGTAGCCGTAGTCAATCAATACTAAGATGCCCGACTAAGTTGGTATTAAGCTTGGTTGTACCTGTTTTGTTGGCTTCCATGTCTCGGATCGGAACGCCCAACGTACACCATCCATGATCGACAAACGCATTTATACCTTAACTTGGATGGCTGGTGTCTGCAATCATCACAAGCCTGTTAAATAAACAATCACCTTCCTGCCGCCATTTTTATTTTCTTCTGAAGTGGTAAACCGCTGGTCACATAATCGAATGACTGGCTCGCTCTATATTTTCAAAAATTATCCATGGACAGATTTAGTTGGACCTCGGGTTCAAATCTCTCGCTTTTTCCCGGCGAGTTTGGTATTCATCAACAAACTGGCGTCAGAATATACGACGGAGAGAATAAGGTAAGCTATTAAGTGGAATGTTTCCTTAAAAGCTAGTTGTTTCGTTATACAGTGGACATTTTGTCACCCTGTCAAGTAATTATAAAATTTATACTACAATCCAGTTCTCTTTCTGTCATAATAATATTATAGACGACGTTTGACAGTGGTATATTAAAGTTGACATCTCACAGGCTACTATGGGATGACCTACAACAACAGGTAAATGCATTTTATCAACATACCGCTATGTGGTCTAAATAGACCTTATGCATGCAGTCATATTATTGGGCTAGTCCCAAAAAATCCATACCCCCCTGTTCCCTGGAATTTCCGAAAATACCGTAAATTATGACACACCCCCATGGAATTTTCATCTTGAATAAACCCCCTCCCCTGGAATTCCACATAGTTGTACTTAAAAAAGGCCTTGACGCCTTGGAATTCCAAAGAAAAGTACCCTTCCCCTGGAAATCCATAGTTAAAACAGCCCCCTCCCCTGGAAATCCACATGAAAAATCAACCCCCTCCCCTGGAAATCCAAGGTTCCTCAACAGGAGGGGGTGCAGTTTTTTTTTGGACTAGCCCATTCTGATCTGCATCCCACATGTACAAGTTCATAAAATTAATGTTTTTTTGTGGGCCCACATTATATAAGTCTTATTTTAATTTTATTAATTGTATATCGCTTCTTAATTGTTTTAAATTTGTTATTCATGATAATTACTTACATTGCATAGTCATGGATTATATTGTACACATTAGTGGTGGCTGCAGATTGACTTTATAAGGAAAGGGATCCTATGCCCCTGCCCAAGCTTGGACCTCTTTTCCCCGGCATTACCTCAGTGTAAAAACCTCACAGACTGCGTCGTAAAACATTTCGGCATGATACCGACTGACTTTTGAATATCGGATAATATCAGATATTTTTTATAGTCTAATATCAAACAAATATTATCGAAACATCTGATAATTTATTCCGTCTAAATTAAATATCGGATAATATCAGTAATTTTTTTATAGTCTAATATCAAACAAATATCATTGAATATCGGATATTTTTCATTCAAGGTATAGTACCACAAAATATCAGATAATATCGAATATCAAGTACTTGAATAGAGGTAAGATATCTACCAGTAATAGATATCTAGCATGATAATATCAGATAATATCGAATGATATTGAATATCAGGCACTTGGGTAAAGGTAAAGCGGGTCTATCTAATTAGGTATCTAATAGATGTCTAGCGCGATAATATCAGATAATGTCAAATATCAAGCACTTGAGTAAAGGTAAGCTGGGGGTCTATATCTAATTAGATATCTAATAGACATCTAACGTGATAATATCGGATAATATCGGATAATATCGAATATCAAGCACTTGAGTAAAGGTAAAGGGGGCTTATCTAATTAGATATTATCTAATAGACATATGTCATTCATATATATCAGGTATTATCGAGATATAATTATCCGATATTCAATAGTCAGTCGATATTGCACCTAACTCTCATAAAACTCCATTTGTTAACTATGAATAATTTATGACTCAGAATATTTCCCGAGCACCTGAAGTGGCACTTATAAATTTTATAAGGAATTGGGGAGCCTCTACTTGAAAAAAAAAGTTTCCCTGCGCTCAGAGTAGGAATTAAATTCTAACCATAACCTAACCAAAACCAAACCTAACCGCTAGACCACGAGTGAATTCGCTTGGTGCCAATTGTTTTTTTCACATATTTATATCAACTAATGATCAGTAGGTGCATAAATTATAGTATTATAGTTTCAATACACTATAATCGGTAATACGACAACTCACCAAGCGCATGATGGCATGATCTCCAGGGAATGGTTTTCACACCGAGGTAAAGCCCTTTTCCCTTTGATGGGGTGGAGGCTAGATCCACCACTGCATATACTTGTGCCAAACCTGTATTGTATGATGCAGCATCCCTACGAAAGTGCTATATCAGATAAGAGAACGTAAGGCCAAACATATGAACGTAGATGTTGTGAAAGATACCAACGAAAGGTAGAATCTCTTGAAAACAAGCAATATAAAACAAACTGCAACATAAGTAGATTAAGTTCATGATTTTGAATCTGTGGTACTTCACATTCAGTAATTTTTTTTGTTAAGCGATCTAGATTTGAATGTGATATGAAGTTGTAAACAATGTCCCACATACTTAAATTCAAGTCCAAACAAATTAAATACATAAAAAAAAAATGAAAACTAGACTTCATCAAGGCAATGTGAAAATAACAAAGAATTTATTTTAAATTGAATTATAGGGCTGTGTGCAAAAATGGTGTAAGTGACTCCTGATCACAAATTGTAAATTCTCCCTTAGAAAACAGAGACATTGAAAGATAATTTACAATGTGATCAGGAGACATTAACACCCATTTTGCACACAGCCCTTCAATTAACAGTAATATGAGTGCTAGCATAATTTGCCTTGGCATTATTTTAAATTTGTTGTAACTTGCTGTTATACCAAAGGGATCAAAATGAATGCTGCAACTATATGACTGTATAGAAAAGGTTTGAATTTCCAAAGGGGTAGGGTGGGAGGTCCAAATGAAAAACCTCAAAAATTCCAGGGGATAGAGGGCAATTAATTACCATGATTTGTGTGAATCCACAACGATTTTGAATATGTGATGACACAAAATAATAATGGTAGATAAATTAAAGGACTTATATTCACTAAAGCCATAAAATACCAGTCCATGTTTTACTGATGCACAACAAATAAAAAATATATATATGACATTGCTGTGATGTCACATGTTCATGTTGTGTGTAAAAACCTGGTAATTTATACATGTAGCTTGGTAAATTATAATTAATAAACAGAATATTTACTGGTTATTTCATTGTTTTCTGTGGAATATGAGTGAGTATTTCACGAGAAATTTGCATTATTTAGTATTGATACAATGAGCCTTTAGCTTATAGAAAAACCATGAAATATCGCCCTGTATTTCATAGTAAAGTTGAGCTCTGATTAACTGAAATATGATATTTATAGGATAATACATGGTACTTGTAGCTTGGAGATACAGCAACAGTATAAAGCAAAGCTGGTTTTAATACTTTTGAGCCATATAGTAAACATTTTATTAAACTTGCGCAATGGCTTGCTTGGTCCGTATGGATTCTCGTTTTTTCCTCTTTTTTTTATGGCCCACATGATGCTTCACACTTGGGAGTCATAAAGCAGGGAAAAACTTGCTCCATAACTTATGGACATGGTACTGCGGGGAAAGAATGATGTGTTTGCAGTGGCAAATTATATATAAATTGTTACAGTGACTTCATTCTGTTCTACCAGGATCGTGCTATTGCCATCCCGCTGGCCTTGATCATTAGAACAGATGAGCAGGGAGCAGGCTTTATGAGCAGGTAAATGTATAAAGGTTATTTACACAGAAAGATGTGTAAGAAAAATATACAGCTGGGTTATTTTTATGAGTCAGTTTTATTTGTTAAAGCCTGAAAGGCAAATTGGGGAAAACCATGCACGTGTTGGGCGACTATAACGGGCGATGATTTACCGACAACCAACCGACACACTTCAGCCTGATAAACAGAAGCCTGTTTTACCAAAATCGCAGCAAAATAATATTTTGTTCAAGTTCTTCTTCAGAAGACATTGTCATATCACAACACTGAATATGTTTACAACTTGTCTTATCATTTCTTGGGTATATTCCTTAACCTGCGGTCTTTAAATCACTCCAGAATGCTGCTTTTATTCTTTTTTTTATTCAAGGAACCTCATAATCCTTAATCACAAGAGAATAAAGCAAGGTTTTCTCATTGGCAAAACTTAAGTGCATGAGTCCGAGGTCTGCTATTGAACAGCACTGACTTTGCGGCAGGCGGACATTAATACATGTAGTCTATTGAACAGCACTAACTTTGCAGCAAGCCCCATTAACAGTCTATTGAACAACAGACTTTGCGGCAAGTGTCATTGACACTCTATTGAACAGCACCAAAAAACAACACGAAAAATTATCAGAAGTTATATAAGTCTGTAAGGGATTGCATATACCAAAGATAAACTCGGCAATTTAATAGTCTATTGAATAGCACTGACTTTGCGGCAAGCACCATTAACAGTCTTGATGTACATGAAATGTACTTTCCATTCAATGCAATGGTGGAACAAACCTAGCTCCACATTCCAGAGGAAGAAAATAAAATGAGCGTGAGACTGCAATGCCAAATTGCTTAAAATGCGCCTTAAAACGCGCCCCAAAAGGCGCCTTAAAACGCGTCCTAAAAGGCACCTTAAAATGCGCCCTAAAAGGCACCTAAAAATGCGCCCTAAAAGGCACCTTAAAATGCGCCCTAAAAGGCACCTTAAAATGCGCCCTAAAAGGCACCTAAAAATGCGCCCTAAAAGGCACCTAAAAATGCGCCCTAAAAGGCACCTAAAAATGCGCCCTAAAAGGTGCCTAAAAATGCGCCCTGAAAGGCGCCTATATGCGTCCACAAATGCACTTAATGCGCCCTAAGAATGTATTTATAGAAATCATCTTGTTCAAGGAGCGCCAAGTGAATGTTTTGAGATTCCCCTGAATTCAAATGCCAACACCGACCTTTGCCGGTGTTTTAAACTGTCTGGCTAAAACAACAACGCTTCGAAATAAACTCGGCCCGCTAACACTGTCTTTTGCCGGTGACTTTAAACTGTCTGGCTAAAACAACAAACGCTTCGAAATAAACTCGGCCCACTAACACTGTCCTTTGCCGATGTGTCAGTTTAAACTGGCTTCAACAACGAACACATCGAAATAAACCCGTCCCGCTAACAGGGTCCTTTGCCGGTGTGTAACTGGCTTAAACAAAGAACGCTTCGAAATAAACTCGGCCCGCTAACACCGTCTTTTGCCGGTGACTTTAAACTGTCTGGCTAAAACAACAAACGCTTCGAAATAAACTCGGCCCACTAACACTGTCCTTTGCCGATGTGTCAGTTTAAACTGGCTTCAACAACGAACACATCGAAATAAACCTGGCCCACTAACAGGGTCCTTTGCCGGTGTGTTTAAACTGGCTAAAACAACGAATGCTTCGAAATAAACTCGCCCGCTGGCACAGAAGCAAATCAGAGACGAGCTCTTTTATCTTTCCTTGTCCTTTGTTCATTGTTTTAGTTAGTTAAAATGTGCCCTGAGCGCGCCCTTGTAATGCATTTATAGAATTCATTTTGTTGAAGAAGCATTCAGCTTCGAAATTTACCTCAATTTTCGTACTAAAAAAATCCCATATTCCTCTAAAACCCTAATAAACACGAATAATGAGGTACTTATAGACTGAGTGGGAGGGCAGGACTGGAAAATGACCGAGAACCAAATATTTTCCCATTCGGCCAGACCTTAAACTCGGTCAATGCATTTTTTTATGACCACTTAGTTTGTTTTAATAACGCAAAGCAACAAGCATCAAATCGAGCAGGGACGGACAGCTTTTTCCGGCCACTCACTTTTTGTAAATGGTTTTGAAAGGAAATCGCGCAGGGGCCGTGAAACAATTTGCCAAGTGAAACAATTTGCTCATGGCAAATTCAAATTGAATTACGGCAAAATCATTTTCATCACAGCAAAATCAAATTGAATTACGGCAAAATCATTTTCATCACAGCAAAATCAAATTGAATTACGGCAAAATCATTTTCATCACGGCAAAATCAAATTGAATTACGGCAAAATCATTTTCATCACAGCAACATCAATTCAGTCGCGGCAAAATCATTTTCATTACGGCAAAATCAATTCGGTTACGGCAAAATCATTTTCATCACGGCAAAACAATTCAGTTGCGGCAAAATTCATAACGGCAACTGAAATCATTTTCACCATGGTAAGATAATTTTCACCATGGCAAGATCATTTTCACCACGGCAAAATCAACTGAATTCAAATACTCAAAGAGGAGAAATTAATTGTGTTAACACGCCCTAAAAGGCGCTTTAAAATGCGCAATTACGTGCCCTAAAAGGTGCCTTGACGTGCTCTAAAACGCGCATTAAAACGTGCATTATCTCACCCTTCTTCAAATGAACCATTCAATGAAGCCTTTTGCCCACTTGAGGGCGCGAAAGGCTCCCTTTACTTTCGTTCGATTGATGTAATGCAAATGTACACCAACTCTGTGCACAAAGCCTCAATTCCTCTGGGAGTATGTTCCAGATTTTGGCCGATCTATTGAAAAAAGAGCACTGGAAAGTGACTGTTTTACATTTACATTTCAGTGCAAAAATCACGCTCCATCTTCACCCTGCCCCACCCAGTAAGGAGTCAGGTCCATGTGTAGCCAGTCAGTTTTCCTACATCAAGTTCTCATTCAAACAGGGAGGACACACAGAGGTTTGTACCAAGTTACTAGGCCTGTTACAATACACCTTACTTTATGATACAGTAATTTAATGCACATAAATAATTTATATTACATGTAACTATTTGTATATCACAGGGAATCAGCTAGGCTGCCCCATTGTGCCATTCCTGCATTAAAAACACATTTGCCCCTTGATATAATACAGTACAAATTAGGGCCAAATTGTTCTGCTTTGTCCTGCTTCCAAGGGAAATTATATGGCTCGATTTCTGGCTCAATCTCTGCATCACATTCAATACATTGAACTACTACAACAACAACAACAACAACTTTTATTTATACTCTTACAAAATTACATAAGTAGGTAAAGAGAAACGAATAAAGAAAATTAGAGTAAGCACTACTTAGAATTACCTATAAAGGGCTAATCGAGCTAAGTAGCATGACTGCAAAGTTATGTTTGAAGGTACAAATTTAAGGTCAGAGGGCAAGAGTAAATGCAAACTGCTATTAAGAATATGATGGTGAAAAAAGAAATGTATACATTGTGCTAACATGGGTGTGCATGTATATACTAATATTAATGACTCTGTAGACTCCTGAAAATGTCAGAGCTTTTTTAACATGCTATTAAAAGTATAGTAAATACCCACATACAAGTACAATGTATATGAGAAAAAACTACTCAAGAATTCCCTTACATTTTTCAATCCTCAAAAATTACACAGTTACTACCTTTTGAACTGTATACCAGAGACAACTAGGGCTGCTGTTTTTTTTTCATGTGGCTATGTACCAAAAAACATTGTGTACTGGTACAGAGTACTGACTGATAGAAGAGGCTAGTGGAATCTCTGTACTAAAAACATTGTGTACTGGTACAGAGTACTGGCTGTTAGAAGAGACTAGTGGAATCACTGTACTAAAACATATTGTACTGGTACAGAGTACTGGCTGATAGAAGAGACTAGTGGAATCACTGTACTAAAACATATTGTACTGGTACAGAGTACTGGCTGATAGAAGAGACTAGTGGAATCTCTGTACTAAAAACATTGTGTACTGGTACAGAGTACTGGCTGATAGAAGAGACTAGTGGAATCACTGTACTAAAACATATTGTACTGGTACAGAGTACTGGCTGATAGAAGAGACTAGTGGAATCTCTGTACTAAAAACATTGTGTACTGGTACAGAGTACTGGCTGTTAGAAGAGACTAGTGGAATCACTGTACTAAAACATATTGTACTGGTACAGAGTACTGGCTGATAGAAGAGACTAGTGGAATCTCTGTACTAAAAACATTGTGTACTGGTACAGAGTACTGGCTGATAGAAGAGGCTAGTGGAATCTCTGTACTAAAAACATATTGTACTGATACAGAGTACTGGCTGATAGAAGAGGCTAGTGGAATCTCTATACTAAAACATTTTGTACTGGTACAGAGTACTGGCTGATAGAAGAGGCTAGCGGAATCTCTGTACTAAAAACATATTGTACTGGTACAAAGTACGTACTGGCTGATAGAAGAGGCTAGTGGAATCTCTGTACTAAAACATATTGTACTGGTACAGAGTACTGGCTGATAGAAGAGACTAGTGGGATCTCTGTACTAAAACATATTGTACTGGTACAGAGTACTGGCTGATAGAAGAGGCTAGTGGAATCTCTGTACTAAAAACATTGTGTACTGGTACAGAGTACTAGTGGAATCTCTGTTAAGTTAATGGCTTCTACAAATACAGTTGAACTGTTGCCTTACAAAAAGTATTCTGTCACGTTGAGCAGCCCTTACAAATTACTTCATTGTTTATAAATTTTAACGTTGACCTCTTTATCTTTATTCTGCAATAGCTTCACAGAAAGCTGGTAGAACAACTGTCTAAAAAAGCTTGGCAGCAAGCTTCTGCTGCCATTCCTGCTGGTCAGAAAACCAAGCCTGGAGTGAGTTTGATGCATTTTTTAATTATCTAAGGTTTCTTTTTAATGTTTATTATTTTTCTGAAACTAAATATATCCAACATTGGACTATCCTAACCCTAGTTTTCCAATTCACTTTGCCGCAGGGGAGATCAAGAGGTGTTGGAGGAATTGTAGGCATTGAGAGAAAACTGGAGCAGCAGTCAAAACAGACAGATGAGAATATTAACAAGGTGCAAATTATTCATTGCATAGTTGCAGGTTAGAGACTGATATGCATGTTACGATGAACATTAAAACAAAATTTGTAATGAATACTGCATGAGGCTGAAGGCCAAATGCAGTACTAGCATCATACAGACAAAAAACACAAACATAAGGTCTGTAACCTTTTACTATTCCAAATGACTACACAACATGATGTGGTCACCAATAAAGGACTATCATTAGCCAATCACCTGCTTGGATTTTGTACTGTGCACGAAGTTGGAATACTAATATATAATGAGATAATTTTAATTATCATATGACTTTGTCAGTTGCTGGACTATGATTCATTTGGTAATTTTGTGGTCCATAACTTCTTGTGAGAATGCTGTAAGTATACGAAGTAAATCATGTAATTACTGTATTTCCTATTAACGTTCTACAGGCATTTAAGGATCTTGATGCTCTCATGGAAAAGGTAACTTTTATTCTTCTGTCCCCATAAGAGACTTTAATATAACGTATACCATTATTTGGGTTGGTTTTTAATTCTGTGTCGAATCAGCACAGTGGATTCTTTTCTGGGTTGTAGGGAGGAGGTTATGCTTAAAGGACATCACACCTGTTGGAACAGTAATTTGCTATTTAATTGTTGACAATATATTATAGCTATATCGATTTTTTTTTAATGAACTATTTTTAATGGTTTATAATAGACTTGATTATAGTGTCAAATGTATTTAGCATGGTATTACTAATTTAGAGACTTGTTGGGCAACCATTACTTAAATAGATCCAAGCTCACCTACGTGCAGTGTACAGTATTGCAAAGTCATCTCAGTCAGTAAACACAGCGCCTGCAATACCATCTAAGTACGTACAGCAGTATTAACAGAGCTCCTGCACGGGCCAATAGGATGAGAGCAAAAATTGGCTGACTTCCGGTTACCGTCGCGCCCGGACCCTAACGTGCGGCGAGCGACGTGCCTGAAAAAGTGCTGAACTTGCGCACTTACGCACGCACTGTTGAAACTGGCCCTATTAGTATTCTGTACCAAATGATACAGAATACTAACTACACTTTTGGACATGACTCTAACCTTTAATTGTTATGGATCCAGAAGCAGCGTGCAACCCTGAAGTTCCTCTCTCACCCATTCCACCCCCCATTCAATGTGGGGGAAAAAGTGACCAAACCAGTACGAAAGTTTATCCAACATTGAAATGAGGGAGTGCGGGGGACGTGTTCCAACTATTCATGTCCAACGCTGTAGAATCCTGTGTCGAATGATACAGGATACTAACATGCTATGTGAGGTTGCAAGGTTTATGCAACTGCTCTTAATGCATGCAGACCGTCTCTCCAATGTGGGACATGTTTGTGTGCATGCTGCGCATGTATGTGGCGCAAACTATTGCTCCGAAGCTTGTTTTACGCTTTTCTTCAAAAGTTCAGAAATGTTTTAAATTTTATATTGTGCATATCATAAGTACATTACAATATTCGCGTTCGAATTGTATGGGACTCGCCGAAGCAGCTCGCCATTGTAAATCCCATGAAATTCGGCCGCTCATATTGTAAATAGTACATATTCCTCACCTGTACGCAAACATTTTAGTTTGACTTTTTGTTAATGGCTTTGGTTTGTCTATTCTATTTTCAGGCCAAGGAGATGGTTGCTATTGCTGATAAAGTTGCCTCTAAACTTGAGGAAAAGAAAGGATCTATTACTGAAGATGAGGTACGCAGGAGGAGCATTATGACAAGACCAGTGGCGTAGGGAGGGGGGTGAGGGGTGGCAGTTGCCTCCCTCCTCCCCCCCCCCCCCCCCCCCCTGCGCAGGCCCAGAAAAGAGATTGACATAAGTCATCAATGAAATGTCCCAGAATTCATCATTTTGCCTCCCCCCCCCCCCCCCCCCCCCCCCCCCCCCTCCCCAATTTTCAGAAGCTCCCTACGCCCCTGGACAAGACTATATAGACTCAGGCTATGATTGCCAGTATTAAAGATTGAGAGGCACTCACTGCAAATATTAAGTCCATTACTCATCACCTACTGACTTTTTCTCGTGTTCTTTTGTCTAGACCGTCATGTTTAAGTCATACCTTCTGAGTATGGGAATAGACAATCCAGTTACAAGGTACAATTCCAATTCCAGATTTCTACTCAAATTGTAATGCCGTTTACCTCGTATTGCGTATGACAGGGGAGTCGGGGTGGCGCAAGAGGAAGGTGCTTCGCCTCTCACCTCTGTGACCCGGGTTCGATTCCCAATTGCGGCGCCATATGTGAGTTGAGTTTGTTGGTATCTCACCCTTGCTCCGAGGGTTTTTCTCCGGTTTTCCTCCCTCCACATAAACCAACACGCTAAATTCCAATTTGCCGGTCCTGGCTTTTATCAGCCCCTGTGGTTGTTTCAGGTCCCGTTAGAAATTCAGAGAGCTAGGGTTCTGTATCTCGGTTCAGCTAGGGATTTCCCCCAAAAAAAAGATAGTTCTGAGGAATCGATGATGACTTTTTCTATTTTCTCTGTTATTTTCCTGCCTCGTCCCCAGTCGCTCGCTTGCTGGGTAAGTGATGGGGTGCGAAAGGAAAGACGGGAAGAAAAGAAAAGGCGCTTCCCATCAACCCTCGCGCGCTAGTCCCAGCTTCTCCGACCGCGCGCTTTGAATTCTCCTTGAAGGAGCCTGTGGAGAGGCAGGTTATTTTCCTTTCTTTTGGCGAGGAATGAGAAGCTGGGAAGGGTAAAAAATTAGGACCGATTTTTTTAAACAAAGCCTAAATCTTAAACGCCGTCTGTCGATAGATCGTTTTCACTGACGTCACAAAATAATTCCCTCAAGAAAAGACTGAGATTAATAAAATATTTTTAATGTTCTGTACAGAGCAGGTAAAAATATATAAATGACCGAAATTTTGGAGCATTAGAGTACTTCGTAACTGAGCTGTCGTACAAATAATATTCAAACAATTTACTGGTGTAATTTGAATGCGGCGGCCATGTTTTTTCCTAGCAATATGATTAGCATTCACTTGACAGCACTATAGATATCACTTTTAACGTTAAATCAGGTCTAACATTTTAAATTGGCAGGAATATATGGATTTCCATGACATTTAGGAAACACGCTGAACTGTGATGTCACAAAATTCAAAATGCTCTAACTCAATAACGATTCACCGTATCGACTTAAAATTTTCCAAGAATACTGAGTGTACCGATACCAAAATCATATTAAAAGAACAGGGTTATAGATCCTTTAGTTTTATAGCTTAGATTTAGAATTTTGATCACGTCAGGTGCACACGATCTATTGTTTTGAACACCTCAATACAATACACAGACAGTGTAGACTTCCTTTCAAATATCGTCCCTTTCAGTTTTGCCAACTGAATAATGTACCCCTTTGTTCTGATCGTTTGTTTTCTAGAGAGACCGTGGGCTCGGGTGCGAACTACCATAACGAACTGGCAAAAGAACTGGCAAGGTTTTTAGACAAAGTTATTAAGGTGCGTGGTCGTGGTTGATAGATTCCCATAAAGTTGTGCGAGAAACTTTCGTTCTTTGACGAGGAAGATATGCTCCAGAGTTGAGATATAGATATAAGAGAAAATAATTATCTCTTTAAACTGTCGTAATTATTCTACCATTAGAGCGGAGTGTCGGAAATGTTTTGGTTTTGCGTTTACTGAGCTCTCCTATTGGCTGAGAAAGTAAACCAACCAATCAGAATCCAAAGTAAAACCAAACGCAAATTGGTTTTGGTTTTGCTTTGGTTTGTCATTGGCTCACAGGGAAGCCATTTATGAGTTACTTGTGATTACTCGCTCCTATGATTGGCTGGCTGTGGGTAATTTGCGTTTGGTTTCACTACACTCAACTGAAAACCGCTATATTGTATGATCGTTATGTTACTATTTCAATAACCTGCAGCGTCCATCTGTCATATATTGGTATATACTTCATGGTAGTGTTTCGTTCCATATAGTCTCCCTGCATAACTGATCATTTACAGTATTATGCAGGGAGACTATATGGAACGAAACACTACCATGAAGTATATACCCATATATTCGTGATGTAGCATTTTCCCAGACCGTTATTTTCGATTTCATTTCTTATTGTTCGCTTTCATCGCGGCATGTTGTTAGCAAAAGATGCCTTGTTAGCTTCTCTTGTTTGGTCAACCAATATGGCTGCAACATCGTTAATGATTTGAAATAAAATTACGCAAATGGTTGTGATTGGCTAGCGGAACCAAACTCGCGGGAAACACATTCTAAAAATAACCCGGTCTGTAAAAACGCTGCATCACAGACGTAGTATAGGAGATGGACGCTCCGGGTAATGGACTCCTGATTAATTTTGTTATATTTCGTATTAATTTTTGTTATTATTTAATCATTTTTATTTTTATTCGTGCTTTACATTTCCATTGTTTGTTTTTTCCTGATCGCAACGACCGAAATGGTCAGCCTGTCTAAAATAAATCTCTATGTGAATGAAGTGGCATCGAATCTCAAAAAGCGAGTAGCGATCTTAAGACTGTGACCACTTCGTTGCAGGCACTACTTGTGTAGCGTATTGTGAATCCACTCGCCATTTATCAAGTTTTTTTCGGGCGGACCCTCGCAGGCCAAAGTAGTGTTTCAGTTATATTAATTATGTCCCCGAGCTCGACTCCATGGCAACAAGGACTCGTGGATAGCTGACATTAAAACTAATGCAGTAGCATTTCGGAGAGAATAGGCGATTGAGTGCCCAGTCGGCAAAACACCTGTTTTCGGCTCAATCACGCCCCTCGCCCCACTGCCACTCGGCCATATTCCTACCACAGGTAACCCAAAAGAGTCAGCATAACATAACAGTCGTAGTCATAACAGCAGTCCGAAAAAATCACTGACGGGATATGTCAGTAAAATGTAAAGCGCCATGAAACTGTGATATATGGCGCTATATAAATGTATCACGATTCACTGATCATTTTGTTTACTTTTGAGACGCCAATATAACATGGTATTGGCGTCTCAGAATACTGACCAGCCTCTGATTGGCTCTTGCCCGAGCCCTTGCAGTTGCATGGGTTCCAGGTCAAGTTCAAAAGTCGTTTGTTCACTGGCAAGATTTCTACAATTTCACTGTAAATTACAAGATAAGAATTATTCAATCGTAAAGGTAAGGTTGGCATTGTAGTTTCCGTCAGAAATCTTATGCTCTTATCCGCTAAAAGTACAATTTTCACAATTTTTGAGGAGATTTCAAAACACGTCGCGAAAGTTTTCTCCTCTCAAGCCGTGAAACCGTTGCCATAGATATACTAGGCACCTTTTGAGAATTGAAATTACGAACAGCATAAGTTTGGTGCTTCATTCTCTTCTTTCTTTTAACAATTCCCGACTTAACTGTTGATTCGCGATACAAAACTAATTACGATTTTGAGACGCCGATACCGAATTATATTGCCGGCGTTGGAAGAAAATATATTTTTCGAATTGGGCTTCGTCGCTGCGAGACTCCGCCCAATACGAAATATATTTTCTCCCAACTGGCCGGCAATATAATTCGGTATCGGCGTCTCAAAATCGCAATTAGTTTATAGTGGCCTATTATTATTATTATTATTATTATAGGCAAAATAATCCGAGTTTTTTAAAACAAATAGCCTTTATGCAACCATACACGAGCGACAGCCTAGAACAAACATCTGGCAGCCAGGGTAGGGTTGGGACGTAGGATTGCACATGGTAATGATAATGTGATTATTTTGTGTCTACAGGATGAAGGTGGTATGATGACCCTGACGGATGTTTACTGTCGGTTTAACAGAGCAAGGGGTATGGAGGTAAATATATCTGGTTAGAGATCGTAAGAGTATATACGACTGGATCCAACACTGGAATAACCGAACCATTTACAGACTTTAGAAAACGATGTAAATAGTGTGTAAAATGTTTGCAAAATGTCTCGTAAATTTTCAGGCATTTTTAAAAAAAAAAATTACAGAGTGACGTGAAGGTCTAACCATTTGCAGTTCGAGAACGAGATTGTTTCACAAAGGCAGCACCTTCTATTCATGTTATTTCTTCAGCTTTTCCAACGAGCACTTTACTGCTTTAGCTATTTTCTGCTGCTCTTGGTCGTCGGTCTGCTCATGAAATTCTTTCCATGCACTGACACAGCTCGGTACTAAACTCGTCATATTACTCACCAAGTTTTGTTGTTACTTAGTTGCAGAAGACCAACATATTTGACGATGTGGAGACAGCTAATGATAGTAGTACATGTAAAAACCGCACTCCCTCCCCCTCCTCCCTAGAGTGTCGCTCTTAACCTATTCATAGCGAGGCTAAGCATGGGAAGGGGAAGGGGGACTGATGTTTAATACAGACTGTCACGAGTTACCAACGTTAAGTTAGGTTACTGTACTTTACTTTAGCATCTTTTTCAGTTATAAAGTCGGACAGTCTTCAGGGCCGGGTTGTTCAAAGCCCGATTAGTGTTAATCGTGGATTAACTCTGCACAGAACCTATTGGATGTCATGGAAATTAACCCTGGATTAGCACTAATCGGGCTTTGAACAACCGGGCCCTGTACCACAAGTCTTAACACTAAACTCGTCCTATTACTCACCAAGTTTTGTTGTTGTTACTTAGTTGCAGCAGAAGACCAAAATATTTAACGATCTTGAGACAGCTAATGACACTTACATGTAAAACCCACACCCCGTATCCCTCCTCCCTAGAGTCTCGCTCTTAACCTATTCATTGCGAGGCTAAGCATGGGATGACCATTGTATCTATTGAAGATTGTGCTGTGATAGAACCTCATGCTTGTTTTGTTTGATATTGAGTTTTCTTTGCTTATAGTTGGTATCTCCTGACGATTTAGTGAATGCGTCCAGACAGTTTGAGTCACTACACATGCCATTAAGGTCAGTCCATACATTGTAAGCCTGAAAATGCGCGGCGAAGTCAATGCTGTGTATCGTAGGAGGCTATTGTGCTAACGTGGGAACGAGGCCTGAGTGGTGTGATATCTGGTCCAGACGACACCGCGGCAAAACGTCGTGCTCCGCTGGCCGAAAGAACGAAGGCTCTGGTTTCAAATACAAATTTCAGAGGGCTTAAACGTTTTAGTAAATAATTTTATAACTTAGTAAACTGACAGTGAATTACAAATGAAGACAACTTCAACCTGTTAAAATCTTAGGCTTAGCTTTTAAGTAGTTTGGCGAAACATTGCACATTCGTACCTAAAATTAGAAACAGGGGTGATTGCCTCTGTTTTCTTTTAGTTTTGGCGGGAAACTGGGCGGACGCGCGCGCGCTGGGCTCATCAAAAGCGCATGCGCATGACGTTTTTGCCGCCGTGAGGTTCCAGACTATAAACGGGCAGCTCGCTGTTTGTGTACATCACGAGAAGTTCGAAATTCACTGCAGAATGTAGTAATGTTATCCATGATACACATTATTCATGCGACAGCCATGCTTAATCCCACAAACTCGTCCTGAACCTCTTCAATGCGAGGCTCTGTACGCTAATGTTTTGTTCCGAGTCAAGATGGCCACCGCATGAATAAGGTGTATGGCCGCCCTACTAATGAGTTTAATAAATCAGACGATTAATATGAAAAGGGGAACTAATGCTGCCACATTACAGATTATATCTAAAACAGTTATCATGTACAGTTTTGAAGTTGCATTCCTAATTAATGTTAAGTTAGTGGCAACTCAAATCTAAAACAAGACACGAAAGTGAGGCTTTAGCTGTTTTTCTCACATACATCACTTGAGTTCGAATCACTATGATTCAACATCTTTGTACGCTATGACAACCAAAAATATTACAAGACCGCAAATGTTGATTGTGCTACTTGACGTGAATCGATTATGCTTTTCGTACGTCTGACCGTAAACGCTCACATCAGGAATAGGCACTGTCAATTGAATTGAACCTTGTTTCTTTAAAACAAAAGTACAAAATAACAGCCTGAGCTAGAATAGAACTACCATGTAAGTGTCCTGATATGCTTTTCAAACTTTTTTCGATAAAGAATAGATTAAAGTGGATATTAAAAGCTTATTTTATAGAAACTTGATTTCCGTTACAGTGAACCTATTTCAAGTTGCTCTAAATTTCTCATAAAAGCAGTATTTGTCATTCACTCGAATCTTCGCCATCCTTCATCAAAATTGTCTCCAATTTTCTCCAGTATACCTGGAAAGCATACTCTGCTAGTTTGAGTAGTTCGTTTTGTCTTTCGTCACGAGAATGTTTATTATTTGAGGGTTGGCAATGCTCCTTTAAATACAGTTCTTTACCTTTGTTTCCCTATATATTGGCTGCATGACATGTTGTGTGCACTGTTGTTTCAGGTTACGTAGTTTTGATAGCGGTGTGCTGGTTATACAGTCTGTATCGCACAGTGATGAAGAGGTTGTCAGGAAAACAAAGGAAGCGGTGAGTAGCAGATTTCGTATTGGCAATGCATACGTTGTAAGTCTCCCAAACAAGTTGATGTCAAACCAACACGTCTGATGTTGGTAACTGAACCACCCTGGCGTTTATTGTAACCACTGCATGTCATCATCCGATCATGAGCATCATCAGCATCATCATTATTATTTTCATTATCAAATTATCATTATTATTATCATGATCACTGCTATCATCATTATCATCACTATTTTATCGTTATCTTCATCATTATTTAACTGCCTTTTTGCGCTATCTAGCTCATCTAACTGGGCCTTGAAAAATATTACAAATTTATTTCCGCACCGAGGCCGTAATGCTAAATCCGTAGTCATTGAGAAAATAACAAAATCGCTGATAACATATATCAAAACGCAAGCTAACCATTCGTGGTGGCTGGAACGGCACTTAAGCTTACACTAGCAATTCAAAAGAGACTGATGGAAACTGAAGCATATACGGGACCGCAGAAACTGCAGTTTGTTTTATATAAAATGCAACTTAAAGATCAGCTGTTGAATAAAATTATTTTCCCTGACCTACAAAGAAGTAGTGTCAGTTATTTAGTTCAGCGTTGTCATTCAAGCAAAAATCCTCTAAATTGTTGTATATGTTTGTGTTTAGCTCAACGATAAAGGGTCCCTTACAGCGGAGGAACTTGCCCATCTTGCCAAAGTTTCTGTCATGCTCGCCAAAGAGAGGTAACGTTCACTACAAGACATTTTGTTATAAATATGTTAGACCTTTCACCTTTTCGATAAAATGGTCTTACGTAACAGAAAGGCACTCAGTGAAGCCCGCTGTCTATTGGCAAACTCGCCGCCATGTGATTCGCAAACAGGCGCCGTCAATCGATCGTTAGAGTAACCCAGTCGCCATCTATTAGGAAACTCGCCATCTAATTGGCTAGCCAGGCGCTGTCTATCAATCATTAGGCAATCTGATTGGCTAGCCCCCCCCCCCCCCCCCCCCCCCCGCCCAACTATCTACCGAAACTCGAGCTGGCAGTCTAATTGTAAACTAAACAGACGACGCCTGTATAGCTACAACGCTAATCAGATGGCAAGTTTGCCGATAGATGGTGGCTTGGTTAAGCTAAATATATATATTTGTTGTAGTTGATCACTATTTAGAAAATGTTTTATATAAATTCGACTGAAATCAACGACTGTAGCAGACCTGGGATTGCCTGGGTTTTTAGCTCAAAATACCGGTTTTCCAGGTAAAACTTCATGTTATGCACACCATGAGTCCCAGAGGTAACCTGGTTAGGTTTTTTATTATTATTTTGGGGTTAGATTTGCAATGAATCGGTGTGTGAAAATAACACGAAGTCTATGCCGGTTTTCCTCAGTTTACAGCATCGCTGATGTCGGTCTCTGCGAAGAGCTCAACCTAGTCCCCAGAGCCGGTCTGACCGAGAAGATCCTGGGGACGAGGGTTATTATTTGAAGTCCCAAAGAAGCACTAGTTTGTGGTCACGGTATATGTCTCACGTATTTATTATCTTGCCTTGCAGACTTTTGGTTACGGAACAAGCTGGCAAAGCATGCCGGGACGACAGTGTTGAAGGATTACGGTTTTACCCCAATTTATTTATCGAGCAAGCAGCTTAGGTAGCATCAAGTGCAGTAAAAAAACAAATAAACAAGCTTATTGGGCGGAGACTTGGAGTTAATTATTAGATAGCTGGAAGTTCTTACCGAAGCAGAATGAGCGTAACATGTTGTACACAATCAGTCAGTTGGAGCAGGATGGACTGTCTACTGAAACACAATCATGTTTTCAACATAAAGCTAGCATAGCATTTCATGTGTTGTAAGGGCCAATCTTTACTATTGGCTCTCCAATGCTGTCATAGCCCATGCTAGCCGAGCCGCTCTCTATGGTCTACGCCATGCCGCGGAGACATAGCACCTGGCTTAATGACAGTTGAATCGGTGCTGATCAACAATGCGGAGCTTGTTGCCTTCAAAGTGTTGATGAAATGTCCAACCGTGCGTTGCAGCACGCACTGGGGAAAGAAACGAGAATTGTAATGTGGAGTGTAAAGAAGCACGAAGGATTCAAAGAACCACCATTAAAATGACAAATAAAAAGCGATGGCTTTCATTCCTCTATTACGTCATACAATAACAAAGTTAATTAAGTAATGATTCGCGTTACCGATTTTGCTTGAATGTGTCTTAAGTGCTGCCTGAGATGTCCTCAATCAAAGTTACAAGCAGAAAATAAAGGAAACTGTGCTGTTGGTCATTTTTACTGTTAAAACTTTTTAGCGTTTTTTCGTATCTGGCGTGGCACATTTCAAGTAGGTTTACTTTACATATTACGGTGTCTCGATCGAACTGACTCCGAAGCGCTCAGCCACTGCGAATTTCAACAAAATGTCATAACTTTTCAGATCGGTGTTTTGATTGATTCTGCTCAATTTTTCTCCAAGCAGTACACAATTTATTGATACGTACTTCTGGTACAACCGATAATGTTAATCACACATATACTGATGACGTTTAGTGATGTCAGTCAATCCCACATTTCAGGCATTTTGAGCCATTACTCCTGGCGAAACTTTTCAAACAACTGGAATCTGGGTAAAGGCGCTGTGCAGTCATGGTTTTGCACATGTCTGGAATCAATGTTAGATTCAGTGATGGCTGTTTATTGGCTTCAAACAGTTAAAATCTCCCTTAATGCTTGATTGACAGGGTGTGCAATATTTTCCTTGAAGAGTAGATCTACGCACAGTTTGTTGATAATTTGTGCACATTTACTTTGATTTCATTCATCCCACGAGCCGGCCTGTACCGCAGAGCCACAGCATTTACCCAATAATACGAAACACCCTAACCTTTAGAACGCGCAGTACAAAAACAATAGAGCTACAGTATAATGGTGCAGTCAGAATACAGGTTTCGAGCAGTACTGTATTACTCCATCCCACACGTTTGCTAGGGTCGTCAGTTTATATGAAAATCACTGAAATAATTTTGTTCCGGCCCGGAACGTAAAGGCGTATCCCTCGCCGTGACACAGCTCCTTCAAACTTATAACACGTGACACGTGCACACATGTCGCTGATTGGACAACAGAGAAAATAAAGGTGTTCATTATATAGCGCAAATTCTATATGAATATATCCAAATGCGCTTCACAAGGTTATTTTTGTGATATGGACTGCTATTGTGGCGCAATGTGCTGCCGTGCAGTTTACAATCATGAGTGATTGTTAGTATCTCGGAATACCAGGCTGTTGTGTCGGGAGACAATCCCCTACTCTTTCTCGAAATAACACAACAGGTTCTTTCACGCCCCCCACGTATAGATTAGAAGAGGAAGGAGACAAGGCCAACGGTTTATACGTCCCTGCCCAAGGACGCCGCCGGGATTCGAATCCCGGACCTCCCGCACTCTAGACCGTGCTCTACCAACTGAGCTAACCAGTAAGGCGGTTGAAAATAAAGTCTAATAAAGAAGCTTCCGTTCACGTGGTTGGAGTGTCCACACTAAATAATCCTAATCAGTATTCATGCTTTGCACGCCCATGTTTACGTTTTTACAAAGAATAATTAGTGCCGCCATATGAAAATATTTATTTTACCACAACTGCCGGTAATCTCGCGATCTGATTGGTTGAAGTACGGTGGTAAATGAGAGTCCAGACAACGGTGCTGACGCGAGAAAGTTATAGACAACGCTGGCTCTTTCAAAGCTGTCACGCTTTGTAACGAAACTTCCTTGTACGTCTTCTAATATTGTTGTAAAAAAAACAAATTTCCTCTGTTTTTCCGTGGTGTGGACTCTTATTTACCACGATTTACGTCATCACATGGTCAAAATTTGTTGTGGACTCACTCGGCTGCCAGAGGAAATTTGCTAAATTCCGTTCGCAGCTGTTTGTCAGCTTGGGAGCCCGCATTCAATACCACAGCCAGCGCATGCGTACAGGAAACCTAGATATTCAAAATGGCGCACAGCATGGTAAGTTGAAGTATTCTACTTTCTTTGTGTTTTTATTTAGTCTAAGTTTTTTTAATTTTGTATGAAATACCCCTTTATATCCTAATCCAGGAGCCCTAATCCATCCTCTACGTGTGTGTGTATCTTATATACTACTTTTAGTTTAGGTGACGGAATCTCGAAACTTTTTCGCCGGCCGGTAGTAAAATATGCAGTGTCATGAACATCTTTATGAAGTCGTTCTTGACGGAAAGCATGCTTTTCAAATTACTTGAACGATACATATCGTCGCCATCTTGAGGAGAAAACTTTACCGACACTAAGGGCGCTTTCCATTTACGCGACTGGTCTGACCGGCCAGTTCTTAAACTATGGAACGTGTCACTGTCAGTTTAAGTTTATTATTTGACTCATCAAACGCTACGTACATATTATACAGCTAAAAATTAGGAAGATATGTACAGACAGATAGTAATAATTAAAACTAGTGAAATATAATATTGTAATTATTTATACAGAAAATAGTGGGAATATGGTGATAATATGTTATATAAAAATAGAAGTATGTAATAATATAGAATTAGATGAGTACAGGGAATCCTAGTAGCATAAAGCTAATCTGGAGGATGTCCCGGAGGATGTCTCAGGTCTGAGAACTGGTCCAGTTAGTTCCTAGAACTGATGCATTCCATTTAAGAACTGGCCGGTCAGATGTACCAGTCAGTTCATGTAAATGGAAAGCGCCCTAAGTAGATTAGGAATCATGATAACTTAGGGTAACTTAGAGTCAAGGAAAGTTCACATATCGATTTTTGCATGCTTATAGTTATAAAATAATGTCATTGTGACGTTAGGATCAATACCCCTCTTAAAGGGGTATGGTCATTGGTTTATATTTATACGCATGCGCAGTAGACACGAGATAGTTGAGTTTTCCGTGGGCCACAGGAAATTCAACTTATCCACCATCAATGCGAGCATGGTATAATCTGGTCCAATTTAACAGCTTGTGTGGGCCATCAGTCCTCCAAACTTCGTACTATAGCCTTTTTCGTTTGATTTGCCAAAATCAGCTAGAAAATTTCGAACGGTATGTTTGTACTACCGGTAGTTCAATTTATCGGATGTCATGCACTTGGACACAATTTTTATCACTTTGAATGAATGTCGATTGTTCACATGGCTATCCTGTGTGAGCTGCTGTAGTTACTTGGAATCAAGGAATGTTTGAACGGTGCATTTTGTACACTTTTGCAGGCATAGTGTAGCACGCTGTTTACTTGTAACGCAGCGAGTGTGAATTAATAACGAGCTTGTTTGTACTAGTTTGATCTATCGGTTTTCAACTCCAAAACAATTTTGATACCTTCAAGCAAATTTCGATTGCTCAGAAGACTATCCTGTGTGAGCTGCTGTGGTTATTTGGACTTCAGGGAATTTTTAAACAGGAGTTTTCCAACAGTTTTGGAAGCATTGTGTAGTGCTTGACACTACAATGTTTACTTGTGAAGAAAATCCTTTGAGCTTTAAATACTAGCATGTTTGTACTAGTTCAAACTATCGGCTTTTATGGACTGGAAACTTATTTTACAGCTTTATATGTATGTTGGTTGATCAGAAGACTATGCTCTTTGTGTTCCTGTGGTTTATTTGGCATCAGGAAGTATTTTTAATGTACTTTTTCTTCGATTTTCGTGCAGTGTTTGGACTCAATTCGCCGATATCAGATTTTATGCAAAATTATCCAAATCAAGCATGTTCAACATTCTAAGAACATAACTATTTGTCCAAATGTTATCATATCCAGCTCAACTTCTTCCTCCATCGACTCTGAAGCCATTGTTACAACGTGGTTCCCTAATACAGGGCCGTCAGCCGTGGACCCATGTCGAAGTACTTGCATGTACAAAACACCAAATAAAATATGTCTGTCTGTCTGTCTGTCTGCCTAATAATTGGGGGGGGGGGCATAACTAAATTGCAAGATGTACACAAATAAAAGAAACACCCAAGGGATCATGGTTGAACTTGTCATTTCTTCATGTTTGCTACATTATAATTACATTACAGTTTTACAGCATGGAAATAAATTTAGGGTATATCCAATATGTGTATTTCCCACACAAATGTCTTAGTTTCAGAGTGGAGCTCCAACAATTCTTCCCAAGTCCAGTGGAGTTGGAGAAGTTACTACACATGAAGGACTTTATGGAGTACCAGACAAGTTGAGGACTGGGTGAGTTGTAATACTGCTATTTGCATTCAAGCTTGAAGCATGAAGAATTTGACAGGTTTGTTTACGTTACAAACACAATGTTTGTCTTTTTTGTCAAACCTGACACTTTGACCATGCAATGAAATTCATTTGTTTGGCATGTGAAACAGTCTGTGTTTTGCATGTATTATCTAATGACTTATAATAATTTGAATGTTGTTTTTATTCAATTTTATTAAATGTATTATTTTAGCATGCCCCTCATAGAAATCAGCTTTTAGTTTTTGATTGAGTGATTGATTCATTAATTGATTGAATAAACACTAAACTATCTAAAACCATTTGCTTGTACAATCACAAGTACAGTTAGTACAAATGTACCATAATATAAGAAGTTACAGAATGCTGTATTCTATATTCTTGTCTTTCTTATTCACAGATTTTCAACAGCCAAAAGTCAGCTATCCTCAGCACATCCTTTGGAGTTTTCAGAACTAAATGTAAATATAATATTACCAAATTTATATGCATGGAGTAGGCATGTTTAATAGCATGCAAGGTATCTTTAGTATTTACAGTGTGACTATACTGTAACCGGGCCGGGCCACAGTAAAATATTAAAGCATTTCCAGTGTTCTAGCTAGTCCTAAACAAAAGGCGCTCCACCCGCTCGTTTTTTCGAGTGCCCTCTCATTTTCCAGTAGCACCCTCTTGTTTTCATCCCCCATTCGCTAAAGGGCAAGAGAAAACATTAACATTACCAGCGAGAATGTGGGCTATTCTGACACAACACTGTGTATTGTTGTAGTTTAATGTTTTGCACCTTCTTGTTGGTATTTATGAATGTTTAACTTCAGATTGAGGCTAACCCTGCGTACATGTGTCTACAGGTACTCATTACATTGATCAGCGGTAGTTTTAGAATACGAAACTGGACTATTCTGTATCTGACTTATCAAACATCTAGGTGTATAGTCGTGTGGCAATACAACTTATTTTGGCCGAGAAAATTGAAGCAAAAGTTTATGTAAATCAGGACAAAATCTGTATCAAATTTACAGATCACTTCTCGCTCAGTGATTTCCTTTGTTTTTCCTTCATAAATTATTAATGAGTTTGATAAGACCATAATTATACTGAAATGTATTGTGATGTACCATCATGTAACATTAAATTATTTATTTTTGGAAATCAATCACATATAAGCTGCTCCCCCAAACTTGATGTCAAGACCAACTCCAAGTTTCACTCCTGGGCCGTTGTCAATCCTCAATTTCTCAATCGTGACTTTGAGAGGACATCAACTTTCAGTTGTTGTGGAACTTTGGGAATGAAACTTATCGGCTCTCGAACTCAGCGAAACTGTTGAATTGTTGTGAGAGCAAAAGGTTTCTTATGAAATATGACCTATTTACCAATTCCCACAAATTTCGCTACTGCTTTGAAGCTTCAGGGGTCCTTGCATAGTCATTGGCTAGTTGGTTCAAAGTGTTGACATTTGCTTTGATGAGGTGTGAAATGTTCACAAAACTTTACACGCCAAATCTCCAACTAAGTTTTTCTTTGACTATCCCCTCTCTTTGAATGAATTAATAGGGTATGCAGACTTCCCAGATTTTGATAAAACTCGGCCAAAAGACATAAGTTACTGACAAAGAAAAGGTGTGAGCGTTTAGCAATATTCAAAGTATTTTTCCTTGTAGAGTATCCTGCATAATGTGACTCGGACATTATTCAATACTAAAAATGTAGGAATGAATTACACTTTTTTTAGGTTGTCATATGCTGATTGACATTGTGCAGTTGAATTGTTCTTATGCATTAACCCAATGGCTGCTAATTCACTTTTATAAACCTTTACAATTTAATATTTTTTTTAACAAATCCATTCAGAGTATTCTGCACTTCATAAGCTTTACAGAGGTATATAGGTTTCTATAGTTTTCTTTAAAACAATGTGCGTACAAAATTATTAACAAGAGAGATACAAGAAGGTATCTGGTAACTTTAACCTACATGTTTTTGGGGATAAATTGAGGTACATGTTGGCCTAGATATAGGTACATACATTGTACAACTGTACTAATAGCTACCTGGGCTTTATCTTTTGGTGAAACCCAATGTTTGACTGTACAATTGGACAGGAAGTCCTATTTCCATAATTAGTATCCTGATGTTATTTCTCTGACACTAGTTCACTAAAAACCAAGACCAATTGGATGTGAGAATGTTGAGGAATACACAGGGTCTTCATGCCCCACTCAAACTACACATGGAACGTGCTATAGCTTCTAAGGTAAGCTTGGAATTCATATTCTTACTGGTATACAATGAAATGCTGATGGTTTATGGTTGGCACAATCAACTAAAAGTCTATTAACATATGTTTACTGCTGTGGAAAGCAAATAGCAACTGACGTTTCAAGAGGTAGCCCATCGTTAGCTTATTCAGGGTTGCCACAGGTCAGGAAAAAGTCAGGGAAAAGGAAATTTTCAAGGTCAGGGAAAAGTCAGGAAATTTTGCATCTGGTCAGGGAAATTCTAAATTTCTTGACAAAGTGAGGGACGAACAGTCTTATTATGGTCAGTGAAAATTGTTTTCTGGTCAGGGAAAAGTCATGGATTTTTATCCCCTAATAAGTGGCAACCATGTTATTCACTCTGACAAAGGGCTAATGCTTTTTAAGTATCCAACATGGAAGAAGCGGTTTGAGAAATGAAGAGAAGAACGTGTAGATTGAAATAAGTGATCCCACATGGATTACGTTGAAGGTTATGATGAAGACAGGTCAGTTTGGGTTCACTTTTTCCACCCGGGAGCACAGGGCTAGTGGTGCCAGAGGGGATCAAGAGCTGATGCTTTTGACCCACTCATGTCTAGCCTACATTGCCTTCTAAATTTCCCGCTGGGAAATTTCGAAGACAATGGCCCTGACTAAATTTCCCTACCAGCACTGAGGCAAATTAAGTGGTTTAAATGTGCTTTGGAGAACAAAAGAATCCGAGGCTATCATGGTATTATAATAATAATATCATTTATTTAAACATGGTATTGGAGATACTGCAGCATTCAAAGTTGATGTGGCCGTGATAATACAAAAGGAACGATAAAAATTCTAGCTAACCTAATTGGTTATGTAAATTACAAGATGTTGATGGAAAACGAGACTAAATATTGCTTTATAAGATGTTGAAATTGTACTAACTGACAACAGTTGAGTGACTAACTAATTGACTAATAGGTGAATATGTGAGTACATGTAGGTGTGTAAATTGATATGCGAATGTGTAATAAATAAGTAAACACTTGGATAAGTAAACATGAATAAGCATGCATGAAACATTAATGAACACTTTTTTTATTAGTGGTATGATAACTAATTGTTGATTATTGACCAGTTCACACCTTGTGGTCATTTTGTACTACACGTAATGACACAACAATATTATAAATTAAGAAAAATAGCTTACGGTGTAAACACATTGACATGTAGATCCACAGACTGCCCTGTCTACCCAGTTCTATGGTAGCTCTAGACACTCTTATGGGAACTGATGAGATGATAGGATTTGAGGATGTCCTTGGTGGTAAGTTTTCTTTTATTCCATAATGCCAAACACCTGTTAAAATAACGTTACATCACCATGACCCAATTGGTCGGGTATTCTATAATTGTTCCCTCCATTATAGTGCAGGTGTATGTAGGGTCGTTGTATGAATGATTTGGAGTCGAAAATGGTTAGGGTTTTTTTAAATTTCAGGGTTAGGTTTTTAGAAGGTTTGTATGAAAATTTGAGAACATGAATTATTAATGACCCAAATGGCCGGGTATTCTATAATTGTTCCTCTGTTCCGAGAAGAGAACAGTTCCCGAGAGCGAAGCTCGAGGTAAACTGTGAGCTTGGAGAATCAGATAATGTCCAAGGACAAATATCAGGGCATAGTTTGACACCACAAATATGTTACTGTATTTATAGTCCCTCGACAGACGCTATAATAATTCCGTGACAACACAGTCTATATTGTCTTTATTGTTCTGCACAATTCTTATTTTGTGCTCACAGGCCACTATCGCCTGATGGTGCCAAATGGCAGACCATTGAGAGCACGCAAAAATGTTGTGGTGAACTATAATATACAAATAGTGTTGTCTTCCTCTCTCAGCGGGCACTATTATACAAATAGTGTGTCCATCGAAGAACTATCGGCTGATAGTTGCCTGTGGAAATTTGATGTTCTTAAAACAAATAAGAACATCAAATTTCCAAGGGAAACTATCAGTCGATAGGTCCGGGACAGACACAGTCTATTTGCGTTATTGTTCAACACAAAATTGTCTTTCGTGCTCAGTGGGCACTATTATACAAATAGACTGTGTCCGTCGAGGAACTATCGGCTGATAGTTGCCCGCGGAAATTTGATGTTCTTAAAACAAATATAAGCCCGAGAACAAAGTCCGAGGTCTTATATGCTAGTTTTAAGAACATCAAATTTCCAAGGGAAACTATCAGCCGATAGGTCCGGGACAGACACAGTCTATTTGCGTTATTGTTCAACACAAAATTGTCTTTCGTGCTCAGCGGGCACTATCGCCTGATAGTTTGCCTCCGCGGACGACAACTAACACGTCACGTGATCACTTTTGACCAATGAGCGCGCGCCAAAATTTTGTGGTGAACTATAACGCCTGATAGTTGAACGACAACTATCATGTCACCGCTTTTAGCCAATGAGCGCGCGCTAAAATTGTGTGGTGAACTAACGCCTGATAGTTTGCCTCCGCGGACGACAACTATCACGTCACAATTTTGTGGTGAACTATAACGCCTGATAGTTTGCATCCGCGGACGACAACTATCACGTTACGTGATCGCTTTTAGCCAATGAGCGCGCGCCACAATTTTGTGGTGAACTATAACACCTGATATATGTAGTTATGATATGAAATCATGTTTGCCGCGTAGCACTAGTAAGTGTAAAGAATGTGATGTAAAGTGGTAAGCTGCAGTGCTAAGTGTGCACGCCCTACGAGGGAAAGAGAAAAAAATCTCTGACCCAAGTGGGACTCGAACACCTGATAGTTTGCATCCGCGGACGACAACTAACACGTCACGTGATCGCTTTTAGCTAATGAGCGCACGCCACAATTTTGTGGTGAACTATAACGCCTGATGGTGCCAAGTGGCAGACCAATGAGAGCGCGCTAAAAGTTTGTGGTGAACGGCAACGGCTGATAGTTTCGAAGAGCGAATTGTTTTAGCATAACCGTCCAAGCTCAGTACGGTTCTTTCCAACGTACCGGTAGCTGTCGATTTATATAGAGAAAAAACTGTGAAAACTTTGGAAAAGAAGCAATTTTCTAGTTGATTTTTGTTTGCGCATTCTTGTTCGAAATTGCTGTCTGTCAATCGATAGACAGTACCTGCTTAGCCAATCAGATTGTGAGTTTGCGGTAATTGGTGGCTAAGTTATTATTATTATTATTATAAAAAAAACTGTTTTTAATAATTATTTTTTATATTAATAAGCATTGTTTTCATTGTATTTTTAACTTTAGCTCCAGGTGATTGCGAAGTGATGTCAGATCCTCACAGTATGATGGAAAGCAAGCTTGGACTCCACTAGAAACATTATTTTACTGTTCTCACTTAAGTGTACAACAATGTATAAAGGAGATTTGATGTAACCACAAAATCTTGCATTCAAAAATAATGTTTTCTGTTATTGTGCATTTCAAAAACAAAGCCAGGGCTTGCATTAAACACGAAGTTCCGGTATAAAAAGGGGAGCCCAGTGGTTTGTCACCCTTATTCACTCCACAAAGGCCGATTGACAACTGATCTCCGTGATGCTCCGCTTGAGTGCTCCCTACTGATTGCTTATCGCGCGAAATTCAAAAATGTTTAACTTCTGAGTTAGGGTTACAGGGTTCGCAAACAATCATAAAGTAGCATTGGCAGTCCTAAATAGACAACTATCTTACCTCTGGTCACTTTTTTGATGGCTTGTTTAATTTTAAACCTTAAAAACCTAGCATTTTAACAGAGAGGCTGATGTGCTCGCTTCCTTTCTTCACTGCTCAGCAATTTGAATTTTAAATTTCGAGTTTCAAAGGCGTGGAAATAGGAGGGGCTAACCTATTTGTACCGGAACTTCGTGTTTAAGTTTCTATTGAGTTTAACATAGGCAGTGGGTGTGACATAATGGAGATAACACTGACAGTTCAAAATAATAATCACTTAATGTTCCATCAATACTCGAAGATAAAATCCGTATCTCCGCGCGGCCATGTAATATCCTCTATTTATTCCCCGATGGTAGAGGTAACATTATATCCTCCGCTGTCACAGACACCGAGGGCTCGTTGTTTTAGTATACACCTGTTTCAAAAAACGTTGTCCCGGACAAGCGACGAGCGACAAACCCAGACCGAAATGGATTACGGTTGTTGCTAAAAGTCTGGTAAATTCGTTTGTTTTTGGATTCAAAGGCTTTAAGAAGAATATTAGTGGTCTCCTTCGAATGGGTTTTCGAATTGCACCGTATTCCATTCCGCATAGCTGCCGCAGTAATTATGACAACCTTTGTCGCGCGTCCGTGACAACCTTTTTCGAAATCGGTGTATACCAACCAATTGACAAGTGAAATTTTCTGTCAAATGGACAAAAACTCGCGCGAGGTGATCGCTGCTTCGCTCGGAGGTGAATAGTATACCATTTTCATTGGTAATACAGCCACTCTATGCATGCTAAGTTTTGGGAGATGACATGTCTCAGTCCATAGGCTTAGAGCAGCAGGTTATTGGAGGTTATAACCGTCGCTATGGGGGAGGGAGGAGGGCTGAGGAAAAACTTGATGGGTGTGACCCTTGCTGTCACAAATGTACAGAAAGGACGCTAAAGGAGCTTATTAATACTGGATTCAAATCCCTTGAGGCATAAAGGTTACATAACCAATGCACGGGGCGAAAACTGTGACGATCGGGCTTATGTAAGATGCATTTCGTGGCTATTTCACCAATAAAAATAGCAAATATATTCACCTCCGGAGTAGCCAATCAGAGCACGTTAAAAAGCACTGTTCACTGGTGTGGTATATACTAATAAAACTTATTCATCTTTGATATCATTTCACAACTGTGGGATTGTCGTTACAGTTTACAGCCCTTAAAATCACATCCCTTGAGTACAGCCAATTAAATAGAAACTCATATGGGCCGTGTTATGCAAAAAGGCGGCCGATCAGACATCGAGTTTGGGATTTTTGGAAATTCTTTCATTTTAACGTTTAAGTTAGCAACAATATTGACACCAGAATTGTACTTGTTTCCCAGGTTAAATGCATTGTATTTAATGGTAAAGATATAAAATTAACGAAGTCTCACTTATTATGTTTGGTAACTAGGCAAAAGAAAATCTCAAAATGACGAAGAAGTATTGTAAAATGGGCATCAGAATCATACCATAATCGTTATTATGGCACAAAGATGTGTGTAAAACTTTATTAAAAGTGTTGTTGTTAAAGTGTAGACTTGGCTTACATACTGGTAAAACTTCAAAACAGGAGTTTTTTTTTAGGAGATTTCAAGATCAGCCCCTCAAAAACTAGCATGGGTCGTCCAAGCCATGGATAGGGGAGGATCCTGGATTTTGTGAGTGGGGGAGTTGAGCGAGTCAGAGGGGGAGGGGGGGATTGCAAAAAAAAGAAAAAAGTTAAATGCTGTATACAGTGTGTAACCCCCTGAATCCACCCACTCCCCCTGGATCCACACCTCAGTGATGACAGAGCGCCAGTAAAATAAACAATGAACGGAAGGATCGGATTCGTGTGGTTGTACTGGATGGCAAAAAGTATGACTTCGCTTATCCGTGACGACGGAGCGAAATTTCAAGTGGGGGGAGGGGAGGGGAGGGGGGGCTAAAAATTATCATTGAGCTGGTATGAACAAACTATAGTCTTAAACCACAGGCAACCCAAGCTCGAATTTTGTGTATTTGTCAGTATAATATAGGGTAACTACTAAACGGCGAAAATCATGAATTTTACTACTATTGAGATCCGAAAAGGAAAATAGGCCCAAATCGCTAATAAACGACAAAAGACAACATATAGAGCAAAGGTACGTTTATTTCAGTTGATTTTAACCTATCAATAGTAGTAAAATTCATGATTTTCGCCGTTTAGTAGTTACCCTATATTATACTGACAAATACACAAAATTAGAGCTTGGGTTGCCTGTGCTTAAACTGACTGAGAAGTAACTTGGCAAAAACATTTTTGGCAAACAAGTGGGGGGCTATAGTCCCCCCGGCTGTACCGTCTCTGCTTATTTATAGGCACTTGTACGAGATCGGTAGTGTTGTAAGCCGCAAAACCCGTCTAAATGCTATTTTCCACCTCCAATCGATTGTCGATCTTTCTAAAACAGCGTTTTGAAGATTGTTTGCCGTCCAGTAAAGCCTTTCCCATAGGAACACGAGCGCAATTCATTGGTTATTGAAGTGATGTATCAGCACGTGACTGTTTCCTGCAAAAGGCCTATTTTCCATGAAAACTCGGGCCGTTTCATTAATTAAAAGTGCTTATAAGCTCTAGCCAGAAATCGTTGATTTCGGTGCAATAAAGTGTCTTAAAGGGACTGTCATGGTGAAAGATGTCCGGGCCGGACACGGTCATTATCAGCGGTTCACATGAACTGACGAACCTCGCGCACATGGGATCTTAACCATCCCACGATGGTTAAAGTGCACCTAACCCCTTTTGCAATTTTTATACATATGAATCTTTGAAAAGTTTTGAGTACTTCTGCGAATAATTTTTTTGCTTACATAGAATACTCTATGTTCTATGCTTGTTTGAAATGGTGCGAATTTGACCTTTCCTGACCCATGACCGCGTAAGAAAAAGCCTGGGTCGATTCTTGATCTTACGTCACTTCATTAATGCATTATTCTCCATGGCGCCTTTATATCTCAACAACATCGATATATAGAGAATATACACAGTCTGTGAGTTGTTAGTAAAGAAAACAGTTATTTTAGACAAAATGCTAAATATTTATTCAAATTATTGCAAAGTGGAATGAATTATATGACGTAAGATCAAGAATCGACCCAGTCTTTTTCTAACGCGGTCATGGGTCATGAAAGGTCAAATTTTCACCATTTCAAACAAGCATAGAATATTCTATATAAGCAAAAAAATTATTTGCAGAAGTACTCAAAACCTTTCAAAAATTCATATGTATAAAAATTGCAAAAGGGGTTAGGTGCTCTTTAAGATCAAAGCAAATATTCAAACATAGGGCCCCTAAGGGCAACTCGTGGATGGTTAGTGAATACTAAAAATCACGTGACCGATGACGTCATCGTTACGTCAACACCACTAAGTGAATCGTGGGAAAATAATACCATACCTGTCCAAGTTTGAACTGTCTGGCATTAGAAATGAGGGAGATATTGGCATGTACTTAAAATCACGTAATTGGTGACGTCATTGCCACTAACTGATTGATAGCAACCCACTTCCATGTCTGTCTAGGTTTGAGCCAGCTGGCATTAGAAATGATGGAGATATGGGCATGTACTTAAAATCACGTGACCGATGACGTCATCGTTACGTCATCACCACTACGTGATTCACCACTAAGTGATTTGTGGGAACCCGCTACCATGTCTGTCCAAGTTTGAGCCAGCTGGCATTAGAAATGAGGGAGATATGGGCATGTACTTAAAATCATGTGACTGATGACGTCATCGTTACGTCATCACCACTTAAGCGATCGATAGGGACCCACTACCATGTCTGTCCAGGTTTGAAGTGTCTGGCATTAGATGGGCACCGTCCATACGTCTTCTCCAGCATGACTAAATATTTTCGCAACCTTGGACGGTCATTCGGAAAGTCAACGGCGAGTCATCGAGTCACAGGAAAAAAAACGACGAATACATTATCTCGTATCCACCTAAACCCAATAACTCGTTCTGCACATGCGTGCATCCACAAATTAAATTACTATTGCGTGTGGAATAAACGACCTTTTGTAGCTTGATTACGTCTAGAACCTTCGCTTGATAATGGCTAATTGTGTTGACGCATGCAGTCTAAGTAGTTCTGGAAATTCCAATCTGAACAAGGATTGTGTGACAAAGTTATTATTTAGTGTAGCCATGGATCATAATGTTGTAGCTAAATCAAATTGATCTTTAAATCAAAATACCCCGCTGAACTTTGGAATCACATATCGAAGAGGTTAAAACGAGTATTTATACGGTCCACACGGCGCAGAATTGAGTTTTTGGGAATCTAACGCTAGCCAAATGTAACTTGCAAACGTTTTATCAAATATAAACAGTGCATGACCCGGAGGTCAACTGGCTGGAAGATCGATCAAAGAAAACACATGTTTTTAGGATGGAACCTATGTGAATATATTATGTTATTTCAGTTCATTTTCTCATTCGAGAATTCCGAATACAGAACTTCGAATTCAGGAATACTCATGATTGACTTTAAAACACTTTAGTTATAAACTGGCCATCTCTATCTACACTCACGCCATTCTGTTCAGCTGAGCTAAGCAAAATGCCGGTACTGATACTTCATGGTAGTGTTCCGTTCCATATAGGCTCCCTGCATATTACTGTAAAACAGTTAGAACGGAATACTACCATGAAGTATATACCAAAATGCCATCGGAGAGTCCCGATGTACACAGAAAAAACGAAGTACACACCATAAAACGATGAATACATTAGCTCGGAGCACTAACCCTAATAACTTGTGTTCTGCGCTTGCGCGCACCCACGAATTAAAGCTAATAAACTGTAAATATACAGTCTTCAAGTAAAAGAACGAAAATACTTTCAATCAAGCATTGAAGGATGTGGGTTTAACTGTTTTAACTCACCAATCGAACACTGACTCCATACATGCGCAGTACCATGACATAGCCCCTTTAAATCTTGTACAACCATTTTTGGGCGATTTATGGTCAAGAATAAAAAGTCCGAAGACTATACAGCAAAGCTGATATACAACGTAAAATTCTAAAACAAAGCACTACGGTTAGCTAGGCCTGACACGAAAAGTGCTCGAACTAGATTGCAGCCATAGACAGCTGTTTCGATCTTATTAGAACTCGTAGAATTACAAATCCTTGACATGACGTCATTTACGTCAAATTATGTAAATGATTGAACATGAATTGAGTCATAACATTGAATGTGTTTATGTTTTCAGTTATTTTTCAGGCTTCAGACATTTGATCCTTGCAATCTCATTGAAATATATTTTAATAGTTGGAGCTGGCATAAATTAAAAACGGAGCAAAATGAACGAGAATTGGCTTTTGACTGAGATGACGTAATTTAAATTTGATTCCTTAATAAACGAAAATGGCAGACAATAATAATTTTGTTTTCCACTTTGACTTTTAGATCAACGATAACTGGCTAGGACTCGTGCACTTTAACTGTTAAATTGGAATTAAATTAGTGTTTTTACTTAACCTGTGAAATAGATATTAGACTAATAGTCAATATTACAGCCTATTTTGTTTCTATTTGACTGTTAGATATTGACTATTATTTTTCGTTTCACGGGTACGGTTAAAATAGCCTAAAATATAGTGGGCCTTGTGTAATCCCGTGGGATTTTCGTGATCATTTCGTTTTGTTTGCAGCAATTTATCATTTATGTAATGATTAAGCAAACAAAAATGTCGCTAATTTTTCCGTTCATAATTTCGATCTTTTTTATGCAAATTAAATCGACGTCAGCTCTATAGAAATGTATATTTGACCCAAACAATTGCCATATTTAGCAAAGATGTACAATTTTGATTCCTATTGTCAATCTTTCTTGTGACATACTTTTCTCAGAAATATAGCATTACACTTTCATTTTATTCAAAGTATTGACAAGTTACCCATAATGCCTGGTGCGAACACTTGCTAAAACCCATTCAACCGATTTTAAAATTTATTTCACCCTCATAGACTTGTGCCTTTTTCAACAATATCATACATAAATTAAGGAGGCTCTGTTCCTGTTCCAGCGATGGAACGTGACGTCATAATCATTTGCATAAAAATGACCGAAATCATGCACGAAAAAAATGGTGAAATTCCTGCAAAGAAAACAATGATCATGAAATTCCCCACTAACGATATTTCGGCTGACCAGTACCAGCCTACTTCAGGTTTATTTTACAGTGGATTAGTAACACATAAAAGGAAATTACGAAATAGGTTTGAAAAGGTAGTGCAGATACGAGTAACAGCCGACAATAAAGGTCAAACGTTGAAATTACATTTCATCATGTCTATTCATTCCGAGTGGTTCGAGGGTTTTAGCTTTATAGATCAGTGAGATATGATTCACGTGCTTTTCTCACGGAATCGCGTTTAGAATAGATGACTTCTAAAGGAATAAGGAGCATGTCAGTACTAGAATGGTTAGGGCTGAGAAAATGTTCAGAAACGGCTGTAGGTTTAGATTTGATATTAGATTTATCTACAGGTTGTCTGTGTTCGTTAAAACGGTCTTTGAGGCATCGTTTTGTTTCTCCGATGTATTGTGAATTACAGTAGTGACATTGAACCATGTAAATTACGTTTTTAGTATTACATGTAATGTGAGATTTGATATGGTGAGTTTCGCCAGTGGAGGAAAAAGTGTATTGATTAAGGCCATGTTCGATGTAAGGGCAGGTAATGCAGTTTTTACCGCAGCGATAAGAGCCGGGTGGCAGTGGAGAGGTGTTAGTAATGTTTTATAAGTAACTGAGCTCTTACTAAAATGTCACTTATGTTATTACAGCGGCGGTGGGCTACTATAAAGGGAAGATTTTTGAAAATTATTTCGGAACGTTTAGATGAATAGAGAATGTTAGAGTGTTTATGAATTATTGATGAGATGTTAGGTAGTGCTGAATTATATGTAATGATCAAAAGGAATACGGTCTGCATCTGGCTTGGGTTTGTTTGTGAAATGATTACTTGAGGGGCTGAATTGGGGGGGGGGGGGGGGGGGGGGGGTACCAATATCAGTTAACAGCTAAATTTTTAGCTATTTATCAGTTATCAGTTAAATTTTGCTGTTATCAGTTAAGTTATATAAAAAGACTACCCTAACCTGATTTGAATAATAAAATGAATAATAACCGCTAATTCAACATCAAACACTACATTTTGTCTATTCAATAGATTTTTCTAGTATCAGATAACTCTGATGTGTCATGTTTAATATTTGACTATTATCAACTGGATCAAATCTGTCGAAAACCATCCGAAAAGCCAATAATAGCATGTGACGTTACGTCATTTTAATAAAAAATAATGAAATATCAGGTAACAGCTATCTCACAAATATCAGCTAACAGCTAAAAAAAGGTAAAATTCTCAGTTAACAGTAATATTTTTTGGCCAGTTATCAGTTAACCCCATTCAGCTCCTCTTACTTGAGTGATAATTGTTAATTATGGTTATTGACATTATCTAGCATACCGATTGTATTAGGTATTCTCGTTTTTGCGTAAATCAAACTTTGGTTGTGGCTCGCAAAGCCTCTGTCTGTACAGAAAAACTGCGGTCTGATATTTCTCTGTACAGACCTCACGCTCGGTTAATAAGTAGTTATTATTATAGCCAGAGAATAATACTGGTTCACTACTCATGCTCTTGCGATAAGTGATAATGGCTATATAATGAACTACAACTGCCAAATGCTGCACATTTGCCCGGGGGGAGGAGTGTTGTTAATATATTGTAACCAGGACTGATCAGTATTATTTTCATTCTGGATGAGATAGGACGTATTTCTCAGCAAGTAGCTTTTATGCATTTTGTAAAAGTATAAATCTATTATGCTAGAGAAAATAAGACTGAGTTTGTACCCTTTCTCTTCATATTTATTTATTTACTAGAAGTAATCATAGATTATCAAAGTGCATTCAACATATTTTTGAAAGAGAAAGGACTGTGGTAACAGTCTGAAAAGCTGAAAATTGCTGCAATGAATTAAGTGGACGGTGTACGTATATAATCCTGATCAAAAGTGCTTGTTTTTTAACTAATGTGAAAATTTTGATGTCTTGACGTTATATGTTAATATACAAGGGGATGCATCTGGGTATAAAACTGTAATTATCTTTGTGTAACATTAAATCATTGGAGGCGATGCTTATGTGTGTTTTATATGGTTATGGCATTGATTTGAGAATTAGTAGCACATTTTGCTGTGTGGTATACAGTACTGTAAAGCAATAATTGAAGTTAGTGTAGAACACAAATCAACTCAGGCTTTACATACATACATGAACTTTATTTGAGTGTCAATAGTATTTAGCTGTAAAGCTAATTGGGGACACTATATTACAGGATATATAAAGGGGATTAATATAAAGTACGTATAAATAAATATTACTATTCAGATGTGTATAAACTGAATTCCAGTTCCTAGAACATAAACTATATATGGATGTGTATAAAGTACAGCACATGCAGTTCCTTCGATTTGAACAGATCGTTCACATTACGTTTCCCGGGTATTTTTCAAGTGAGAACAAGGTTGGTTGCAGAATATTGAGCGCCATTGTTGTTCCAGAATAATTTATGGTCGCTTTGATCAGCCTTGTTTCAGGTCCGTTAGAAATTCAGTGTAGATTAATTGAACACAGCAATGAAGTCAGTACTTTAAATTTCCCTCACCTTGTACTGTGTTGATATTCCAGTTCCTTGGCATATCAAAGTGTCGGTATAGATTAACTCTCTGTCTGATTGTAGTGTTAATTTGAATCCGTTAATTTGTATAACCAAGATGTACACAGTGTCGCAACTCGACACACAAGATACGCCGATTACGGGTATCTATAGGTATCTAGGAGGCAGCCTGCACCTCTCGTAAGAGTGTTCTGATTGGCTCACGCATTCCTAATTCAAAAAATTATGGATAATAGTTGCTATTGTTTTTACAGTGAGAGAAGGAAGACTCTTGCTTTATGAGAATTAGAGTTCATGGCAAAGGCCAGTAAACGTGAGGGTTAGGAGGAGAAGTGGGCGTCATGCAGGCTCAGGGTGGTTGGTTGTGAAGGTCCTCAACATCCTACGTAGCGGTCGTAGCAGTCGTGAGAGTCGTAGCGGTCGTAGCGGTCGTGAGGGTCGTAGCGGTCGTGAGGGTCGTGGCGGTCGTGGCGGCCGTGAGGGTCGTGGCGGCGGTCGTAAGGGTTGTGGCGGTCGTAAGGGTTGTGGCGGTCGTAAGGGTTGTGGCGGTCGTAAGGGTTGTGGCGGTCGTAAGGGTTGTGGCGGTCGTAAGGGTTGTGGCGGTCGTAAGGGTTGTGGCGGGCGTAAGGGTTGTGGCGGTCGTAAGGGTTGTGGCGGTCGTAAGGGTTGTGGCGGTCGTAAGGGTCGTAAGTGTTGCGATTGGTTGTGAAGGTTGCGATGGTTGTGACGGCGAATAATGAATAACGAATAATGCATGTAAATACTGGACTGACAGGTTAATCTAAAATGCAGTTTAAACTGTGCTAGGTCACTAGGTGAGCTGCACTATAGGTGGGACATTCGCCCACTTAAGCGTCAGTACAAGAAAATAGGAGCTGGAAAATAGTCTTCGCGTGGGTCGCGTGGCATTTTTTAATCAGTTCACTAATGTGAGCGTTTCAGGAAGGAGCAAGAAGCTTGGCATTGGAAACAGTTTCCACCAAACCCCAAGTTCTCCCTTTCCAAAACACTCTTCTCACATAACCTATACAATCCGTGAATAGTAATAAAATAATCAAATCGTTGCTCGAAAACTGAATCAATAGGTATATATACTGCGTTGTTAGTGATTACTTCTTACATGGGTGTGCCTATGGTCACACCTGCATTCTTCCTATCAGCGCTCAATAAGTATTTGCCCTAAATACAAAATAGTCACAGCCAATCAGCGTCCATCATATTAATTTATTGCCTTGAATACTGTAAAACAATTCATTATTATTATTCCATACACCCTATGCAAACATTTTTAATATTAAAAATATAAACGTTAAAGTTTTCAAGGGTTTAAATTTGTTGCAAATAAAGATACAGAAATCTATACTTGCAAATATATTTCATTTGAGGTACTAGCCGTACTAATGGTCAATGATTGTTCTCTTATTTCTATTCTTCTTTCTTCTCCTCTTTTCTATCTTTGTAATTTTATTTGAACTTTCTCTGAGTATGGGTGGTTGAAGTGCATCCGAAAAAGGATTGCAACCAATGTACTGTTGTACTGCTTGAAGTTTTGTAACAGCCAATTGTCTCCCAATTGTTGTTCTTTCATATACTTGAATGTCCAAGCGAGTTGTCACCGAATCGTTGCAACTACGTGATGATGCGAGACGAAAACTCCCATGCATTGCAAACTGATTTTACTCTATTTCATTAATGCAATGTTTCGCCTGTTGTAACGAAGACATTAAGGACTGAATGACATTGGTAACAATACGGTGCAATTATTCCAAAACTCCTTCGTGGATGTTACAATATCCGCCGGCCGAACTATGGATCAATGAACATTGGATTGCTCCACTTTGGACAATGTTAGACCTCTTTGGTCGGCCAGCAGTTTGTGCTTGATCAAATATTGGACATTTTTTTTCTTTTGGCCAAACATTGATAGGGTCTCACAAAAAGGCTGTCAAGTCTCGAAATCTCGCATTTTATAGGTCGGGTCTCGGAGTCTGGATTCCGACTGATTTTTCTTTACTTAATTTGCCCTTCTCGGAGCCTGATTTTTTTGGAGAGGGTGTCAGAGTCTCGGGTTTTTTTTTGGATAGGGTCTCGGAGTATAGCTTATAGCTGAGTACTTTCCAAAAACTTAGCGAAACTTGCTCTGAATATGAACCTTCACCATATGGGAGCCTTCACTCTTGTGGTCAGCAGTCTATATTCAAGAAGGACTATGGGGCCCTAACAGTGACCTCGCAAAGGTGACAAAGCTATTTGCTGTAAACACTATTAGCTACATCCACATTGCAATTTTGTTTTTGCCAGAGCTTCAGGCATCAAATGGGAGTCTTATAGTGGTGTCTTTGATCGCTTACTGGGATTATGGGGTTCTGGAGAGAGACATGTTACAGTAGTAACAAGCATGCATTGCATGGCTTCTTTGATAGCCTTCGCCAGGAGTTGCAAATTCAGAGACATTCAGGAAACCCATCCATAACCCTCTGTGTACTTGGTCCTGTTGATACAGAAAATGCGAAGTTACACTATCAAGGGAGTGTTGACATCTTTTGGTACCCAGCTGATGACTGTGCACTTGCTATTGTAAAGGGTGGGGCATTACGACAGCGACAGATCTATTTCCCTGCATTTTTAAAGCTATTAGAACTGTTGCACTTCCACTTTCCAGGTTTGATAGAGGCCATTCTCCCAGTAGTTTCCAAGCAAGTACCACTATCAGAAGTCAACATATTTCCCTTCAATCTTTTGTAAGGACCAGCTCAGCCAAAAAAAATCAGTTTGCAAAAAACTATAACATTGTGCATCTATAATAATAATAATAATAATAAACTTTATTTAAGTGTTGATTAAAATCTAGCTGACAAAGGTCAAACTAATTGGGGACACTATTTACAAATTAATAATTAATGATAAATAACTAATTTAATATGGGTTAAAATATTAAAAATATATAAATATGTAAAAATAGAATGTAGAAACCTATGTAATATATACTCAGTCTCATTGATAAAATTATTGTGGATACGTGTATACGTAGATAGACTTTATACTACTAGTATTATTAGAATTGTTATTAGTCTTTGTTATAGTAGTATGTCAAATGGCGGTTCTGGCGCAGCTTGCACGTCGAAAATGTCAAAAATCTTCTAACAAGATGTCACAATCTTCTAACAAGATGTCACAATCTTCTAACAAGACGTCAATTTTCGTTGCTGTTGTAATTTGCCGTAGGATAGCACAAAAAGCGAATCTACATTTTATCAACTGCAAACAAATACAACATACGAATATAGATGTAGACACCACAAACAAAGTGCAAACGAATACAACATACGAATATAGATGTAGACACCACGAACAAAGTGCAAACGAATACAACATACCAATATATATGTAGACCACCACGAACAAAGTGCAAACAAATACAACATACGAATATAGATGTAGACACCACGAACAAAGTGCAAACGAATACAACATACGAATATGGATGTAGACACCACGAACAAAGCGCAAACGAATACAACATACGAATATAGATGTAGACACCACGAACAAAGTGCAAACAAATACAACATACGAATATAGATGTAGACACCACGAACAAAGTGCAAACGAATACAACATACGAATATGGATGTAGACACCACGAACAAAGTGCAAACGAATACAACATACGAATATAGATGTAGACACCACGAACAAAGTGCAAACGAATACAACATACCGATATAGATGTAGACCACCACGAACAAAGTGCAAACGAATACAACATACGAATATAGATGTAGACACCACGAACAAAGTGCAATCGAATACAACATACGAATATAGACGTAGACACCACGAACGAAGTGCAAACGAATATAGATGTAGACACCACGAACAAAGTGCAAACGAATATAGATGTAGACACCACGAACAAAGTGCAAACGAATACAACGTACGAATATAGATGTAGACACCACGAACAAAGTGCAAACGAATACAACATACGAATATAGATGTAGACACCACGAACGAACGAACAAAGTGCAAACGAATACAACATACGAATATAGATGTAGACACCACGAACAAAGTGCAAACGAATACAACATACGAATATAGATGTAGACACCACGAACAAAGTGCAAACGAATACAACATACCGATATAGATGTAGACCACCACGAACAAAGTGCAAACGAATACAACATACGAATATAGATGTAGACACCACGAACAAAGTGCAATCGAATACAACATACGAATATAGACGTAGACACCACGAACGAAGTGCAAACGAATATAGATGTAGACACCACGAACAAAGTGCAAACGAATATAGATGTAGACACCACGAACAAAGTGCAAACGAATACAACGTACGAATATAGATGTAGACACCACGAACAAAGTGCAAACGAATACAACATACGAATATAGATGTAGACACCACGAACGAACGAACAAAGTGCAAACGAATACAACATACGAATATAGATGTAGACACCACGAACAAAGTGCAAACGAATACAACATACGAATATAGATGTAGACACCACGAACAAAGTGCAAACGAATACAACATACCGATATAGATGTAGACCACCACGAACAAAGTGCAAACGAATACAACATACGAATATAGATGTAGACACCACGAACAAAGTGCAATCGAATACAACATACGAATATAGACGTAGACACCACGAACAAAGTGCAAACGAATATAGATGTAGACACCACGAACAAAGTGCAAACAAATATAGATGTAGACACCACGAACAAAGTGCAAACGAATACAACATACGAATATAGATGTAGACACCACGAACGAAGTGCAAACGAATACAACATACGAATATAGATGTAGACACCACGAACAAAGTGCAAACGAATACAACATACCAATATAGATGTAGACACCACGAACAAAGTGCAATCGAATACAACATACGAATATAGACGTAGACACCACGAACGAAGTGCAAACGAATATAGATGTAGACACCACGAACAAAGTGCAAACGAATATAGATGTAGACACCACGAACAAAGTGCAAACGAATACAACGTACGAATATAGATGTAGACACCACGAACAAAGTGCAAACGAATACAACATACGAATATAGATGTAGACACCACGAACGAACGAACAAAGTGCAAACGAATACAACATACGAATATAGATGTAGACACCACGAACAAAGTGCAAACGAATACAACATACGAATATAGATGTAGACACCACGAACAAAGTGCAAACGAATACAACATACCGATATAGATGTAGACCACCACGAACAAAGTGCAAACGAATACAACATACGAATATAGATGTAGACACCACGAACAAAGTGCAATCGAATACAACATACGAATATAGACGTAGACACCACGAACAAAGTGCAAACGAATATAGATGTAGACACCACGAACAAAGTGCAAACAAATATAGATGTAGACACCACGAACAAAGTGCAAACGAATACAACATACGAATATAGATGTAGACACCACGAACGAAGTGCAAACGAATACAACATACGAATATAGATGTAGACACCACGAACAAAGTGCAAACGAATACAACATACCAATATAGATGTAGACACCACGAACAAAATGCAAACGAATACAACATACGAATATAGATGTAGACACCACGAACAAAGCGCAAACGAATACAACATACCAATATAGATGTAGACCACCACGAACAAAATGCAAACAAATACAACATACGAATATAGGTGTAGACACCACGAACAAAGTGCAAACGAATACAACATACGAATATGGATGTAGACACCACGAACAAAGTGCAAACGAATACAACATACGAATATAGATGTAGACACCACGAACAAAGTGCAAACAAATATAGATGTAGACCAACACGAACAAGGTGCAAACAAATACAACATACGAATATAGATGTAGACACCACAAACAAAGTGCAAACGAATACAACATACGAATATAGAGCGCAAACGCATAGACTCCAACCAATAGATAGAAAACAAAATGCAAACGCATAGACTACAACCAATAGATAGAAAAACAAAAAAAAATGCAAACGCATAGACTACGACCAATAGACTTGCATTCGTTCGTTGGCCTTGCAGCTACAGATATCGTCCCTAGATATACATGTTGGAGAAACAGCTACATATATAGATATAGATACTATACAATGCCACACAAAGCAGTTCTTTCGCCAGACCAGATCCAAAGTATTGCTTCGGGAGAGGTTGGTATTCGAGAGGCAGTACGACTCTACGGTATAGGACAAGGTAGAGCCTACCGAATCCAGAAAGGTTTGGAAACGCCTTCCACCGCTCCGACTATACAACCCGAGACCAAAATCCAAAAGCCAATGCAGGATATAGCAATCCTAGATCGTATACTAGATCTAGAACAAAAAGTGCAAATCCTAGAGGAAAACCAACAATCCAATATAGTAGAAGATCCTATCCTAGAGTTGGAGATCCCAACCGAGCCAACGCAAGATGTAGCCCAACTACTAGAGTACATACAAGAACTAGAGACAGATCTAGATGTTGCAAATCTGCGAGCCGATATAGCAGAATCGAAACCCGAAGGAGCAGTATGGCCACTTGCGATTCTATGCCTCCTTTCCATATCCTTTGCATTCATATCGTATCGAATGGCAGAAAAGAGCACCCATACAGGTTCCACCAATTTGGAAGAAGAAAAGAGTAGCCACATTGGCCCCACCAAATTGGAAGGAAGTAGACCAAACCCACATATACATAGACCACCACCCGACATGGAGTAGGAAATTGCCTATGTAGACCACCACAAACAAAACAAAAATAGAAAACAAATAGCACAACAAAAATAGAAAACAAATAGCAAAACAAAAATAGAAAACAAATAGCACAGCAAAAATAGAAAACAAATAGCAAAGCAAAAGTAGAAAACAAATAGCAAAGCAAGAGTAGAAAAACAAATAGCAAAGCAAAAGTAGAAAACAAGTAGCACCGCAAAAGATAGGAAAACGAATGGCACTACAAAATACGAACCGTGGCAAACAACGTCCAGCCTACAGTCCACCACCACGAATCTGCAGACAAATACAATCCATAGGCACCACAAAAGAACTACTATCTTTGGCGATTGCTTTCTCCAGGTACGTACATGTAGTATCGTGTCTCTGGATGTGTAGTATCGTGCCCGCCTACCTGGATAGAAGCAATACGATACTAGTAGGCCATTCGTTTTCCTATCTTTTGCGGTGCCATTCGTTTTCCTATTTGTTTTCCATTTTTGCGATGCTACTTGTTTTCTACTTTTGCTTTGCTATTTGTTTTCTACTTTTGCTTTGCTATTCGTTTTCTATTTTTGCGATGCTACTTGTTTTCTACTTTTGCTTTGCTATTTGTTTTTCTACTCTTGCTTTGCTATTTGTTTTCTACTTTTGCTTTGCTATTTGTTTTCTATTTTTGCTGTGCTATTTGTTTTCTATTTTTGTTTTGCTATTTGTTTTCTATTTTTGTTGTGCTATTTGTTTTCTATTTTTGTTTTGTTTGTGGTGGTCTACATAGGCAATTTCCTACTCCATGTCGGGTGGTGGTCTATGTATATGTGGGTTTGGTCTACTTCCTTCCAATTTGGTGGGGCCAATGTGGCTACTCTTTTCTTCTTCCAAATTGGTGGAACCTGTATGGGTGCTCTTTTCTGCCATTCGATACGATATGAATGCAAAGGATATGGAAAGGAGGCATAGAATCGCAAGTGGCCATACTGCTCCTTCGGGTTTCGATTCTGCTATATCGGCTCGCAGATTTGCAACATCTAGATCTGTCTCTAGTTCTTGTATGTACTCTAGTAGTTGGGCTACATCTTGCGTTGGCTCGGTTGGGATCTCCAACTCTAGGATAGGATCTTCTACTATATTGGATTGTTGGTTTTCCTCTAGGATTTGCACTTTTTGTTCTAGATCTAGTATACGATCTAGGATTGCTATATCCTGCATTGGCTTTTGGATTTTGGTCTCGGGTTGAATAGTCGGAGCGGTGGAAGGCGTTTCCAAACCTTTCTGGATTCGGTAGGCTCTACCTTGTCCTATACCGTAGAGTCGTACTGCCTCTCGAATACCAACCTCTCCCGAAGCAATACTTTGGATCTGGTCTGGCGAAAGAACTGCTTTGTGTGGCATTGTATAGTATCTATATCTATATATGTAGCTGTTTCTCCAACATGTATATCTAGGGACGATATCTGTAGCTGCAAGGCCAACGAACGAATGCAAGTCTATTGGTCGTAGTCTATGCGTTTGCATTTTTTTTTGTTTTTCTATCTATTGGTTGTAGTCTATGCGTTTGCATTTTGTTTTCTATCTATTGGTTGGAGTCTATGCGTTTGCGCTCTATATTCGTATGCTGTATTCGTTTGCACTTTGTTTGTGGTGTCTACATCTATATTCGTATGTTGTATTTGTTTGCACCTTGTTCGTGTTGGTCTACATCTATATTTGTTTGCACTTTGTTCGTGGTGTCTACATCTATATTCGTATGTTGTATTCGTTTGCACTTTGTTCGTGGTGTCTACATCCATATTCGTATGTTGTATTCGTTTGCACTTTGTTCGTGGTGTCTACACCTATATTCGTATGTTGTATTTGTTTGCATTTTGTTCGTGGTGGTCTACATCTATATTGGTATGTTGTATTCGTTTGCGCTTTGTTCGTGGTGTCTACATCTATATTCGTATGTTGTATTCGTTTGCACTTTGTTCGTGGTGTCTACATCTATATTGGTATGTTGTATTCGTTTGCACTTTGTTCGTGGTGTCTACATCTATATTTGTTTGCACTTTGTTCGTGGTGTCTACATCTATATTCGTTTGCACTTCGTTCGTGGTGTCTACGTCTATATTCGTATGTTGTATTCGATTGCACTTTGTTCGTGGTGTCTACATCTATATTCGTATGTTGTATTCGTTTGCACTTTGTTCGTTCGTTCGTGGTGTCTACATCTATATTCGTATGTTGTATTCGTTTGCACTTTGTTCGTGGTGTCTACATCTATATTCGTACGTTGTATTCGTTTGCACTTTGTTCGTGGTGTCTACATCTATATTCGTTTGCACTTTGTTCGTGGTGTCTACATCTATATTCGTTTGCACTTCGTTCGTGGTGTCTACGTCTATATTCGTATGTTGTATTCGATTGCACTTTGTTCGTGGTGTCTACATCTATATTCGTATGTTGTATTCGTTTGCACTTTGTTCGTGGTGGTCTACATCTATATCGGTATGTTGTATTCGTTTGCACTTTGTTCGTGGTGTCTACATCTATATTCGTATGTTGTATTCGTTTGCACTTTGTTCGTGGTGTCTACATCTATATTCGTATGTTGTATTCGTTTGCACTTTGTTCGTTCGTTCGTGGTGTCTACATCTATATTCGTATGTTGTATTCGTTTGCACTTTGTTCGTGGTGTCTACATCTATATTCGTACGTTGTATTCGTTTGCACTTTGTTCGTGGTGTCTACATCTATATTCGTTTGCACTTTGTTCGTGGTGTCTACATCTATATTCGTTTGCACTTCGTTCGTGGTGTCTACGTCTATATTCGTATGTTGTATTCGATTGCACTTTGTTCGTGGTGTCTACATCTATATTCGTATGTTGTATTCGTTTGCACTTTGTTCGTGGTGGTCTACATCTATATCGGTATGTTGTATTCGTTTGCACTTTGTTCGTGGTGTCTACATCTATATTCGTATGTTGTATTCGTTTGCACTTTGTTCGTGGTGTCTACATCTATATTCGTATGTTGTATTCGTTTGCACTTTGTTCGTGGTGTCTACATCCATATTCGTATGTTGTATTCGTTTGCACTTTGTTCGTGGTGTCTACATCTATATTCGTATGTTGTATTTGTTTGCACTTTGTTCGTGGTGGTCTACATCTATATTGGTATGTTGTATTCGTTTGCATTTGTTCGTGGTGTCTACATCTATATTCGTATGTTGTATTCGTTTGCACTTTGTTCGTGGTGTCTACATCTATATTCGTATGTTGTATTTGTTTGCACTTTGTTCGTGTTGGTCTACATCCATATTTGTTTGCACTTTGTTCGTGGTGTCTACAGCTATATTCGTATGTTGTATTCGTTTGCACTTCGTTCGTGGTGTCTACAGCTATATTCGTATGTTGTATTTGTTTGCACTTTGTTTGTGGTGTCTACATCTATATTCGTATGTTGTATTCGTTTGCACTTCGTTTGTGGTGGTCTACATCTATATCGGTATGTTGTATTCGTTTGCACTTTGTTCGTGGTGTCTACATCTATATTCGTATGTTGTATTCGTTTGCACTTTGTTCGTGGTGTCTACATCCATATTCGTATGTTGTATTCGTTTGCACTTTGTTCGTGGTGTCTACGGCTATATTCGTATGTTGTATTTGTTTGCACTTTGTTCGTGGTGTCTACAGCTATATTCGTATGTTGTATTTGTTTGCACTTTGTTCGTGGTGTCTACATCTATATTCGTATGTTGTATTCGTTTGCACTTTGTTTGTGGTGGTCTACATCTATATCGGTATGTTGTATTCGTTTGCACTTTGTTCGTGGTGTCTACATCTATATTCGTATGTTGTATTCGTTTGCGCTTTGTTCGTGGTGTCTACATCCATATTCGTACGTTGTATTCGTTTGCACTTTGTTCGTGGTGTCTACATCTATATTCGTATGTTGTATTTGTTTGCACTTTGTTCGTGGTGGTCTACATCTATATTGGTACGTTGTATTCGTTTGCACTTTGTTCGTGGTGTCTACATCTATATTCGTATGTTGTATTTGTTTGCACTTCGTTCGTGGTGTCTACATCTATATTCGTATGTTGTATTTGTTTGCACTTTGTTCGTGGTGTCTACATCTATATTCGTATGTTGTATTCGTTTGCGCTTTGTTCGTGGTGTCTACATCCATATTCGTATGTTGTATTCGTTTGCACTTTGTTCGTGGTGTCTACATCTATATTCGTATGTTGTATTTGTTTGCACTTTGTTCGTGGTGGTCTACATATATATTGGTATGTTGTATTCGTTTGCACTTTGTTCGTGGTGTCTACATCTATATTTGTTTGCACTTTGTTCGTGGTGGTCTACATCTATATTTGTTTGCACTTTGTTCGTGGTGTCTACAGCTATATTCGTACGTTGTATTTGTTTGCACTTTGTTCGTGGTGTCTACAGCTATATTCGTATGTTGTATTTGTTTGCACTTTGTTCGTGGTGTCTACATCTATGTTCGTATGTTGTATTCGTTTGCACTTTGTTTGTGGTGGTCTACATCTATATCGGTATGTTGTATTCGTTTGCACTTTGTTCGTGGTGTCTACATCTATATTCGTATGTTGTATTCGTTTGCACTTTGTTCGTGGTGTCTACATCCATATTCGTATGTTGTATTCGTTTGCACTTTGTTCGTGGTGTCTACAGCTATATTCGTATGTTGTATTTGTTTGCACTTTGTTCGTGGTGTCTACAGCTATATTCGTATGTTGTATTTGTTTGCACTTTGTTCGTGGTGTCTACATCTATATTCGTATGTTGTATTCGTTTGCGCTTTGTTTGTGGTGGTCTACATCTATATCGGTATGTTGTATTCGTTTGCACTTTGTTCGTGGTGTCTACATCTATATTCGTATGTTGTATTCGTTTGCACTTTGTTCGTGGTGTCTACATCCATATTCGTATGTTGTATTCGTTTGCACTTTGTTCGTGGTGTCTACATCTATATTCGTGTGTTGTATTTGTTTGCACTTTGTTCGTGGTGGTCTACATCTATATTGGTACGTTGTATTCGTTTGCGCTTTGTTTGTGGTGTCTACATCTATATTCGTATGTTGTATTCGTTTGCACTTCGTTCGTGGTGTCTACATCTATATTCGTATGTTGTATTTGTTTGCACTTTGTTCGTGGTGTCTACATCTATATTCGTATGTTGTATTCGTTTGCGCTTTGTTCGTGGTGTCTACATCCATATTCGTATGTTGTATTCGTTTGCACTTTGTTCGTGGTGTCTACATCTATATTCGTATGTTGTATTTGTTTGCACTTTGTTCGTGGTGGTCTACATATATATTGGTATGTTGTATTCGTTTGCACTTTGTTCGTGGTGTCTACATCTATATTCGTATGTTGTATTCGTTTGCACTTTGTTTGTGGTGTCTACATCTATATTCGTATGTTGTATTTGTTTGCAGTTGATAAAATGTAGATAAGCTTTTTGTGCTATCCTACGGCAAATTACAACAGCAACGAAAATTGACGTCTTGTTAGAAGATTGTGACATCTTGTTAGAAGATTGTGACATCTTGTTAGAAGATTTTTGACATTTTCGACGTGCAAGCTGCGCCAGAACCGCCATTTGACATACTACTGTTATTAGTCTATTATTCTTAATCCCAAGACTCTGTTTACATGACAAACTTTTACTATTGCATAATTGCATTCTCAGAATAGTTCATTGTCATTCTTAATCCCTAGAGTTCTTTACATGTCAAACTTTATTTATACTATGTAAATTTTTATAATTCAGTTAGTATATAAAACCACCTACACTTTTGTAGATTAACTTTTTAAATTTTTTGAACTGAAGAAGGCCAAACGGCCGAAACGTTTTAATAAAAGGATTAGTAAGAAGTTATCTGTCTTCATCTTACATTCATTATTAAAGTCATATATATTTACAGAAACATTATGGGATGTCATTGCTGATATTTTTTTCAAGTTGCCTATTATCAAGGCCTTCTGAAAAAATATAGGTAGAGGTATCCCATAATATTTATGATATATATTTATTTATGGTGAGGGGGTCAGAATTTATGAAGCATGTTAACACAAAAGGAGCCTTCTTGTCTAAGGCTTTTAAACTTTTTTTAGTAACTAGCTCCAATCCGGAAATCGTAACGTTCGAATTTGGCCATTCCTGTTCTATGATCCTTATTATGTTGTCTATATTATACTGTAACATGTAGCTCTATTATTTTTGTACTGCACGTTCTAAAGGTTAGGGTGTTTTGTAATGTTGGGTAAGCCAATGTTGTGGCTCGTTTCGAGCGGTACAGGCTGGCTCGAAAGTGCAGGAAAATGCACATCCGAGAACCTGAAATTCAAATGTTTTAGATCGGTCCTCAGCTGGAAGTCGGATGTAGCTGCTTCCAAACGTTGTTAGTTGCTTCTTCAAATAAAGATTGAGAACTACTTAGTGCTGTCTTGTCAGAAATCTCTCCTTAGTAAATTTGGAAACTGCAAAAATTAGTAAAAAAATTGGTAAAAACGTCCCTTCCCCCACACTTTCACTTTTCCGGCTCAATCCCGGTTTCTGGGAAACTACCCACCCACCCCTCCCTTGGATATGCATCGTTCTATTAATAATTGACCATTAAAAGTTAGGGTGAAGTGTGGGTAGGGGTGGAGGTTTCCCAGAAACTGGGTTGATCCACTTTTGCTTGGCAAACTTATTATTCAGTCACTTAGGGACCACGGATGCGGTAGCACTCAGTTTCATGCCTTAGCAAAACTATTATTTGGTGACTTTGGGACCGCACCGCACTAACTAACAAAGCTTCAGAAGTGGCACAACAGCTCCAGCTTAATTTTTTTAAATCCTTTCTCAAAGTCCTCACTCAACAAAGCTAAGGGGAATTGTGTTGAGTGCGCTACAGAAGTTTCTTTTTCCCAGAACGTTTTTCGGCTTTATTTATTTCCACGGTATTTCCACAGGGCTTTTCCCTGTTTAAATGGCTTGCATTTGTTTGAATGCAATTTGAGATTTTAGCAGACCGAAAAGGCCTCAAAGCAAGTAACCAGTAAACTACAGAATATTCGGTATGCGGGCATGTAAGAGTTAAAGGAAGGAGATTGTTGAAAAGAAAGACTTACAACTTGCCTTGCTTATTGACTTACACTGGTTATTAGCATATATTTATTAAATTAAAGTTAAATAACAAAACAGTATCCTACCAATATATTATAATGTTGCTACAAACTCCATAACCCTGGCTTGTAACTAATAAAATAGTATGAAAGACTATGATAGCCTTATGTAACTTAAGGGACCAAGTACGAGAAATTGCTAAAAAACAAGGTATTCCACTTTGCCACAAATTTGGTCCAATATGTGCCCTCTCCTGGTCTTCCTTTACTTTCCCTTTTTTTCAAGGTTTTCTTTAACCTTTAATTCAACCCCAAAAGTGACATCCAAATTCTCCTGCATGGGACAAAGGCCATAGCATATCAGATACAGGAAGAAAGCAAACATTTGTTCATTCATTTCAGTCCTCGTACCCAGTGTGTGGTATGCCAAAAAGTGCTATATGGCCTTCTTTCTTAACATATATAGCTAATATTCAAGTCTGTATTTGTTATCACTGCATTTCTCTGAATCACGTTTTCCTACACCCACCTTCAATTGCATGCTGGGTAAATAGACACCCCCCCCCCCCCCCCCCCCTACCACCGCCCCCCTCCCCCCCCCAAAAAAAAAGAACTTCTGCAGGTTTTTATAACTCTTACCACTTTTTAGCAGCCAAATAAACTTTCTGGCTAGGACTCATAAGCAACATATAATTAATTAAAGTATCTACATACATGTACATGTACATCAGGCCAGTACCCAGGATGTTGGGGATGCAAGTACCATAGGTACACGAAGAGCACTGCAAGCACAAGCTGCTACGTGGGTCTGGGGGCAGTTTACCTGGAAATTTTGAACATCTAAGGTACATTTTGGGGATATAATGATTTTGCAATATTTTTCCTTACTGATACTCTATAATTATGTATAATGCCACTTTCATAAATCAAATTGAAGAGGTGAGCACAAGAAAGAGTTAAGTGACGACAGATCAAGTTCTCAATTCTCTCTTACAAAACAAAGAAGATAAAGGAGAATTTGGAATTTGATCTGTCATCACTGAACTCTTTCTTGCACTCACCTCTTCAAATAGTGCAACCACATCCTGGCTGCATAATGTCATCACTACGGAATTTTTGGCTTCGAATCGCAGACGTCTCTATTGAGGGACGCATTTGGTTGTGTGAATACAGCCATCTCACATCAGGAGACAGGCTAGTTCATTTTGTATTCTGCATTTTTATTGATCTGTTGGTCGCATTGGGCAGACCTCATCAGGCTGTGAGGGGTAATGTGCATATGTACCATTACACCCCCCTGCATATGGGCATGTTTGTTACTGTAACACTTGTATATCCAGTATATATAGATACATAATTATTACACTTAACTACTGACACAACATACTTAAGCAACTTATACCCTATTCACACTAACTACACCAAATGGTTTATTTTTGCATTGAAGGTACAGTGAGCCATTACTGGGTTTCCCATTCCAGAGGCTTATGATTAAAGTATTCCGACAAACTCCAGGGTCGAATTGGACTTTGGGTTGGTTTTCGAGGAGGGAGGAAAACCGGAGAAAAACCCTCAAAGCAAGGGTAACATACCAACAAACTCAACTCACATGACACTGGGTCAGGGACCCAGGTGGGTACTCTACCCAAAGTTGGGTAGGGGTGTGCCGCTGGGGCTCTGAAACCCTTACCCTGTTTAAGACAACAACAAAAAAATTCCATACCCTGTTAAAGACAAAGTGTTAAAATTTTATATCCCTCTATAAGACAAATAGCAAATTATCTATACTTGGATGTCAGTGTAACTAAATAACTCTTCATCAAGCATTACCCTGTTCAAGATCTGTCAATGTGAAAATGGATACCCTAGCTGTCTAAGACCAGAAACTCGAAAAACCATACCCTGTCCAGGGTCCAGGAATCAAACCTTGGGCCACAGAGGTGAGCACTCACACCACCCTTGCTTCCCTGTTAATTAAACTAAGGGCACAACTGCAGAATACCCCCTCCCAGATGTGTGTTACGGGTATCAAGATACGCGTATCAGGCGTATCACTCGGTATAATTGTACATCGGGATTTTTTTCAGTTTCAATTTGAATAGAATTTACATTATTTACGTAAGAATAATAACAAGATATGCGTACGGGCTAGACTGCAGAATACCCTACCACGTAATCTACCTTACACGTTGACAGTCAACGCGTCGACGCGTTGTCACGGTCAAACATATAAATGAAATTGAAAATAAAATGAAATAATGAAATAAAATTGTAAATTGACATAACGTCCATTATCAATCTTCTATTATCTCTATATATTACTACCTTCGTTCTACAATCAACCGCAGTCTACTCGTTGACGCAATGACGCGTTGGCATGAATAGTGTTCTCTAGATATTACTACCTTCGTTCTACAATCAACCGCAGTCTACTCGTTGACGCGTTGACATGAATAAAGTGTTCTCTATATGTTAATCAACCGCAGTCTACTCGTTGACGCGATGACATGAATAAAGTGTTCTCTATATATTACTACCTTCGTTCTACAAGCAACCGCAGTCTACTCGTTGACGCGATGACGCGTTGACACGAATAGTGTTCTCTATATATTACTACCTTCGTTCTACAATCAACCGCAGTCTACTCGTTGACACGTTGACATGAATGAAGTGTTCTCTATATATTACTACCTTCGTTCTACAAGCAACCGCAGTCTACTCGTTGACGCGATGACGCGTTGACACGAATAGTGTTCTCTATATATTACTACCTTCGTTCTACAATCAACCGCAGTCTACTCGTTGACACGTTGACATGAATAAAGTGTTCTCTATATATTACTACCTTCGTTCTACAAGCAACCGCAGTCTACTCGTTGACGCGATGACGCGTTGACATGAATAAAGTCTACTTGCTGTGGTAGATTGCCTTTATTTAAACACGATTATGATTAAAGCACATTAGGCTTATGGGGTATTCTGCAGTCGTTTCGAGGAATCGCTCACTTAATTAATTCATGAAATGACCATATAAACTAACATAAATTAGCAGTGGTTTTAAAATGTACAAATTTAAGATCAATTGAGTAACGATGGTTGTTTAGTGTAGTGGTTGCGACGTTTGCCTTACCGAGTAGGCGGGAGCAGGGTTCGAGTTCCAGGAAATCTTTTAAAATTTTTTTTACATCACCATTTTCTTGAAAAGTTTTTCTTGAGAACCCTACCTCTAGGTACCCTGGTTCCAGAGGGGCTCAGGTACGAATATACTGTAATGTGCCGCGATCGAAAGTGTTTTGATTCCCCGAAGGAGTTTTGTTTTGCGTGACGACCGTTGAGTCTTGATTTCAGCTGGTCTCGCTTCGCTCGCCCCGACGATTTCGAGCCTCTGGTATCCAGGGTAAGCTCTAGGTGGGTAAGATCTTGTTTACTGACCGGTTAGGTTTTTTTTATTTTTCAGGGTAAGATTTTAGTTTATATAGTCATTTCAGGAGTACCTGTATCAGGGGTATCAGGTGCATCAGACGTATCAGGTGTATCAGACGTATCAGGTGTATCAGACGTATCATGTTTATCACTCGTATCATGTGTATCACTCGTATCAGGAGTACCTGTATCAGGGGTATCAGACGTTTCAAGCGTATCAGGTGTATCAGCCGTATCAGGTGTATCAGACGTATCATGTTTATCACTCGTATCATGTGTATCACTCGTATCACTCGTACCTGTATCAGGGGTATCAAGACGTATCAAGCGTATCAGGTGTATCAGACGTGTCACGGGTGTCGCGTTTATCGGTGTCAGGGGTGTCACGTTTATCAGACGTGTCAGGGGTGTCCCGGGTGTCAAACGTGTCAGGGGTATCAGTATCATTGGTTGTGAGATTCGTTATTCGGAGGGGGTATTCTGCAGTTACTCCAAACTAAGATTATCTAGCTCCTAATCAGCTTGAATGTGTTTTGTACATGCTGTGCAATTATAAAGTCAGTTTGAAGCTTGTTTTAATAGCACCAACTAGCTAGCCTGCTAGCAGCAATGTTTTCGGATTGGGCTGCGGCACAGGTAGACCGGTCCGAAAACAAATTTGCAAAAACCGCTAGCAAGCTACATGCAACTAGCGAGCATGCGGTTTTCAGTTACAATTTAACCTTGTTTAATTAAACAGCTTTTAAACACATTTAAGCTTTGCTGTGAATGGGGTATACATAAGCTATGATCTTGCATGTTGTCTTGTAAGTTAATTACGTCTCGCGTCGGATCGGAGCACTCAAAAATTGTTTGTCACTGCAGACGTGCTGCTACCCTGGTCCCAGAGGTTTTCTAGAGAGAGAACAGCCACGGAGAAAGAGCCGCGAAGCGGCTATCAGCGAGCTGCCAAGCAGCGAGAAGCGAACGTGCTGCGAGATTACACAGTATTTGGTCTTGGTCTTCTGTACCTCAACAATAGAATAACCCCCAAAATAACATACAAAATACCACAAATGGTAAAGCCATAGCCGACAATAAAAGAGCCTTGGATGCGATAGCGGAAAATATTAAGAGACCACACAACCCCAAGAATAATCAAGATGATGCCAGCGACAATGACTCGCCAACCTCGGCGACGCCAGAAAGCAGAGAATTCCAGACCTGTGTTTACATCGGTGCCGTTAATAAAGAGCCTGTAGCCACCCCAGACACATGTCCATGAAAGAGAATTATACATCAGCAAGAAATTGTGGCCATCTTGCTCCCATTCGTATATTCCTCCGGGACAGCAAAGAGGACTGCAAGGGTTGTAGTTGAGTGTGTGGTGATCATGTTCTTGGTCGTTGATAAAGAGTCGATATTCTTCGCAACAACAGCCAATTTCTCGCAGAAGCTGTACTGTATACTGCCTGTACTCTTGGCCAATCTTCAGGTTTTGGACCCAAGTAATTGTTGATTTGCAGCAAGAAGGCATTTTTGCTGTGCAGCTTCCAGTTCCGTGATTGCTAGCGACTAGCGTGTCGGAGGCCACACCGCGGCAAAACGTTACGCGCATGCGTATTTGCTATTTCTTGTCGGCGCGCGGCCGCCTCCAGTTTCCCGCGAAAACTGAAATGAAACAACAGGCCCGTGATTTTAAAATTTCTGCTTAAAAGCACCATTTGTGAACTGTTTTGTCAAAAAATAAGAAAACTACTTAAAAGCTAAGCCTAAGACTTTAACAGGTTGAAGTTTTCTTAATTTGTAATTCACTGTGAGTTTACTAAGTTATAAAATTATTTACTAAAAAAGTTGAAACCCTCGGTAATTTGTATTTGATAGCAGAGCCTTCGTTCTTTTGGCCAGCGGATCATACCGTTTTGCCGCGGTGTGGGTCGGAGGCAGGGCTTCACCTCTCACAAGAGATCTTCTGTGATTGGTCGCTTTTGTTTTGAGGTTGCAACGGCGGTTGTGCTATTTGACCACGTGTTCACAATGACGTCAATTTATTTTCTTGTTGCTTCGCCTCGTGAGTCGTGCGTTCAGTGATCGTTAGGATTTCTAGATTATTTACAGTTAGATATGCTTAATATTTCATGGATTCCTGATGAGGATTCTCCGATGATGTTTCGATTTGATCGGTACATAATACTTTTGCTCATTTAATAGTTTCAAGTCCCGTCGCTGTGAAGGTGTGTGATCAAGTCTACTCGGTGAAAACTAGCAACCGAAACGATCGTTGCTTTGTGACGAAAGACATACAAAAGGGACTCTGGATGTGTTTACACGAGTCCTGCAAAGAAAGAATAGCCGCATTTTACTCTTCAGATATGCTGGCAAGTTTCTCTTGCGACCACATTCGTCTTGTGGAAGACGCAAGCCCCTCGGAGCCAGTTGAAACGTACCCGCATAGGTTTTAGTCGGGGAGCTGAGGTCGAAAAATAGAGGTTTCGTTCAACCCAGACCACAGTAAAGGTTTGACACCAGATTATGGTAGAATAGAACCTACTGAACAATGCTAGGTACTTCGTAGAGTTGAATTGTGGTATCAGTTTCGAGTTAAGACCATGTTTTGTTACGTAATTTACGCTTTAGCATGGAAACGAGGCTAATCAAATAATCCGCTTTAACCTGGCTAATTCTTTGTAAAAATAGGCAAAACACCGACAAAGGTAACTTGTCAATATTATGATTGATTATCGCTATTGATAAACATCAAAAGGTGTCACGTGACTTGTCACGTGATTTGCTGGAAGCCAGAAACTGGTAGAAATCGGAAAAAAGCGATACATGAAAGATTCTGTCACAGAACCTCCCAATGTAACGGCTTATACTTTGAATTTTGGAATAACATTGATTTCTACATATTGCTACGTATTAATTAGGTATATTGAAACTCTCAAACTTTTATATTACGTTTTTATAGGCAAATGCACGTCAGCATGAAAACGAGGCTATGTTCAATCAGCTATAAATTGCGTTGGCTATGTGTATGAAACTAAAATAATACTGAGAAAGTGAGTACCTGTTGTAATTATAATGATGAAGTGTGTCAGCGAACTTTAAGGGAGTCACGTGACCAGAGATGTCTATTTGCTTGCATCAAAAGAAAACCTAATATGATTGATTCGCCAGCCTCGTTATTGGGTTGATCCAGATCGAGGCTCTAGATATCCAACATGGCGGCCTCCATGGTCACTTCTCTACGTCGTCTGTAAGTATGGCAAATTCATATTCAATAAGTTCGCTTTTCAGTGATTTCTTATTAATACAGCGAGCTTTATTATAGATATGTTGCACTATAGTATATATATAGAGGATATTACATGGCCGTGCGGAGATACAGATTTTATCCTCTCGTGTTGATGAAATATCTTAACGAGTGAGCGCAGCGAACGAGTAAGATATTGCATCAACACGAGAGGATAAAATTCGTATCTCCAAGCCTTTTTAGTTGGAGATTGAAACTGGTATTTCATTGATAATTATATATTAAATAGAGGATATTACACGGTGGTGGGAAGATATTAAATTTATCCTTCAAACTACCGTGTAATTTTCTTTTTATTATATGGACAATTAAACTGCTCTAAGAACCCTTATCTATTCATTTTACTTACTGTCAGTACAAACTTCTTCGTAATCTTTCTAAGCAATTGATAGACCAAACTACTCCCGTTGGTTGCCAGTCTATCTCGCAGACCTGAATCAGCTGGAAGCTTTTTTTTTCAATGCTGTTTATTAAAGTTTTTCACCTCACAATCCTAGCATATACATTCAAAACAATACATAAACAATGCTGAGTTTACAATAAAGTGAACAGTTATACAATTTTCGGAACTGCGATCAGCGACACTCACAAACACACACAAAGACAAAACAAACAAAAAATAAATAAAATAAACATATTTTTTTGGCTGGTACTGGCGTTATTCCGGATAAAAAAAAATAAAAAAAAAATAGAAGATCTAAATATTGTTAGCTAATTGTCCCCACTTTGCCAGATGGAACTTTAGGGTATTCGCGTTAATTGCGCATCTGCGCTCAATCATTTCGTACTCCTTAACATTGGCTAAAAGACGCCTAAAATGGAGGCCTTGGCCCTCGTCCCTCGCTTTATATACGGTCAATTTGAAAATGAGTAGCAAGTTGGTTACTCCCTTTTGATCAACTCCTAGTATAATATTAGGGGTGGACAGGTCGGGAAGAGCGACGCTTAAACGCGCAAGGAAAACTTTGAATTCGAAATATAAATTGACTGCCATTGGGCATTCCGCGAAAGAATGATCGACAGATTCTAAGTGACATTTACAGAAAGAGCAGGAAGCTAAACATCCACAAGTTCATCAGCAATTTGTTAACGGAAACCATGCCGTAAGCCGTTCCAACCAGCCATTTTCTCAAGTTTGGACTTGACATGGCTCTTGAACAGCCCCGGCCATCAACGCCGATTCCAAATCAAAGGGTAGAATCATCGGCATCACACAGAGCCCAGCCGCACTTGAGAGGTGGTTCCTTACAAGTCATGAGCGTGCGTCAGTTACAACAGCACTCAAGGAAATGTACGTACGCCATTCGGGAGTGTGATAGATTAGGAACGCACAAAGAAGCGGCACCAAAAAGGGTACAACGGGATGAAGATGATATACAGAAACTTGTCACATGTTTTACATCTGGCCTGATGACAGACCCTTTTGCACAAGACACAGAATCCCTTGTCAACTTTGCTACAGGCGTGGTTCTGCCTACTGAAGTAGCAGAAAATCAACTGCACGGAGAATAGCCGGGAACAGATGAAGACATCGGTCCACAAGCGACTCGATACTAACGAAGTCAGTTTCTGGCATCCCGCACAAAATCTCAAGATCAAGACATTTAACACGCTAACAAAGAATTTTCACGTTAAAGCGGCAGATGAGAAATATGTCACAGACGGTGCCGATAGAGACTTGTTTGGACGGCTTCTAATCGCTGCTAATGTTAGACAAATCGATCTCAAGGAAGTTTTAAGCTATGAGCTATCCTCAGTACCATTTGCACTTGTACATCCAGATGGTAGCCTAAGAAAGACGAACAAGAGCATCCTCTTCTCGATCATGGAGAGAAATGTCTGTGTCCTTCCAACGCTCCCAGCGCTACCTCCGGAAACTTCTTCAGTCTACATAATCGATGGTGTGGCTTTGTTACAGATGACAAGGTCTGGTGGTGCAAACAACTTTGGTGAACTGGTACCTAAATACTACTCCATCATCACAGCTCCACTACATCATAATAACTTCAATCAAGTAGACATTGTCTTCGATCAATACTGGGATAGGTCAATCAAAGCTGGAGAGCGCATAAGACGGGGAGTAACAAGTGCTCTAGAGGTCAAGATCAGCGGTCCATCTACACCAGTTCCGAAGCAATGGGGGAAGTATATAGCAAACCCACAGAACGAAGTAATCTATGTCACTTTTTGACAGAGTCGTTGTTCAAGTTGGGTCAAGAGAAGATACCACACGACAAGAAACTCGTGATTGTAGGGGGTTTCAAGGATGGAGAAATAGCAGTGTCCATCACAAAAGGTCATTGGGAAACTCTCACACCACTGAAATAGCGGACACAAGATTACTGTTACACGCCAAACATGCTGCACACGTTGGAATGAGAGTTGTCATCCAGTCACCTGATACTGATATCTTTGTGTTATGTGCTACCCATTATAGAGATCTGGGCTGTGGGGAATTGTGGTTTCGTACCGGTGTCAAAGATCGACTTCGATACATTCCAGTCCATGACGTATCCCGAACCTTAGGTGAAAAGATGTGCAAAGCTCTTCCAGCCTTCATGCCCTCACAGGTTGCGACTCCAACAGTGCTATTGCCGGGATCGGGAAGAAGAAGGCATGGGACATTCTCAGTCATAGCCAAGTGCACCAGGAAAGCCTTGCCCTCTTAGGAGAACGTCATGCTCTGGATCAAGAAATCGCAACAAAGTGCGCTGCCTTCATCTGCAATTTGTATCCGTCACCAAAGAGGAGTACGACTACAGTTGATGAGTTAAGATACCTGATGTTCTGCCAGAAGAAGCAGAAAAGTGAGATGCTTCCCCAACTTCAGACAGCCTGAATCTACATTTGAAACGGGCAAATTACCAAGCCTTTGTTTGGAGGAGTTCCCTTGTCGCCATGCAAGAGTTACCATCTCCGGATTGCCACGGATGGGCAGTAGAAGACAACTGCTTACAACCAATTCTCATGACAAAGGATCCGGCACCAAGAAACATGTTGGAGTTGACTACATGCCAATGTAAGAAGTCAGAATGCAGAAGTAACTGTTCCTGTAACAATATTGAACTATCTTGTACAGAGGCTTGTTTTTGTATGGCTGATGAGACGTGCAAAAATCCTAACGGAACATTACTGCAATACTCTAGCGATTCTGATGAATCTGACTCGGATTGAACAGTTTTCAGTGAGATTAAAAACATTCAATATACCAGAACTCACAGACAAGCATCCGATTATAAGTAATAAGGGAATTCGGTGGCGTTTAGCATGTATTTTATGATACGTCCTGGAATTACGCGGGGACTGCATACCACATTCAGAAAGTCATATTCCACTAGAATAAGCAATAAATATAAATAAATATCCTTGCGCTTCCGATTTTTATCTTTATTTTAGCATCTTTCTATTCATAAATCATGTCTGATTTGATCACGTGTTTTGCCATATCCCTGGTCACGTGACTCCCTTAAAGTTCGCTGACACACTTTATCATTATAATTACAACATGTACTCACTTTCTCAGTATGATTTTAGTTTCATACAGATAGCCAACGCAATTTATAGCCGATTGAACATAGCCTCGTTTTCATGTTGACGTGCATTTGCCTATAAAAACGTAATATAAGTGTTTGAGAGTTTTAAAATACCTAATTAATACGTAGCAATATGTAGAAATCAATGTTATTCCAAAATTCAAAGTATAAGCCGTTTCATTGGGCTGTTCTGTGACAGAATCTTTCATGTATCGCTTTTTTTCGATTTCTACCAGTTTCTGGCTTCCAGCAAATCACGTGACAAGTCACGTGACACCTTTTGATGTTTATCAATAGCGATAATCAATCATAATATTGACAAGTTACCTTTCTCTGTGTTTTTGCCTATTTTTACAAAGAATTAGCCAGGTTAAAGCGGATTATTTGATTAGCCTCGTTTCCATGCTAAAGCGTAAATTACGTAACAAAACATGGTCTTAACTCGAAACTGATACCACAATTCAACTCTACGAAGTACCTAGCATTGTTCAGTAGGTTCTATTCTACCATAATCTGGTGTCAAACCTTTACTGTGGTCTGGGTTGAACGAAACCTCTATTTTTCGACCTCAGCTCCCCGACTATTTATGCGAACGAGGGTATTATTTTGTTACCGTCACGCGTCGCAAATCATCCACGAGGAAGGCCGAAAACAAACGGAAATTATGGCAGGAAGATCTTGGACTTGGTTAACTTTGCCATAATTTAAGGCGTAACTTTTACACAAAACCGGTACAAAAGCGAAGCTTGATCGTAAGTAATGGCAAGCAAGTTAGACAATAGTAAGTAGACAATACTTCGTTGCGAAAGGGAAGAACCTTCGGACTCGGCATATACTGCGGACGGTGGACAGACAAAACAAAGCGGGAATCCCACGAAACTTTCGTCGCTTTGAATTCTCATAACGACTTGTTCAAAACTTTTTCTGCTGACAAGGTTTATAGTTCCACTTCTTCCCTTCCATATCTGCAACACTAAAATCGCGGTAGAAATCGCACGATCTTCCCGCCAACTCCTACCGGAACCTGACAATTGGTTGTATAAATGACGACTATTAAATGGTACCATTTCTTGGCACAACAAACCTTACAAATGTGGTTGTGTTCACACTGAGAGCCCCGGTTGAAGATATCTTTATGTTGCATAGGATGCGAGATCAACTACAATTTATGCAACACCTACGGCAACAAAATGAGGGCATCGCGTAAAATTGGAGGTCATTTCCGGTGTATTTTCTAATTTGCATAATATCTTGGCGTCAAATTTCAAGTTTCAAGCTCATTAACTCCGAAATTTTACAGTAAACACGCGTGCAGCCGTACTTTCATAAACGACGGCAAGATAACAGCACGTATCGAAGAAAAGTTAACATCGGGAAATAAAATCATTACGACAATAACACAACTTAATTTAATCGTTACCTCTGTACTGTAGGTCTAACTAGCGATTTTCTTCCCATGAATATGGCCCCGAAATGGCCGCGTCTTGTATGGAAATGAGTCCGTCGCGAAGAAAACCAGCTTGTTGTGCTTTACGAAGGGCCACAATAAAATAGTTAACATCGGGAATCTGATGTACTTCTAAAGCCATTCAAGATACTTGTATTTGTTTGTCAATAAATTAAACGTATTATGCGATTTCTCAAGGTTTCTTGGGGTCGCTGTAGGGGCCGTTTGTATGAGACAGAACTGTATAAGTACCCCAAATTGCCTAAGTTCGTGAGCGTTTTTCTCTTGCCAGAAGGCTTTCTTCGTCAGCCATATTGGAAAATATAGTAGCCAGGCCTCCGTTACTACAGAAACCGAGCTGCTTCGTACCTAGTTTCAAGTTAAAACACGGTAAAACTCAGCCAAAGAGCGCTTCCCTGGGACTGGCGACTTGGACGCGTGGGACCTGAGTCCAATATTTTTTGCGGGAAATAAAATAGTTTTCTCTCGCTCGTGAAAAATGTTCCTTCCCTGTTTCAATAGTAAATATACAAATTTTATTCGAGTTTGTTGACAAAACCAGTTTACTAAAACGGAGAAAAGCAATAGAGTTGTTGTGTGCTTGTTCTCAGTCTTCCACACGGTCATGACCTGATTTTAGGGGCAATTGTACGCGATGAGTTGGAGTCCTAACCTTTGGTGCAGAAAAGCTAGCGACGTACGTGTTTATATGTGGAAAGAAAGGTTTTGGAACCGCAATGTGCCCTAGCGTGTGATAATAATAATAATAATAACGTATTAGGAGCATCCTACAGAGTCTCGATGCTCTTACATATTATACCTAATAAAAATAAAAATTACATGAATATATAAAAAGTATCAAGTAACTAGCTAAAAGCATCTAAAAAGAAAGGTCTTCAAACTTGATTTAAACGTAATTAATGAATCAATACTTCGAATATAATCCGGAAGAGAGTTCCACAGTTTAGCTGCAGCGACATAGAATGATCTGTCGCCATAGGTTACAGTATTACAACGAGGAACTGACAGTAAATTATGTGAACTCGATCTGAGTGAACGAGAAGGTATGTAAGGTCTGAGCAATTCGCTTATATATTTGGGAGCTTGGCCATGGAGAGCCTTAAAAGTAATTTATTTATGGAAGTTTACGTACGACTACCACTTATACTTGCAATTGTGAAATACCGGTCCACAATTTGAAATGAACTACATGTACAGGATACCCTAAAAACCAAGGCCGGAACTGAAGTATAATTTTATTTCATTACATGTTCGATACATTTGGCTTAAATTTTCTAACCCGGTATTTTACTCCTTATTCTCACAGCTATAGTATGGTGTACAACATGACATGTAACTAAAACTGACAAATATACGGCCGTCTACAAAGGCAATACGTTATGAATTAAGCCCAGTTACAATTTAAAATCATAGCGTGCCGTTTTGGTTTGAGATTGAGAGTAATACTTGTGACCTACACCAAAGCTAGTCATACACATTATTCGTGTTTGTACAATTTCCAACATGCCGTGAAACAGGAAACAGCGTGTAACAAACATGATATGAATACAGGCCGCTTAGAATTCTCATGAAATTGAAACATCTATTAGTATATCTTCAGAATCAACCCGTAAGAGGCCGCTTGTGTTAATTTGTAGATTTCATAAAAGTATTAAAAGGTATAGTATGACTATAAAGTGTGACAATCAAATGAACTCATTTGGAATTATTTGCTTTAGCTCAGTTACTTCTGTATAAAATTCATTTACAAAACGTTTCGGTGGCCGGGACTCTCTTTAATCTTTCCGCCATCTTGAAATTTGATGTCACTGCGCATGCGGACTTAGAAGTATTGTTAGGAACTCGTGTTACGCTCACGAAATAGCAAATGTTTCATTTTGTATGGAATGACTTTGATATGGGTAATCATATTTTTGTCAATAGATGTTTTAAGATGGTCTGTTATTTCTAATATAGCTTACTCAGTAGAATAACCCTTTCTGAATCCAAATTGATATTTGAAGAGTATATTATGTTTTTCTAAAAATGAATAAAGCTGGTTGTAAATAATTTTTTTAAGTATCTTGCTGAAGGGTGATATAATTGCAATTGGTCTGTAGTTATTTAAATCAGTTGCGAGGCCAGTTTATCAGTTGCGAGACCAGTTTATCAGTTGCGAGGTCCGAAGAGCAAATGCGGCGAAGTCGAAGTGAAAGGCTATATGGGATAGAGTATTTAGTGTGACCGGGGTGACAAGACGTTTTAAGAAGGTACTGGCGTTTGTCAGTGGGTTTGGTGTTTCTATAAGTCCGTTTTTAAGTGAAACGTTAACGTCGAGAAATGGGATGTTAATTGAAGAATGGGAAGAAGTGAACTTGATGGTAGGGTGGAGCCGTTATTGAGATAATTAATGAATATTTTCAGTCGATCCAGTCCTTCGGTCCAAATCACGAAAATATCATCAATATATCTCAACCACGTGTGTGGCTGGTGGGGTGAATTACTGATAGTGCGTCACGTTCGAATCAGTAGCGAGAAATAAGTTGGCGAAGGAAGGAGCCATCATTGGTACCCATGGCTGTTCCATGTATTTGTAGATAGTGTTGTTAATTAAACGAGAAATTATTCATAGTAAGAATCACGCGTATAAGGTCGCAGATGGTTTCTGTGGGTACATGTTTATTAACGCGGTTACGAAGAAAATAGCGACAAGCATCAATGCCTTCATTATGCGGAATGTTAGTATATAAGGAGGAAACGTCGAGAGTTACGCCGGAGCAAAGCGTTATCAGGGAGCTTGTTAAAGAGCGAAAGTTTATTAAGAAAGTCTGTAGTGTCCTTAGCATAAGAAGGAGTGGTGGTATCTAACGGTTTAAGATGATAATCAACGAATTGCGAGATTAGATGCGTTCTTTGGGGTGGTTATTGGAGGATATTATGAGTCGTCCAGGATTATTGTTTTTGTGTATTTTTGGTAATATGTAGAAGCGTCCTGGTTTGGCGTCGTTATGTCAGTACGAGGTACTGTCTTGTTTTCATATCAATCATGTTTTCGTTGAACATACGATTAACGTATTCTGTTACTCGTTTCTGTATGTCGTTGGTTTTGTCGGCATCAAGTTGTTTATAAAATGTAGGATTGTTAAGTTGTCGATTACATTCGTCGATGTACCATGTTTTGTCCATTACAACTGTTCCCGATCCTTCGTCAGCGGATTTGATTACCATATCCTGTCGTCGCTTGAGGTTATATAAGGCTCAGTTTACGTTGAAGTTTAGAAAGATTGTCAACAATACGGGTAGGTTTCGTTGCAGCACCTCTGTCTGTAGTAGGTGTCCAAGAGCTTTTAGGGTGAAAAGGATTACGTTCGTATTTGCTATTAGTTTCGTCATATAAAAAGATTCAGTGAGTTGCATGCGTCGTGCAAATTCGGTTAAATCGGATGGGACGCAGGCTATCAATCAAATCAACTTAATTCCCATAATCCCTTGCGCGGCTTTCGATTCTCGCGCCAATTTGATCACCACGTGACAAATATTTAAACCAAGATGGCGGATACTTCGAGTCCTGCACAGAAACGCAAACGAGCAAACAAGGGAGATAAAGTTCAAGATGAAGGGATTTCGTCAAGTTCCGAGACAGAGAAGAAAAGAAAGAAAGGTAATCCCTCAAAAGTTTTAGTCTTGGATGTTTTCGACGCAATCTGAAGGTTCTGTGAAAATTTCTATGTTCGCCTCGTGCTCCGGCCTCTGCCAGGGTCAGACTGCGCTTTGCCTTTGGGCTTTTGACCTTTGCCAACTGAACTTTTTTCAAGCAACAACGAGCAATCTGGGACAATGTGCCAGATTTAAGTGAAAATGTGACCTTGTTAGAGTGTACGTAAGGAACTTTTCAGTGGGTAGAGTTTTGTTGCTCTATATAATTTGTTAGGCTAAATTACAGAATACAGGGCCACTTACCAAGGTCTACCCCAGAGCCACTGGCTCGGTGGCTCGGTAGTCATGATTACTCGGGCTGCCTGTGGCAGCACCGAGTCTTAAAATGCAAGTCGTAATTTTTTTTTTATTCCGTGTAGCAAGCGTTCAGCGCATGCGTTAAAGGTCAAATTCACACCAATCAGATCGCACTGTGCTGGTCACGCAACAATCGCCAGGTTAATTTATTTACATAATTTAATACAGTAAAGCAAGATGGCGGAATCCGCGAGCAACTTTCTCTGTAACTTGGAGTCTCATCTCTCAAATGTAAGCCAGTTTAATGTTTTATTTAACTTCACTCATGCGAAAGCCTTCCAACAGGCTCAGGATATTGCAACTGGCGCTATTGTCGGAGCCGAAGGACCGTGTTTTTTACCCAGATGGCCAGTGCTTTTATATACGACACGTACGACGACCTGAAGCAAAGGGGCCAGGATCCGGAAAGCTAAAATTCGAAGAAATAGATATTGGAATCTATAAGCCATCGGCTCGCTGTGCTGCATTTAAAACATCCGAGAAGAACATCTTATTTTGGGTGAAGGCACTTCAAGACCAATATTATGAGTCTCTTAAAAACTGTCAGAGATTTAAATTTACCGTAAATTGGATCAGAGAGTATTGAGATCAAGTTATTTCGTTCCAGCGAGGATATTGACCTAGCGGAAACGGTACAAGCTGTCGAAGGATTTTACTTATAAACATCCACAACAGGAATAGTTATGTGCCAAGGCATGGGAAAAGATTGAGTTTCCCAGATTACAGATGAAAGTAGAGAACTTAACGAATGAAGAAACAGAGGTCACGCGCGACATGCTTGAGAAAATGAACATGTTCAACACTTTATGTTATACTAAGAAAACAAAACAAATTACAGAGCCTGCAAGTTCACAAGTCAATGAAAAACCCCAAGAGCCTGTAGTTTTGGATCAACATATCCTTGAAACTCCAAAAGCAACATACACATGAGTCAAATTCAAACCGGAAGAGACGGAATTCTTTAGATTCTTCACGACAACCCGATCCCTATTCATCAGAATACATTTTCTGTGCTAAATGACGAGAGTTTATAATTACCTGACCGACAACCCACTACTAAAGAAAGGGACCATGAAGTACGGTAGTACGGTTAATTCTCGGGTTCAAAACAATGAATATATGCCTGCTCAAATGCAGTGTGTTAAACTGTTTAAATTAAAAGGTCAACATACGAGAAAAACAAAAATATTAAATTACATATTTACTAGGGGAGCAGAGAAATTTTATGAAAGTCACCGCGCTACCGGCCACTCCAAAAGACTGCTAAATTCAGCTAATAATTCTTCCCTTTGGTTATTACTAAGAGATTTCAAATGAAAGTGTATTTCATCTTCAATCTCATGTGGCCCGAGTGAAAGCCCAGATGGGCTCTTGTTATAATTAATATGCAAGTTATGCACTAGTCAATTGAAACCCCCACCCCCCGGTCCCGGGGAAGGGTGGGGGATAACAGGGGCATTGATCACTTTTGAACCACAGTCTGTCCCGTGGGGGTAGTAGATTTGACTGGCTTCAACTTTTCGGGTGTCCCCACCTCGGGGAAGAGGGGAACTGGGAAATAGTATGGAAGCTTCCAAGATGGCGGACAAGCTGATACTTCTTTTGAATATTTTTTTCTATAGATGGTGGGTTGATTTTAGAGTACAGACGAGTTCTCCTTCAAGCTGAACTTCAGCCAAGAGAGACTTAGTTTGTGTGATTACTAAAGAAAACTATAAAAGCTACACAAATCTTGGAAGAAGAACATTAAAAATCTCTCCTTTTAATTTTTTTTTTTATCTTCAAAATTTTTTATCTCAACTTTCTTGCCCCAGGGATAGGGGCGTTTGATCTGAACTAAAGCCTCTGGGGTGGGGGTATTGATGATTTTTGATCAGGTCTCTGTCAAATCCCCCACCCTTCCCCGGGACCAGGGGGGTGGGGGTTTCAATTGACTAGTGCATTACCTGTGGTATATATTGTTAGTGGCTCGGTGGCTCGGTAGTCGCATTGATGAGTAACTAATAATCAGATTCATTGGCAGTGAAGTCAGTAAAAACATAGCTATTACAATCAAATGAATACCGGTCGTTTCGATACCAGTCTCTTTCGATACCAGTCTTTTCGATACCAACTCAAGACGTTTCGATACCAACTCCAAGTCGTTTCGATACCAACTCCAAGTCACTTCAATACCAACTCCAAGTCACTTCGATACCAATTCCTAGTTAAGGTTAAAGCAGAAGATCTAGTTCTTATATAACTTATATAAACCAGATAATAAAACCTCTACATCAACTCGTAATGGCGTCCTCGGTTGTTATGACGCCACGAAGCCGACAGACTTGATTTCGTTTTACGCAGTTACGTTCTTGACGAAGCGTAAGTATACCTTCAGAACCTATAAATTCTTATGTAGTTTACGTACAAAGGCATTAATGGTTAGCAGTTGTTGGAATGGATGACGGCACAACTTGAAGGTACCATCAATGTACCAGGTCTTAAGTTGCCTTGTTTAGATAATGGATTTGTTGTTCCGTGGCAAAGATCAGGTGGCGCCTCTCATTAACGGTTACATCGGCTCTCAGGAACCCTGGCGGTACGTGCTCCTCCTCAATCTCAAATTCCAAGTTCACTGGATCGCTCGGTCTTAAGCGCTGTCTCAATCGGTTGGCAGCTCTGGCAATGTGCGCAGGTTTCGGTAGGGCGGGATAGGGGGCGTTATCCATTTCTTCCAGAAGAACCTTTGATGTAGAGGTTTTATTATCTGGTTTTCGATGCTCTATTGAAATCGCATCGCTAAAATGTTTTAAAAGTGAAAGTATTCATTATAAGCTTTCGAATGATATAAGTATGATGAGGTCTAGAAGACAGAGAAGTTGTAAACTGAAAATTTATCAAGTCGGTCGGCTTCGTGGCGTCATAACAACCGAGGACGCCTGATTACGAGTTGATGTAGAGGTTTTATTATCTGGTTTTAGATGCTCTATTGAACGTAACTACGTAAGAACTTAAGGTATCTGCACTGGCAAAAATGGTCAATATTTACCCAATTTTGAAAAAAATGTATTTGATTTGGAATAGACAGTACATAATCGAACATTTACATGAAGAAGGGCCACATAAAAAATAATTAGCTTGGCATAAATTTGTACACATCCCCTTTTTGCTAATTGAATTATCACTAGACCCCCTGGTGCCTCAGTATTTTATATTTTGCGTTTTATTTAAGCTTACACGTTGAAATGAGTCCATTTGACCTTGTTGAAAATGGGATTTGAAAAAATCGTGTGGTTGGAAATCCATTTTCTCGTTTTACAACGCGCGATATCAGGTATTCTTACAAATAAAAGTTAAATATTAACAACGCCGTAACAAAAATGATTTCGATGACTTCCAACCACACGATTATTCGTTACAGTTTATGAAGTCTTCATGAGTGGTTTCGTAGGAATATCATAAAAGCATTCAGAGAAAAATGTATTTGAAATGTCCTTTCGTACGTAAGTATTCACAAACTTTCCTCTGGAACCCTCAAAATATGCTTTAAACTCCATAACTTGAGTTGTATCTTGTTGTCGGCCATCTTGGATTCAAAACCGCTGATCAGAGCCACCAAGGACTCTAAAAAGCCGTAATTTTAGTCCTCCCCCCTTTGGGAAGTTGTTTTTGTTTATCCGTTGTCAAGGCGTGCCTCACGAGCTCAAGCGTGACTTCCGGTACCTTAGTACGCATAGTCTATAATTAATCCGCTGTCCAAATGGGGGCTAAGACCTCAAGTAAACATGATGTCGAAGTCGATTGATGGCATTTCTTCTGAATAGGATATAAGAAAAAGTAAAGAAAAAACAAGTCTCAGCGAATAACAAATGAAAGGAAGAAAAGGTACAGACACAAGAGGAATTGGTTCTTCCCTAGAAATGGGAAGCAGAGACCATGCAATTGCCTTTGTCGGCCTCGATCGGTCGCTATCGTTTGTTTCATCGCAGAGAAACGTGCTACAACATGCATGATATTTGAACGTGTCTTGAACAGTCCTATCATGAGTCCTCATATAGCGGAGAGTGTTTTTCTGACTACATACCAAGCCTGGAAAGGAAGATAAAATTTAAGCAAGAAGATTTATTGAAAGGTTGTTTTATATAGTTATTTAGTTATGCGGTTGAAATTGATGTATGATCCAGGCACGACAATTTATTCTCACAAACTGACAAAGCTTGACTGTATATTAAAGAACTTATAAAGGATCTTATAAATATATCGGTCAAGTTATGAATGAAGTACACTTCTAAACAATTCAGCGTTGAATGTAGACCTCAGAACCGTCTTCAAGTCTTGCAACCCCAAACTTTCCGCTATCTTGGTTTTGTCAGAGATACGGGCAATTTGCCACACTCAATTAGTCTTCGCTAGTAACCGACCCAGTCTTCCGCTCGTCCATCAGCTGCAACTTCCGGTCAAAGACGTGATTTTAAAAGCGTTTTGCAACGTTCATATTATGAGTAAGTGGAAAAAAACTATTGAAAGTGATATTAGATGCAATAAACTATAATATACCCGAAAAAGAGGAATTTTAAAGGACCTAAATTTTGCCAGTGCAGATACCTTAATATAAGTTATATAAGAACTAGATCTTCTGCTTTAACCTTAACTAGGAATTGGTATCGAAGTGACTTGGAGTTGGTATCAAAGTGACTTGGAGTTGGTATTGAAATGACTGGTATCGAAAGAGACTGGTATCGAAACGACCGGTTACCCAATCAAATAAACAATCGTGTGAGAACCTTACTTTAACCGGCGGCAGGTATAAACGGTGCGTAATGACTTCTAGGGCTTAGGTTAGGGTTTAGGGTTAGGTTAGGGTTAGGTCATTGAATATTCATTTAACGGCACAACTACCGAGCCACTAAAAATATACACTCCAGGGTCATTGAATATTCATTTAACGGCACGACTACCGAGCCACCGAGCCACTAAAAATATACACTCCAGGGTCATTGAATATTCATTAATGATACTTCGTTCTGTTAAAGACGATGATATAGACTACCGAGCCGAAATCATTGAATATTCATTAATGATATTTCGTTCTTTTAAAGACGAATAGACTACCGAGCCACCGAGCCACCGAACAAAATAGATGGAGCTTCAAAAGTGGCCCTGCATTCTGTAGTTGCTCCGCAGTTTATATCTGCACTTATCAATGTTGAGCCTGAGGGAGGGAGGGAGGGCTACCTCAAGGGTGAGGATTTTAACATAATTATGCAGCCTGCCCCAGATTTTACTGTTTTGCCCAATGGCCACCCTTGGGACAACACTTTTGGTCAATAATATCAAATTCCCCACCCCACTGCCCTACCTTTTTATGTTTTCTATAATTTTTTTCCCCATCCCACTGCCCTACTTTTTTTTGTTTTCTATTTCCTCCCTCTCGGGCTTAACATTGATAGGTGCATTTAGTGTGATGAGACATTTTGCATCGTATTTCTCAACCTCGTGCATGTGCATTATGGCATGTACAGTATGCATGGTGTTGACATGAGCCTTGTCTGTATAATGAGCATTGTTGCCACATATCTCATATAAAGCACTTAATATACAACAACTAAACTGGAATGTACTGTAGAGTTCAAATTTCATCTCAGTTAAAGTTTTTAGAACTAGGGAATTTTTGGGGGATGTCCCCTCTGCTCAGTCCCAGAGGAGAGATTGACAGAAGTCATCAATGAAAATATACCATAAGTCATCATTTTGCATTCCGGGCCTGGAAAAGTCAGGGAATTTATGAAAATGACATTAGGTTGTGGAAAACTCATGGAATTTCGGATTTATGCCCAAATTGTTTTTAAGCTGATGATTGGAAAGAAGAAACATTTACTGTAGTTCTGCATGTGTAAGCTGCACCCTGTGTATAAGCTGCACCCCTAACTTTGGCCTGATAAACAGGCACTAGGTTGCAAAAACGTCCAAGGAAAAAAACTTGCATTTTAGCTGCACCCCAAACTCGGGCGGAATAATATCTTGTTGAAGTTCATAAATGCTTGTACTTGAAGCAAAACGTCTCCAGAAGAGATTGTTGTCATTCCAAGTCATGCCAACTGCTATCGCAACTTTGAATATGGTTACAACTTTCCATGTCATTTCTTGTGTATATGTTGTAGGTTGTTTCTCAATTCAAATTGTTTTTAAAATGACCTAGGTGGTTTCTCAATGATTCTAAAAAGGGATGTTTTAATTTTTTGGGATTCATAAAAAAAAAGGGGGGTTTAGTTTTTTTGGGGGGAAATTTAAAAAGAAATCACCCACCCCTCCCCTACAAAATATTTTTTGACAACCTCCCCTCTACTTCCTTCACCTCCCTTCCCACTGCCTCTCAATTTTCTCCTTGTCCCCCCTGACACACCTTACTGTACTGTACCACTTACCTTGATGGTCACCCATCCACTTACTAACCTTGCCCGGTCGGGCTTACTTCGCCGAATCACGAGGAACGCCTGGTAGATATTAATCCAGTGGATTATCGCACTGCACCACGAAAGCGCTTGTTGATTTGAACACATCATTTATTCTCCAAGTGACTAATCGTCGAACCCAGTCCCTCTCGTTATGTGCGCATGTGTACTACTAACAAAATCAGACTTTGGAACATCTTTCGAAAACATTGTATGGACGACATTAAACCGGGATGAAACTGTAACACAGATGAAGTTTGTGTTAACTCTGCATTCTTTTATGAAAGCTGCAGCAACTCAAGGGAAGTAAGGAAGCTAAATCCAGAAAAATACTTTGTTTCTTGACTTTATTACTGCCCCACTTGTACTTCGAAACAAACTGTGTCAACCGAACTGACTTAGAGTAATCACTGACCAAAAATAAAGACAAAAGAAAGCGCATCACCTCTAACATTGCATCTAGAAGAATTTTTTTACAATTCAAGAGCTAAATAGTATCTCAGTATTAAAGTAACGAGTGCAGGGGATCTTGGAGTTAAGCTGGCTCGTACTCGATCGTTAGACTCAGCTTTTCCAATAGAATAAAATACTGACCACTGTGATAAATGATTGAGAACTTACACAGAAATAACACAAAACGTTATTAACAGTTATGTTTTCACTTTCCATGCAGAACAAGTGCCAATAACAAGCAGATTTATTAAAGCCAGTTAACACCCCACTCCAAGCAAACTCATTCCTAACACTATTACATTAAAATCGAGTTAATGGTCCTGCAAACTAATTAATCCAAAACCTAACCCTACATTAAAAAAAAACCTAACCGTCAACCAGGGCTGCTCACTTACTTTGAAGTCAATAATTTTGGGTGTTTTGAGCTAACTCACTAAACAACAGACAAGCTGATAATGCTTCTTCAATAGTCCTGTGAACTAATTAATCCAAAACCTAACCCTGCATTTAAAAAAATCCCTAACCGTCAACAAGGGCTGCTGATTTTGGGTATTTTAAGAGCTACAATCAATAATTTTGGGTGTTTAGGTTTAAGTCACTAAATAACAGACAAATGTAATGTTTAATCCAACATTTAAAAGACGAAAAATGTCAAAATGTCCTTTAAAAATAAAAATGACCTAGGTTGTTTCGAAATAACCTGGGTTGTTTCAAAACATTAATGACCAAAAATGAGAAACAACCTAGGTTGTTTTAAAAATGACCTAGGTTGTTTTAAAATAACCTACATGTAGGTTGTTTAAAAAATGACCAGAAATGAGAAACAACCTAGGTTGTTTTAAAAACAACATGAATTGAGAAACAACCTACAACATATATTTTAACCTACTGTCTTTAAATCACTTCAGAATTCTTCTGCTGTTGTTCCTCCATTAACTAACAACATATTTAAGGAACTTCAATCCTTTAATTAAGCGCACAAGAAATTAAGATTTTCTAGCAAAACTGTGCATGTGTGTGATTTTCAAGGGAGGGGCCTGGGGTGGGTGTTTTCTCGAATGTCCGATCGAGCATGAGCACCGAAGCTGACCATGAACTTGAATGAGAATAATACTTCATTTGAAAATTTGAAGGCTTCCAAGACCAGTTATCGGCTTTAACAACTCTAGGAACCATTCGAGGAGTTAGCAGAGAAGATGACATTAACAAATGGACAGACAGCTAGTTTTCTTTGGAAAGTGAAGGAGAGGAGCTTGAGTAGAAATCTTGCTGACACGTGTTCTGTGAATAATATGCCATTTATATTGTTCATATGGCTTTGTTTATAGTCATTGCAAATAATTTGTTTTGAAAATACTCGCGTAAAAGTTGCACCCCAACTTTGAAGCATTGTTTTGTTACTTTCAAAATCTGAAAGATCAAAAAAGGTGTGGCTTATATGGGAGGAACGTATATGTACTGTACCTTTATCACAGCATCGGATCTTTGGCTGGCCTGCTTCGGCTGCAAGGGTCAGCCAGCAATATTTTTGATTAGTTGACTCATCTCCAGAGGCCTGGAGATGAGTCATCCTCCAGGGCAGCCATCTTGGGATTGAATTGAAAAATGCAGGTGAATGTTGCATCATATAATTTCCATCTCATTTTCTGCTTCATGTATTTATCATAAAACAATGACATGATACTGCCTTCTTCTTCACATTTTATTTGTAATAGCTCTGCATTTTTAAGGTGACCATGGACTTAAATTTTTAGTCATTGAAAGTCATGGAACATCAATATGGATTGTGGAATTTAGTTCCCAAGTTTCTGTGAGAAATCTTGATTAGCATATCATTAATGGCATAAAATATTGTCACATGATTTTGACAATGATGCATGACTTCGACACGAAAACAAAAAAGTTTGTGCTCTCCAAATTTATTTTTAATTCCACAAAATGACTAATAAGGGAAGACTAGAAATATTTAATAAAATATAATAAAAACAGGGTCGATTTTTTCTCTTCAAATTAGAGTGAACAACACTGTTTTAAAAAAGTAATAGCAAATCCTAAGTAGTTGTCAAACTACATTGAGTTAGAACTGACCACCTGCCAGTGCTTGCCAGAACATTTTTTTCACTTTGTTTTATAATTATTTTGATGTTCAATGGGGTATTACTGGTTTTGTGTCATCAGTAATAATTATTTGGTTGCAATCAATCCCTGGAGATTCAAAAGACAATTCACACGGCAGCCATGTTGGAGGACGTAACAATTAAAAGACACCAATGAGGAATATTTTGTTAATGTTCCACCAACATGGCCACTGTGACATCATGAACAACCCAATAATAGTTCTCCACCATTTTAGTAAAATTCCAATCTATTATAGAATTAGACAGAGGATTATCCCTGTGCTGTAATTATTGTTCTTGTTGTATTTTATCTTGTATTGTTACTTCCGTATGTTCGAAGATACTAGCATCATAAACGGAAATGAAGTCTATGTATGTAAGGTTTTACTGCACATATGCAAATGCTTGCTGGTTCAATCAATTTCAAGTACCAGCAAGCTAAGGACAGTGAAGGTAAAAATAAATATGGTTACAATGTAGCACTTTAAAAAGATAGGGAGAGGGATAACGGAAGGATGTGATAAGGTGGGAGGTAGAAAAACAGGGATTAATCACTGTTTCTGGGGAAACCCCTACCCCTCCCCCACACTTCACCCTAACTTAAATGGTTAATCATTAATAGAACAATGCATATCCAAGGGAGGAGTGGGTGGGTAGTTTTCCGTTTTTTTTACTGAGATGAAATTTGAACTGTGTGCACGTACAACCTATACATGATTCAGTGGAAATGTTGTTTGACAGGCTGAGACTGTAACAAGTCTATGTACACACATCTCAATTTCATGTTTCTTGCAGCTAAAACAGCATCAGTGCCACAAGATATTAGGGAGCAAATCAAGAGTAAATTCAAGGTTGATATGCCTCAAGACTTCTATGACTTCTATGAGTTCTGTAAGATACTAAATCCACATAGTCCAGAGGGTAGGTAAACTACAAACATATACCAAGAAATTATAAAAAAAAATGTCCTGGTTTGACATACAGTACATTGTAGAAAACTGATGTGTGGTTTATGCACCTGTCAATAATGCTAAGCTGGGGCAAGGAGTGGGGACTCATTATCTTCCTTACTTGCCCACCTCCCAAATTGGGCTTAATATTGATTAGGTGCATTATCAGACAGAAAAATAATACATGTGATTCCAGTAACATGGCTCGACATTGCGACTGACTGGTTGCCAATGCGACTAAGATTTTTGCCCTTGCGACCAAACTTTCAAAACTGGTCGCATGCTGGCGACTTACCCTTTTAACTCTTATTCGTTGGTATTTCTAATAAAAAAACTATCTAGACTGCAACTCCATAACCAGTTTCCTATTAAAAATCGTCCCAAACGGCTCGTAATTGATCACCATGTTCGGCTAGGCGCCATTTTGTTTTTGCGGTTTCTCTTCAAAAAGTAGCATCAGGGCACGAAGCTACCACATGTATCTTGATTTTTTCAAGTGGCGACCAAAAATTATGATTTGGCAACCAAATATTTATGTTTAGTCACCAGCTGGTGCCTTGAGAAAAAAGTTAATGTCAAGCCCTGAGTATTGAACTTTAAAAAGAGCTTTTATTTTGACATCACTGAGCTTTGATCCATTCTGACAGAGAATGAGGGTGGTAGTGATAATATCATTATTTTATTCAGGTTTCAGACTGCTGTCTTGACAAATTTTGATGTCCTGTACAACTCTTTCTTTTCACAAGCAAACCTGAATACATGAAAGAAAAGTGCCCAAAGAAAAGGCATGAAAGATTTGTGCCATTAAAAATGGTTGAAAACAATTTGTACTCTTGTTTAAAAAAAAAAAGATAAATGTGCACAAATGTGTAGTCGAGGTGCATGCAGTAGATCTGCATGCATGTGGTACAAATGTGGAGATCTTATATTTGTAGTTGCTTGCAGGTTATGGCAAATACAGGATAGAATCGCATAGCCAAACCTGAATCGCACGGTGCATTTGCAAAATCAGATGCTGATTGGCTGAGATGGAGTGGTGATTCAGAGTTGAATCCACTGTAGACTACGCGCACTATTTATAGCTTTGCAAAATATCAACAAAAGTACTAAATCTTCAAGTAATTCATTGGACTATGCGATTCAAGGAAAATCACATGCCTGACTCAGTAATTCCACATTAAATTGCACTCGAAGCAACTTGGGCGATATCGGTTTTCTCATGCAATTTAACATGGAATTACCTCGTCAGGCATGTGATTTTCCTATAAAATGAGTACCAATTTGTGAGCATATTACAAACAGGTTTGCACAGGTTTAGTCAACGCTTCTAAAAATCGTAAATAATTCATGAGGAAAAAAACAAAAGAAATGAATGTTTAATGAGTGTTTATAAATGTCATATAGAACTGGTCTCATTTACATAAACTTAACTTTGATTTTCTCGGGCAAAATAACTGAACAACATGACAGTCTCTACATCTAGAAGTTTTAGAAGTAAGTTATAAAAAATTGAGTCTGTGTTGTGTCAGAGATATACATGTAGATCCTCACCGAAGCGGCTCGTATCTATATCTACCGACACAACACAGCCTCTCATTTTATAAATAGTACTTGATTTAATATTTTGTAAGCATGCTAGCCAATCAAAATGTCCGAAAATGTTTGGATAAAATTATGGGATGCCATCCCCCAAAGTTATATGTTATACAGACTGAATAGTAAGCTTTCAAAAATTGTCAAAATAAGAGAGAACGTATAGCTTTGGGGGGCGGCATCCCCAAAGCCGTAGCCTGCTAGTGGCTCTTCTGGATGGTTTTAATTGGCTGATTTGTTTTCGGATTGGGCTACCTACATTGTATGGCACACTGTCAAAATGGAACAAGGAGAATAGGGAGGGGGGGAGGGGGAGAGAAGGGAAGAAGAGCCTGCATGCAAGGCATACAATTTCGAGTTCACTGCATTTGTCTACAAAATTAATGCAGCTCTTCTATTGGCTAAAAATGAGAAGTGTCAATCGAGTGATCAATCATAGATCAGGCGACCAAATATGGCTGAAACAGATACTTTTCATTTAATTTTCCCGGTTTTGGAAATCTTGCCACATTTTTATTATCAAACCAATCTTCGTCAAACTTGGTAAACCTACTATTAAATTTTATCGCAATCTTTCTTGTGATGTGGTTCATTTCTTAATCAGATTAGTTTTTTTACACTTGGTCCTGGTCCCTCCCTCAACTCCAAAATGGCTAATAGGGGCCGCACTTGATAGTGATAAATCAAGGAGTGTGTCAAAATGTGTAGGAGTTAATTAATCTTTAATACAATCATATACTTCATGGTTAACAGATGCATTGAAGGAATCACTAGGTCTACAACTGGTTGGTCCTTTTGACATAATGACAGGGTGGTTCACAAATGTTGATGATGCATCAGTGACATCCTATCATCTACACTGGAGATACTACTATGACCCGCCTGAATTTTTGACAGTTATCAAAGGAGACGAAGACCAGGGTTATCATATAGGTTACTTCAGGTATGTGGTCACAAATTTACCCAATTATTAACCTCAGTCTGCTTTCATCTCATTTGTTTCATACAATACACATTATGTAATTGTGTCACAACCCAGTGCAAAGCACTGACCTTTCTGCGGCTTGTTTATTGAGTACATTTAGACTGTCCACAAGTACTCTTGGGTTTCCTCAGTGTGTTTGCACATTCCCTGTGAGGTTTGGTGTGATTTTTTCGTAAGTGAAAACTGATTGGTTAGATTCCCTCCGACAATTTCTGGGAATGTCAAATATGATGATCTTGAAAACCAAGTGTTTTCATTGGTCAGTCATCTATTTTGATATGTTGCTGCAAATAATTATTTTTCACTTTTTATTGCCTTCCATTGATTTCCACCTTCAAATGGCCATAAAATTAGTTTAAAGCAAAATATAAAAATTCCCACTTTTTAAGACCATGTTATTCTACATTATTTTGCAAAGTTTCTGATGGATACGTTATATCCGCATATGCAATTAATTTAAATATGAAATTCACTGATGTTATGCAAATTCTCCCAACTTACAAATTCAAACACAATTTATCAGTGATCATTTTGGTATATACATTGTACGGTACTAAGTTTGCACATGTACATCCACTATTTTATTCAGTATTCTACAACTTTTAATCGGTATTGGTAACCTTAAGGTCACTCGGACAAAATGTGTTGGAGCTGAAGAGTTATAGAGAAATTACAAAGCATATGTTATTAAAGTGCCACTATGACGAAATTCGATCATGTTCTTTTCTACAGTGTTAAAAATATCCAAATCAGTGAAAAATATTACCAAAGGACAAAATTAACCTATGAATTTTGCAGAGAGTTTACCGCAGAAATCACGTCTGCCATTACTGAAGTGTGTTCCAAATTCTTCACGATTTTCGACCAGCAGTTTGCTGTTGTGACATCATCTTCTCAACGTGTCGCTCTTGTAAATGCCTATTTCCATTCAAAACTTCTTTCTTTCCTTTCCTTTTTGGAAAAAATAGTATAAACATGCATTTTACTTATAAGTTCGTGGAAAAGTTTGTGTGAAACGTAGCCACGCATGTTGTTGTGTTGAGAAGATGACATCACGTCCGCTTGAAATAAGCTCTCGGAACGAGTTCAAGTAATGGCGGACATAAAAACTCAAGATTCGGACCCCTGAAAATAAGACTTCCCGTCTTTGTATCAAAAAAACGGTGTGGATAGGAAAAAATATAGCAAACTTACTTTACAAATATGCAAAAATATCACTAACTCAAAATTTGATCATAGTGGCACTTTAACTGTAATTAACTTTCATCAAAATTTCTCTTAACTTGGACACAAAAAGGATGATGCGGGATTAGAAAAAAAAATTAAGCTTGTCCTTCAGTCAAGTTTCAACCTTATTCCACTAGCCCATGGGTCTTTCAAGCTTACCCAAATTTTATTTTAATTAACTAGCATATTAAGAAGCATATTTTGGTTCCCTGCCCATCGGGAAGTCGTCAAATAAATCTACTAGCCCTACAGGAAAACTCACTAGAACTGGGCTATCGAACAGCACTTTTGTCGTGCCCTGGAAATATGTCTATTATTTGCCAGCTACTTAATGTAAAACTTAAAGCCTGAGAATTGTACACGTATCTTGTGGTGCAAAAAGACTGGTTATTTGTCACTTAAAAACTTGATTACATCCCTGGTTATGTTGATATGATGGGGACAGGCAATTATTATATTATTATTGTTTGTTTGTTTGGCTAGAGATGAACCAAAGGCCCTTCCAGTATTTGTGGCGTCAAACAAGGCAAATGTCAATTGTGAGATGAATGCTATGGGAGAAAATCTCTTTGCTGCAGTCAGGTATGCATTGTGAATGAAAACCAACTAATCCTACGATACGTACTGACTCATGTACCTTACACCTTTGTGCAAGTATACAAATGTACATGTACACTGTATAATGTTGCATGCAGAAGACGCGTGCACCCAAATGAATGCAACTGTGTTCCATGCTGTGTTTGAAAGACTAACTTGCATCACACTTGGGACCATATTTGGTGTGCATTCCGCAAAATGTGCAGAGGGATACATGCACTATGACTGTTCAGAAGACCTACAACGTACATGTATCCATAAATCTCATAATTATCTCATTTACATGTATGATTGAAGCTCTACATACAACACATATGCCAGAGATCTGCATCCCATTATATTATATTCTTGTATGCAGTTAACTGGAATGCTTCTGCATGAATAACATGCAGTGCAGCATGTGTGCTGTATGTGTGGTGAGGCCTACATTGTAGGTACAGTACACACTCGTAAAGAATATCAACGTGCACCACATGCATGACGATCAAGTGTGCACCTACACTACATCTGCATGCCATAACCTGCAAGCAACTACAAATATACGATTTACACATTTGTACCACATGCATGCAGTAGATCTGCATGCAGTATGTAGATCTGCATGCACCTCGACTACACATTTGCGCACATTTATCTTTTTTTTTTTTATGAGAGTACAAATTGTTTTCAACCATTTTTAATGGCACAAATCTTTCATGCCTTTTCTTTGGGCACTTTTCTTTCATGTTTAGCATGTTTTTATGTGAAAACCTCAAGAAAACTAAAGATAAGTCCAGGCAAAATTCATTGAAGAAGCTCCAGACATCTCTGACTGCCAAAGCTAAAGTCCTCCAGTATAACCTCACTCCTGTGACGTCAGCTATCAAGATCAGGAACAAGAAGGTTAATTCTAAAACATTCCACAAGGCTGGTATCGTTGTACCGGTTGATGCTACTGAAGTTGGATATCGTCCATTGACAGTCACAGATGGTAAGTGGAAGCAAGTTGCTCCTTTTGGGGGGATTTAAGTACCGGTAATACATTTATTCTTGAAATTAATTCTAGACATTGTGGAATCCCTTAAACATGAAGTTTCAGTATGAAAAGTTGAGCCCAGGGGTTTGTCGCCCTTCAGTTGTCAATCAGCCGTTGTGGAGTGAACATCATCATGATGCTCTGCTTGAGTGCTCCCTATTGATTACTTATCACACGAAATTCAAATCTAACACAAAAATGTTTAACTAATTGAAGTAAGGGCTACAGAGTTTTAAACAATCATAAAATAACGCTGGCAGGTATTAATGAACAACTATCTTCATTCCCTCTGGTCACAATTTTTATAGCTTGTTTAATTTTAAGCCTTAAAAATATAGGATTCTAAACATAGAGGCTGATATCCTCACTTGCTTTGTTCACTGTTTTGTAATTTGAATTTTCAAAGGCATGGAAAGAGGTGGGGAAAACCCTTTTATACCAGAACTTTGTGTTTAAAACTTTGTGATAAAATCCCTTTTTGCCCTCATAAATATTGTATGAGATAGAGATAATGTATATATTTAATAATAATATATGTACTTGAAGTATTGTGTAGAGAACATGAATATATTTAATTTACATCTATAATTAGGCTGCTGAGTTTATGAAACAGCTTTTGTTTTGTTGGTAAAGAATACATTCAAACATATAATTGTCAACTGAAGAGGTATGTTATTTTTTTTAATTTACTCTTCAAACAGATTACAAATTAAAAATACAAATAAAGAAAAACGTTGCAGAGAAGGAAACACCTACAAAGCATTGTAGACAGTCCATTCAAGGGAGGTTTCCCAACTACACTAGTACTAGTTACATCCTAGTATAAAATATTGCTAATAAATAGTATTAAATAATTAAATATGTACAATGTAAGTTAAAAGTAGTTAGAAGGCTCCTTATTTAAATATTAAAACTATTTACATTGTACACTTACAGTTATCTAAATTGTAACCATAGTCTATTCGGAAAGCTTCTCATTTTAAAAATTGTGAACATACGTTTAAAACTATTTACACTTCCAGCTTTCCTTGTATAGTTAGGTAGGCTATTCCATTCATAAATATAAACGTACAAAATAGCTATTCTTAAAATATTTGTCCTATTGTAAGTTAAGGTCCAGCGAATCAGCACTTTTCAATTGATATCCATTGCAATCTTTACAAAATGATATCAAATCCTAAATGTTAATACTCTGAATAAATAAATACATCAATGAATCGAGTTAGTACATCCCTTATAAATCTCCTACCATTAATTAAGCTCTCTAAATTTAATTATCAAACTCATGAATAATTCACGAAGCAAAAACAAAGGAAATTAACTAAACATCAGTGTCTTTAATTCTACTAGAGATTTTGTCCTTATTTACATAAAGTTTTACTTCAATTTTCTCGGCCCAAATAAGTTGTATTGCCAAAATAACTGAAAACGTGATTCTCTACATCTAGATGTTTGATAAGTGCGATAAAGAATTTGCATCCGATCTTTATGGGATTTGCAAACTTTTGCTTTCAGCTCGAGTTTGTAAATCCCATAAAGATTGTCCGCTCATTCTTTATCTGGTACTTTACTTCACCTTAGTAGTGTGGTAATCATCATTAGTTTTAATAATAAATTTGATTGCTCTCCTCTGTACCGTATATCATCAAACGTAGTCACAAGTCAACGTAATGCACTTGTTATCGGCTTCACCGAGTGGTGGTGGTGGGTCAAAGTGAAGGCAAGTCGGTGCAAGTGTGCAAAACGGCGAAAAACCTATGCACTTGTCATCGGCTTCCTCGAGGGGGGGGACCCCGGACAAATGTGGGGATTTTGCTAATAGGGAGCCGTCTTTGATTGAAAGAACAACTCGTTACCATCAATTTGCGATGTGCCTCATACACATACAGCTAGCCCACAATTATAATATTTCCATGAAAAATACTGCAATCAAAGTCCCCACATTTTCCCCACTCCAAGGGCACGGATTTGTTGCAAAGTCCCCAATTCCCCCACCTACAGCCCGGGTCCCCAGTTCAAATTTAAGTGCAAACGAAAGTTTTTCACCGTTTCGCCCACCTTTTATTTACTAACTTGCACCGATTTGCGGTCACTTTGATTGAGTTCAAATTTGAGTTTGTCTATTTTTGTCTGTTTGACTATCAACGCAAGTTATTCGCAAGTCCTCTTTTGTTTCAGTTAAGCAAACGTTTTGGAGCTCACGATTTGCTTTTTCTAATTCACAAGACGTGGTGGAACAATCTCGTACAAAAGTAATTTCCAGTCCCAGTCAGAAAAGCAGAAAAAAGGCATCTACATCAAAATACAGATTTATTGTCGAAACTTGCGTATGGTCGTTGTATTGTAACTATAGTTCAATACGAATTGAAATAAATTGTAAATTGTTTGGCCATCGTTCGTCAGTTGAACACGAGTCAGCTTGCATTAACTTGCGACTTCGTTTGAACAGTGCTGAATCAGCATTATTTTGTCAATCACTGAATCATAAACATAATCAATAATTCTAATATGTTTAATATCGATAATGATAAAATTAACTTTATATTGGCTTAAAGAAAACTTAGTTGACAATTTACCAACCACTGAATAATTACAAGCAACTTTACAATTGTTCTGTAGATAAAACATTGCAAGGTGCCACTAATGGGAGTAATGCAATATGTCAGTTATGTCAAAATTGGCAGACTGCTATATATTAAACTATTAAGAGCAAATAACGACTGTTAAATTGACTGAATCTAAATCTACTATACTAGCTGATTCAGTGTGACTTAATACACATACTCTCTTGCAGGTGAATTAAGAAAGATATTGAGGAGAATCACGGAGAGCAAGAGTGATAGCGAGCAAGAGGAGTCCTCTGAAGAACTACAAGAGCTCATAACCTTCGTTCAGTTCGCTAATGATGAGTGTGACTATGGCATGGGCCTTGAACTGGGCTTGGATTTATTCTGCTTTGGCAATGAGAGATTCCATAACACTGTGCTTCAGTTATTGCCTCTTGCATATCAGCTACTAGGAAGAGATGAGTTTGCAGAGATTGTCGAGGCTCACCTCAAGCATAGAGACAGAGAATCGTTAAGTCAGATAGCAACCTAAAAGAACGATTCAAGTTTCAACTTCTTCAATGTCAATGAGTGGGGAGTAATGGGGATGCTCGTCGGAAATGTTTAAAGGAACCCCTAAAAAGGCTACTAGTGCTCGAAAGGTGAGCTGCATTTCCTTGCTAACTCTTAGATAATAAAATCAGTGTTTAACTTCCCTGCAATGCTGACCTACACTAGTTATAACATAATCAAGGGGTGTTTACCATTTACACCGAAAAACCAGAAATTCCGGTTGGAAAATCAAGTGGTTCCTGCCATTTTTGAAATTCGTGGGCTACCGGTTAGTATAGTTCACTTTTCCCGCATTTTGGGGGTCTTTCGGGTGGACGCGTGTATCATTACTTTATTTTATTTCCCATGTTTATTTTATTTTAAATTTCCAACCGAATACCGGTTTGATCTGAATCAGTGGTAAGCACGCCAATCACAGAACCGATGACGGGAGCAAGCGAAAACACAATGAGGAAAAGTACTTTTGATTGATGGCCTGATGGACCAAAACACGTTTGGTTTTAGTTTAGTACTTAATTGGCGGGTTTCGATTGAGTGTCGAAAGCAATCCGTGATTGCTTTGGTTTTGCGTTTATTCAGTTTTTCTACTGGCTGTGGAAAATCTCTGGTATCCAGGGTAGTGCTAAACTAAAACCAAACGTGTTTTGGTCCATCACGCCATCCACGATTGCGTTTACTTTTCCTCGTGATTGGTTCAAGCAAAACCAATCACGTGACTTACTTCAGTTCGTATTTGGATCATTGTTTTTACTTGCTCCCGATGATTGGTTCTGTGATTGTTTTGGGTTTATACACTCAACTGAAAACTGACAAAACATTTTCCACAGCCAATAGACAAACTGAGCAAACGCAAAACCAAAGCAATCACGGATTGCTTTCGACACTCAATGGAAATCCGCTCTAGCCATTGAGCTAACACACGTCGGGAATAGCGTGGGATATTTTCTCTGTGCTCCACATGATCGATTGAATTTTGATGAAAAATCTACGCATTTGTAAACAGTCGATTGTACTTTTCGATAGGAGGGCCAGAACTCGAGCAAGGCATATTGAAAATAGTAATGTCGGATTAGAAACAACAAAAGGAGTTGATTGAGCTTACCTTACGGCTTACCAAATGGCTAGAAAATCTGCACGTTATTTTCCCTACTTCGAAGTTACAATATTTCACTGTCATAATTTAGCACGATGTTGATGGCGAATTAAGCTCCAGTTAATTTTAGATGTCACGATTCTTGTTCTAATCAAACGTTTTAAAACACTTTTTACCAACAGTTCATTAAGAAATTGTTTTTAATTGAAACATTTCATTATTTTTTTTGTATTTCCTTATGAGTTCTGCCGTGATTAATTTCAACCTCACCGTTGTAACATATTCACAGTTTCAAAGTATATGCTTGAGTGCGTGGAATTACCGCAAGTCAATTTTCAGTGCTAGAAGGTAAGCTCATTTAATTCTTTCTAGCAATTTTTGATGATGATTTTTTTCTATCAAAAACTAACTCGACTATTGCAGCCTCGTGTTTTATGGTCAAAATTATATCGATCGCGCGAAGCACTGAAAAAATAACCATTCTAACGTATATGTTTAGAGCAATTCCTAGTTACATTGAAATCAAAGTTTCAAAGAATCTGACCATATTCAATTTTTTTGGGAAATATTGTGCTGTGATATCGGGTTCTCAAATGAGCCGATGAAGTGAAGTTGTCGTCATTAAAATTAAGTTCTCATTTGAAAGTCCCTTTCGAAATGAGGAAGAATGACGTTTGCTGTTAGTCAATCCAGAGATAATTAATAAGGATATTTTTAATATGCAAATTAGATGGTTTATGACGTCATTAGAGTGCCAGCCATGAATACAAATTACAAAACGAAGAATATATCAGTAAATAGTTGGTCAAAATGGCTGACATTGCACACGTATGGTACTAAGATGCCAGGGGAGCCGGGGTGGCGCAGTACTTAAGCGCTTCGCCTCTCTCACCTCTGTCATCCAGGTTCGATTCCCGGACGGGGCGCCATACGTGAGTTGAGTTTGTTGGTACCTCGCCCTGCTCCGAGGGTTTTTCTCCGGGTTCTCCGGCTTTCTTCCCTCCACAAAAACCAACACGCTAAATTCCAATTCGATCTGTGGATTAGCGGGGCCTGGCTTTTGATCAGCCCCATGGTTGTTTCAGGTCTCGTTAGAAATTCAGTGCTTTTTTTAAGGAAAATTCACGTCATTATACAAATTATGATGTTACCATGGTAATATCCTAGGCCCCAGACTCCTTCAATGAGGAAATAAATTTCCTAAGTTCTCCTTTTCCAAACACAACTTTTCTACTGTAGGCATATCAGAAGGTTTGGAATAGTGTAGGCATTGTATGTGAGTGGTGAAACAGAGATAAAAACTACAATTTTATGTTCATGGTGAAAGGAGCCTGGGGCTAAGAGTGTTACCATGGCAACTTGATTTCCACAGTACCATACATGTATTGATTGGTCTGTGTCAACTTCGTGACGCCACGGACCATCTAATCTGCATATTTCAAAAACCTTAAATCTCTGGAACGAGATGAGATATTGACTAACAGAAAACGCCATTCTTCCTCATTCGAAAGACCTTTCAAATGGGATCTTAATATTTCGCTTCATAAGCACTTTAACAATTGTCTGGTTTTGAAAAATGCTAGTCATTTGATGTGGCAAATAAAGAGGCCGAGAAAATAACTTATTTCGCGTCGTTCCAGGCTCGTGACGGCCGTAGCAGTTAAAACTATTTATTCAATAAACTACAGTGTTTTACCTTTCCAGCACTGAGAAATATCGTATCAGAACACACGTAACAAAACGATAATTTTACATGTGTGGATATCACCTCAGCCAATCAGCGATTTCCACGTCACGCGCTTACCCTTGCTTCGAACAACCGGGCCCAGGCCCAAGTATTGTTTATAAAATAAATAAAATACATGGAGGCTGCGCTCACTCGTGAGAGATCGAGTTGAACACTCGAAGAGAAAGTCCAGGTATTGTTTATAAATGCGCTCACTCGTGAGGTATCGAGTTGAACACTCGATCTCCGAGTGTCCATGTATTATTCTCTATTTACTCAACTAAAACATTTTTAAATATTTTTAGAAAAACCGCCACGTTTGCCAACTTACTATTGTCATGTCAGTATCAGCGTATCACGCTATCCTATTTTTGAGGCCATTTCAGGGTAAATTCCGACTAAGCGATACGGCATTAAAACAGCGACGTGAAGGACATGAAATAATGACGAACGTCTGAATTAGTGCGAGAGTGACAGAGAGAAATAAGAAACAGACTAAATTCCGACAGCGACATGTCCACCTTCCGAGACTGCAGCACGACTAGTTTTGAAACTCGGACAGGGGACATACATACCCCCACCCCCTCCCCCTAATTTTCGGTGTTTATTAGTTTAATCGAAGTCTGTCGAATTGTACTTATCTATATCTATATATAATTGTTCTTTTTCCGACTGCAAATACTCATTAAATTTAGACTATTTTTGTGTTACCTAGCTCGATTATCTTAGTTATTCTAGGTAACCAATACCAAATCTAAGTGAAGTAAGTATCGTGTGTAATTTAATTAATCGTAATCTCTAGGTGTTAGATAAAGAATGAGCGGCCGATCTTTATCCGATTTACAAACTCGAGCTGAAAGCGAGAGTTTGTAAATCGGATAAAGATCGGACGCGAATTATTTATCTTACTTATCAAACGTCTAGATGTAGAGAGTCATGTTTTCAGTTATTTTGGCGATACGACTTATTTTGGCCGAGAAAATCGAAGTCAAAGTTTATGTAAATCAGGACGAAATCTGTATCAGATTTACAGATCCCTCCACGCTCATTGATTTCCTTTGATTTTGCTTCATGAATTATTAATGAGTTTGATAAGTATAAATAAAGATGATTCTCTGAACGACATTTTTTAGCTGTTGACTGTTGCTCTTCTGTTAAAGCGGGCTGGATAGCTTGTCACTAGCTGGGCACCCTACCTGAATCTATAATTAGAGGAGTGACAAAAATCTTAAAAGCTGCTTGTACCAGGGATTATATTTACGCACAACAACCCTCCAGGACGCAGAAAAGCAAGGCTTGCTGCATCATCGGACGTTCTAAATTCATTTTTATGGGTGTTGAGATTTAAATAGCCCACTTCGAGATATGCCTCACTTCCTGCGTACAAAGGAATCAATACGAGGCTCCGTGCATAATGCTCAATCGTTCGTAACAAACTACAGAAGTGCTGTAGTCTTGTCACGAACGACTGAGCATTATGGACGGAGCCTCGTATTGATTCCTTTGTACGTAAGGAGTGAAGCATATCTCGGAAGTGGGCTATTTCCTGTCACACCGGTATCCGGGATGAACTCATACCGGTATCATATAAACACCCCGTTTCTTAAGCAAATGAGAAAGCATTGTTTCGGAAACATTTGTGAATTTCAGTGTTTTCCAAAATGTTCCTCGTTTGCACGCGCTAAGCATAAAATGCCAATTGTGGTTTTCGCATCAAATGTTTCCCCGTTTGCTCGATCGCCGAAGCAATAATGTTGACTAGAGCCCAGGGCTGCGCTACAAATGTTTAAGGCGCATGCGCCAGCATTTGTTTCTCGTGAAATGTTTCATGGTTTGTCAGCCAGGCAGCAAAACATTGTTCTTGCTTCCCACTCGTTTGCTCACCCAAGAAACTGCAACAATGTTAGCGCAACAATGTCTCCTCGTTTGCGCAGGCCTTTATTTGGATCCTAATCCAAGATGGCGTCGAAAAGGCGCGTAAAGACCCCTGGGAACGAAGTTGGATTTGGAGTTTTGACGAGAACGGATGGATGTGTGCATTTTTACGTGCAGTTATTCTATTTTGTAATTATCAGTAGTGGACGTCGTCATGGCATTTTGTTAAAAAATCTTTTCCAAAAAAGAGATGTACGAGCATGTGCATACTAACCGGAAGGCCGATATAAATGTTTTCCATAGTTATTTGTTACCAGACCTCCTCTTTTAAATGTGAATCCGCTGGTCACAGCTTAAGTATACGATGCCCTCGCATGAAAAAATGGGCGGAAAAAAAGAAGATATAAATATGGCGAATTCAGCAAGGAATGGAACATTTATTTGAGTGCTACAGGGTCACTCCTGATCGTGCATGGTAATAGACCTTTGATAATTTTATGAGGCAGGTAGCCAATTTATAGGGAGACTTACCATTTGGAGCCAGACAGTACCACTTGAAATGAGCCACAGTATTGGCTTCCCCAACAATACAAAACACCCTAACGTTTAGAACGTGCAGTACAAAAACAATAGAGCTACAGTATAATGGTCCAATCAGAATGCAGGTCTCGAGCGGCTGCTTTTCTCGAGACCATTTGTGCAGGACCTTAAAATTTTGAAGTATAGGTCCTGGAACTCTTTGAAGGGCGAATTCATTATTTATGGCTTGGGGGAGGGGGGGGGGGGGGGAGGGGGTCGGCATTTCATCTGCTTCTCTTGTTAAAACTTTTGTGACCCCCCTATGAATGAAATTGAAACTAGATGACCCCCCTATAAAATTGCTCAAAACTTTATTGACCCCTTCCCTTACAACAAAAAAGATGGATGTGCAAGAAAGAATGCAAACTGCATATACATGTAATCTATTGAATTTACTAATAATGTTTCTATAGATTTATGGTATTTTCTATGATACATTACTTTTGTTTAGTAGAAAACATATAATACATGTATTGTTCTGGAAATATCTACTTCACCCTCCTTCCCGGATGGGTACTTGAAATTGTACGTAATGTTTAAAGTCCGACAATGAGGACTGGACGGGGATTTCAAGTCCGCGCAATTTGTTCCAGTCCGAGGCGCAGCCGAGGACTGGAACTAATTGCAAGGACTTGAAATCCCGTCCAGTCCGAAATTGGAGGACTTTGAACGACTTCAACTCCTCATTAATTATTCGGGAGGAATCAAAGACAAATAAAAGTTGCTGGTAGTTTAGTATTTTGCAAGGAAAACTAAAAAATATCGAGAAAATAGGGCTACAAATTCTTTTAATCACTGTTATTATGAAGAGCAAAGTTAATTGAACAATCAGTGCTATTCAATTGCCTTTTGTTCATAATGCAATCAAATATTTTTTAAAGCATAGTCTCTCGGGATATGTTAGCTGCATTACCTGTTACAGTTACTGGTTTCAATTAAGCTAGTTCAGTGTTAATTGAACAAAACTTTATTGAGCAATCATAATAATAATCAGTGCTATTCATGCCATTCGTACATATTGCTTTCAAGTAATGATGTTTTCTAAAGGCATAGTCTCTCGGGATATGCTAAATCAAGCCTGCGTTGCGAGTTACAGTTTTCCGGTTCAGTTCAGTGCAAATCCAGCATGGCGTCAAGAGCAACCGATTCCTCTGACGAGTTTGAGCCTCCACTAAAGCGGTTCAGAAAACCTCTAGCGCCGAAGGAACAAGATTTAAAATTGAAAAATGCTATCCCAAAAGCAACATTATACAAGAATAACTGGGCAGTGAACATCTTTACTGAATGGCGTGATAATAGAGAAAACAAGATGGCCACTTTTGAACCCAAAAGTCAGTCAACATTTGTACCTCACGAGGAAGTTGAAAACTTGGATATTAAGCCATGGGAAAAAATGAGTGTGCCGTCACTTAATTTTTGGATTTCCAAATTTCTCCAAGAGGTGTGCAACAAGAAAGGAGAGAGATACCCGGCAAAAACTCTGTATCAGAGTTCTGTACTGTATCCAGTAACTAGAAACTTTTCCAGTTACTGCTAGGAGGACTAGACCAGGTATCCAGTGTCCTCAAGGGATTAAAATCAGACCATTGGATTGGCTGAATACCTCGTGAATAATTAATGAGGACTTGAATGTTAATTCGTGCATCATATTGCATTGTTCCGAAGTCTCAAATAAATAAATGAAAGAGTGCTCAGCATTGGCATATATAACTAATCTCCTGGACACCAATGCATTATCTGTCGTATGGGGATGTGCCTTTGATCATGAGCTTAGAGAATACCATCCTGCGTATGAAGGAAAAAAGCAGTGTCTCAAACGTTGCGAGGGCCGAAGAGCCGAGCCGAAATTTTTGAGATTTCTGTAGACTAAATATTGGCTTGGCATTACAACAACAATTTTATTACATTTTACATACATACATACATACATACATGGGTTTTATTTGGATCGTGTACAAACGTTGTACATTGATTGTTTGTTCCAAATAACGTTAGTGTTACCATAATTTAAGAAGATAATTTTACAATAATTTACATTTGACTTTATAACTAGTTTTACAATTTCTATCAGAGATAACTATATATTAAATTATATTATCGGACGTCTCCTCTCTTTTTTTAAAACAATCGTAAACATATTTAGCTGATGCCTTTTGCAGTATTTTTTGTGGGTTTATCAGTGCGAGAAACAATTGTTTCTCTGTCATTGTCTCGGTTTTTTTTTGGCAAGTCTAAATGTTGAAAATAAATTTTCTCTTAGCTTATTATAAATTGGGCATTTTATCAAGAAGTGCATTTCGTCTTCGATATCTTTTTGACATTTTATACAGATTCGTTCTTCCGGTTTTTTGTATGGCCTTGCGTGTCTTCCTTTTTCCATTGCTAGGTTGTGATTACTAATTCTTAGTCTAGTTAGGGCCGTTCTGTGTTTCAGATTTTTAACTTCTGTAAGGTAATTCTCATATGTATATGTTGTTTTAAATAAGCGGTATGTTCTTAATTTATTTCGCTGTTGGGGTCTTTTCCTATCATCATTTATATACACTTCGCTTAGCCAGTGTTGGAATTCGTTATCTCTTAGTCTCTGTTTGATGTGCTTAAGCCATACTTTTTGTTGAGTAATATTGTCTTGATCATACCAAAGATTTCCAAAGCCGCAATGAAATAATATTTCTTTGACTTTCTTACTCTAGTACACTTTGTTATTTTCGTTTTTTGTTTCATGATAGATACAGTAAGATAATTTTTGGACGTTATCTAGATCAACAAGTTTTATCCATACTTTTATGCATCTATGTTTTGCATCACATTTACATAACAGGTACGGCGTCAAAACTTTGATGACCCCATAATTGTGCTCTCTCGCTCTCTCCTCAAAATTCGTGAAAATCGAAGAAACAAAAAACGATCTCCAAAACAAATGAGTTTTTCTCCAAAATGGGAGAGTCCAACGATCCCTGTTGTAGCTCTGGCTTTTAAGTCATTCATCCCTTGAAATACTGCTAGCACAACATCGTATTTCCAGCATGTGTAGATTTGATGCATTATTTTTGCTTCATATGAGACGAATTGGAACGATATTTGCAGGGTCCGGCACAAAAGAGTTAACACTTTATAAACATTAGCCAGGCGTAACAGTTTGAATTTAGCGACTGGTTTCTCTGTACTTAAAAGATCTCTTTATTTCTTTAAGATCATTGTCTTGCTAAGAATAACAGCCGTCTACTCGGCCTGTTCGTTCATTTATTTTTATTATGGCACGAGATGAGCCGAAGTTTTTTCAAGACGAAAGAGAAGAAAAAAATCATTTCTCCTGCAGACAGCTTCATTTTATATTTTGTCACAAGAGGCAAGAGCGTTAAATCTTTGCCGTGAATTTTAATTTCTGTCCTTGTGTCTGTTCTGAATTAAATTCCCCCAGCATGATCCCCATTCATAAACAATCGTCTCCTTATTTTTAACTTTTTATACTGCAATTCGCAGGAGGAAAATACAGGGTGTTTTGTTTCGCTTTGTCTCGGAGAACACACGCTAAAAGAAACGATAGCCCAAAACAAACTGACTTTTGTCTCGAAATCTAAAACTTTCCTCACAAAGGAATAGAACTGTTCCTAGAAAAAGAGTGAAATATTTCGTCATTTAATTCCAGTTCTGAGTGTATAAATGGCAGTTTAAAGACTGCAGATTAATCAGTACAGGATTGCCTTTATCTATCGAGTTCTTTATTTCATAAATATTCGAATGTCGCTAATGGAGTAATGCTGATAATGTACCGGTTATTATATTGAGAAAAAAGGAGAACAATAATTTACTGACGTTCCTGGAGTTCATTCACGGTTCAAGTTCTTTCAAAAGCGTAAAGAAAATTGAAAACGTGTTAACTTCAATACAGCGTATTTAATGAATCATTATAGACATGTGACCAAATTATGGGCTTATTGGCATATTACACCAAAGTAAACCGAGGGGGAAAATGCGTCGCAACGAAATCATCCCAGCATGAAAGTTGTGCACACTTGTTTGGTGTTCACCGACAGACTTATTTCACAGTATTTGTCTTTTCTTTAAAAAAAATAGAATGGTAACACAAGTTCAAGAAAAACCGCTCCATTCTCCAGTCCTAGCCACATAAGGCCATATTGTACGGTAACTAGGGCTGGTTGGTTTACAAGCGGTTACCATGAGAGAAATTCGCTTGTTTCGTCTGCAATGAATGGCGTAGAGTCTGCTTCTTTTGTTACCATACGGCATGGGATTTCAATCCGACATTAGCGAGTGATATTGAGAACGCTTAAACTCTGAGAACACACATTGATATAGGGCCTAATTAATTGTTTTCTAATTCAAAGAAAACATGTCAAATTGATCTGTAAGAGCATTCTATTGAGGCGGTAATGCTGCAATTATTGCCGAGTGGTACCGACAATGAGACTATTAGTAACGCGAAATAAACGGCTTTAAAAATAAAAACAGCGTACCCTACACCGATCGAGTTAAAAATCACAACGTCTAAACCTCAATTTTTGAAAAATAGTAGCTCTTTCTATCAATTTTTCAAGTGTACAAGTTGCTTTATATAGTTTTGTGAAAGTCGGTTTGTGGAAATTAACCGGCCATATCCTCCTGTATTATTCGTTGTTTTACTGTGTGAGACTTCGTATTAAAAATAAATATAATATTTATTACAATGAAAACGATGCAGTTTACTGTTTTTCAAAATATCGCCATCCCACTGAAATCGCAAAATTGAGATGTCGCGAAAATTTCATGTAATAAGGCAGTAGTTATATATACATGGTATCTCGCAGAAAATCTAATATAGAAAAAATGCCTCAGTTAAAAATTTGGTCCGGCTACGGGCCTGTACTTATAGACGTTCTTAATCTACCTTCAAGCCTCTCTTGTGCCTTCCGCGTTGAACGAAAAACATAACTCGAAAACTAGTGACATAAAAACAAAACCGGAAATATGGCGCTTCTCTACATTTGACTTCAAGGAACTCATCCGTAGTTGTTGTCCATTATTAGATTTTTCAAAGAAAGTAAAAATGTAGTAAGTGTTAAGACAGATGTCGACCATTATGTCGTGTTCTAATCTGCCCAGGGTAATATCAAGACAAGAACTGAATTCCGTCAAATTTCAGCGTAAATTATCAAGGAGATAACATATGCTATTCAGTTAACAAAACATAGTTACTATTTGTAGATGTTTCAGCTGTCTTTATTAGACAATTTGGTGAGCTCTTAAAGATAGCTAAATAAAGCGCGTCTGACAAATGATGGAGTAAGTTAATTTAGAAAATCCATCAGATAATTTAGGCTGGGGTTAAAAAAACATCCTGAACCCCTCCCGTTTAAAAACACGAGTTATTAATAAGCATGTAGACTCAGTAATAGTCTTTTCACCGCCTTTTAAGCTCTGTATACCACGCCCCTAGTGGATATCAGCTTTGTTGCACTTGGAGTTCCACTAATGTGGTACTCGAGGCCAAAAAGTATAGAGAAAAGATACCTTTGGTTCAATTTTGATTTCGTCAGGTTACGTTTTTTGAGTTTCTTACCATTTCGTTTCTTCTTTCCTATCGCTTTTCCCGGTCTGTAACACACTGCGATTTTATGCAGACGGGGTCTCGATCAGCACGTTTGTTGACGGGTGCTTTCCCAGACGAACCAAAAATGTCCATATAATAGCGACTGATATTTTATTCTTATTTTGGCTGGAAGCTTACATAACTCTTAAAACAGAACAGTTCGTTTTGAGCGGTAAATCAAGCTTTGTTTGGCTTGGCTTTGATGGGATAGCACGACAGCTGCGTTCTGGTGTCTGAAGTTTCGTTAAAAAGTGAATCATTGTCATAAGTAGGTCTCGGCAATGCCAATCGAATTGAACCTTCACGTTTCTTAAAAATAAAACTACAAAAAATAACACCCTGAGATAAAGAGAAATATGTGAATGTCCTGCTTTTCAAACTTTTTCGACAGAGGATGGCAAATTTAAGATTTACGCGGATTACAAAAGCTTATTCTAAAAACGTACAGTGAAGCGATTTCATGTTGCTCCAAATTTCTCTTAAAAGCAGCATTTCTCATCCACTTGATTCTTTGCCATCCTTCGTTAAAGTTCTCTCAAATTTTGAAAAACGTGGTGTAACAACAGTTTTAGAAATGAGAATAGTATTTTAAAAACTCGGTGGACAATCGCCCGAAATCTTCTTTGAAACTTCATCTTGAGAATACTAACACTAAGAAAAAGAGGTGCTTAACATTAGACAAAAAAAACTGTTAAACATTAACTGAATCTTCTGTTTCAGTTCTATTTTTCTTTTCAATCTCATTGAAATAGTTTAGAAGCCTTTAATTGTGCTCTCTCACGTGATCCTAACGGCAAAGGTTTACTCCAGATCGACCGACCAAGTCCAGTAAATATTGTTCTCGGTATTTTCAGTTTATCATACCACTTATCTGTTACTGTAAATCTTAATAAGATCTCTAGTTAAACCCATGGCTTTTAGATCAAACATGAAGATGAAACAGTTTAAACTAGCATATAATACATTATATACAGACGCCTCACGACCATTTTCATCAGACCGAGAATTAATTTTAAAGTGCCCTAGCCAGTTATCTTTGATATCGATTGTACATGAAGTGGATGTTGCGTCTACGAGATATCATACAGTCCTTGTATGCGCCTGTATTCTCGTACTATTTAGCCGTGAGCCTGCGGAGGAACGCCCGGTCGGTGAAACCCCAAAGAGTAACACCAACGCACTATAATCATGATAGTGCTTAGCCGGCTGCGAACAACATCCCCCTCTTGGTGAGAGACCGGCGATTTCATCATTTCCGTTTCTCCCTAAACGTTGAAATCGCCGATCAGCCATCTAGTTAGTGTTCTGATAATTAGCGGAAGGTTGGGCGACCGTTACTAATGTGTAATTCCGTGTTGAATGAATTCGCTATTACGGATAATAGATCTGTTACTTCTGTCGCCACTAAATGCACGACTGGTTATGTAGTAGAACATTTTCTTGTAAGAAATTGTAGCTGTATCTTGGTCTCTGACAAATTTGGATGATGGAGTACGGTCGTAATTTTACCGATTTCTATATACAGGCTAGTAGGTGCTAATTATTGTCTTTTTAGTGATACTTCTTCCTATGGATTGTTAAGGACAATATGCAAGTTTCGTATTCTTAAAGGGAACCTCGGCTGAAAAACAATGTTTGCTCTCAAGTGTTTGTTATGGATGCCTAGTCTGTTTCTGTGTTTGTCTCCAGTTGCCTTATTGTCAGAAAACAATAGCTCTTTTGTTATGCGACAATAGGGCAACACTGTGACGTCATGATATCCAAGATGGCGGCGCGCAGGAAATTCAAATGAGTTTTACCGAGAGGAAAATCGGTCCATAAATGACATCTAGTGTACAATTTACTGGAGACAAACACAGAAACAGACTTAGGCATCCATAACAAACACTTGAGAGCAAACATTGTTTTTCAGCCGAGGTTCCCTTTAAGCCGATAATACACGGTCCAGCAATTAGCCTGCGTAGCAAGTGTTTCTTTGGGTCTTTTGGTTTTTTTTCCTCGCTTGTCCGCGCGAGAACAGGACTATAGTCTCTAAACTGAAACGGCTAACACTTGAAGAAAGACGCTCAAGACATAAAACTTGTTTGAAGTATAAACTGTTTAACGGCGGAACTCCCACTTATCTTATGGAACATTTTAGCCAAAAAAGCGAGAGAAAAAAACAGAAACTCTTGCCACGCAGGCTACTCAACAACTGTTGCCAACAGTCCCGGGTCTTTTCAAGTTTTCTCATTCATTGTTTTTTATCTTTGGTTGACTCTGTTTTCGATGTTGATATGAGATGTACCTGGTCTCTAGTGCGCGACTGCCCTTGCCACAGGACATAGTTAATTAGTTTTTTTTTCATTTATTCATTGTCTTTTCTGCGCCTCGCATGAGTCCCGTTCGCGCCCTACCCATCTGGACCTCTAACCTTTTCTTTATTTCTTTGCCTGTCACTATCCGTTGTTCATTGATATTGTAAGTTGTGTCCAATAAAGCTGTAAAAAAACGTGTATCGGATACCATGTTGGATGTTGAAAGAGGCGAGTCAACATGTTGAAAGATGTTGCAGGAAATAGAGACATGTTCTATTCAATTCAACAAGTTTCAGTTTTGGCCAGGTCAGTTGCAAAAGGTTTGGATCTGACCCCCCTCCCCCACCATGCAAACCAACACTTGTGAATTTGACCCCTCCCCCCGTATGAAAATGACCCCACCCCCTCATGACAAGACCCTAGATAAAATTAGTTTGTTTTTTTGTGTAGTCTTTTAAAACGCATTTGGCCGATATTTTTTTACTTGAGACACGTTCAAATAGACCAGAACGCATAGGGTACCTTATGAAACGAAGACAAAGGAAATAAATGAGACCCCCCAGTATAACTTCAATATTTTCAAAAAGACCCCCAAAAATAAGTGGATTACAAAAATGACCCCCCAGCAATTTTACCAGCCCCTCCTCGCAGATAATAAACGACCAGCCCCTCGCTTCTTCAGTTCAACATTCAACATGGTATGATACGCGGTTGAACGATGTTGGCTACAAATGTTGGAACTGAATCATCCAGCTTAACAGACGAGCTGGGACGAGCCCTAGAGGCTCATGCGAGGAATTCGTTTATAGCTGTTTAGGATTAGAAAAGATGTCCCGTTTTAGCCTCCACATTAATTCCATAATTATTTAAAAACAAATCTTTGAAAGCAGTTATCACCTTAAGTGGGGTTGCTCAGCGATTTGAGTCGAATCTATCATGCACAACTTTTGGTAAGCTGCTAGACATTGAACAATTCTGTAATCACGCGTCGCCGTCCACTTGACATGCTGTGAGAGGTGGTTCGGGTGCCTTTTGTGTTTCAAAACCAGATGTTGTAAAACCTGTAGAGGAATGAATACTCCGCTTTTTCCACAATTTTGTCTCACTGGGAAATTTTTTTTTTTTTTTAATTATCCAGTATGTGGCGCATTTTCCACAAGTGCCCAAATGCGCTTTACATCATGAAAAACTATAACTATACAAGCAGTTATAAAAAGATTAAAATAATGAAAAATACAAAAATATATGTATATTAAAAAGAGAATACTATACTGAGGAACCTAAATAATATATCAGATGCAAGTCAATAAAAGCTATAATCTAAAAAAGATGGGTCTTACCTGTTAACGCTTAAAATCGCAATGGCAGAGCTACTCTTTATATCAAGTGGAAGCGCATTCGACGTCAGACTGGGTACACATACCGAACAAGTCCTAAAGCCATACGATTTCAGACGAAACGTAGGTTGCCATCCGCAGATCAAGAGCGCGATGCGGAGCGTACTAAGGAACTAAAAGACCTCTTCAGTGATTTCTTTCAGATCGTTGTTTTGCTAAGAATAACAGTCGTCTACTCCTGTTCGTTCATTTATTTTTATTATGGCACGGGATGAGCTGAATTTTTTCCAAGACCAAAGAGAAGTAAAATAATTTCTCCTGCAGACAGCTTCATTTTATATTCGTAAGAGGCAAGAGCGTTAAATCATTTAAGTTGTATCAATTTATTCTCCGAGTCTCCCGATTTCCGACATTTTCTTTAGCTTCCGGCAAAATGTTGCTCGCTTTTCCCCGCATTAATGTTAGACGGAAGACTAGGATAAATAACGTTTGACAGATTCACTGCATGGTTTAGGACTCACATGGCGCGCCACTAAGAACTATCAAAAACGCGGTTGACAACGTATGCCGTTTAATACAAAATAGAAACACACAGCTCAACAGATTATAAACATCAGCCAGGCGTAACAGTTTGAATTTAGCGACTGGTTTCTCTGTACATAAAAGATCTCTTCATTTCTTTCAGATCATTGTTTGTCTAAGAATAACAGCCGTCTACTCTTGTTCGTTGATTTATTTTTGTTGTGGCACGAGATGAGCTGAATTTTTTTCAAGACCAAAGAGAAGAAAAAATCATTTCTCCTGCAGACAGCTTCATTTTATATTTTGTCGTAGAGGCAAGAGCGTTTAATCTTTGCCGTGAATTTTAATTTCTGTCCTTGTGTCTGTTCTGAATTAAATTCCCCCACCATGATCCCCATTCATAAACAATCGCCTCCTTATTTTTAACTTTTTACACTGCAATTCGCATGAGGAAAACACAGGGTGTTTTGTTTCGCTTTGTCTCGGAGAACACAAGCTAAAAGAAACGATAGCCCAAAACAAACTGACTTTTGTCTCGAAATCCAAAACTTTTCTCACAAAGGAAAGCCGTCGTTACACAAATAGAACTGTGCCTAGAAAAAGAGTGAACTATTTCGTTATTTAATTCCAGTTCTGAGTGTATAAATGGCAGTTTAAAGACTGCAGATTAATTTCAGGATTGCGTTTATCTATCGAGTTCTTTATTTAATAAATAATGGTTTTGCAAAGTCCGAATGCTAACCAGTCGTAATTAAAATAAAACTTAATAAAGGTTTCATCCAAATTAAAGCAGTACTCGAGTGTCGCTAATGGCGTAATGCTGACAATGTGCCGGTTAATTGAGAAAAAAGGAGAGAACGATATTTTGAACGTTCTTGGAGTTTGTTCACAGTTCAAGTTCTTTCAAAAGTGTAAAGAAAATTGAAAACGTGTTAACTTCAATACAACGTATTTAATGAATCATCATTGTAGACATGTGACCAAAATGTGGGCGTATTGTTTTGTGTTCACCGATAGACGGACTTATTTCACAGTGTTTGTCGTTTCTTAAAAAAAGACTTAAGAATGGTAACAAGTTCAAGAAAAACCGCTCCACTCTCCTGTCCTAGCCACATTAGGCCATATTGTACGGTAACTAGGGCTGGTTAGTTTACAAGCGGTTACCATGAGAGAAATTCGCTTGTTTCGTCTGCAATGAATGGCATAGAGTCTGCTTCTGTTGTTACCAAACGGCTGGGATTTCAATCCGACATTAGCGAGTGATCAGTGAGAACGCTTAAACTCTGAGAACACACATTGATATAGAGCCTAATTGTTTTCTAATTCAAAGAAAACATGACTGATATAGAGCCTAATTGTTTTCTAATTCAAAGAAAAATTGATCTGTAAGAGCATTCTATTTAGGCGATAATGCTGCAATTATTGCCGAGTGGTACCGACAATGAGACTATATTAGTAATGCGGAATAAACGGCTTTAAAAATAAAAACAGCGTACTCTAAAATCACAACGTCTAAACCTCAATTGAAAAATAGTACCTATCAATTTTTCAAGTGTACAAGTTGCTTTATATAGTTTTGTGAAAGTCGGTTTGTGCATGGGTTGCTTAATATAGCAGTTGTAGAAATTAACCGGCCATATCCTCCTGTAATCTGTATTATTCGTTGTTTCAATTTGTGAGACTTCGCATTAAAAATAAATATAATATTTATTACACTGAAAACGATGCAGTTTACTGTTTTTCAAAATATCGCCATCCCACTGAAATAGCGAAAATTTCATGTAATAAGGCAGTAGTTATATATACATGGTATCTCGCAGAAAACCTAATATAGAAAAAATGCCTCAGTTAAAAATTTGGCTACCTTCAAGCCTCTTTTGTGCCTTCCGCGTTGAACGAAAAGAATAACTAGTAAACTAGTGTGACAAACAACAAAACCGAAAATATGGCGATTCTCTACATTTGACTTCAAGGAACTCATCCGTAGTTGTTGTCCATTATTAGATTGTTCAAAGAAAGTAAAAATGTAGTAAGTGTTAAGACAGATGTCGAACATTATCTCATTATCTAATCAGTCTGACCTGAGTATCAGCCTTTCAAGAAGAGAACATATGCTGCAGTTAACAAAACATAGTTACTATTTGTAGATGTTTCATCTGTCTTTATTAGATAATTTGCAGACGGGGTCTATATCAGCACGTTTGTTGACGGGTGCTTTCCCAGACGAACTTACCTAGTTCTGTTATTTTGTTTCGTGTTGAATTTGCACCAAAATGTCCAAATAATAGCGACTGATATTTTATTCTTATATTGGCTGGAAGCTTATATAACTCTTAAAACAGAACAGTTCATTTTGAGCGTTAAATCCAGCTTTGTTTGGCTTGGCTTTGATGGGATAGCACGACAGCTGTGTTCTGGTGCGGTCTGAAGTTTCGTTAAAAAGTGAATCATTGTCATAAGTAGGTCTCCCCTTGTTAAAGGGGCACCGTCAATCGAATTGAACTTTCAAGTTTCTTTAAAATAAAACTACAAGAATAACACCATGAGATAAAGAGAAATATCATGTAAATGTCCTGATATGATTTTCAAACTTTCTCGATAAAGGATGGCAAATTTAAGATTAAAACGGATTACGAAAGCTTATTCTAGAAACGCACAGTGGCGTGACTCCGATTTCATGTTGCTCCAAATTTCTCTTAAAAGCAGCATTTCGCATCCACTCGATTCTTTGCCATCCTTCGTGTCGCAATGGCAGAGCGTGGAAGTGCATTCCACGTCAGACTGGGTACACATACCGAACAAGCCCTAAAGCCATCAGATACGATTTCAGACGAAACGTAGGTTGCCGAAGCAGCAGTTTATCCGCAGATCTAAGATCTAAGAGCGCGATGCGGAGCGCAAGGAACTAATAGCTCACTAAGATATGAAGGCACCATAGCATTAACTATCTTATAAGTGTACAACAAAATCTTAAAGATAATGCGTTGCTCCACTGGAAGCCAGTGCAATTCAATTAGCAGAGGCGTAATGTGTTCAGCCTTACGCAATAAATAACACAAGCCTAGCAGCGCAATTTAGTACATACTGCAACTGCAACTAGGAATTATAATTTGGGTTGCCTGTGGTCAGATGAGTTTTGCCTTTCTTTCACCGGAAAAGTACGTTATTTGAGAAGTCCTCTGCTCAATTTTGCATCTCATTAACTATGAAAATTTGACGCATGCGTGTTCCATGACAGTGGACCTTTAAAACAATCATGTCATCAAGAATCATTGAAGCATAATGTGAAATTCAATTCAATTTATTTTACACTTTTCCAGGCAATATTACAACAATGTAATTACTCTTTTTTTGCTTTTTCTCTACCAGTATAGTCTCTAAACTGAAATGACCAACACTTGAAGAAAGACGCTGTTTGTGCTTGTGGTGCGCCCAAAGAAGACGTTATTCATTATTTGTTTATTTGTTCCCGTTTTGCTGCTCTGCGCGCTATAATGCTTGCCTCAGTTATGCATAATGCTGAAAATTAAATTTATCCAAAACATGGATGTGTTACTGAATGGTTCTTTCACTCCGCTAAATTTTGAATCTAATGCCTCAATTTTTAATACAGTTAGGACTTTTATTATTGATTCAGGTCGCTTTAGTCATTAGCCATTTTGCGTATTATCTGTTTTTTGTTTTTTTCCTTGTTTGTTACTCTTTAAATTGTAAAGTTTTTGCTTCTTCGTGGTCTAAATGTCTAAATGTAAATGTAAATTAATGTCAACCTGCTAGATAAGCGCTTTGCGCTCTTGGGGTTAACCGTTTAGCTCAAACATTGTTTAAATAAAAAAAAGACGCTCAAGACAGAAAACTTGTTTGATGTATAACATGTTTAACGGTGAAACTCCCACTTATCTTGTGGAACATTTTAGCCAAACCACGAATAATAGAAATAAATATTTTATTTGTTATAGCAGGCTGAGTATTACAGCTTAAAGCTGGTGGGGGCCTGATTTTACTCCTCATGCACACACTCCCCACTACATTAACTGTTTTGGACACACTACACTCGACTCACGGTTGATTTTTACGGAGGGAGTAAAACCGGAGAACCCGGAGAAAAACCTTCGAATGCAGATAAGGAATCAACAACAAACCTAACTCGCATACGGTGCCCGAGCCGGGAATCGAACCCGGGACCGCAGCGGTGAGAGACGAGTATTTTACCACTGCGCCAACCTGCATCCCCTTGCGCCAACCTGCATCCCCTTGCACCAACCTGCATCCCCTTGCGCCAACCTGCATCCCCTTGCGCCAACCTGCATCCCCTTGCGCCAACCTGCATCCCCTTGCGCCAACCTGCATCCCCTTGCGCCAACCTGCATCCCCTTGCGCCAACCTGCATCCCCTTGCGCCAACCTGCATCCCCTTGCGCCAACCTGCATCCCCTTGCGCCAACCTGCATCCCCTTGCGCCAACCTGCATCCCCTTGCGCCAACCTGCATCCCCTTGCGCCAACCTGCATCCCCTTGCGCCAACCTGCATCCCCTTGCGCCAACCTGCATCCCCTTGCGCCAACCTGCATCCCCTTGCGCCAACCTGCATCCCCTGCGCTAACATGCATCCCCTACCAGTACACAAAAGTACAATACTCGTAGCCATCAATTAAATTATAATATCCCCGACCTATCACAAACTTTCTAAATTGTTATTACTAAATTTAAGTGTACATAGTTTTAAAATTCGTGTTTATTGAACTTGTAATTTCTTTTACACGGCTCTTGAAAAGAGCATTTCTTTATTGTTAATGACCAGTCTTCGCGTGGAAATAAAGATCACTCACTCACCCCTCGAAAAGTCGGTTAAACTGATGATTAAACTTATTCTTTTATCACCATTTCATTTTCAATCCGATTGAACCATTTTGGCTTCGTTGTCAGCTGGTCAAAATATTGAAGTTGATGCAAAATCAACAAAGATTGCAAACGATCGAAAGGATCTTTGTAGCACTGCTTTTGTGTGCGTTTTTTCCCCAAAATTGCTTTTTATACACTCAAATAAATTATGCATTTCCCGAATAAATTTTAGTTGCATCAATGATTTCCGGTAAATTCTCTGAGTCTCCCAATTTCCGACATTTTCTTTAGCTTCCCGGCAAAATGTTGCTCGTTTTTTTCCCGCATTAGGAGACATTGTTAGACGGAAAACTAGGATGAATAAAGTTTGACAGATTCGGTTCTATCACTGGTTTAGGACTCGCATGGCGCGCCACTAAGAACTATCCAAAAATGCCGTTTACAAAATAGAAACACAGTCTAACAAATTTTAGTATAAACCAACTAGTGGACTATTACAAATCCTGCATTCTGATTGGCTACCCTACTATAGGTCTATTTGTGATAGCCCATGGTGGAAGAAAACCGCACGCATTTTCACGAAGTAATAGCAGTTTTTCAACTCAATTTATTTCTTTCTATTATTTTCTACTGTCCGACTAGTTAGTTTATACTAAAACAATTAGACCTCTCGCCCTCATGGGCTACGAGTTAAATAGTTCGGCTGCGCCTCATGGACTATTGACTCGTAGCCCATTCAGGCTGCGGGTCTAATTGTTAAATAAACATCAGCCAGGCGTAACAGTTTGAATTTAGCGACTGTTTTCTCTGTACATAAAAGATCTCTTCATTTCTTTCAGATCGTTGTTTGGCTAAGAATAACAGCCGTCTACTCCTGTTCACTCATTTATTTTTATTACGGCACGAGATGAGCTGATTTTTTTCAAGACCAAAGAGAAGAAAAAATCATTTCTCCTGCAGACAGCTTGATTTTATATTTTGTCACAAGAGGCAAGAGCGTTAAATCTTTGCCGTGAATTTTAATTTCTGTCCTTGTGTCTGTTCTGAATTAAATTCCCCCAGCATGATCCCCATTCATAAACAATCGTCTCCTTATTTTTAACTTTTTACACTGCAATTCGCAGGAGGAAAACACAGGGTGTTTTGTTTCGCTTTCTCTCGGAGAACACACGCTAAAAGAACCGATAGCTCAAAACAAACTGACTTTTGTCTCGAAATGTAATAATTTCCTCACAAAGGAAGTCGTTACACAAATAGAACTGTTCCTAGAAAAAGAGTGAAATATTTCGTTATTTAATTCCAGTTCTGAGTGTATAAATGGCAGTTTAAAGTCTGCAGATTAATCAGAACAGGATTGCCTTTATCTATATCGAGTTCTTTATTTAATAAATATTGGTTTTGCAAAGTCCGAATGGTAGTCAGTCGTAATTAAAATAAAACTTAATAAATGTTTCATCCAAATTAAAGCAGTACTCGAGTGTCGCTAATGGCGTAATGCTAACAATGTGCCGGTTAATTGAGAAAAAAGGAGATAACGATATTTTGAGCGTTCTTGGAGTTTGTTCACAGGTCAAGTTCTTTCAAAAGTGTAAAGAAAATTGAAAACGTGTTAACTTCAATACAACGTATTTAATGAATCATTGTAGACATGTGACGAAATTATGGGCGTATTGGCAAATTATACCAAAGTAAACTGAGAAATAAAAAGCGCTGCAATGAAATCATCCCAGCATGAAAGTTGTGCACACTTGTTTTGTGTTCACCGGCAGGCTTAGTTCACAGTGTTTGTCGTTTCTTAAAAAAAAGAAGACTTAAGAATGGTTACAAGTTCAAGAACATTAGGCCATATTGTACGGTAACTAGGGCTGGTTGGTTTACAAGCGGTGGTTACCATGAGAGAAATTCGCTTGCTTCGTCTAGTGCAATGAATGGCATAGTCTGCTTCTGTTGTTACCAAACGGCATATGGTTTCAATCCGACATTAGCGACATCAGTGAGAACACTTAAACTCTGAGAACACACCTTGATATAATAATAATAATATGGCCATATTTATATAGCGTCATATCACCACAGTCTCATGGCGCTTTACATATTACTGCCATATCCCGTCAGTGAATTATTTCGGACTGCTTTAGGGCGCTAATAGCTGCCACGCAGTTTACAATGTCGAGTGTGTGGTTAGTGCAATGGCCAGGCTGCTGTACCGAGTGACAATCCCCTGCTCTTTCTCGAGAAGTACAACAGGTTCTTTCACATCCCCTTCAAATAATGATTAGAAGTAGAAGGAGACAAGGCTTATAAACGTCCCTGCCCAAGGACGCGGCCGGGATTCGAACCCCCGACCTCCCGCACTCTAGACCGTGCTCTACCAACTGAGCTAACCAGTGAGCCTAATTGTTTTCTAATTCAAAGAAAACATGTCAAATTGATATGTTAGAGCATTCTATTGAGGCGGTAATGCTGCAATTATTGCCGAGTCGTACCGACACAACCTCGTGACCAGGGTCAGTCTTCTCGGTCAGATCCAAGATGGCGGCTACTCCGAGAGAAGACCCTGTTGAAGGCTGAATCACGTGAGATTTTAATCACGTGACGTGGGCATCCAATATGGCGGCCAAGCTAAATATGGAAATGTCTAACACGTGCCTACAAACCATAGGTATCCCAATCCGGAGTGAGCGACATGCGATTAACGGTATTTCCATGCGGCGTACGATGTAGTCAGGTCTACTAAACGGCTCCAAATGGAGTTTACTTGGATAAAGAAACAGTGGAAGGGTATCACAATTCTGCCAGGATGTATCTAAGCTAGAAGACAATCCTAAAAAGCCGTTCATTTTCCGTTAGCGTTGAAGCGAAGCGATCGATAGCACATGCTCAGGTTAAACGGCTTCTCCTGGCTTTCCCACTGATGAAACTTACCAGAAAACTACCCAGTAATGCACTTCATCTATTGCTCTACCTGCACAACGTGTTTTAAGGTTATTTAAAATCGTTTTATTGATAAAATTTGAGAAAATTAAACTCAGCCCGTTTTGTCAATAAAAAGCATTGTTAGACAACCTTTGCGTCATTACAGAAGAGCCAATCAGACTACATCATAGTTCGGCCTTTACCAGGGTAAAGCCCCATATCCTCCTGTATTATTCATTGTTTCACTTATTTATTACACTGAAAACGATGCAGTTTACTGTTTTTCAAATTATCGCCATCCCAAAATCGCGAAATTAAGATGTCGCGAAAAATTCATGTAGTGAATAAGGCAGTAGTTATACATGGTATCTCGCAGAAAATCCATAATATAGAACAAATGCCTCTGTTAAAAATTTGGTCCGGCTACGGGCCTTTATACAGACGTTCTTCATTCAACTGTCTTCAAGGCTCTTTTGTGCCTTCTTTTGAACAAAAAAATTCTCGAAAACTAGTGACATAAGAAGAAAAAGAAAATATGGGGATTCTCTACATTTGACTTCAAGGAACTCATCCGTAGTTGTTATCCATTATTAGATTTTTCAAAGACAGATGTCGACATCATGTTCTAATCTGCCCAGAGGGTAATATCGGCTGGATCTATTTTCAGACAAGAGCTGAATTTCAGCGTAAATTGTCAAGGAAAATAACATATGCTATATTCAGTTAACAAAACATAGTTACTATTTGTAGATGTTTCAGCTGTCTTTATTAGATAATTTGCAGCTTTTTAGAGTAAGTTAATTTAGGAAATCCATCAGATAATTTAGGCTGGGGTTAAAAAACATCCTAAACCCCTCCTGTTAAAAAACACGACGAGTTATAGTGAAGGCCAGTTTTTCACCGCCTTTTAAGCTCTGTATACCACGCCCCTAGTGGATATCAGCTTTGTTGCAGTTGGAGTTTCCACTAATGTGGTACTCGAGGCCAAGAATTAGTATATAGAGACAAGATACCTTTGGTTCAAGTTTGTTTTCGCAGTCAGAGAGATAGGTTATGTTTTGTGAGTTTCTTACCATTTCGTTGCTTCTTTCCTATCGCTTTTCCCGGTCTGTATACACACTGCGATTTTATACCCTGAGACAAAGAGAAATATCATGTGAATGTCCTGATATGCTTTTCAAACTTTTTCGATAGAGGATGGCAAATTTAAGATTAAAGCGGATTAAAAAAGCTTATTCTAGAAACGTCAATGAACCGATTTCCACTCGATTCTTTGCCAACCTTCATTAAAATTCTCTCAAATTTTCTCCAGTTGCGTGGGGGTGTACCGCCCTGTTCGGCTCAAAACTCTGACCCTATTCCAAACCAATATATGTTTTTTCATAGCCTTTTCAGACCCAGTTTCCAATGCGCCACTCAGTAAAGCGGGCTTTAAAGGGACTGTGTCATGGTGAGAGACCGCCTCACTGGTTAGCTCAGTTGGTAGATATCCCATAATTTCTTTATTTTTGAGCTAGAGGTTTGGGTTAGGTTAGAAAAAGGCCATTTTCTGGTATTTTTTCGGCCGGGTGTTCGAATCCCGGCCGCGTCCTTGGGAAGGGACGTTTATAAGCCGTTGGCCTTGTCTTCTACTTCTAATCAGTATTTAAAGGGAACGTGAAAGAACCTGTCGTACTACTCGAAAAAGAGTAGGGGATTGTCACCCGGTACAGCCTAGCCATTGTACTAACCACATACTCAACGTTGTGATTCAGAAAATTCAACGATCGATCATTCTCCACTCATTCTAACATTGTAATCGAAAATGCTTGCATGCAGGATTTGATCTCGCTCATTTAGTGCTCCTGGCTTTGGTTACTTTTTGTCAGTCTACTAGTCTGACTAATCTAAAACATTCCAGCTTTTATAGCTATTGCCTTGAAATCGACAAATAATAAAAGTAATTCTTAGGTTTACACTTCTGTATCGATATTTGCAGTTTTGACCTCGGTTTTTAGTCGTGTTCTAACCACATTCAGGACGCATGCGCCGTCACTTGATCGCTGTGCAGGCCAGTCTCGAAGGCTCGCGTTAATTGGTGTAAACCTGTTTAGTGTATTTACATCTTGTATGGTCTCTTTCGACAAACTGGTTCAAGTGCTTATATATTCATATTTCTCTTTTCACACCCTCTTAAGTTATCGTCAAGGGTAAAATGATTCACACACTATCTAAAATGCAATGGAATGCTTTGTAACACGGTAAACTTCAGTCGGAAATACGGAAAGCCAAGATTGTAGCCATTGATCTTCACACATTGTTGGTTCCGCTAAAGTTGGGGACAGGTTTTGATGTCGGTGTGTCAGCTAGGTTGAGACCAAATGCATACTGTATATTTTATTCAAAAACTGAGGTCTTGTGCTATAAAAGGGATTTCTCCAACTAGAAGTTTAAGTAAGAAATACTCGTACTCTTTAGACACGAAGCCGGATAATCCAAGATATTATTGGTCTTCCTTATTAAGGTAGTGGGTGAAAGTACAGATAACTGGGTTGTTTTTTTGGCTTAAAAGCTTTGTTGAAAACGTAACTCTTGTTGGCTGAATTCGGGTGAAAGAACAGAGTAATTACTAAATGCACCAGTGCATGATATGTCAGTGGCACTCAAAAGAGTGAAACACTTACCCGATTTATAACAAAAACGTGTCGCGAGATGAGTTAGAACTCTCCGTCAATTGTTATTCTTGGAAATCGTCTAGTATCTGAAAATACTCCCAAATAGTACTTAATTCACCGAATTTATTGTTGAGGAAGAAACTAAGTGAAGTTTGTTCATGCGAGTTGTTCAAATGTACTTGTTCTTTGTACAGTTTCAATTCATACTCACTGAAAAATCTTGACCTCTTCCAAAGGCTGGAAATATGTTGGAAATAAGTTGGAAGTTGGAATTTCCAAGGTTTTGCACACTTCCAACGCCGGATAAAAATTTCATTTCCACGGGTTGGAAATATGCTGGAAATTTTTTGGAAATTCTAATTTCCAACCCATGGAGAGGTTCAGATTTTCCAGTGACTTGGCGGTTAGGGTTTGTTTGGCTTAGGAAAAAGTAGCATTCACCTCTTTCATGTTGTAGTGGATTGTATGTTACTTTGGGAGTTAATCTATGTTTACTGAGTTGGGAAAATGTCTATATTTAGTTATATCTGTGTACCGTATTTTCGCGAATAAACACGCCTTCTCATTTATAACTAAAAGGGTCCCGCTAGTTTGAAATAAACGCCCCGGGCGTTTAATGGAGAGAGGCGTTTATTGGGAACATACTGTTTTTTTTAAAGTAAAAACAGTCTTTGGGCAATACAATACAATACAATACAATAACTTTTATTTAAACACGATAAAAGATTAAAGCGTTGCCGCTTGTGGGGTCGTGTATAATACTAAAATAAACTAGTTAACTATATTCACATTTTACATTAAGTTATTAATCATCTATTTTAAAACTAATAATTCAGTAATATTTATAATAATCGTTCTTGTGAGGGGCAGTTTGCGGTGATTCAGCTCCAAAATCTAAATTATGCAGGGCCTGTGATTTACTAGCCATACTGGTAAAGTTCTTTACATTAGAGGTCTCCGGTAAGTCTGGAGTGAGCAGATTCCACACAATTGCCGCTCTATGTGCTATCGAATTCTTCATATAATAGCTATTGAAGCGTGGCACTATAACCCTGTTTCTGTTACGTAAATTTTGCGTTCTGTCATTCTTAACTAGAATATGGTCCATAGAAGCGGGAGTGCACTCATAGAAAATTTTATATGCTAGTGTAGCTAACCTTACTTTGTACATTGAGCATAAGGGGTCCCATTTTGCTTGCTTGAGCCGGTACGTCTACGGAAGGCATATCTCGCGTAAGGCCGTATATTAGCCTAGCAGCTCTACAATGTAGCGATTCTAAGGCGCGGAAGCCATCCTTATTGGTGAAACTACCCCATATCGGCAACGCATATATTACGGAAGGTAAAATTATCTTATGATACAAATCCAAAAGCGTATAGCGCGGTAGAAACCGGCTGCGTTTTAACAAATTTAACTTATTGGCAAATCCTTTCTTGACCTACAGTATATGACGGGTCCATGTAAGTTTGTTATCGATGGTGACACCTAGCAGCCTTGAGTGGGTCACCCATTTTATATTGTGGTTCCCAAGAGACACGGCGTTAATCGGGCCAATGAAGCTGCCTCGATGTAAGATCATAGCCTCGCACTTTTTGGGATGAGGTATGGGGTAATTTTTCGAACTCCAATCCACGAGTTCCTTTAGCGCCTTGTTGAGCATATTAGTGACGGAGTCCACCGACTCGCCTACACAACAGATTGTCGTATCGTCTGCATACATATAAAGAGATCCAGAGACCACTGCCTTGGGTAAGTCACTTGTGTAGAGAGTGAAGAGTGTCGGCCCCAGCACAGACCCTTGAGGAATTCCATACGTTACGTTGGCGTACTCGGACGATTCTCCGTTAATAACCGTGAACTGTTTTCTCTCACTAAGATAACCTCTTAGCCAATCAAGTAGATTCTCTTAATGCCAAAATTATGCTCAAGCTTTTGAATTAGGACTTTGTGAGAGATGCTGTCAAAGGCTTTTTGAAAGTCAATAAAGGCCACACCCACGACTCGTTCACTTTATTTTAAACTTATTAAGAATAATACAGTTTGGTGTCTGTAAAGGAATAATCAGTTATCAAATAATCTGAAAATGTTTCCTTCCAGCGGTGATTACGACGGCACGGGACTACGGTATTAAAAATTGAAGTTTCACACACCATCACTCTATTTTGCCAGCTGAAGAATCGTTTATTACGGAAAAGAAAATATCCATTTCAAGTCCAAATTTAACACCCGAAAATAAACGCCTCTTCAATAAACCGGTTTTAAATAAACGCTGTGGGCGGTATATCTAATTCATCCCTTGTACGGTGTTTTGTTCGAAATGAACAACAACTTGGGATCGACACGTGTACAACCAGGTATATCTACACAGCCAAAAATGGACGAACACAAAAGCGAACAAAAAGGCGCACAAGACTATAAAATGGACGAGATCTCGCACTTCCCCACACTTGTGTGTCGCGTGGTGCTTTTGTTATTCTCGATGTTTCATTTAAAAAAAGCGAGTTTAATGAGGAAGAGCCTTTTACGAAGTGTCTTACCCACGTTCTCACGGAACAATGCTCGTTTCTTCACTCTGTACACAAGGCCTTGTGTGTTTGTTAATCAAATTTCATTTGCTCTTTTGATTCGTTTGAATAACACAAGAAAAGCTCAGTACGGATTACTGACAATTGAGGTACTTCAGCGGGGCTTAAATCAGTGTGGTTATAGCTCTAGGAACAGGCAGAACTGTCCTTAAATCCAGTCTAGTCCGGTTCATGTTACTAAATAAACTCATAACCTCAAAGAGCGTGCTTTATTTGACATATATATATATATATAATTATAAAAACATCCGAAATACTTCGACACAAAGTTTATTTGTAACTTCGTAACTGTTTTTGAACAATGCTTATTAGAGCCCCGCATGTTTGGCATTGCACCTAAATTGTGTGTGCACCTTTCTTTTGGCGGTTTTGTTTAAATTGGCAGCATCACCAGTTATAGTTAGCTGCCATATGGCAGAAAAGAAACCCGAATTTGTTTTACAAAGTGTTATCATATTGACAAATTGCTTTACCGCGTGTAGCTCATGCTCAATTCGCGCTGAGAGGACTCGCCGGAGAAGATCAATAGACCCTTTCAGCTTGCCTGTTTATTACCCCATTTCAGACCACGTGATAGTTCTCCAGAGGATTCAGTGCTTTGTTTTCCAATTATAGAACTTGGTACATTACCTCTTGGGATATAGAAAAACAAAAACTCATTACTCAAGGGAAGGTCACGTGGTCTGAAACGGGGCAACAAACAGGCAAGCTGAAAGGGTCTATTGTCAGATAGTTAGCGACACTCCACTGTTGCACGGCACAACAGGGAAGCGGATGTAATTTTGAACATAATTTCTCAATGCGATTACAAAGTTTTATGTTGGTATTCAGTTTTTCGAGCAACATTTAGCAGATTTACAATTTATATCACTTAGTTAACAAAATCGAACATTATTCAGTTCAAATCACCGTTTTCCCCTTCTTCTAACCCAAGTCCCTTTCATGGTAAACACAACTCTGTATTACACCTGTTTAGACTGATTTAATATATTTAACCAGGTATGCTGTTCGCCCTTTTGGGGAGCAGCTTAGGATAATAGATAGTAACACCTTGAAATATATAATAGACAAACGTGTTTAGGAGCCTTTTTGCCACCTTCAACTCCTTTTGATTCTTTGTTCTTTCTACTTTTAATATATACTTGTTAGCAGTATTTAGTGTTTGGGCATTAATTGATGACTTAAATAAACCCAGTGCCCTTCAGTTTCGCTTTCTAAAGAGATCTCCGTTTAGATTTACTGGTCTTGGAAACTATCGAAAGCTTTATTTGATGATATCGTGATCTTAGCAGGTTTGACTTCTCAGTTTATAACCCGGGAAGATAACAACACTGGCTACGCCAAGGTCAAATGATCACATCCTTTAAACGGGGCCTGTCAACCCCCAAATGATAAACTTTCTCATAACGAAAGACAAAAATAAATGATTCAGATTAGCAGAGTATGCTTTCCAGGTATACTGGAGAAATTTTGTAAGAATTTTGATGAAGGATGGCAAAGACTCGAATGGATGAACAATACTTTGGAGCAACTTGAAATCGGTTCACTGTAACGGAAATCAAATTTCTAAAATAACCTTTCATAATCCACTTTAATCTTTGCCATCTTTTATCGAAAATGTTTTAAAAGCATATCAGGACATTCACATGGTATTTCTATTCTATCTCAGTGTGTTATTTTTGTAGTTTTGTTTTAAAGAAACTTGAAGGTTAAATACGATTGACAGTGCCCCTGTCAAGGACAAACCTCAGGGAAGTGCTGTTGTAAACGTCTTTTGAAGAAAGATTTACACGCGCACGACAACCAAAAATAAACGGAATTCGTTATGGAGATTTTAATCAGCTTAAGTTTTGATTTGATTTTCCATGCATGGAGTTAAAACCGGCGGTCTTGGAAAATTAAGCCGCCCTTCCTCGAAAGGATCATAGTCAGTAACCAATATAAATACATTCCTTAAGAGTATTCATTATTTGTTTTTATCAACAACAAGTGGCTTTCTTCGTACATGTAATGTGTATTGTTATAATACATATCTAAAGAGATTTCAGTCATGTATATTATAAACTGAATCGTTCGCGTGTGGCCGGCATTGTAAAAGAGCATTATTCGACATGATTGGGATTTAAATATTTGAACGATTTGATGGACTCTCTAACATTCATACTGGAATAGCCTTGAAGATACTTTTTAAATACAGTTAAACCTCTCGAAAATGACTCCTTTAACGTCAAAAGAAGGTCGGTGTTTGCTTACGAGAGGTTTCAAATATAATGATTTCACTGAGAAACAAACTAAAAGCCGGGTTTTTAGAAACCTGATCGCTTGAGAGAGGTTCCATTGTAGACATTTCTCAACTATGGAATTGGGTGCAGAGAGCGATAATCACGCATAGCTTGGATTCGTAAATTTTGCATCCTCGTGTTCTATGTTTTTTCTTCATCCACAAGCACCATGCTATATATCTTCTACTTCGATCTGTGATTAAGTCGTAAGTTGGGTCCTGGTTTAGCTAGCCGCCAGAGTTCTTTTCATGCAGGATCCGTTGAAACTCATTATCACCCGGCCATCCCAGGATTGAAGATTCGCTTGGACAATCTACATGTCCTATAGGTCAGTATAAGATTACCTTAGCGCAGGACCCACCCTATCTTGTGTAAAGGTCCAAAATTAGCAAACTGTTAACTACTAAACCAAGATGTTTTATTTAAAAAATCAAATTTAGTTAGGAATTTCGGTCTAATCCGTTGCCCCAAAACCGCGGCAAACCATGCCTGCTAAAACCATAATAACGATACCCTTTTCGTCGTAAAAGGAAGACAATGAAAAATCGCCCGCGAGTAGCTAGTGCCGGATTTCCAAGATTAAAACAGTGGTCGCAGCTAAGCCAGTTGGGAACTTTTGGACACATATTTACCAAGTATATGAAAATTTCCATTTTTGAAAAAATGATTGTAAGCCGGATTTTGAAATCATACTATGAGAAATATGCAAAGAAATCTAGACAAAGCTTTAGTACCTATCTAGAGCTAAAATGTTCTTGAAGTACAAGCTGTCGGCTCGGATGTTTCTACGTAATTATCGAAGAATTACACCTAGAACTTTTTCCTGGTTTTAAAGTAATTCACGTTTAATAAGACCTTTTAATAATAAAAGTTGTTTTCATCGGTTTTAGATGTAATTCTAGTGTCTTCAACCGGGTTTGAACAAATCCAAAAACAATTTCAAGAAACTGCGCCAAACTCTGAGTTGCCATCGCTTAAAAGAAGCCGGAACTTCGTCGTATTACAACAACTTTCGGTAGTGATTTATGGTCTGTAATCCTTTACCCTTTTGAGTTTTGCTCGGCGAAGCCAACTTCATTTACTCCTTTTTAGAAAGAACGCTCACAAACCGCCTTTCTGATTTGTATGAGAACAGTTTGATGAAAATATCCAAAGTGATTTGAGTCAATATTTGCTCGTGTTCGGTGATGGCTTGTGAAAGCGCCCGAGTTTGTTTTTTCCCTTAGAATATTTTCTATGTACATGTGGTAGCTTCAAACATGTCAGTGGTTTATTGTGTTGGGTTGGTCCAGTTGATGAGAGCGAGTCGGTGAATGGCGGGTTCGTCCACAGTAACGGCATTCGACAAAATGGAGCATTTATGGCCTTGGCACGTGTGGAGCAGTATTTAGTAGCCAAAACAGCTTGGAACCATTCTTCGGCGTGACATATTTGTTTACCGTGTAAATCAGTATGTCAATGCCAAGCGCTCACACAAAAAAGAACAACGATCATTATTTATGCACTTCTTTTAAAATGTACAAGAGAGAAACAAAACGCCGTCAGCTTGGTTTCAAGTGAACTAAGTCTTTCGGCATAATGGAGCTGAGAATCTGAAAGAGGATCCTAATGGCCTAAAAAATACGATTTTTTTAAGGTAAATGAAAAAGCTTTAAACCAGTATACAAGCTAATTAATGGTACGGATATATCTTTTTGCAACTTAGGAAAGTCTTACAGGATTACGGACAAACAAAAACCAGTGAGGACATATAACTTGCCATTTGGGAGTTCAAAAGATTAGTTAACGACTCTTTGGTTAGAAAGTTAATTGAACTGAATTCTAGTGAACTCTTGAAGCCGTGCTCTGAGGTCCTTGGAAGAAAGCAGTGAAAGTATGAGACCGCCGCAAATGTAAATTTATTTCTCTTGTTCTGATTTGACAATGATGACTGCAAGAGCACGCATCCGGCGGGATCGGGTCTGAAAAAGAGACTCGTACGGCACTGACACCCCCACCCAAAATCTCCCACCCCCTTCGGATTTTTTAAAGGTATGACACCATACGGAATAAATTAGTAGCAAACTACGAATGCTTTCGTAGAAATTCCTATAATACACCTTATTACTACCCTATATTTATATACATAAGTTATTTTCATTTTCAAGATATTGTTAGTTATAGTAGCTTTTGCTCTATTAAGAACTATTAAGAACTATTAAGAACACATAACCTAGCCAAAACAAAACTCTCCGGGAAGCCAAGATGGAGTATTGATGACCCTGATTGTTCTGGAACCACCAGTTGTTGCTTTCTTGTCGTATTGATCCATAAACTATGTACACTGCTTTAACTAACTAGGAACGTCCACTTAAGCCCAAAATGCTTCTCGTATAAATAGGGCTTCAGTAAAACTCTCACTAAACTTCAGCTTTCAATGTGGGAGAACTAAGCGAGAATTTTTCAAAATACCATTACATGCGGCATCCAATTCATGTCCTACAAGAGGAGCCAAGAGCTCCGTTTTCTTTAAACTGAATTACTCAACCAATTTACCTGTTTTCTCTGTAAATTAAATTGAATTTCTTTTTCAAATGACTTTTTTGTAACTATTGTTTGTCGTGCAACACGAATTTCAGTCGTTTGGAGAGACTTGTTCCTGCCAGCTATTCCTAAATTAGAACACCTGAAATCCTATACATATCCCTCTTCTGAAATGTGGAAAGTAGCAGTACGTCCCTTAGGAATTACTTGTTGTGTTTGATAATGTAAACAAGATTGTTGTTTTGGTGCATGTCCTGAAAAAAACGCCCACTAAGAGATGTTTCTTTTCTACACTTTTTACAGAAAGCTAAACAAATATATTTCCCCAAAAACCTTTCATTATAACACTGCGTTTAGTTCCCCAAAGCATGCAAAGCTAGGGAACTTCTGAACGTTTTTCATTAAGCTGTAAAACTGGAAAGGTATTCCAATACCTTGACTTGTCAGCACGACTGATGTCTTGTCGCGTGACTAAACTTTTGCCAACACTTGTTGTTGTTTTCGTCGTTACGATTTCCCGTTGAAACGCCGCCAAACAGTCCTCGAATTTTGTCTCAAGTGCTTGATTACCAGTTTTTCCTAACAGATGTGACTGTAATCCTAATAATTAAAGTTCAATGCGATACTGTAATGAAGACAATCTATTCAGGCCCAAACCGTTCATTTACCTCGACCCACCTTCACAGTAAAATCTTAGTTATACTGCACCACTTCAGCTATAAATTAAGCACTATAATCTTAAGCCGCCACAAAGCAACATTTTCCCTTCCAATTTCGAATATTTCGGCGGCGATTTTCCTTGCAAAGAAAATTTACAAACTGAGGGTGTTTCATTTTTTTACGTATTCAGCTAAAACTAGCCGCATTTCACAGTCCAAGAAATTGATGAAATTCTTCTTAACCAGTTTAGGTGGAGCATTGATTATAAATACAATAACAAACCCTAAAGCCCCATAATCTTTGCATTTTAGAGAGTTAACATACTGCCCCAATTGCAATTTTCATGCACGACACTATTTTTCAATTAAAAAAGGGAATTCGTTTTTTTAGAAATAACATTATTCGGGATTAAAATATAGATGTGTTTGTGTTCGTGCTCTTGTTCTGAAATAAGAGACATCTTTTTTTATCCTGGCGCCTTCACCCCTTCCCTTGAACAGCTGTTCGTAGTACCTCTATCACTAGCAATATAATTTTCTTCAGAAATTCATTATAATAATAACAGGGACCTTTATACAGCAGTTGGCCTGTTATCTGCTTTTGTTGTCAACTGTTCTTTTTTTTTTTGTTCTTTTTGAAGTATCTTTGTAGCAGAAACCATGACCTAACAAGTGTTTTGTTGGCGACTTCAAACCGAAGAGCGATTTTCTATTATTTGATTCGATAACTAGACGGATCTTGGCTCTCCGTGTCATACGCCCTCATTTCCTGCCCGGAAATTTAAGAAAAACTGGTTGAATTTGTGGCTGTCTGGTTTTTTTCGCTCTGATATAACTATAAGCCTGTTAACTAAACCATCTGCTTCTATATTTCTCAAAATCGCACTTGCTTTTGCGTGCATTTTATATTCTGTACCGCTAAAAGACCTTAAAATTGCTAAAATATTCCACCAAGGACACACGCAAAGCTTCATCTAACTAAACATGATAGATTTTGAGCAAAAAGAAGTCCACTTTGTCCATGAACTTTTTGCTTAGTTTAAATGAGAGTTAAGAGAAATCTTATAGTCTACGCCATATGTGGTCCCCAGAAATCGAGCCTTCATTGAAAACAACTAGTCAAAGAGATTGGCCACGACTAATTATATCTCTTTGAATATCGTATATTTATTTCTCTTTTTGGCACTCCGCTCTGTTTCATGTCTTAGTCGAAAAAGCTCTTGCTGTTTCTGAAATCAATAGGAAAAAATACGTCGTAATTAGGCGCTAAGTCGTTACGAAAGCTTTCATTTAATGCTGAAATGACTGAGTTAACCAAACTATGGAAGGTATAAGCTGTATTTTTATCGTGCGTCTTCTGGGAGCCACGACGAGTGTAGTAAAGTTGTGTAGTGTTTCGACGCTGTAGCTAATTGGTTAAGAAATAACTGCATGTTCCCAGTGGGAAGCATACCAACCAGATCAATTCGCAAAGGATAAATCTAATTTAGTGTATTTAAAATCGAATCTTCAGGACATATGGAGCCTTTTATGGCCTCCAAATCGACCTTCTTGCGCCTTGTGGGAGACGGCGCCAAACTGGCGAATCGGAGCGCAGTTCGAAGCTTTAATACCATGTATTAAGTAACAGAGCAGAAAACGTTATAACCATATCAAACCATCGTATACCACCTTTCACAAGTTAGTGCCCTTTGAGCGGGTTTTTATATTCTTCAGCTGACTTTGGACCTATTGTAAGTGAATACCTTTGCATTATTTTTTATATAACATGATACTAATTCAGTTAGTGTTTGCCAGTTTTTAATATTTAAAACAGTGCTATAAAATTGCTGCTACAAAATAATGATTTTCAAAACGACCACTGAGCTAGAAATGATTATTGTTAACCTTTGAATCACTATTTTAACCTTTTTTTTCAATTTTCGGCGTGTATTCTTAAACTAACTTCCCATTCAATAGCACTCAATTGTGCTCCCACTACAAAAAAAACAAATCTGCTCTTTTATGGGTACGTACTTGTGGAATTTCTTGTTTTGTTGCTAACTTGAAAGCCTTTTGTATTTTCCTTTTGTCAAAACCCAAGCGTTTCCGGCTCTGGAGAACTCGGACTTCGAAGAAGTGATTTTAACAGACTTCGGTCAAAAACCGGATCCGAGAAAAGCTGTTCCAACGGATATGGAAACGAAACTTCCAGAAATTATCATAAAAAACGTCCACAAATCATGTGAAGTTTTACTAGAAGAGAAACTACTTGAAAAGTCGTCTCGAAATAAAACGACTTCTAGCTTCTGTGTTTTAGGTTTTCATTGCATATTAGGTCATTCTGAAGCACTAATTTGTTGTAAACATGGCTGCCGAATGCAGTTAGTGCCTTTTAGAATCCCTAACACTCTTGTAAAAGCCTAATCTAGGGCTATTTTCATCTCTTATGAAGGACTTTTGTTTTCCTACACCTGCCGAACTGTTCAAAATCAAACGTTTGTTCTGGTAGCGTGTTTGGGAACTCGCCTCCCGGGCTAACTTTTTGTCGGTTCCAAATGATTGCATTTCGAATGAATAGAACTTGATCATAGGTACTAAAATATTAATCGCCTTTCATTGCTTTGTTTTTCTCTAGCAAAACACTGAATGTGTTGGTAAAAATACATTAAGTGAGTTTTCAAACAATAATTTGTTCTCTAATTTTGGCTTGTTTACAGCGACAACGAACGGCCTGTCGCTCGCAATTCAATTTTTCCTCGGGCAAAACACTTCCCATTTTGCGCCGGCACGGGCCCTCATTTTCTCGAATCTAAACAACGTATTTTGATATTGAATATCTCCGTTATTGTTCCTTGTTTTTTTTCATCGTCCATTGTTTTAAAAGAACTCTTAGAAATTCAGCTTATTCATACTCGTCGGTTCTAGAAATTAACATTTTATTTATCAACTCGATGCGTATACTTGCTAACTAAAAGTTTAGCCTAAGTTAAAAACATTCACAGCACTTTTGAACATCCAGAAAAGTGTACGATAACGTGTAAGTTAACTCGCAGTATATCTTCAATCAGTAACGACTTCACTTGTCACGAGCTTTGAGAGCCTTATAATTTCAAGCTCGAGCTTTGATCCAATTAGCCATAGTTTGGTTTCAGTTCGTAAAAAATATTTAAGTGCCCCGAGCAAGAACGAACTTGTCCACGTTTTGCATTCTTTCACTTCGTCACAAGTGAGCATCAATTATAAACGCGCGTGTTTCCTTGTGCAGGCGCTTAGAACCAGCCCGCTTATAAAGAGCAAGACAGACTCGTGCCCCTTTGTTTCTAGAAAACATTCATGCACCTAAGTTTGTTTATTTTGTGTTCGTCTACAATACCATTGGACAAATTTGTTAAATAGGCCATTTTTAAATCAGTACTTGCTCATTCACTATAAAAAGCGCGCGAGCCACCAGCTTAAATACCAGTCCTGCACTTCTATTCAGAAACTGTTTATGACCCATGCACAAATATGGCCCCGTTATTTTTGTCTCTAGGTCGAACGCTCTGTGCGATACCTGTCGAAACAGATCAAAACTTTCAATTCACAAACAGCCTCAAAATACGCCCAAAACGTGCTGCTCGTGTGTCGCCTATTGCACTTCAAAGAATTGAAAATCATTTAGAACTAGCCTATTTACTCGCACAGAAAAAAAGGGATATTTTCTTCTCGGTGAACAAGCATATCCGCAAACTGGCTTCATAATTGCGGTAGATAATTGGAATGGCTTGCGACCTTTTTGTGGCCGGCGACTCGAATATATTATTTCATTGTACAGGTGAAAAAAGACATCTGGTAACTCGGAGAGTTTGAAGTGGACGATCGCTCGACCCAATTAGATGGATTTGATTAAGTTCGCAGATGTCGTGTACTTTACCTAGCAAGTATTAACTGTTTTACCTAATATTGTTTTTCGTTGATTTCTCTTTTTGGAGAACTTGTGGTCAACTTGAAGAATGGATCATTTTAATGAAACAGATTAACGCACGTTTTTGAACTCCAAGTTCAATTAATTTTTGAACACTGCACTGGTAGTTGGCCCTCGTTTGATGAATATTTCTTTCCAATTCCTTTTCTTCTTTCTCTGTATTTTGCGAGCTAAACCGGTCTTCAGTAACTACGTATTGTTCTCCATTATACTCAGTTCAACTGAACTGTAACGCTTTGCAACTTGACATATTTCTAGTGTTGCTGTTCCTAACTCATGTTGCATTTTAAGCATGTCATGTTTTCCACGTGTTTCGTACGTTCTTCGTGATTTGTACAAGTTCACACTTCCATCTCATAAAACCAACATCCAAACAAAGCCAGTACCACTTCTCACTTTATTATTATTTCTGTCTCCGTGTTTGGGAATTCCTAGACTTGATGTTTTGATCTCTAAAAAGGCTAAAGATCACACAAACTGGTAATGTTTAATAAGAGAGATGTTGTATAAGACTTCCATAGAGTGACAACTGTACAAGTTTCAATTCATTCGCGGTTGTTTAATTACATAATCAACCAGACGAGATAGCGTTTCATTTTTGATCTGGTTGATCTAATTCCTCGTGTGATCACCGACAACCGTTTAAAAACATTGAACAAACCACTTTTGTTCTAGTAACCACAAACTTAGATCCCTAATAGGGGTGAAAAGTTAACATTACTTCAATCAGATTTCGTATGTCAATTTCTCTGTCTTAACGAATCTAGCCTGCGACAAAAATTGAGATCGGGCTATTTTACGCAGCCATAAAACAGTTAATCTTTAAAATATGTTTTATGACTTGGCATATTTACTTTCCTCATAAGAGCAGATCTTCGCAGCAACCTTCTGCATAACTTCAGTATTTACCCCAACAGAGAGTTCATTTCCTCAATGAAGTATTTGAGAGGAAGAAAGGTAAAATCATCGCATTTCCTTCGAGTTAGTACAAATATATTTCCGGAAAGATTAGGCGTGTAATTACGATGGTAAATAGGGCGACTGATAATTTGATAACCACACTTGGACAATCGACCGAGCCACAGTATCAAAAACAGATACCAAGGAGCTACAAACTAAATGAGTAATACGTTCCGAGAGAGCTAATTACATCAGTGTGCTATAATGGGAGTTAAGGAAACTCTGAAAAAGTGGTCTTTAAAATGAGAGGACTTTAAAGATTAAATTAACTTGCCTATGCTAATGAAAACTGGTAGTTTATTGAAGGGTTGTGTTTGCACTGCATGCAGTCTGTTGGGAGAAATTTATTATACATACCTTGTTCATCTCTCAGTTCACCAAATACCTCAAAACATATTTTCTCTTTATGAGGCTAGTAACCGAAAGCAACGGGGCGTTCTAGTTACCAGTACAACGGGTAATATACAGAACTTATTGTAAAACGCTCGCCTTTACCGCGTTTCACATAGAACCAACATGTGTGACTGACCAAGGTTACGGTGGAGTATTTATTGATTCCCTGACGCTAACCCGTGGCCTGTGTTTTTAAACTTTCATTTGCCTCCACTAAGGCACAAACACACGATATTTTAATGTTTTCTCGGGTTTAATTGGGAGCGCTATTAAAGGATACTTGTTTGCTAGAGGCGAAATGTTGCCAGTTGGAAAATCTTGTTTACCTCTAGTTAAAACAAAAACAAAAAGGAAAAATTCCAGCAATAGTGATCGCAGGTAGTGAATGCTTTTCTAGAACCTTTTTATGTGCTGTGAGGTATCCAATTGTGAGGTTTAAAATTTGAATTTTCGCCCAAATTAGCCGACGAAGAAAGAATGAGTTCAACGGGCGCTCGCAGCAAAAGTCATTCATTATCACCGTTAATGTCCAGAAGCTTTATTAGAAAAAATTAAATTTATTTTATTAACTCTAAACAAATAGTCCCGAAAAACGATACTAGCGGGATTCTAAAAACAATTTTGATTAAGACGAACGACCCTGGGCGTTTTATACAATTTGCTCTCAATTCCGCCGTCAATGCTATATAAGCCGTATTATTTCATCAATACAAGAAACAGATAATATCAAAGACTAAATTAGTTCGACTTGTTTGACTTCCTTTGAGAGGTAATAGAAGGACCGGATCCTAAGCGCTAGGTAAAACAGACGGCCAGTAATTATACAGGATGTGCGACTGGCATTGAGGTAAAAGTTAACTTTGATACAATAGGTTTGGCAAGTGGATAGATGAAAACTTAATTACGATTACGGCCGAGAAAAGGCTGGCAGAATTGTTAACAATTGGGAATCGAAATGTCATCAACGATCGCAGGTGATTTTTTTGCTAAGAAATGCTTTAAAAAGAGCATTATGGGGGTCCTTTAATTCAATTTACTGGTGGACCTGCAAAGGTTACTAACTCACTGAGAGGCGCGAGTGTCTGAGTGTTGCGCCCGCGAGATTTTGTTTTCAATCAAAATAGAACTGAAATTTTGGAAGTATTTTCCGCCCCGCCCCGAGTTTAGGTAACTTCTTAGCTTGTTCAATAGCTGTATCAGTAATTAACTGAGGTTAAACTGTTTTTCTAAAGCTTTAAAATTCGTTCATTATTTATGCCGTTCCTTTATGTTGTTCACAATAGCCGACGTAATTTGGTAATAAGAGTACACGTGCTACCTCCATTGGATCTGCCCTATATAGGTGACACTGAGTTACTGAACCAGCAGCAGTTTGCAAGTGGCAAGTCTCGAGTACACAACTCCGCTTACGAGCCATGTCTTCGTCCTTCTACATCGACTCGCTGATTCAAGTCTCCAAAGCCAAAGCTGTCGGCACTACATCAGATCCAAGACATAGCTATGATTCTCCCGTGCCATGTTCATGTTGCTGGAGTCCTACACAGCCCGATCCAAGCAGTTTATGCCAGCTCTGTATCCCTTCAAGCCCCGCCGTTCACCCTTTCATGCATGTAAGAGGAGCTTCGATTCCCGGAGCAACAGGGTTGTATTCAAGGGATTTACCTAAGGATCATATACTGCTACAGCAACACTATGCCGCTACGGAGGAAGAGAGAATGCATCTTGCGAACTATGGTGAGTTTAAAACCCGTAATCTTGAATGGGAACTGAACCACAACTCTGAATGTCTGTCGGTGACAGGTGTCGGAGTTTTGAGTTGAATAACTTCTGTCATGAACTCTTGAATCTTTGATGTCCTTTTAAAACCAGCTCAAATTTGGAAATGAAATCAATTCATTCAGATTTCCTAACCGTTTTTGTTTCCTGTGTTTTAGTATCCTCACGCGATGCTAACAACCCCAATAGAGGCAACTCGAGATCAAAACGGATCAGAACAGCCTACACCAGTATGCAGTTGCTAGAACTGGAAAAGGAATTCAGCCAGAACAGGTATCTCTCCAGACTTCGAAGGATACAGATCGCTGCCCTTCTCGACCTGTCAGAGAAACAAGTAAAAATCTGGTTCCAGAACCGCCGTGTGAAGTGGAAAAAAGACAAAAAAGCCGCTCAACACGGAGCCAGCACAGAAAATACACAGTGCTCCGAGTCACCGTCGAGTTGAAGAAATATACCAACGACAAGCATCATTTAGCTGCTTTTGAACTCGACCACAAATTGTACAGTTTGTATCATAATGTGACTAAGTATAGCGGTTAGCAGAACGCTCTTTGCAGAAATAGTTTTGCATATATATATATAGATAGATAGCATATAGATAGTATATAAAGAAAAACGGAATGGCCGCCCTAATCGGTCAATTTATTTCAAGTTTAATTAGCTTTACCACCGAAACTGGGGATGTACCAGGGTCAAATTGGAAAACAAGAATCAACGAAATGCTTTTTAAACGCCAAGCCAAGAAGAGCTTACCTTCAGTTCCCCTCGACAAATCGCCAACAAGCTACCTTCCATGTAAAGTATGTAGAATGTTTAAATTCTGAACTGAATTATTTTGTACACGGTGCGTGATAAAATTTGTACAAAACGGTCACTTACGAGCATGTCGCCTAGTTGTTTATTGTAGAAAAATATTTCATCGAATAATGAACTTTTAGTGAATAAAAATGTTATGGTTCAAAACTTGTGTTGCGGTAAATGAATACGCTAGTTTTGTATGTCCTACTGACTAGTGAAACCTTTACTGGTGTTGAATGAATATATTCGGGAAGTGTTTCAGCGATAGGGGTTTTCTTCAAATTCTTTCATGAGTTAATTTTTGCGACTGTAAACGGTCATTAATTTTGGGGTTTGAAAATAACACGGGATGAAATATCGGTTTGATCCCAATTACGGAGTCCTATATAATGTAGCCTACAATCGCTGCATATAGAAGTGTCAACGATTGCATATTACCAATCGCGCGGTTCACCCCATTTAAATCACATCTCGTCCGGGCAAGGTAATTCTGTACGAAACTACGTGAAACTAGGCGCGCTGGGATCATTGTCCCTTATCTGTTTATCTAGAAATGTTTTTCTTCCTAATCACGACCCACTTAGAACTCGTTAACTTCAGTTCTGCGATTTTCTTTCAAGTATTGCTTAGCGAATTCCCCTTTACTTGCTACCGTCGTGTTTAACAGAGTGACATTATCTAATAGCGGTTAGCCGGTTAGTTTGGTTTAATAAAACTGCGTAATTTCTAGTGAAAGATTTGATTATCTTTCTGTAGAGAGAAACTGCACCTGCCGCCCGATACACATAGGTGACGTTGGCGACGCCATTACAGCACCGAAAACAACTCTCTTTTTTGTTCCCCCAGTTTATTGTGGCAACCAAGTGCGTCGTCGGTCTTTCATAACAAACAAAGGCCCAGGCCCGGGCACCTTTCAACAGCATCGGCTTCTGTTTTTGTGTTCGTTTATGTTCAATATTTGGATACACTACTTTCATCTCGCTCTCTATTCATTATTATCGCATCTTTGACAATTGCAGTCGATTTAAAGGAACATTTACAAGCTTGCATTTCGTTTTTTGCATTTAAATTGAAATTAAAGCGACTTCAAATATTGTTAGCGAGCGGGTGACCCATTCAAGTAATTCAGTCTCAAGCTTCGAAGACGTCACAGCCAAGCATTTGAAGTAATATTTGAAACCCCTTGGAAGAAGAAGATTAACCAATATATCACGCAACATAACGTATCGTTTTATTTTGTTATTCGACTTTTATCGACCTTGTTAGGCCTGAAAGGGAGATTGAATGCGTAGTGGTTTACAAGTTGATTGGGTTCATTTTCCACGTTTTGGGCAAGTTATGAGAAAACAGTCGAGTGCTTAACAGACGGCGAGTTTGTATTTTCAGGTCTCCCGCTAGCACGGATAACAGACCGATTGTTAATTTGTCGAACGGAAGTGGAAAATGTCTCCAAAGTGCCTTCAAATTACCTCTTAATGTTGGAGTTTAAAACCTTACGGTAATCACTAGCCTGCAACATTCGCGGAAGGAATCACCCGGGAAGTAGATTGCAAACATATTATGGCAATTTTCCATTTAGCCATGTGTTAGTTTTCATATTCACAAGATGAACGCTTTATTCCTTGAAAATTACCTTCAAATTACCATGTTAGGCTGCAGTGATAGGCCAGTACGGCAGGTAAGAAGTTTGTATGAGTTAAAACAAACAGGCATGTGCACCCGACGCAGTTGCATCGCATATTAACAATCAATCATGACAAGAGTGATCGAAACCTTTACTGCTTGATGTGCAATTCTCAAAGTAGTTTTCGCTTGGTGTTTTGGTCTGATGCGGCTACCCGCTGTAATATTAAATTATTGCAGTTCAAAACACCTTAACTTATGATTACTCCATTTCGAAAAGATCCCTAATTTCCGCCCAGGGACTGGATATATTCGCCGTTTCCATTACCAAACCCCTTTTCAAATAAAACTATTTGTATTCGTGAAACATAAACCGGACATAGAGAGAACGCTTAAATGTGTGATTATGCTAATGATCGAGGGGTATGTGTGCTTCACTTCTAATAGCTAATTCTGAGAGCCTCTAGTATTATGGCTTGACTTTTTCACAATTCCGCGTTGCAACTGGCTACATAACCCGTGGTGCCCTCTAAGTAGTTTTTAAATCCAGCTGGTATAATAAGAAAAAAGAGCACGAACGTATTATTTTCAAGGACACTAAATTCCTTTTAGGGAAGGAAAACTATAGGACTGACTGAATCACAAAAAGTGCCATTATCAGACCCTAACATGATACAAATTAGAAGACAAAGAAATATTTTTCCTAAATAGCCGTAGGCACTTGAAGTTGTTCTTGCAAACCTATTTCAAATCGATGGGTTTTAAATATCGTGTTTCACGATCTCCCATTCATCTATCTACTTCTAGTATACGAATGCACACTGATCGGTCTACGGTTTTATGTAGCGAGCTTGCTAAGACGGGCATTAATGTCTAATTTCGGACGTGTCAAATCTGTCGAAAGCACGGCACAGAGGTCTGTCAGGTTGATTCCCTCAAAGACTAAACTCCAACCCTTCTCGGCGAGTTTTTGTTTACCTTGTCCACAAGCCTACAGATATCGGGCATCAACGGAACAATTTTACTTCTATTTCGACAACGTTAACGTCATATGGTGAAAAAAAATTTGCGTCGCATACGTGTGGTCATTTTTCCGGCGTCCTATCGATACTGAGTCAGTCACATTTTCCAGCAACTCTAAAAACTAAAAAAAGGACCGTGAAACACCACGGAAATTTATTAGGCCTGCCTATCTTTTATAGATTCTTTCTTTTTGAATATAATTTCTAAATAGCACCCCGATTAAAAGGCAACTTTCAATCCGTTGTCGAGTTGTGTTAAATTTGTAGCCATATATTCCAAGCCGTTTATTAGTAACTCTTCAGGCGGGATGTTTGACACAGCATTTTCTCCTCCCAAAACACTTTATTGACTAAATTTTTTTCATATCTGCCGACTGCCTCATATTTTGGCGTTCCCGTCAATTTTGGCGAGAAAGCCGAACGTTGTCAAAATCGTTTTGTTTTTGCAGCTTTTCACTCCCCCGCGAAGTCGTACAACTTCCTAACGACAACCTTGACATCTTTCTTATCCCAGCTCTAACGAAATTTTCAAAAACTAATTAGCATTTTCGCGTAGGAGTTTCCAAACCAAACAAACCCTAGCGATTGCTCTTTTCTGTACTTTAAATTCTCTAATATTTGGAATGGTTAGTAACTCTTTAAAGATATGTTAAGTATTAATTAGCCCGTGATCAATTCCTTGTATAAAGATACAAAGATAATGGTCCAAAAAGAGACATTTATTCAACCTGTTATGGTTCAAGTTCACTGAAAAGTAATTGGCGCGAAGCCAGTCTAGTGTCATTGTACTTGAGCACGATGAGAAGTCACGAAATCTGGCCTTGGCGAGTTCTTTGGTTCTCGCATGCGGCGTGCTAGAAGAGACCTGTACAATTACTAACAGGTAATTTCAATAGGCGACTTTCATATACCCTTATTATTGTAATTTGAGCGATGGCTACCCTAAGAAGGCTGTGAACTTCAATATAACATTTTCCTCCGCGCCTCAAGGGAATTACATGCATGGCTAATACAAATTCAGTCGCATCCGTGAACTCTGATGCCATTGCCTGTTCATTCTGAGCATATATTAACTATGTTCTGAATAACACAAGTATACTTTAGTGTCATTTCCCCTGAAGTATTCACACCTGGCCCGTTGCCTCCGAGGCACCTTCAGAAGCACTCACACATTAGCTTGGTAAGGTTTTAAGCCAAGGATGTTCCTGTCAGATCATTGTTCTCTCAACATCTCCGCCCTCTACCTTTTCTCCACTAATTCCTTGTGCATTAGGCATTCGACAGCAATCATAGACGTATTCTAGACTTCAATGTCTTTAAAAGTGACTGTATTACCGTTGTGTTTTATTAATCACCTTGCAAAATGAATATTAAAGCCCAATCTTTCAGCAGTTTAAAAATATCGTAAATTCGGACTCCAGTCAGTAATATTTCTTTTCGTTTGACTTGGGACTTTCATTTAGAAAGCGAAGGTATAGACGTCGACTTTAGTTCAATATGTCGGAGTCACAATTTAGATTATTGTTGCTTCCAAACGGCTCAAAATAACAATTTAATGTCCTTTGTGTCATGTTAAATCAGCTAACAACGACCAACAATCCCGGTTTCAAAAAGTTAGCCATTATTTCGATATAGTTCTAAATGACTAAATGCGTCGCGGTTCTTAAATTACTTGGACCGCTTCCGTCGCTTTTCAAACCGCTAAAACGGAACCAGGATTTGTAAGGTGAAAGCCATTTCTTTTTTCATTCTTTAATAGAAGCAGATGTGAGATTTTGTCTTAAGCGGATGAGGGTTAGATTTAAGCCCAGAGGAAGATATATTCGAAAGGGGGCGTTTTAGTTTAGTTTAAATCTCATCTTGAATTTGTAACAGTTTGAATGTAGAAAGATAATTTAAATAATACCGTTTTTCGAGTAACAGAGTTGTCTGCCTCTTCTAATTTATCAGTGTTGGTGATTCTCAATTCAAAACCTTTAAAAACATAGTGGAAACAGATAAATTTACTAGTTACACATAAAAATTCGCAGAAATAGAGAGAGAATTGATGATAAAGGTGAAACAAAACACGGCAGATGGTAGCCTGATCAAGAATTGAAACATCCCTTTTGAATGTTGCTTTATAGCTTTTGAAATTGGGTAAGCAATGGTTATTCAACCGTGGAATATTTGACTTTTTCAATAATCTTTCTTTTATAGCTTCAACTGTACTTGCATGTATGGGGTGTTTATCTAATTGCTTTAAAATACCGTAATTTGAAGCAGTTTAGGCTACCGATACTAATACAGGCCCGATTGAAAATTCGAACTATTGATTTAATGATAATATTTCTGATGTTTTAAGATATTTAGGCACAAGCTGAATCCGTACGATTGTATTTTCGATGGCTTATCGTCAGCAGTTTCGTGCTGCAATTATAATATCTTTCGAGGGAAGGTCGATTAAGTGATACAACAAAACAATAATCTCTCGCTAAGTACGTTCTATAAAACGACGACCTCACACCTTTAATTTGCAACTATTGCGCTTTCACTAGCACATAAAACATATCGTTTGCGTTCAATGTAAGCGAACGCTCCGAAATAAAGCTTATATACATAGGACAGTACACGGAAGGCTTTGAATACGAAACTTTCATACGAAATAAATGAAAGAGTGATCATTGGGGAATTGCAATTCAGGCAGGTGATTTCGAGCTTAATTTGCAACAGAAGAGTAATAAATATGGCTTCATTTGTTTTCCGGTGAAATAGGCACGCGCTGTAAGCAAATACATCACCGCTCTTTTCACAGTCCTATTGAGAGTTCACGTTTTAATTAGAGCTCATCATCCGTGGCGGAAATGAAAAGCTGTGTCAAAATCGTACTTGAATGCAATTGAGCAAGCTTTATATTAGCTTTTTCGATGAAGGTTTTACTTTTCGGAAATATCTTGAGTGGATTTTGTTAGCTTTCAAATGGCGGTCCTATTTGTTAGTCCAGAGTATCAATCTCTAGCGCTTAAGGGCTATTCTCTTTCAATGGCCATTTAACTCTGTACTAATTTGCCAAGGTCGCTCCATACGCCGCTCTTTTGTTTCCAATGGAAGTCAAGGCATTTAAGCCCCACATTTCTTGACGTTTTATGACGAAAGCGGAAAATTATTTGTTGAACGCGACACGAGATGTTTTTAATTTCCGCTAATCTTTTCCAAAATCCTTTTTAGTGATGTATACACTGCGGGCGTTAGACGCTCTAAGGTTTCGAATTCTTTTTTGACGTCCAAGTTTTCCTCCCAATTTTTCCGGTCTTCTTTGTGATGAAGAAGTCTAGCCAAGAGATCTGATTTATATTCAAATCGCACTACAATAAAATGATTGTTCAATTACTGTAACATTTCAGTTAACTAAGTGATGGTTCGACAAATGTAACAATAATCAGTGTCATTTCTTAGAACCTGTCAAAAATCATATCTTTAGTGCCCGCTACAATTTACTCTCAACCACCGACCTGATTTCCCAATTAATCTCGTTTTTGCTGCTTCGGAGTATTTACAAAGCGCTCATCAAAGTACAGATTTAAGATATGGCGGTGATTAAGGTTAAAAATCGAAACTTGCAGGTTACATTCATCTGCGAATATGGCTTTAATCAATTTAAACGCGGTGTCGTAAAAGGAGACCACGGGATTGCCGATTATATTCATAAAGGCACAGTTACACATGTTTGAATCCATAGATGGAAATCTGGTTGTATTTTACAGATGACAAGGGGAAGAATTTTAAGGATTTTTATTGAGTGATTGAAAACATAAACGGGACAGCATTCTTTAAATACATATATATTCCCCACAAATTCAAGTTAATTTTAGTTGATGAAATCTTCAGCCATAATCTTTCAAATTTCCCAATTTTCGCCAATAATTTTTGCCATCTTTCAAATTGTTTAACTATTAAACGAGTTGAAAAACGGACCGAGCCTTACAACTACATCCGAACTTGCTCATTACTTTACATTTGTGTCACAAGACGAAGTATTCTGATGGCAGGGAAAATGGAAATCGTCAAATTAAAACACAAAATCAAATTAACATTTATCGATTTCGGGTCAGGTACGCGTCCAGACAAGATTGAAGGACGACTTCGCCTCAAACCAAACAAAAAATCCCACCAATTGTACTCAAATTCGGTTTTAGGAAATCGTCATTTGATTTCAACTTTAGCAGTTTATAGAGAAGGTTCGTGTTATCTGTAAAACTAATTCGCGGGTTCTGGATGGCATTATACTTTAGGATCCGAAGATCATGGAAAAAATCGGGTGTTCCTGCCAATTCTGATGTCCGCTGACCGTGCAATGCGGGCGCGGGAAATCTCTTCTTGTTCGGCGTACGCAGAGCTGTCAAGGTTTGATGTGTTACTGAAACAAATCTATGCATAAACAACTTTCCAGTTCCCTCTCGTTCGTAAAACAGACTCCGTAATATCGCTCGAGGCGTCAAACTAATATACATAATTGTAATCTTAGAATTTGAACTAGAAAGGCTTTGTTATCTTCTCGCTTAAATTGTTTAAAATGCTTTCAATTGATAAGAATTATAACTTTCTGTTCGATAGAACATCTCGAACTCAATGATACTTTTTAAAGAACCTTCAACACTAAACAATTATGAGCCATTGAACTTAATTTTTCGAGAATCATGATATATAATTTCCTTCAGTAACTAGAACCATGCATATTTGGGGCTCGCATTTTAACTAAACCAGAAGTCCTTGGTATTCTTATACAAATTAAGGGTTGTGGTGTTGCCATGGAAACTCAAAAAAATTACAAGCAAGCTGCGTGTCAAACCGTTCAAGCTAATTACGGCGGCACATGCTTGAAGAAAAATACGCGCGGGCCATCGAAGTTGGGCGAGGTTTGTCTTTCAAATACTTTTTTTGTGTCTTATTAAATAAAGTAAATAACACTGTCAACCACGGCCAAAATAGCCTAAGAATTAAAAATTCCTAGAAATTATATAGCGTACGAGAATTATATAGAATTCGTAGAGAAGTTGTTTCATACTGATTTTAAAAAGTTTAAAATATTGTTGTTTTATTTTAAATAGGAAACGTTAATCAGTGAAGTTTTGAGTGATTTGGGCTGTGCTCGCAGCAAGATATTTCTAAACAAGAAACACTTCAACCTGCATTGTCTTGCTTCTACCTAGGCCTTTCTTAAAATTCGATCTCCAAAGTTGAAGCCAGTCAAAAGAAAGTTCGTGGTGGGTCACGACAATGACTAAGTGAATGAACTGAAAACAATGAGAAGCAGCACCAAAAATATCCACCGGTTAAAAGAACAAAGTTTTGCAGATTCATACTCCCTTCAAGCGGTTGGCCAGATCATTGTACTTGTACAAGTTCAATTGCTATTTAGCCCTGTAATCTTTCGATGACCATGTGTCCATAGTCGTTAGACGAACAATACATAGCGGGTGTGAATTTCTTCTTAAGAAAAGTCCATGTTTTCGCATGTATACCTGTATCATTGAAAGATCAAATGTGACCAGGCCAGGGCTGAATTGGTTGTTGTTTACAATTTCCTTTGGTTTCATATAATCCATATAATTTTCCGAGACGCCTTTTCGAAAGGTAGCGTGCCCCCCTGCGGCGCAGAACGTTTTGTTTTCACCTCAGCGAACAACGGCACAATCATTGTCCCTTGATTATCACGATCTTGTTTATTCGTGGAAGTAAACTCTGCGGACAGCAATTTGTGCTTTAAATAGGCTAGAATCACGCGGTTGAAACGTACTGTTTAAAAATATCGGTCCAAACCGATTTTTGTGGTACGCTTTATAGAGTACTAATTCGTACAAACAGCTGTTCGATGATCATGAAATGCGGTACAATGCAGATTTATTTCTGTGTTTAGTTTTCTGCTGTAATTATTTTTAGACTTTCACTCATTGTTTGGAAGAAAGATAATCGTGACTTTTTGGTACCTTTAACCGATTAACGCACTGGTTAAGCCATTATCAGTTGAGGGATTCTGTAGCTTTTGTCCTAATGCGATAATTTTTTGACGATATATACCTATTTGATTCTCCATATTTTTTCATACTTCATGTTAGTAAAATTTATAAATTAATATCAAATAAAGGCCAGAATAAACATTTAACGTTTTGACGTTTTAGCTATAGTTTTCCTTTTTTATATCTTTTTTTTGGCTTAATCTCTTTAAATAATTGAGAAATTTTCCTAGATAAAAAGGTTGTCTTAAGTGTGTCGCCTATCTAAATCGAACTAGACATTGACAATTAAATGACAACGTTCTAAATGTTTGATAAAGAAATGAATGTTTCTTTTTCGATTTTATAATTTAATTTTCCAGTCGCAACCCTCTGGCTGTCTCAGCTGGGTAGTTTACTTAAAATGGCACAAATGGAGTGCATAACAAAACGAATGAAAGAATGTACTGCCATTTTAGAATTCTGCGGTTTCTTTCTCCCTTCTATCCACGGAAGGAGCATTAGCTCAAAACTCGAATACAAGAAGCAGAACGGATAGGTCTTCATTTCGTTCTTTTTGACAGCTGCCTTGGCAATTGGAGAATTTAAAACAGGTGATTTACGGTCTTTATTAGCTGAAAACAAAAATAAACAGACAGATAAAAAGACAAGTCGGTTCGACAAACTTCAAAGTGACCGTTCCACAAACGTTTTGAGCCAAACTAGCGGGATAGCCGAAATAAACAAGGAATTCATTTCCTTTGCAAACTTTGCTGGTGTGAGGTAATTAAGTAATAAAAAATAATTAAGTTCTGTCAAAGGATTCAATAAAAAGAGAGACATTTGGTAGTACATTCAATGATGAATGTTGACCGAGTCAACTGAAGGGATATTTTTGTGTATATACGTAAATTCGACGACAGTCGTGAATGTTGTCTTCCTTCTCCAATACTGGTTGGTTGTTGCTACAGTTCGCATATGTTTTCTTTAATTTTACCTGCCTCCAAACCTCCAAACTACTCACCCTGCATAATTAGGAACGCCCCTCTGTTATGATGCTATTTTATGGTGTTTTTTTCACTGATACTTGTTTTGTTTTTGCACTTTGATAATTCCACTACGCGTGTGCCGTCTGGAAGGTAATTGGACCTTGTAAAGTTGATACGGCTTTGTCAAAGGGTTCCCTAATAGAATGTGGATTTTGTTTTTTTTGTATTCATAGAATATCGTGCTGCTACCTCTCTATTCATCTCAGTTTAAACCTAAAACAATCCAAGACGAAATGAGCTCTTCTTATATTATGGCTATCTATAAATTAAGTTTGAAATCCAATTAACCGGCAAATGAATAAAGAGTCTCATAAAGATCATAGACATAAGAGCAGAATTCACCACAGATCAAGAATAAAAATATTTATCTGGTGTATAATTTTCGCGTTTTATTCCTATTCAAGAATAAAAGTATTCATTAAACAACTGCCATTATATGACATGTTTGAATCGGTATTCACTGAGAAATGGAGTCATTTGTCGGTTTGCTGCATTAAATAATTATGTACCGTTTCCTGAATCCTTTAAAAGATAAACAGTAAAATTAATCGGCATTGTATGCAGCCTCCAATATACTTTTTACCGCGATAGCTACAATGAAAAGATATGAATTAAAACTCAGTCACCGTTGAATATTTAAATCTAGTAGCGCTCCTGATTTCTCTGATCAGCTTTTATGCATATTTCATTTTTATTCTTAAAAAATATTACATAGCTATTTAGTTGAAAATTGAAAATCTTTGAAATACCGTCTCGGTCCCAAAAAGCTAATTTTAATAACTTGAGTCCAACTTATAAAATATTTACGATGTTTGAAAGGCACAAAAGGGAAACATTTTCAAAAGCTTTTCAGATGAATGATTCGGTTAGAATTCTTAGGATGTTTCCCTTACTGCATTTGTGGTTGAGTAAAACGAGAAGCTTTCCTTATTTTAAATAATTTTCTAGCTATTTGACTGTGATATTAATTCTTGTAACATGATAAACAGTTTATATTCTCTTTCGCCCATAATAAAAGTAATGACTAATTAGTGAATTATGCGGTTTAAGGGGAAACGAGTGAGAAATTTGAAAGCCATTTACCCTGTGGAATAGTTCCTGCATTTGATATTTATTGAAGAGTACAGAGTTCGTTTTATATTGGCAATGAATAACGTTTAGTGCTAGTCTTGTTTAAGTAATCATCTATCTTAGTGATATGAATATTCATATTTTCAACTAATAATAATGACTATGATCATGAGGTTAATAATAATATTATTAATAATATAATTATCATCATAAGTGTCTTTAACCTCATCAGCCCCATCAGTCAAAGAATTCAAATATAGATATTAGTGGCATTATGTACTAAATAGGTAATACGACAGATTGTATCTGTTTAGTATCGCGCTATGCGTAGTTTGTTTTATTTTATTTTAGTTATCTCGATCACATTAGCATTTAGTATATATAGTTTTCTATAGTTCATTTCGTATTATATATTTATCTGACGTGTGTGTATATTATTTGTATTTTAGTTATTAATATACTATTTATCGTACTGTTGATTTTTATTATTTTACTGCACAGCATCTTTGGAAATCAGCGAAAGCTGAAGAGATAACTGTGGATAAGACCTATCTCTATATAAGTAACATAATTATTACTTCGGTAGGAATTGTAGGATTCCTACGGTGACGTCATATTCCTACAACCATAATACCTAACCCTGAATACAAACCAAACCCTAACCCTCCACCAGGGTTTAGCCAGGGTTTAGCATTCCTACCGATTCCTACCGATAGAATAATCTCTGATACTATAGTAATGATAATAATTATAATACTGATTAATGACGATGATATTAATCGTATAAATAGCAATGATTATAATAATGATGATAACAATGATGTAATAATATTTATAAACGATGATGATAATTATAAAGATGACGAAAATGAAAATGAAAACGATAATCAGGATGGTATTGATGATAAAAAGTCGTTAAGAGTTCTCCGAAACGAAGATTTGTCAAGAGTTATCCATAGCATATCCAAATCCGGCGTTGGTTACAAAAGAGGACATTTGGTATTGGTGATCGCTTTGAAGTAAATACGATTTTATTTGAGAGAGCCCGATAACAACTTGAGTGGCATTATAAGTGTATAATGTGACTTATATACTTGTTGATTCCGCAAATATACGAAGGGGAATTCTGTCCTGTCGTTTAGACTCTCGAAAATCTCTCCCACTGAAGCTACTGCCATATCAAAGGTCAACACAAGGGGAAGAGTAAGAATTGGAACTTTAAAAGCGATTTACCATACTCTAAACTCGAGAAACCTCGACGTTCTATACATCAAAATTATGCTGGAATTCGAAATGTATTGTCCTATTTCAAACCGTAGGTAAGAACTCATGCATATGCGTATGCGTATGTGCATGCGTATTCAAGCTAAACCCAATTTTCCTCCGCTTGGTGGTTCCTGAACCAGTAACGCCTTGTAAAAATTCACCCCAACCAGCGTAAGAAAATTCAAATTTGCCATGTCGAAATATTAACATATAGTAACTCCAAACTGTTACCAGTCGCAGATTAGATGTTACTTAACTTAGATTCAAGGGTATATAAGAAGAAGTTGTGAATTGTTTTATTCGCTATACAAACGGCAAAATATATAGCTCACAAAACCGCGTGTTTTCGAGTGAGTTACGCCCGGGGGGAGGGGGGGGGGTCTCCCTTATATAGCCTATACGGGAACGTGCTGCTGGATAGGGTATGGTTTTCAGGGTTATTGTCTTAACAGGCAATATGATTTCACTCTGTGGCGTCTTGAACAGCGGTTATCAACATAAGAATGCATCATTTAGAATTCTTGAATAAGGTACTGATTTTATCACTTTTTCCGGAACTTGACAAATTCTATCATTACATACATACGTATACTTTATTTATACACACGGTAAAAATATCAGTCGTTACAAATTTAAGATAAATAGTATTTACAACATACTATTTGCCGTGTGGGAGTCCGATTTGGTAAAATGCTTTTCTATACCTTGAAAAGGTAGAAAGCGAGTTAGCCATGCGTAGATTAGAAGGCAGATTGTTTCAAACGATTGCACCACTATAGCTGAAGGAACGTTTCATGTAGTTGGTGCGTGGTTTTGTAAGAGATAGCTTATTTTCGGAGTCCCGTAATTGGTAGTTAGTCTTATGTGTGTTAAACATTTCCTGGAGATAACCTGGGGTTAGATCATGAAGGGCCTTATACATAGTTATAGCCTTTTGTTTAGTTCTTCTCCCAACCAAGCATATCAAGCACACATTCTGAACTAGTATCAAAACTCGATTTAGTTACTACTCTGGCAGCGCGGTTTTGCAGTTTCTGTAGTTTTTGGATAGCTGTAGGCCGGCTAAGCCATCCCAAACCGAGCTGCAATATTGAAAGTGAGGCTCCATTAAGGCTTTATATATCTTTTCTGCAGTACCTATATCAATAAATGACCTAACTCTTTTTAGAGCACCAATGCCAGAGGAGATTATTTTAGAGGTTTCATTGATATGCTTCGTCCAGCATAATGTATGGTCTATGTCGGTCTATGTATAAGCCAAGAGATTTTGTGTGGTCTACCCAATGATTTTCTTTTCTTCAATCAGTGTATGTTGATTGGAGATTCATTTTGTGTTTGCAGTTTTTGACGGGAGCCAATGATCATGAATTCAGTTTTGGCAACATTAAGGCTAAGTTGATTAGCCTTGAGCCAAGTGTTGACATTTTTCAATTCGTCATTGATCGATTTTCATTTGGAGGTCGTTTTGGCTTAAAGCATTGAAGCTTATGCTCGTATCGTCTGCATACATTCTAGGGAAACCTTCATTGAGACAGTTAGGTAGATCATTAATATAGATAAGGAAAAGTAAAGGACCAATAATTGATCATGGGGTACACCACACGTTATGGGATATTCACTAGACAGATAGCCATTAACTATGCATTTTTGACTTCTCCAGCTTAGATAAGACTCAAACCCGATCAACTCCATATTTGGCCAATTTTAGCATAATAATGTTATGGTCTATGGTGTCGAATGCTTTTTTCAAATCGATAAAGATTACACCATTTAGTAGACCTTTATCAATCTTAATGCACCAGTTGTTGGTAGCTTCAAGTAGAGCAGTTAAGGTACTATGTGAATAATAGCTTCTTAGAAAAGCTTTAGCTTTGTGCTTATTTGGAACCTGTGCCGTAGGCTTCCTAGTGTGGATAATTAATGGTCATGTAATCAAGCGTGTGTATGAATTTAAATATCTAGGAGTTATCTTTGATGAATGTATTTCCTGGAATGCCCATGTTAAGTTTGTTTGATCAAGAGCCGGTAAGAGGGTTGGAATGTTACAAGGTCGTATCAGAAACAATATAACGTCACATTGTGCAAACATTATATATATATATACAGTCGATCCAGGAAAGGTTGTCTTACAGAAAAGTCAATTACACACATATAACTGTCACGTGTCCGTATATACAGAATATATTAACTTCCCTGTGGTTCGCTGGTGTCGCGAGTTGAGTAAGACCCGCGGCCCGGAGACTAGAAAACGCGAAGATTGGGAAGCAAGAATACTCGAGTTCCAGAATAGTTTGGCAGCAAGTATACAGGAGAGAGACACAAATTGGATAAATGCAGTATCAGTTTATAGGAAGGTTGCACCGGTTTCATCTGGATTTGACGAGTAAACATTTGCGTTTAGTTCTAGAAGTTTGGTCGTGCTTTTTGCACGAGCGCGTAGGGCGAGTCCAATTTGAGCTTTTTGGAAACCATCTGATTGACTTTTAATTAAATACATGGACAAATGAGCGGAACAAATAAGCTTTGCTTCTGTTTATTCAGTCTTGAGTTCATATTAAATCTGTGGCTAAAGGTACGCTCTTTTCTCAAAATAGCGCAATGACGGGTTTAACACAGTGCACGCGCAAACTAAACTTGCCTATTAACTCAAACCAAGCGTAATTTACTGGATATTGTTTTCCTTTTTGCCCCTTAGGCTTTCATTATAAAATATTGGGTAAAAATATCAGATAGTGAATGCTAGAGAACAGTAAGTTTGGGAAACGTTTTGAACAAAGTTCGATATGTACAAATTGGATCACAACACAACTGGTATGAAGTCATGCACATCAGGCAAGACTATTCAACAATTAGTATTACAAAGTAAAAACGTTCAATAAGAAATAATACGTAGGAAGGTTTGCTTCAGTAACTAACAAGTTACACTGGATAAAAAAGCCGGAATGCTTTGCGATGTTTAAATCTTTTAAATCAACCACGTAATTTAGTCTAGTTAGCTTCGCAGATAGAAATAACGAAGCAAGACTAATTTTTGAATATTTAATATTTTCTTAATAAGCGCCATTAAAAACAGCTGCAATTTTTGCCATGTAGCATCTTCTTCAATGCATTATTTAAAATAAACAGATGTGGCTGTATTGCAACCGATGTATTTTTTCCATGGTTATATGCAGTCAAACTAAAAAGTTCTTCATACTACACAGGACAGTTTTTTATATTTTTTATTCGAGAAGCCAAGTGAACTATGCATGCATCAGCTCCGGTCGAACTGAATGAGTCATCATGATTCAGTGGTTGTTCTTCATATTTAAACTACAAATTAAAGAACGCAACAATAAAGCTAGAGCTTGCATCTATATGCTGTCAGTAAATCAAGCCGACCTAATAACTCGCTATCAACTCAGTACTGTGTTGTAGAGTCGAACATCCAACGGCGACACGGCCGAATATTATTTATTCAAACGTAGTATTTAATTTAAATTGAACAAGTTCATATATCAGGATGATCTCAAGGAACACTGAGTTATTACTCTCTCACCAATCGCCCCTTGAATTTAAATATCGTGACCAGATAACACAATGTTTGCCCTTGCGGTCTGCATGATAATTCCCTTCACGACTTTTTACTCGTCAAATCCAGATAAAACGCAACCTTCCTATAAACTGATACTGCATTTATCAAATTTGAGTCTCTCTCCTGTATACTTGCTGCCAAACCATTCTGGAACTCGAGTATTCTTTCTTCCGAATCTTCTCGTTTTCTATATCTCCGGGGCGCGGGTCTTGCCTACTCGCGACACCAGCGAACCACAGGGATGTTAATATATTCTGTATATACGGTCACGTGACAGTTATATGTGTGTAATTTACTTTTCTGTAAGACAACCTTTCCTGGATCGACTGTATATAAATACAATTGCAGAAACGTTGTCCAGCAGATATATTTTATACCAAAACCTAATGAGATGCGTAAACATCTAATGAGATTCATGAAGTCGTTGCATTCATTTGTACAGTCCGCATGCTATCGCATCATTTGTGATTGCAATATGGCGAGTGCAGCTATGGAGGCGAGTGCTGAACAGTTTTGACAATTGAGCTTCGCGTGGTGGATAAAGTAAAAAAGAGCAGTTATCGAGCCCATAGGATAACTAAATTTCCTGTTGTCGAAACTCTGGAAGAATTTCGAAATGCAGTCGAGACATTTTTGCCAGAGATTAAAGCGGCCAGACCATATGAAGTCGGATATTTCGGGGAAAGAAACCGAAAATTTTGGATTAGGACAAACGAGCAGCTGTCTGAAGGCTATGGAGTTGTAATGGATGTGCATTTTGGGTGGATCCAAGTCGCCACCCTGCAGGCGAATATGGCTCTACGGGAGATGCAAATCCGGGAAAAGGAAAGAAAAGTAAGACGTTATCTATGTTAACTCACTGCCTCATGGTGTCATATGTATTCATTTTAATATTTTTAACATCAAAATATTGTCGTGTAGGAAGTCGGGATGAATATGACAACAAAGAGGAGGAAATAGTGGAAGCAATTGAAACCCTCAAGATGCGCCACGGGAGCGAATTGCCACCATATAAGTACAGAGTTTGGGCTGAAATGTTTGTAAGTCAAACCTTGTATAATCGTAGGGCAACGCTTTTACTCATGGATTTTGCAGACTATGACAAGAAACCGTCAGTTAAATACATTTGTAGAGCGCATTTCAACTGCATGGTGGTTTAAATTTCATTTTTTTAAACTGGCTGATCAATATTATGATTAATCATAACTGCATGTACTATTCTATTGTGATCTTTCTATTTCTTTTTACCTGAATAGCAAGCAATGGAATAATCTCGTTAGAATGAAACGACCTCATGCCAATTGCGGCATTAAACAATTGCCACAATTGCCATATCAATCACTAGTATTAGGTGTTGGCGTTAAAGGGAGTATATTAGGAGTTTGATATCACTAAGAAATAACAAACAAAATGGCTTATTTAATATCGTAACTTTAATAATATTACGTAAATATTGTGTATTGTGAGACGACACCGACGGCGTACATCAAATGGTCAGAAATGCACTTCCTCGTGCAATGCAATTATAGTGTCCAATTAAGCACAATACTTTTGTGTGGCTTTGTAATCTTCGATTATGAGCTCTGCCGTGCAATCATAACCTTTTTTTCTGTTTGATAGGTGACTGGTAGCCATGAGGTCTCGATGGACCACCCAGAATTGCTATGTTTGGCTATCACAAGAAAACTGCGCGAAAGGGAACGATGGCAGAAGTTTTCACAGAAGCAGCCAAAGCAGTTACAAATATGTTGAAGCCATCGGCAAGCGGGACGAGTGATCCTATTAATGTAAGTGTGTTTTCAGCCGCACCACACTATGAATTTGTGCCTACAAGGCTAGTGAAAGTAGCGTTTCATACTAAAACACGATACTATTCCAGAATCTCTAAATAGTTTGGTAAGATCTGGTGGCCCGCCGTGGAAAAAATAAATAACAAAACTTTGCTCTTGGAGAAAATTAATGTCGAGAAAAAACAAAAACATTTACCACAGTAGTTGCATCACTCCATTCTTGAACGTAATTAAAGCTTAGAAATGTATCGTACTGTTTAAACGATATTATATTCTTAGCCTTTAAATAGCTTCTCGATGGTTAATGTCATGTGTTTCAGTTATCCCGCCTTGTGTTCCAGTTCCTTGTAGAGAAATATAGCGACCGGGGACCACAAGCCCGTCTTCTAAGAACCTTTGTGCTCATGTTAGCTCTTCAATTGAAATAACTCCCCCTCTCTAATAAGGCCCACCTTCTGTATTAAGTCCTTTCCCCCCAATATCAAAGATGCTCGGAAATAAACAGGCATTTAATTAGCTAAGGGGAAAGCTCAGTGAAAGTCACCGTGCTCACCGTGTGCGGTGAAACGGCGCTTGGGCTACAAAAAAAAACGACCTCTCGTGCTGATAGCTCTCGTGTGCGGTCAAATGATGTCACAGGTACTTAGCTAAAGGGATATCTTAGTGAAATTCACCGCTGTGTGCAGTAAAACGGCGCGGCTTTAGCAACCAGCTTGACAAACGACCTCCTGTGCCCCTTGGCTAAGCTGATATATAGCTCTCGTGTGCGGCGAATTTAACGGCTAGACGACTCGTGCAAGAAAGTATATAGTCATGTGATAGATCGTGATATGATATGGATACATGAGGGATATCGATCTGTCATGAGGGGTTAAGTATGTGGAATATCGGAGCGTGGGAGAAGAGCCGGGCGGAAGACCATAATGTCCCCTAGTACGTATTTATGATCTCATCTAATTCCTACCTAAAAAAAACGAATACTGACATAACTATTGAGCAGGCTGTTATCGGCACACCACGTAAAGCTACAAAGAGTGCCCCAATCTAATCATAATTCATTGATATTTCAATTTGTTGCAGAGTTCAAAGACAGAAGAGAGGTCAGAGATCTTAAATCAACTGCGTCAGCTCCACGAGCTACACCAATTAGGAGTTCTCGATGATGGAGAATTTATAGCAAAGAAAGCGATTATTCTACAAGAGTTTAAGTGACCTTGATCGTGATGTTGTCATTAAGGCCAGTCACTTAAACTCCTATAGAACAATTGATTTATTCGCTTTTTGTTTCATACAGATCGGTTTCCCTACTGCACGGGTGAACTTTATAATAGCTGTGGTTACACGAACCCCATTTACCTAGGTAAATAGCCGATTTGCCTAGGTAAAGTGATTTAACGCGTGTAACCGATTGTACCCTCAGTAAATTTCCCTAGGTAAATTTCCATGGTGACGTCAAGGAGAACAATGGTATTACCCATGACAGCTTCCTTGCTACAGTGTAGGGGTCGCCAGTCTCCCCAGATGGCTCAGCCAATAAAATTCGGTCTTTTGACAGCGCGGGGAAATTCGTGACAAGTTTGTTTACTTTATGGTCCTTTATGCCGAAAAGGGCAATCACTCTCGTCTCGGTAGTGCTTTTCGTTGACTTTTGAAGCTCTTTGAGAATATGGTGCAGTTCCGGAGAATGATGTAAGTATTGAATTTGAACTATATAAATCAAATATACAAAGAATTGCATACTTATGTTTATTTATGTTAGGCTTTGTGTAGTAATAGATGAGTCTATGCTTTTATTTATAGAATGAATCCTGAGCCAGACGAAGAAGAATACTTCAATGGATACTTATTTCATCAGAGAAGGCGGGAACAGAACACAAACACTAGACGTACCATCTCCACTGTACGGATACAACTATCTTGCGACCCTGAATAATCAGAATCAGGGCAACTTTAGTTTCATACCTGATATAGCTCCTTACAGTGCAGAAACTTGTTCGGGTAACATGCAGATCAATCAGCCTGGTGGATTCCTTCATTTCATCCCTGAAGGTCTCCCTAACAGCGAAACAAGCGCCGCCAGTTTGTCAGTAGCTGAATATCCCCGCCAATATTTATCTGGTTTCAATTGAATATCCCCGCCAAAATCACTTGGGTGGAAAATTCCTACACTTCCGTGTAACCTGTGTACCCTAAGTAAACTGAAACCCTAGACAAGTTTACCAAGGATCAAATTTACTGGGGAAACCACTTTTACCTTGGGTCGTGTAACATTAACAAATATTGTGTAACACACAAAATTGCAGACAGATAGACGAGGAGAATTTTAATTACCCTTTCCGATGTAGCCCGTATGGTGGCTTTTCAATGTCTTTGATTGCTTTTAAATGTTACGTTCAATGCGCCAGAGAGCCAGCAAATGAAAATAGACCTTTTGCAGTAAACAGTCACGTGCTAACATATTACTTCATTAACGAATGAATTGAGCTCGTCATCCCCATGGGAAAGGCGTTGCCATGGATGCTGGGCAGCAAACAATTTTCAAAAACGCAGTTTTATAAAGATCGACAGCATTTAAAAACATGTTTTGTTAATAACACTACCGATTAAATATACGAAGTCAAATATTTTTTGCTGTCCAATACAACCGCGTGATTGTATTCCTGCAAATGGCCTATTGTCCCGGGTAAGCGTCTATATAAGGTCAGTGGAACATACATAGTGTGTTTGACAAAACAGAAGCTCATACATGGTGTGTTTGACAAATGGCCTATTGTCCCGGGTAAGCGTCTATATAAGGTCAGTGGAACATACATAGTGTGTTTGACAAAACAGAAGCTCATACATGGTGTGTTTGACAAATGGCCTATTGTCCCGGGTAAGCGTCTATATAAGGTCAGTGGAACATACATAGTGTGTTTGACAAAACAGAAGCTCATACATGGTGTGTTTGACAAATGGCCTATTGTCCCGGGTAAGCGTCTATATAAGGTCAGTGGAACATACATAGTGTGTTTGACAAAACAGAAGCTCATACATGGTGTGTTTGACAAATGGCCTATTGTCCCGGGTAAGCGTCTATATAAGGTCAGTGGAACATACATAGTGTGTTTGACAAAACAGAAGCTCATACATGGTGTGTTTGACAAATGGCCTATTGTCCCGGGTAAGCGTCTATATAAGGTCAGTGGAACATACATAGTGTGTTTGACAAAACAGAAGCTCATACATGGTGTGTTTGACAAATGGCCTATTGACAAATGGCCTATGAGATCTATGTGGGTGGGGGGTGGGGGGTGGGGGTGACTCCCATATAAAAGGGGTAGGGATGCTCGTCGGATATTTTCGATTTGACCCCTAAGAGGTACTAAAATGGGCGTGGCTCAAGCTTATTTTGACCCCTAAAAGATTATAAAAATGTAAATTGATAACAGCTTTTTTGTTCAATTGACACCCGACCCCAAAAAGGTACCGCTTTACATAGAAATGACTGTGTTTGATGGTGGATACCCTAAGTGGTACCAAACTCCTGATTTTGACCCCTAAAAGGTACGAAGAGCATCCATGTACCCCTCACATAAGGGAGTCCCCTCCCCCGGGACGACATGCTTTTACAACAACAAATAACACTGAGGAGTGAATAAAAGCAGAAGGATTATTTGTTGCTTGAAACGCCAAGTCGTTTTGACGAATGAAACATTTCACCTGGTGAAAATACTCTTCAATAGGGTTGAAGTCTGGACTATACGGTGGAAGAAACCTTAAAATTGCACCTGAGCCATATATAATGTTTGTAACCTCGGCGATATGATGCACTGGGTGATTATCTGTCAAAATACAAAAATCAACATGAGAAAGGGAAGTGAATGTTAATTACGTTACTTAGCAAATAAGTTACGACGGCCATTGTGATAAACAATGCGCTAAATGGCTCATTGCATGATAATTGACCGATTTATCTTGTACATTTGTTGTCCCAATTCAGATCATGTGACAGCTCTCCAGAATATCCAGTGCTAGTTTGTTTTGCAATTCAGTACAGAAATTCGTACATGTCCTCTTTGGATACAGAAAACAATTGCAAAGAAATATTACTCAAGGGAATAGTCAGGTAACTTGAATTGGGCAACAAATGTACAGGCTAAATCGGCCAATTACGACTGCCCCAAGTGCTTTAGCACTTAGGCATAGTTGCACCTGTTTCAAAAAAGGTTGTTCCGGATGACAAGCAGCAAACGACAAGCGATGACCGACATACCTAGACCGAAATGGGTTTTGGTTCTTCGTAATAGTCAGGTGAATTCGTTTGTTTTGGAGGCAAAGACTTTTTAAAACAACGATATTGACGGTTTTCTTGAGATCGAGATCGGTCAGTAGTGTTGTTAGCAAAATCTGTTTGTAAATGCTATTTATTTTCCACCTCCAAATGATTTTCGATCTTTCTAAAAGTGCGTTTGTGAAGATGGTTTGCCATCCAGCATCCATAGAAACACCTTTCCCATGGGGATCACAAGCTCATGCAATTCATTCGGAGTTTAACATAAAGCATATCAGCACGTGACTGTTTCGTAAAAAAAGTCCTATTGCACCATATTCCATTCCTCATAGCTGCCAGCAATTACATGTATAATGACAGTCCGCTAACAACCTTTTAGGAAATAGGTGTATACACCGATTGTTTTAAATTTGTGAGCAGCCACCCATAACCACTACAGATCTTGTCTGTGTGCCATCATATCTGTTAGGGCAGGTACAAGATGATTTCGTAAATATACAATAAACGCTTCGGCATTTACGTGATATCCTTGAGGCAGTACAGTCACAGCTACAATTCCCTCGAGACCTATTGCTGCAATGGCAGAGAATTTCAGTCCTCGGTCCGCTCTTCCAGGTCCTTTTGTACAGGCGGAGTATCCTCTCAAACTGTAACCATAGGTCCTAACCAAACTGTAGTCCTACAAAATGCAGGTGTTGTACATGAATGAACTTTCTGCACAAAAACATCCAAGACTTAAGCTCCCATGCAGGCATATATTTTCCACTTAACCTGATCTAACCTGGCGTCCATGAGACCGAACCCAACTCCAAATAGACTGAACCTGTGTGGCTGTTAAAGCCAGTCGAGAAGTACATCAAAGTGCATTTGAACATTAATCATGCTCAGGCGAAATATTTTGAACCATGATGCAAATATTTACGAGTGCAAACGATGCTTACATATAATACTTACAAATCCAGTTTCGTCGACAAAGACTAGTTCCTCTGGCCTAAAAACAGACATTTCAGCAGTGTATGTTATTCTTAGGTCCTCTCTTCTTCTGGCTGAAACTTGCTGGAGCTAAAATTAATGTATCGCAAATTCAGTTGTTGTTCTTCGACATGAATGATCTATGTATTTTCAACTGAGAAAATATTAAATTGAAAAACTCACATTATTATAACACTAGCCTAAACTCAGCTGGTATTTTCTGCCGAGTATTTACCTTCTTATAGGTGAATCCCAAACACCGCAGAGCGCGACACAATGTCGTTACGTGTAGGTATTGCCAGTGGTAGACCGTATTTCCTTTGCAATATCGGACAGCTGAATTTGCGGAGTTTGTAGGATTAATTCTATAAGGATGTATTCTTCATGGGGCAATAATACTGATCCATGTTTTCTGCCACATTTCTCTGGGGTCACATTTCCAGTGGCGTAAAATAACTCTACGTAGCGACGAACGCTTTTCGGACAGATGAAAATAGTACAAGCAATGTCCTCATCTGATTTACCGTAAAAAATCTTGTTCCATACCGTAACCCAACGAAGATCTTCGGAGTACGCTTTTGGCATGTTCAATCAGTCACACTCACCTTGCGATGTCGAGTTGGATTGCAATAAACCCGTAAAACAATTACTAGACTATTCCGGCGTGAAACAATTAATCACTATATTATTATTACGTACAATTATACACTAATTCCATTTTTTTCTTTTGTTTACTGTTGACAAGAGTTTATTTTGCACGGGTTAATTGCAGTCACACTCAATGATTGATAAGAAAAGCGCAATTGAAGTCTGTATGTCTCATGAATCTCATTAGATGTTTACGCACACATTAGGTTTTGGTATAAAAGATATCTGCTGGACAACGTTTCTGCAATTGACTGTATATATCAATTGCAATTGACTGTATATATCAGTCTAGACCAAGACAATAGGCCAAAACAATGGATATTAAAGTATTATATTATGTTCTGCTGGACAACCTTTTTGGCATTGACTGTATATATATAATACTTTAATATCCATTGTTTTGGCCTATTGTTTTGGCCTAGACAATAGCCCAAAACAATGGATATTATAGTATTATATTATGTTCTGTTGGACAACCTTTTTGGCATCGACTGTATATATATATATATATACATCTTTCATTCGTCCTATTATGGACTGCTCTGACAATGTTTGGAACTGCTGTGGAGAGGGAAATAGCTCCTCTCTAGAGAAACTACAACGGCACGGGGCAGGAATTGTAACAAAAATGGACGATAATGACAGAGCGTTGGACAGTGTCAAGTAAGGTGTACTATATATACTCTTCAATGTAGGCGCGATAATCATGCATGTATTTCAGTAAACTCGTTAAGAAATGTATTAACAATATCGCTGCCCGCAGTTCTTTAATTTTTTTGATATAACAAACTTCTTTTATTTAGTTTACATACCTCTTCCACGCTTAAACGCAAAAGCTACAAGTTAAAGTTGTACCGATCTCATGCCGATAACCCTTTCGAGCCTCCGTAAATCATTCGAAACCGTCTCGGATGTCGGACCGCTGCCAGGATGGAAATGGTGACGATTGTGGAAAACTTGGAAAAGCTGTTGTTCTTGCATGAGGCCTTGAACTGATTGTGAGAGTAAATGAACTGTAATGTGCAATGGCTCCTGACATAAAGTGAAGCATTTTCTTTTCATCTTGGGGTTCAAGGTGGCGGCTAGTTTTCTTCAAAATACAAATACAGAGTACTTAGCTTCTGCATCGAAAATGTACCGTCAAAAATCAACGTAGCACTATTAGCGAAGCAGTGATTTCAGTGATTTTGTATATATAGTAATTAATTAGTAAGTATCAAATTTTGGTGAAAAAGCAACTGTCGGTGGCTACGAACAGATTTATACCATTCCAAGCCAAACAAAAACACTGATTCAACAAAATATTGACAAACGTGTTGACATTCTAAAGGCCACAAAGTAGCCCCACTTTTGGCTTTTTTACCGGAATGCCGTTTTGGGTTACCTGTGGTGAGTGTGGTCCTAGTGGCAGTAAGGCGAGGGGTGTGATGCTGCTGTAGTTCGCGTGCGCTTCACAGGTAGCCCAGGATCTGTATGGCGGCAGCGTGTAAAGAAATAGCGTGACATTTCCTGCACTTTGTTTGGCTTCACCTAACCATGGACTACTTAACAATTAGACCCGCAGCCCGAATGGGCTATTTAACTCGTAGCCCATGAGGGCGAGAGGTCTAATTGTTTTAGTATAAACTGACTAGTCGGACAGTAGAAAATAATAGAAAGAAACAAATTGAAATTGAAAAAAAAAATTTCTTTCGTGAAAATGCGTGCGGTTTTTCTCTACCATGGGCTATCACAAATAGACCTATAGTAGGGTAGCCAATCAGAATGCAGTATTTGTAATAGTTGGTTTATACTAAAGCCAATTAGATGGCGGTATCCAACGTGTTGTATCAACGATTTGATTTTCCCCCGCCAGTTATGCCGTACGCGCGCTCGTCACAGATTCTAGTTGTTTTCCAGCCAATGTACCGTCGTTTGCATCTCAGCGTGAACACGCGAGGTGAAAACATGTTATAACTAGGTATCAAACGTAACATGATTCGTCATCAAACTTTCGAAGTTTGAAGGTGTACTAGATCCGAAGAACTTTCGCGCCCAAAATATCAAGTCATGCTCCAGCCGTAACTTCAACCCATGCAGATGTAACTTTATTTCGGGAGCTGGTTGAAGAATTATCGATACGGGAAGAGAATACTGAACTTGGTAATAGTTTTGAACGTGAAAGTTCGTCTATAGCACGCCTTCAACCTTCGAACGTGTGAGGATGAACCACGTAGGTTTTCGCCTCACGTGTTCACGCTTAGATGCAAACGACGGTATCGTGATGCAAGGGCGAGATGCCAACAAACTCGCGACTCCGCATATATGATGCCGAATCCGGGAATCGAACCTGGGCCACAGAGGTGAGAGACGAAGCGCTTAACCACTGCGCCACCTCGGCACCTACTTACGCCACCACTACTTTCTTACGTGAAGAAAAAAAGGCTTTCATGCCAAGTGTTAGAGACCTTAAGAGACCATTATGTTATAAAGAAGTCGGGTCCAATAACGAGCCCCATGCAAGTCAAAAGAGCGTTCCGAGGTTTGTAAATATTGTCACTTCCTTGCCTTCTACGACACATTTTAGAGTGCTGGTATTAATTAGAGGGAAGTTAGGCTCTGACTAAAAAGTCATTAAGTGATTATTCCTTCTTGTAAGGTCTTGTAAGACACAATCGGTGGATCTGAAAAGATCTGTTAAGGTTTTGATAGTTACCAATAAAATGCCAGTGTTTGATAAGAATCTTTTTAAGATTCGGAGTAGCCGGCGCTGTGTTAGCGCAAGATGAGTCCGTGAACGAGACATTTGAGTAAGTTTCAACTCTGGCTTTATTTTCGTTTCTAGAAAATACATTGGATGAGTTGAATGATTTCAACATAGACTCTAGTTCTTTGAACTTAGCTTGGATGGTATCAATGTCTTGGGATTGGCTGGTGTGTTTCTGGCATATAGTTCGGTTTGGTCGCCCTGTGGTTAGATCTGTTGGTGGCGGATCGTATCTGCTGGTGAGCTATTAGCTTCGGCTGGTCAGGATAGAGTGTTCTCAGCTGGCTGAGGAGGCTGTTTAAAGTCTCGGTATCTGTGCTGATGTTTCGCTCTTGTTGTTTGACCATAAGATGCAGAAGATCTTGTTGTGTCTTGTTCAGTCATTTCAGCTCTTAAACAGGAATCATGGTAAAAATTAATAACTTACAGTATTGATGAAAAACCTGCAAGGAAACTGTACAACACTACTATAGAAATGTATAACACTGCAGAAATGTATAATAATAATACCATATTTATATAACGACATATCACCACAGTCGCATGGCGCTTTACAAATTGCTGACATCCTGTCAGTGAACGGTTACAGACTAGTGCTTATATGGCGCTGATAGCTGCCAGGCAGTTTACAGTTTTTTTAGTGTGTGGTTAGTACAATGGCCAGGCTGCTGTACTGGGTGACAATCCCCTGTAGATGTTTCCACTGCACGCCCTTTCAGCGTATTCCTATATACCATATGATAATTACTAATTATAACCCTTTTTCAGCACATTAACGGCGGTATCTAATCTTGTAACTCACTAATCTGAGACTCTACTTTTTCTGTCAATTTGGAATTTAGGTTGATTTTTGGTGGGAAACTAGAGAACCCGTAGGAAATTCGGAGCATGCGCAAGGGCGAGATACCAACAAACACAGTTCACATGCTACTAACAGCATTCGGGAATGGAAGCCTGGACACAATAGTGAGAGACACAGTTCTTTGGCCGCACTACCCCGGCTCAGTAGGACGTGAGCATACTATAGGCGAATCCTTGCTGACGTCATTGTTTACATTTTTGCCTCATTAGCATAAATTAAACTTCAAGCTACAAACAAACAGACTATATCAGTTGAAATATAATTTTAAACTGAGTAACCACCAAAAATTTGAGATTGATATGTTAAATATTTACGGAGAAATTGACTTTTCAAAACTATAAAATGGGCTGGGGGGCAAGAGTTGCTGAGAGCCATACATTCATTGTAAATTTTGAGCTTTTTAAACGCTCATTCCTAAAAATATATTTATCATATCACTCTCAAATTTTCGGTGATTATCAAGTGTGACAATCTCTTTCGATTTATGGACTCTGTTTGTTTGTATGTACGTCGCTTGAAGTTTGATGTATGCTAATGAGGAAAAAACGTAAACAAGGATTCGCCTATATGATACTCAGTGGAGTGTGCCTTTGCGCCTGGGGCGTGTTATTGATGGGTGCTATCGGCTGTTGCAGACAGGTGGTCGTAAATCAAACCCTAATCCTCCTGACGAACTTTACATTCTTCGTCTAGACAGACTAGTGCTACCTCATCAAATGGCCACCACGTCGTTTATATATTTTACCAAGACTCATGAAAATAGAAAACCTTTAAGGAATATTTGTTTAATGCAATGCTTCTTTTTGTGCTTGAATGCATGCATTGCTATATATGTGTCGGTAGTTTTGATCATCAGCTTTAAAGGCGTGCTTATATCTCGGTTAACATATTTGGACAAAATAATTTTATGTGTCTATAATGAATCCTTCAGTTCATTTTAACACTTAAAGGTCAGTTCGACAATTTTTATTGCAGAATTTTTGAGAAGTGTTCATCAGTTAAACGTTAAAAAATATCGATGTCGAGCCCTAAACTGATACAGTTCACGGCGCACCACGCTCACGTCGCACGACACACTTTACACTAAAACCCCATCATTATATTTCCCAAACGTTCGTGAACGAGCGCGGAAGCAAATACAAATGTAATACTAATTTGAATTTTGAACCGTTTTAATGTATTCTTAAAGATCTAGCTAATATCTACTGCAAATCTGGTAATTTTAAGTGGTTTTTCGAATGCCTAAATTGCGACCCATCCTAAAGTATGGACAAAAAAACGAAATTTGATTAAAAGACAAAAATAAGTGCAGAATTCAAAGTAACATTACTATTACTCGGATTCTCAACTTTGCTATCCCAAAATCAAACACTGAAAATTAATGCAATGAAGACTTGATTAACGTTCCCTTTCTTTCAATTCGTTCGAGTGCAGTCTCATATGGATACTATATCTTTATTATTCCAGTTTTAAACCAACTTCCTTGCTTGTCAGTAACATCGGCCACTCTGTCTAGTCATTATCATTAGTCATTATAGACTCCATTTTCTGCCCTTGTCAAATTAATTTATCGGTGTTCTATCTACTGATTTTAATATCACCTCGTAGCACATGGTCAACATGTTGTCCCAGGCCATGATGCACTCCCTAACTTGTCATAGAAGATAATTAATGACCGACATTGATAACAATGCTTAGGTCAAGAGGGGAGCGCGCAAATTTGGCAGGGAAAGGCTAAGAAACGGCGGAGAAAGTAATGAACTGTAAGAACACTCCACTAATACCACAAAGACCTGATCTGAAATGATCGTAGGTGCTTGGACTTCAATCTAGATCTTGATACAACAGAAATAGCCTGAACTGGTTTAAGGGGGAGTGGGGGGTGGTGAAATCCAGTAAAAGGATTAGGGTGGTTGGTGAAATATCACGCTGTACATACGATTTATTTTACGTGTTATTTTTTGTTTTGCATTCGTGGATACTTGTCTTAAGCCCCGCATATTCTAGCAGTCTGCAAGTGGTTTTCGTCATGACTATGGAAGCATTTTTCCACACCTCCCCATTCAGTATAAAACTATTCTTCTTTACTTATGCAACTGTGCTTGCAACGAGCCTCATTGGAATCTTTACGCCAGCACGCTGTTCGAATCCGATCTGTGGTTTAGCCGGATCCTGACTCATTAATCATTCCCTATGGTTGTTTCAGGTCCCGTCAGAAATTCAGAGATCTTTATGCCCAAAATGATTATTTGTCGTAGTCTCTAAATACATAAATTGCCTAAGATATTTCAAATCACTTTATATGTTTCCCTCATTACGGATAAACAGCCCTTATGAAAGCACAAGAAACCTTTGATCTCACTAACCCACAGCCACAAATATCTTGGAAATCACGAAAATTACAGTATTAATACCATAGAGGACAAATTGATCCCTAATTTCAATTCCCTAATTTGTAATCTTACATGTGAAATTTCAAACGCCGCCTACGCGCGCTTAAAATAATGTATTTCAGGATCGTAATTTGCTCTACATAATAAGCGGTTCGGGAAATTACTTCAATTTTAACAAACACGCGTGAAATTTATCCCTAATTTCACTCGTCCCCATTTGATAACCTATACCAATATCATCCTATGCATGTTCTCGTTTGCGCAACAAAATAACTCAAGAGCTCTAATTTAAATTTCTAGATAACTGAAGTCCCAAAGTCAATTTGGGAACAGGCTTATTAACACCCCATTATTTCTAGTTTCTGACGTCGTTCGACTCTGATTGGCTAAGAACGTTCACGTGATTACGAAAATAGCGTAAGAAAATAAATAAAACTTCTTCTCCTTCAGTTAGCCTGTTAGACTTCCTGACATGGCGTTCAACAACTAAGACAATAACCCATGGACCAGTTCAACAGCTCGACAGCGTATAACAACTTTATTCACTCATTGAGTTTCGCGCCCTCGAATTTTGAATCGCGAAATGAGTGCAGAAGCTACAGTGACGCATTTCCAGCACATACGAGAAACTTTTCGCCTGTTTCAGACGCCCTCTGCTACCCTCAAGCACAACCACAAGCGCACAACTTTGACAGTTTTCAGAGGAGATCATACCTGCCGCCTGTTGACAATTCAAAGATTCAGTCATACGCACAAGAATCAAGTGCGAGACAACCTGTACTGTCTGCTACAGCTGAACACCCAAATATGGCATTAGCATCAGTGGACAAGAAAAAAACAGGTAAAGTTGTAATTATTAGCCTCGCACAACTTTGAATTGAGTTTGAATGCCTTCTTGCTTATTCGTAACATTGTTATATTCGGAGAATTGGCACCATGGCATCAGTTAGCGTCACTAAGGTCAGTTCAGTTTCAGTTTCAGTTTCATTTATTTGCCACAAATATAAATAGTACGTAATCTTACAAAGATTAAAATAAGTGGCGGGGTAGCCCAAGAGAAACCAGTTAACGTCAGTTAACCAAGATAGTTCAGGATATTTCTTTTCATGCAATGCACTGCTATCTAGTTCTAGGGTCCCAGCACCCTAACCTTTTTAGTCAGGCTTGAAGTGTATATAGACACGCTATCATAATTAACTCACAAGGCAAGTATCACTTTGTTGTTACATGCGCCAATAAAAGACACTATACAATTAGAGGACCAAGAGCTCGTTCATGATAATTCACAATTGCAAAGTTTTACTCGTTCTTCAGTCTCAGTCCTACCTCTGCAATGTAACGGCTTTGAGTCAGCATTGTATACTTTCATTGGAGTATAAAGGCAACATAAAAATTCGACAGTCGGTTGAGAAGACTGATAAAAAAGCAGTCAGAACTGTTCAAAATGTTTGATGTCCGAAAAGGATATGATGTGTAGTGGAGGCGATTGGAGGCTCCAACTCCGGAATAAACCGTCTTATAATCCCGTAATATGTTTGACAAGAATTTGCTGCGCATGGAACATGGAAATAGTCGGATTAACCTCTTCCAAAGCCTGACAAATTCCCGTAAACAGACCGAGCACTTAATAAAATCTGTAACGTCAACATGCTGAATGCATATCTGATTCAGTTCTGGCCAACTGTTTGTGGAGTTAACAAGGTGCAGAAATCGACTTTTCTCTGCTTCTGACAAGCAAGCTCGTGTCATGAGAACTCGAGGTTTTAAAACCGAGGCTAATTGGGGCTAACTGTTTCAGTTAGAAATCCTTTTCAATAGGTCGAGACAGCTCCGTAGTTGGCGCGGGTGTATGGTAGATTCCTAATCTAGCTTACAAAATCCATGATAGCAACAAGAAGTATATAAAGTTTGTTGAGATGTAAAAAGTTGCCTTTGTTGCGGATTCTAAACATTATCCTAGGTTCCTGTTTAATGCATTTATTGAGCGATGTGACACGAGGAGACGTCTCATTGTCCACACCCTAACAAGGATTACAGTACAAGATTAATGGCCAGCAATCAAGTCAGTGTCAGTATCCAAACTGACTCAGTGCCTGGTTATAGTCACTGGTTAGCTCTAATTTCAACTATGGCAAAGCACTGGGGGATCTTATGAAGAAAGAAGGATGTTTTGAATACTACCCAAGAAAGAAAACCGTTTATTTTGAGCCTCGAGAGGTGCACTTGGATGTAGTCTTTGAAGATTGACAACTGAAAATAGTCTGAATTCCAAGCTCTGAGATCGTCCGCGGTAAACAGTACTATGCTTATGCTATAAAACGCTTTGGTAAGAATTTCACAACTAATGCAAAAAGATACGACGTCGTATCTTTGCTTGAATGAAGCCTCTGAGTACCTTGTAAAGTTGCCGGAGATTATCGTAAACAATTCTTGAGAACAAATTACGTTACGTCATTCGTGCTTGCTGATACAAGTAATTCAGATTGCCAATGATCCTTGCCTAATTCTTTTTACTCGAACTGTAATTGTACTCAAATGCCGTAGAAGGAATGTATTTTTCTTGAGCATTCATCAAATGTAAGCTTCAAACATAGTTATGCAAGACACTAAAATATATTTCAGTTTCTGAACTAGGTTTGGGCAAACTGGAAAATACACAAGTATAACTATGTTAGTCACTCGGAGCAGCTTCAGAAGTTCCTTCACATAAATGTTTATTAATTATTGAATAAGAATTAACGTAACCGTCGTCTTGTGGTTGAAATAACAAATAAATAATAAGACAAAATGACAATAAGCATAGGTTTAGGACTCCAACTGGCTTCATTTGATGACCATGCATGCATACATGAACTCGTCAACTACCGCTGTTATATTGATGTTCAAAACTTGCTTTTCCCCTTCCAGAATTATTTATCCTAACATTATTTTAAAAGACGTATCATTTAGAAGCATATATTGTTGATAATAGCTGCTTAAGAAATGATGCAAAAGGATATCAGATGAGGTTTTTTTAAATATGAATGTTGCTCTAATGTATATCAAAATAATCAGTCGACGCTGTGTCCCTTATAAACTGAGCAGCTCTGCTGATAGTAAATATCAAAAGCCCTCCACATGCAGTGGTTTACAATTTTTGTCTAAAATCTCTTTTTAATAACCTCTAACATAGCCCAACTTCATATTTAAATGTTCACAATTCGTTCATTATCATGTTGAAACTACAAAATTCAGGCACTGTTAATAACAGTGATAATAACCTGCATCTCCATTTGGTGGTACTCGCTAAGCTAATATCTGTAAATCACTGAGCTACGTATACTAATTAGAAAAGGCCTTCGTATAACTTTAAAAATGCTATACTAATGAGCAACGAAAGTAAGGGTACATGAAAAACGAATGGTATTAATTGTAGTGACAAATTAGATTGATGAAATATACTTTAGCGGGCCGATCAGTTGTTCTGAAAACGTTTCGCCACAAAAGGCGTGAGTTTTTCTTAACACAATCAATTCAAGCAATAGAGCCAATGCTCTTTCTGATGTAACTGTGATCATAAAGAGATGACAAGCAATGATTAATTACTGTTTAAAGTAAAAAAAATATCGTATATATATCAGGAAGTCCAGAAGACGAGAATTGAAGAATGATATATATATATGAGCTAGCCAAACTTAATGTTACTGCATGTCTTCTGCCCCCGAAAACTGTTCAGTACAAAATATAGTTTACATTCCTTAGCTTTTTCTGGTATAATATTTGTGTCTGTAGTTTTTCAAAGGTAACTTTAACTGAACCAAACTCTACTTAATACATAACCAATATCTTGCCTATCTAAGTTATCTAGAACAAGTCTGCAATCTAATTGAAAACTTCACCAGTTTTCTAAGTTAGCACTCTTTCCAGTTGCAATTGCCCACTAGCTCGGTCTGTTCTTGATTATTTGGTTCTTTATTGTCTATAACATATGACATTTAATTTATCAAACTGAATACTAAACAGTGACTAAATGCTCTCTTTCAGAAAAGAAACCCATTGCCCGGGGAAGACAGTCGTGGAATTCAGCACGCGTTCGATCAAGAGGAAGAACAGCTTATACCATAGCACAACAACTAGAACTGGAGAAAGAATTCTTGTACAGTAGATACATTACTAGAACAAGGAGAATAGAACTCGCTGAATCACTCAACCTCTCCGAAAAGCATATTAAGATTTGGTTCCAGAATAGGAGAATGAAGATGAAGAAAACTGAGACTAGTTTTGATGGTGGTAAAGCGAGTCCGAATGAGATCCGCAAAATGTATAGTATGGTTGTTGATGAATAGCCACACTCCTCGTTACTATTTGGTTATGATGAAACTGATGTTACCAAAGCCGGGCAGATATAGCTATTTCAATTAATGTTGTCTGGTAGATAGGGAATGGGGCATTAGGGAATAGGGTATTAGGGAATATGGTATCAGTTATAGGGAATAAGGCAGTTTTTTAAAGTCGGACGGCTCGGTACACAGGCTAAAAATGGATACAAACCGTAAGCTAAGTTTAGGTCAGTTGTATACGACTCGTAACCAGATATAATTCATTACAGTCTGGGAATACCCTAATGCCCTATTCCTCATTGTTCTCTAATGTCAGAAATCAAAAGCCGATCGTCGACATATTAGCGTGATGTACAGAATATCCACATGGGCCAAATGAATGTTTTGGTCATGAAGGTGCGCCGATAGGCGAGGATTCAGAAGAGCAAAAAGATACTCCATTGTATTGAAATCAAAAGAATGCTCGTGAATAAAAGCCCACTCCTTGAGCTTGACAAGTTACTTAATAGAAGATTTAAGGGAAGGTACGTTTCTTATTATTTCTTTTAATTTTTTTTTTTGGGGGGTGGGGGAGGGTTGGGGCTTCAGAGGGGAGGGTCATCAGAAAAAAAAATGGAACTTTTTTATAGGGTCAAGCCTTTTTATTTTGAAACTGCCACGCCGGAGGGTCAAACTCCTTTCCCCGAGATGTCGTTGTCTTTTTTAAAGTTCGGCTGTTAAATTTGCCAGTTCTTAAGCTGCTTCAAACAGATAGAAAAACAGTGAAAGTGTCCGACATTCATGACATCCAATGTATTTTTAATTTACACAAAATTATGTGGATTCTTTTGTCCAGCCGAGCGCTTCATCTTTCCAAATTGTTGCTCCCTGTCTGGTGCTCGTGCTCGATATTTCACTTTCAACAGTGGTGTTGGCCACACAAGACGATTTCTGCTTGGCATGTCGTGCTGGAGGACAACCACAATAAATGCAAGACACTCCGGTGTCTCTTTCAAACCGCTCCTCGCACTCGCCACAAGTACATTTTCCCCGATCAAGTCTTCGCGAATCTTTGCCCATGGTGAATTGATTCTTTGAGAATCCTACTGATATGTGAGCCAAGTGGCTTCCGGGCAGTAAAGTGATATAAATAACGTTAATTAAACATACATTCGCTATATCGTGGTATATTATATATATCGGGGTTTGGATGATTGTTTTTGTTTGCAGGAATGACACCTGAATTATATTCTTTTCAAATATTTTCTATTCCGCCTAGTTTTTGCGTAGTAGCCCACGTAGCGTCCATAAAGGAGGGAGGTAAAGATTTCCACATATGGTTCATAAAAAAAATTGTTGGGGGAGGGACACATGTTTTCAGTGAGGTCTTGAATGGAGGGTCATGAATTTACCTACTGATGAAAAGGGAGAACCACGACTTTTTTGAAAAAAATAGTTTCAACCCCCCCCCCCCCCCCCCCCCCAATAAAAAAACGTACCTTCCATAAGGAAAGCGAATAAAATATTAAAATCAAGTTTCTTGTACATATTCATACAAGCAGGCACGTATGGATTTGTGTGTGGCCTACTTTGCGAGTAACCCTATCTTAAAACACTATATATAGAGAGCGATTTTCTGGATTGAGTGTCGAAAGTAATATATAAGTGATTGCTTTGGTTTTGCTTTTGCTTGGCTTTTCTATTGGCTGTGAAAATGTTTTGTAATTATCAGCCAATCAAGTTCTAAACTAAAACCAAACATTGTTTTGCTCCGTCAGGTAATCAATTTTCGTTTTATCGAGAGTTAACGATCCACGATTACCTATTATTACTTTTCCTCGTGATTGGTTCAGTAAAATCAATCATGAATTACTTCAGTTTGTCAGTGATTGGCTCATTGCGTGTTTACCTGCTTTGTGATTGGCTCATTGCGTGTTTACCTGCTTTGTGATTGGCTCATTGCGTGTTTACCTGCTTTGTGATTGGCTCATTGCGTGTTTACCTGCTTTGTGATTGGCTCATTGCGTTTTTACCTGCTTTGTGATTGGCTCATTGCGTTGTTACTTGCTTTGTGATTGGCTCATTGCGTGTTTACCTGCTTTGTGATTGGCTCATTGCGTGTTTACCTGCTTTGTGATTGGCTCATTGCGTTTTTACTTGCTCCAGTTCTGTAATAGGCCTTTTGCAGGAAACAGGTACGTACTGATATATCACTTCAATAACACTTTTAGAAATAATAATAATAGTAATAATGGCCATATTTATATTGAGCCATATCACCACAGTCTCATGGCGCTTTACACTGATACAATTTTTCGGACTGCTTAAGGCGCTAATATCTGCCACGCAGTTTACAATAGTTTTGGTGCTGCAAACTGAAAATATCGCTCGCCGTAGTGTTTCCATCTTGCAGAGGGAATTCGAAAAATATTGCGCATAGAGGATCTCAGTTCTCGGTATATACTTCATGGTAGTGTTTCGTTTCATATAGTCTCCCTGCATAATCATTTTCTCTACTGTTTTACGTATACAGTATTATGCAGGGAGACTATATGGAACGAAACACTACCATGAAGTATAAACCCAGTACTCGCTTAGGCGCGTGTACCGCCGCAAGAGGTTTGTAATGTCTTCCGGTGCTAGTCCATTTAAAGCTTTATAAGTTAGTAGTAATATCTTAAATAAAATGCTCTGTCTGAGTGGCAGTCAGTAAAAATAGTTGCCTAAGAATTCGCGTTATATGATTCAACTTGCTGCAGCGAGTTATGAGACGAGCTGCGGAATTTTGAACATGTTGTAATCTATCAATTAGATGTTGGGGTAGTCCATATAGAGTAGTGAATTACAGTTGTCCAGCTTTCGTATAGAGATGACAGCATGGACTAGTGGTTCGGTGTCAATCTGCGAGAGGCAATTTCTTATTTTAGCAATATTACGTATATGATAGAAAGATGTTTTGCAGATATTCGCCACATGCTGTTCAAACATACCGCCAATGTTCCTTGCTGCATGATATCGAGGGTTGTATGTGCTCACCAGTGACTTGAATACTCTCTATCGATGGGCGTAGGCGGTGTTGTGAACTCATCACTAGGAGTTCCGTTTTATCTCGGTTAAGTTTCAATTTCAGTGTTGCATACCATCCACATATCTCTGACGCAGGCTTCTCAGGCTTAAATGATAGCTATAGCTGCGTATCATCGGCGTAGAAGTGGTACATTAGGCCGTAGCGTCGAACCGGCGATGTCTCCAAGTGGTGATGTGTATAGCAGATACAAAATCGAGCCCAGCACGGATCAGTGAGGCACGCCGCATTGTATATCTATTGCCCCATAGACGCAGACGAACTGCTTGCGATCTTGGAGGTAAGACTTTAACCAACGTAATGCTTTACCCTTTACGCCAAATCGATCAAACAGTCTTGATAACAGTAACTCATGGTCTACCGTATCAAAGACTGCGGGCATGTCTAACAGTAGTCAATAGCGCATAGAATATCATTTTGGACTTCCACTAGCGCAGTTTTGGTGCTATGATAACTTTTATATGCTGATTGGAAGAGTTTCTCTAGGCCATTATCTCTTAGGTAGTATGTTAACTGATAGGCAACAGCTTTTTCTGTTATCTTTGAGATATAAATTTTAGGTTTGAAATGGGCCTAAAGTTAGGAAATATTTCAAAGTCAAGAGAGTTTTTTTCAGTTTTGGTTTGACCATCGCTTCTTTAAGTTGTATAGGCATAGTAGCAGTTCCTATTGACAAGTTTATTATTTTGGTTACGGGACGGCAGTAAAGTGTATACAAACGGCAACATTTTAGTACAGCGGCAGGGAAGGGATTTAAGTCACACGACTTTTAAAGTGGAACTATTAATTAGCCTGCTAACTTCACTCTCCGTCATCATATCACCTCGAAAATCTGTAAGTTCCACGTGACAGGCTAGGGTTTCTGGACACGGATTTATAACAGAGCTGCATTCAGCAGATAGGTCATTCCTGCATTCAGCAGATAGGTCATTCCTTACTATTTAGGAGGCTATTTTATCATAGAAGAAATCAGCAAATTTATTTGCAAGCTCATTAGCAGAGGAAGCAGTAGGATAGCGCCTCTCGGACTCGTGGTGAAGTAGTTCGTCAACAGTGTTGAAGAGTACCTTTTGGTTGGACTTGTTTTCTGCGATGATGGTGGAATAGTAGTTAGCATTTGCATCTTTGATCATATTGTTAACTCTGTATTGCTCCGCGTATAGCTCTCTGTTGAGATACACGCCAGCGGCGCTCAAGCCTCCTTCGTTTCTTCTTTTCCTCGTTGATACTGTCATTGTACCACGCCGCAAATGGCCTGAGTGTGATCGTGCGCCGCTTAATTGGTGCGTGGATATCCAATATGTTCTTCAGGGTGTCTTCATATTTGTCAATTAGGAGATAAACTAAGTTCCGAGTTAGGATCCCGAGTTAGGATCCCCCTAGGATCCCCCCCCCCCCAAAAAAAAAAAAAAATGGCAAATATACTAATAAAATAATAATAATAATAATGATATTTCTGAAATCTTATTCTGTCGAATACTTTTTTAGGGTTAAAGATAGAAGCATCAAAGCATCTCGAGAACAAAAGTATGCATGAGAAAACTGACACTCTCAGCCGGTGAACTGAGAAAAACCCTAACTGGGTTCAGAAAATCCGGACTGAGTTTTGAAAAGCAGAAGTCACGAAACAACTTTTAAATGTTGCATACAAATATGGGTATCCGTAATTCTCTATTGAAGTTGTTAGGCTGTTTTATTGGTAATTCAGTTTATAAAATATCCCAATTGATAAATATTATATATGATGCAATACAATATTGTTAAAGGTTGGCCTCCCGAAAGTAACGACAGTTAAAGGCTGCTAAAACGGAAGTAACGACCCTCGTTACACGTTATGCCGTTTCGAAACTTTACAATAGCTAGAATTCTCATTTCATTGAGCAGGCAAATGTTTCCGCGGTGCTACTACTCATACCCGAGAATGCAAATTTCACTGAAAATACTCGATATATCAATATACTGTGTCTGATTATTGCAGTTATTGACCAGTCATCATGCATGATCGCAAGCAACATACTGAAGCAATCACGACCGGCTGACTAGAAAAACGCAAACCATATCCAGGATATGCAGTAAGCTAATATTTGGCTGTTTTGAAGTGATGGCGGTTCAGTGCGTTACATTACGTGTAGAGAAGAGAACTGGTCGGCGCGCGAAAAGTGTTAGCTTGTGTAAAGTCTCAGCGCCGTATTCATCTCGTGTTGAGCGGTTTTTACGAGGGGATTTCTAGAACTACATACTCATACTCTCTTGGTAGTTGCCGAATCTGTTAGCTTTTGGTTTGTATGAACTGTATAAAGAGGAGATGCTGCAGTGCAAATAACATGCTGAGAGCTGTCAAACTAGTTTGATCTAAATCAAAAGCGCACTTCCTATTACTAGTGATTACATCTTGGGAATTTTGACATGAGGTTAGAACAGCCCCAAAAAAGAACATGATGTCGATCAGCAGGGAAAGAAAAGGATGCGAGATTCACTGGTTCGCAAAGGGAGCTCGACATGGTAAACAAATTGAAGAACTGAAAAACTATACTTGAGATGCAAACTTTAACAGAACGTGTACTTTTTTTTTGGGGGGGGGGGGAGGGGGGGGGGGGAGATCCTAGGGGGGATCCTAACTCTGCATCCTAACTCTGGATCCTAACTCGATAAATAGCGAGACTCGCCAATTAGAGTAGGCAATTAAATCAGTGTAGCTGTCGGCTGATATCAAAGCTAATTTCTTTAGATTATTTCGTAAATAGTCCATATTAATAGATCGCAGTTTCCGGTATTTCAACTGACCTCAACTCGCTCTAGTGGTGGCTTCGTTCTTAATTCAATCATAGCTTGCAGTGGACTGCTGAATGGTCAGAAAGCAGAGGATCTTTAATTTCTACATTGCGTGTTTGACATTAACATGATGCACATTTTTTTTATAGCTGGCTACTGTAGTGTAAAATGAACTTTTTCTATTCCGGAAAGGCCAATTGGCCTTAAGAATAATGAAGTCAAGTTTTCCGAAACGGTGACTGCTGGTGAGCTAGGCAAATCACTAAATACCGTCTCCCACATGGGTTGGTATGCATGCGACGTTGGCATTTATATATTTATAATATAGATACGATACATAGTACGCGCGCTCTGATTGGCTAAAAACTATGTTTTATCAGAGTATATAACATGGTTTGCCGTGTTTTATTGTTTTCAACTGGCGGTTCCTTTCATCGCGCGTGTAAATCTATATTTTAAAACAGATAAAGAAGCCTTAAATCCATGTTTTATACTATCATAAAAACACATAAAAACACTCTGGTCATTTGAGAACACTCGAGAAATATTGAAAGCACGCGTCTCGGCTTGTGGTTTAACATTTCTCTCATGTTCTCAATTGCCCATCGTGTTTTATAATAGTATAAAACATGGCTAAAATAAGGCTTCTTTATTTATTAAATATATATATATGTATAGGCGGGTATATGACAAACATTATCGGAGACTTAGGAAGCCGGCAATGGAGACTAATTGCGCCACGTCTGCCCAATTTTAGGTCTAATACGTTTTTACATATCTGAAAGTTAATGGCATTAGTTAAGGTGCGAGTGAGTGAGCGACGAAATGTAGACACTACGATTTGTTGCGAACTTTCTAGCCATTGTCCCGGATATGACGTCAGTTGATGCTTGCATGACTCGATTCGATCCATCCATTTCTTTAGGGAGTGGTAATTATTTATGGTGGTGGTGGTGGTGGGGGGGGGGGGGGGGGGGGGGGTGGTAAACGGGAGGGGAGGGGGCTGGAAAAGTTTCAACACTTTTTTTAAGGGGGTGGGGGGGGAGTTTCATTATAAGGAAAAGGGAGGGGACAAAGAGTTTTATGCTCGCAGTCTACTAAAAAAAAGACAGTTACCATTTTAATATCAGTAACATTTATATTTCCATTACTGACATGTAACAGTTGCTGGTGGTATTTTTATCTAATTCCGAGCCCTGCTTTCCATTGCATAGATGTATGTATTAACAAGACTTTTAACATGCTGGGCCATTCTCTTTCTAGTGATCTGAGCAGTCACAAAGGCCTTGCTGCAGCAATCCTTGATTGTTTTGCGTCACCATCGGAAGAAATCAAATCTGCTGCTTCATTTGCTCTATCGTATTTCAGTTTTCCTTGGTCACATATTTATGACTATAAACTCGGATCGGAGAAACGTTCTACTGATTTTTCGAATATTTTGTTTTTGAATGTACTACTGATCAGGCCTAGAATTTTATTTTACCTACAGAATAATACACTTCGTTTATATCTAAACAACACATACGTCCTGTTTCGACTGAGTTCTCAAAATTCTTACTTATGGCAAAGCAAACGTATCTCAGTTTATCAAACAAACTGAGGTAAAACATTTCAACGCGTTCCTGGCTAGCACGTGCAAACAGCTGGCTGCTGGACTGATTCGAACCAATATGATGGCATTTTAGCCATGGAAGGAATTCCAAACTATCGGAGTTTTATATTGAGATGCCAGGAACTCCTGGATTGTGGTTGCTGCATCAAAAGAATGAAAGTCTTCAACAAGGAGTTGATTTAATCCACTGTTAACGACTCTGTTAGGACCTCTGCCATACTTTGTCTCTACAATTATTTTTTTGTGGTGCATAAGCCTTTGTTTTCTTCGTTTTCCTCTTTTTTCATTGACTCTGTGGCTAGCTGAGTCTACTTTGTTTCTATATCCGGTAGCAGCATTACTGATTTGGACTGAAGACGCTTGACTGTTTCCAGTCACGGCTAATGTACCAATCCCGAGGGGGTTCTTGGACCTATATTCGGCTGCCGAGAGTGGTAGGGGTGATCGTCGTATTTTTTAGGGTTTCAGATCGGCGATTTAGTATTTTTTAGGGGTTGTCCAAGCGAAATCCATTTTCAGGGTGATTTTTAGATCATGAGGTACAGTTTGAGAGTGGGAAATTTTTCACGGTTTGGTATTTTTTAGCCGGGTATTTTTCGAGGTTTTCCGACGGTCACCCTACCCTTTTTACCTTGAAGCTGTTGTTTTCCATCGGCATTTCTCCTCGATCTCCATTTATCCATGCAAAGTGACTTATTTAGACGTATTTCCATGCACTTATACCGTTAAAACGTTTTCATAACATATATACTGTTTTAGTTGTGTCATATTAAGCGTTCTAGAAGTACATAGCATGCGCCGAAATGCTGGTTTGAACATTTCTCCGTTGTGTTACGGTTAATAAATTCAAATTTTAGATGGAGTTTTATTTGCAATGAGGGGAGAAATGAGCAAACTCTATGTTGAAAGCCTGTATCACACAAAGTACTCAGTTCATCGTGTTCAGCGTCCAAAATTCATACTAATAGAGCAAGTTTTCTTGGCTGAGGCTTGCAATTACAGGCAGAAATCATCGTTTTGTGTTGGAGAAATGAACGGAGAATTGTAGAGATGATCACTTCTGGCTACTGTCACGCGCGCTAAAAGTACAGTGAGTCCGTTACAACTGTTGCTTTTGCATTTTATTATTTGTTTTCGACTACGATAGATATCTTTTTACATTCAACCACCTTGATTTCGTCTTTAACGTCAGAGCCATGTGATAGTGGCCATGGTAGCGATTCGTTTCCAGATTTGGCACTTCAAGCTCTGCGTGAACCACTAAAGAAACCACCCATTGAATAACCTTGTTGTTATTTTGCTCCCATCCTTCGATAACTGCTTGGGAAAAGCTTTCTCTGTTGGGAAATTTCTTAGTGTCGGCCCTACTATAGGTCACTAGATATATTGTTGGCCGGCTGAATTCGGCCCTCGAGCTTCCGCCATTATTAACACAGCAGTCGTGATCGAATAGTTCGTTAGCCGTTTCAAATTTTGGCCCATGCGCGGCTTCAATAAATGAATATTCACCAGCGATTATGACTTTGAAATTGTAAATGTGTATCGGTATTAATAAATTTAGTAAAAACGTATTTCATTTTAAACTTTTATTTTTTAAAGCTGTAAATCTATATTTTTTCATATGCACACCACCGTACCCCTCCCCCCTACTTTCATGACGTCACATAGGCATGACGTCACTGTATGTATGGTCTTTTTAAGAATTTCATTTGGTGTCCATTTAGAAACAAACGCGGCTCAAAAAAGCTGGCACAATCTACTGAAGCTAATAATTAAATGCCCTGGACGTGGGTCCGTTCGCTCTGACAACCCCCCTCCCCCATTTCAATGTTGGTTTTCGAGCAGACTGAAATGTTGCCTTTCTATCCCAACATTGTGAAGGGGAAGGGGGGACAAGCGAAGTCATAAAAAATGCCCGCGATGTGTCGGAGGAGTTCGTTCAGTGTTCCGAATAGCCTTATTTTGTCGGGCGGTCCGTACTTAAATGGCGAAGGTTGCAGGTTATTTTCCAAGGAGAAAGTACGGAAGAAGTCGAACTTTCCCGATTACAGATGCTGTCAACTCAAACATGGAAATATGCAAAATGCTATTCGGTATGCTGATACTTGAGAAGACTATCAAATACTGGACAAGCTACCCATTTATGCATCTGGTTTATTTCACTCTCAGGAAAGTTTGTAAACCAGTTAAAAACTTAATATTAAAGTAGAGTTGCATTTGTTGGAAGATCAAATGGTATTGGTAAATATAAACTGATAATTGCAGTACTAATTGCTGTGATAATTGTGATATTTTTGGATTCCAACCTCAAACAGTGTAAGCTTAAAATGGGGGGAGGGTCAGAAAAATTTAGATTGGTGCTGTTTGGGGGGGGGGGGGGAAACGTTTGCCTCCACCTTTTCTTTCTTTTTTTTTGGGGGGGGGGGAGGGGGACGACACAAAAGGTTTTTAACACTAACTTTCCACAATTACCATCCCACTACCATAAATAATGACCACTCCCTTATCAGTTTACGAAATGGCTGAGAGAGTAGGAACGAGAGGTATTATGACACTTCGCTGAAATTGGCCCAGCCATATAGAAGACACCATAAGAAATAATAGAACGATGCAAGGCTGATTTGTACGGCATAGAAGACACCCTCTATGTTTTGTCGATTTTTATTCAATATTTTCATTGAAAATGGGACATTAAAAGATCTCATATCTGAAATGTGGTCATGTAGTGCTATTTACAGAGCCTGGGCTACCTGTGGCGAGTGACTAGTTTTCGATGACTAACCGTGAAATACCGGCAGCCCATCGGTAGCCTGGTGTCCAGTTTTCCGTTTAGCATTCGGTCGAATCTCGTGACTGTCCTTCGAGCCACTCCGCCATATTGGATCAAGTGATCTGTTCATTTTCTCTACCTTTGGGCGGTGTTTGTTGGAAGTAAAACTCTGTAGAATCATTCAAAATGTCAGACGGTGATCAGCCAAGTTATGTAGCATTTTTTGGTGTGATGGGGGCGACATCCGCCATGGTTTTTAGCGGTAAGTTGGTGAATTTCTGAGACGCGTGCTTTGAAAGTTTTCACCGTCGAATCATCATTCTGATTTATCCTTGTTGCTTGTATGATTCCAGCACTCGGGGCGGCCTATGGAACAGCGAAAAGTGGTACAGGAATCGCAGCTATGAGTGTCATGAGACCAGAGCTGATTATGAAGTCTATTATTCCAGTGGTTATGGCCGGTATTATTGCCATCTATGGTCTAGTAGTCGCTGTTCTAATCGGCAGTTCAAGTGAGTTTCGTTTGCTTCGAATTTTGTAAAACTAATTTTCCGGTCATATAGTAACTCTAAAAGGAAGCTCTGAATACTCTTTAATTCAGTGAAAACTGAAAGTAACTTTGGCCTGGCCCCACGTAATGTAATGACCCGAAATAGCTGGACATGATGGGATTTTCGGGCGACGATCAGGGGAGAAATGAAGAGGTTATACTGTAAAAGTACCAGGTGCTTGATGACAGAACCATAGGCATAGGCCTGCGGCTGCGATTAAAATTTTATATGCCTTTTAGCTGAAGCGATAAACATTTATACTGTGCTTTTAATTACTTTATGAAGAAAATGTAAGTAAAAAAAGTTCGCACATGGCATCATCATTGAATCGCAAGGCCACGCTTGAAATCAAATATTTCGTCCCAACAAGTAACGGCTACTTGTAACTAAAATTTGATATTTTTAAAAGGGAAAAATGGACTTAATAATAATAATATTACTCCTCTTTCTTTTCACCAAATGTTTTAGTTGAGGCTTGAGTTTCTTTTAGAACCTTCAGGCAAGGGAAGTTTGGAAGCTCTTGTGTTCAAAGCTGCATACATTTAGGTATAAAAATTAATAAGGTTTAAAATTAAATATACATTTATCTCCAATGGAGTTAATTTGTTTTTGTCTGGTATTTATTCAATACCATTTACCTTTTTGATCCCAAATTGGTTTTCGTCACATGGTGGTTTAGTTCCCTGAAATGGAGAAAACTTTTATTACCGGTAATAAAAAGAAGCCAGAAAACAGGGCCTGCTTTTGATTTTAAAATACAGGGAGCATATTGTCTCCCCTGTTTTTCAAAAAAGAGGGGATATTTTTTGGAAATATCGGGAAGATAAAAAAAACAGGTGCAAAATCGTGAGCCCTGGAAAATGACACAACTACGTTAAATCAAACTTCATTAATTTGTTATTTGCAAATGAATTTGTCTTCCGTCTGAAATCATACTCTTGATTATAAATTGCACTCCTGCTTCATGGTTGCGCAATTTTGTAACAATGCACTTGTATAATAATGTATTCTTTCAACCAAATTGCATACACTAAATCTAGTATCATAAATAAAATAAAGTGTAACAGTGCCCTGTGAAAATTAATATTACACATACCACATTAAGTTCATTTATTTATTTCAAATCAGAGTTTTGGATACTTAGAATACTGGTTATTTCATGGTTTTCTATGGAATACAGGTGAATAAAATGTCCAAATGTCCTCATCAGCATGCATACATGTATTTGTTCTAATTTTCCCTCATTGACATGCGGAAGGAAAATTAGAAGGACATTTTCATGCTGATGAGGGTTATGGCAGGTCATTATAAATATTAGGCCCTAGCATGGTGCAATTACCCTGTACCCTACCTGTTTTATGGCTCAACAAAGGTCTTCTCTTTATTTGTGAAACCCACTTCTTCCATACATGTGAGATAATTATACTTAAAACCACAAACATGACATGATTAAACTCCATGCATGCTCCTTGAATATTTAGTTGCCACATAATTGCATTTATTACATTTTATTTAACATTTTATTTATTCTTTACAAAAACAACACTTATCCCCAAGGGAAGCCGTGCAGGGTCCAGTTCAACCAATATGGTGCTCAATCAAGCATCATATGAAGCATAATAACAAAAAGGTTTTAAAAAAAAAAACTCAACTATGGTATCTTTAGTTTAGGCAGAGAAAAACTAAAGTTCTCTGAGATTATTTTCGTTACTCAGTGATAATCGTATTACAAAAGTGATAGCACATGATTAAATTCTCTTTGAGACTTGGGAGGATTTCTTGGCTCTTGGAGGAAATTTTAACTAATTTCCCTTATACCATGCTATTACTTATAATAATAATATTTTTAACTGATTTTACTTACTGTTTAGGTATATTCGATTTTAAACAGGTTAAAAAATTTGATCTTAATCATGAATAAATTGGACTAAAGATATCCTCCATAATTTCTGTGGCTTGTTTTGGAAAAGATATAATATTAATTACCGTATTTCCTCGATTAAGCGCCCCCCTTGGCAACAAAATTTGAAATAAGCACCCAGGGCGCTTAATCGAGGAAATACGGTATAATAAATTGATAAAAAGGATGTAAATGATGCTCACATGAAGGTTCTAAAAAAAACAAAGATGCATGCAATGATTATGACAGAAATATAATTATATAATTGTACAAAATGTTGTAATATACCAAAACAGGCAACTGAGACAATGTTGGGGTCTGGCAGTATTTATTAACATAATAGAAATTTTTATTACAATATATTTTAATATATTACAATTTATTTACATGATTGAAAGATAATAATATTAATAGTGATACAAAAATTGGTTTATTTATAATGTTGCTAGTATGGCTGCTTCCCTAAAGCATGAGATAGTACTTGGTTTATAAAATAAGTATGATGTAATGTACTACCCAAGATATACAAGGCCTAATCTATTGGCTATAGCCAGACTGATGATAATTTTACAGTATTGCTCAACTAAAAGTAGGCTGTACCCTGCCAGACTCCAACCTGATTTCATATTAATAGAATTGTTAATATTCACTTCAATTATAAATTATGGAAATTAAAATAATTGTACAAAGTTTGAAAACTAAAGTTAGGTGATTTAAAAAAAATTGGTGGTCATTGTTGCAATTTTTATTGCCATTATTAGCACTGTCATCAACATCAATATTGTTTTGCATTTACCAGTACATTTCCATCGTCACTATCATCATTGTACATGGTCAAATGACTCATTTTCTCTATGGGTAATTTTGGTCAATTTCCGAGTAGCCATTTGTTGATAATGGCCCTACATTGCAAGTCAGTTACTGTCATTATCATCATTTTAATTGCATACAAGCATACAGAAGCCATTATAATTATAGTGATTATGCATTGTATCAGAAGCCATTATGTATGTATAACATAGGTACAGTACCAATGCAATGTTATCAGCCATTCATGCAAGTAATCCCTTCCACTTGGTCATTAATAATCCAACCCTAACCTCATACAAACCTTCTAAAAACTTACTCCAAAATTTGCAAAAAAAACTAACCATTTCCAACCTAATATATACACTCGAGTTATACAATGGAGGATTTTTCACAGGTTTTCAAGTGATCATTTGAAGTGGCAGGGTATTCTGCAGTGAGGTTTCTCTCTTTTGATTTTACCTGTAGAGAATGGACCTCTGCTAACTGTGAGTCTGAGAGAACCTGTCACACTTATTTAAGCGAAGAAGTATTTATAATCAGCTGTTTTTTAACTCACTCTGGAAATTTTCAAAGACGAAGCCTGAAGTGTGGCTAACATCTCTGCATATTTTCAAATCCCATCGCTGTCTGAGCTGTTTATTGGAAGCAAATGTGTGAAAAGAATCCCTAGATCTTCTTTTCTGACTATTATTCGTGCAATTGGAATTACAGAAGTGGAGATGAAGTAGCTTTTTCATCCAAACTCGCGACCAACAACAGAGCAAATAGAAAAGCGCTACGTAACTGACAACCCGGTAGCCTCGCTTTCAATCCAAGATGGCAGAAGTGCGATAATTGTGAATAGTGCCTGCTGAGAGCAGAAGACAATTTTGTGATGAACAATAATGACAAATAGTGTGGTTGTCTCAGAACTATCGGCTGATAGTTTCCTTCACGGAAATTTGATGTTCTTAAAACTAGCATAATTACATGTAGAAGCTCTCGAACGACTATATATCAGCTGATAGTCCCTCAACAGACTATTGTTATAAGTCAGAGAAACTTCGAGCTTATCGTCTACATTGTAATTTATTGTTAAGTACAAAATACTTAACGACTACCCTGCATTCTCGGGCTTACATGTTTTAAGAACATCAAATTTTCACAGGCAACTATCAGCTGATAGTTCCTCGACGGACACACAGTTTGTATAATACAAACATTGAGCATGCAGTCCACTTGTTAATAATAAGACTTTGAACATGATATAATTATATGCATGTGATGATGATAAAATTATTATGCACTAAGTAGAGAATATTTTAATTGCAGTTGATCCCAAAGAGTACACACTGTTCAAGTAAGTTTTGCTACACATTACATCTGGTTCTTGCTTCCTATGCTGAGTCATGTAAAGACTGAATGTGTAATTCCAGAAAATATCCATACCCCCACCACAGAGGGAATTGGAAATTTCCAGAGGGGAGGGGGGTCAGAGGGACCAAAATTACAGAATTTGTATGGGTGGGGGGTCTTACAATGTATATCAAATTCCCTCTGTGATGGGGTAACTTATGGATATGTTCTGGAACCACACAATTGTGATTTCAGTAATACAATGAGTTTCTTTTTCTGAGGTTTAGATAGTCCTACATCTTTAAGCTACAATGTATGTGCTGTTTCCTTTTTTGGTAGGAGCTTTGTAGACCTTGGAGCAGGCTTGAGTGTAGGTCTAAGTGGCCTTGCCGCAGGATTTGCCATTGGTATAGTTGGCGATGCAGGAGTCCGTGGCACAGCCCAGCAGCCTCGCCTATTTGTTGGAATGATCCTGATCCTTATCTTCGCTGAAGTCTTGGGATTGTATGGCCTGATTGTAGCACTTATTCTCACAACCAAGAATGCCAAATAAATGACTGGAATCATCAATTACTCATTGAATGCTCAATGTTCATGTTCACCATTTCCAAGAAGGTTTGAGGAATTGCTACCTTAGTTAAAAAGCCACCGGGGGGGGGGGGGGGGGAGAGTGAGTTCAGTGGAAATATATTATTAGTGCATTTGTCATCCATTTGAAGGAGTCCTGCCCTGGGTGCCAGAGGTTCTACTGCCCTCTCTAAGCCAAAGTTTATATTGACGAGAAGGCTGGGAGAATCTCTGGGTGTGTGAAGTATGTCTGACTCTGTCTGAGTCAGAATTTGACCATTGGCCTAGAGCAAATTCATTTGCAACGATTGCTGCAATTGGATCACGCCATAGCAGTTTCCAAGGGCGCCATTGTTTACCCGTTCCATGTCATTGAACCCATCGCGTCACTGGAATTTGCATGAGTTCCCTCAAGCTCTATAACACCCCAGAAAATGGCCGAATTAAAGGTGTTTAAACCAGCTGACCTGTTCTTTGTAGTGATTCGGCCCTTGGGAGAGCAAAGTATAATTTATTTCAGGTGTCCGAAAGTGCTGGCTTTTCATAAACCGTTGGGAATTTTAAGCCTACGTGGCCAACGGTTTAATCAATTTGCTAGAAAAAGGTTTCTCAGGTGTCAGTCAAAAGGGATTAGTCTGGCATGGAAGTGAGATTCATACTTCGTGCACCCAGAGGTTCTCCAAGCTGATCTATACTGTGGCTTAGAGAGGGCAGTAGAACCTCTGGCACCCAGGGTAAAGAAGTCCATGCAATAACAACATAAGTGACTAGTTACTGATCATATTCCAAATTCTCCTATACATTCTGTTTTCTTAGGGAGAATTTGGAACTTGAACACAAGTCATATATGCTATCCTTGCAGGAATTCCTTCATTTGTAGATTCTAAAGTGCTATACTGCTAATGCTGTGGTGAAACACAAGAAATAATGGATTTTAATTAAGTCCTGCATGTAGGTGGTTTGGTGGTTAAGTCTTGGCTTGGGCATGGCCAAATTTGTGTTGAGCAGGTTCTCTTAGAAAAGAAAATGTTGTCTAAGTGTTCAAGTGGATCAAACCTTCTTGTGATGGGTCTACAGCTGTTTTAAGAAAAGTTGGATAAAAGCCTGGTTCACAATAGCGACACAAGCACAAGCAAAATATGCAGACTCGGTGCTGTAATTGTGAGACAAGAACAAGTAATAATAATAATAATAATATAATATATTTATATAGCGCATATAGCATATTTGTTCTATGCGCTTTACAATAATGTATAAATAACAAATTAATTAATTATTATATCTACTAACGTAACAAGTAATAAGTAAACTATGTAGCAATGTAGTACATATCGGTAATAATAATTCATAGCTAGTTCAGATTATAAGCAGAGCAAAAAAGATAAGACTTGAGCTTAGATTTAAAGATATTCACATTCGGGCTGGATCTTATTTCTACAGTAGGCTATTCCAGATTTGAGGTGCTGATATAGAAAACGCGCGTTGACCATAGGTTTTAAGTCTAGGCATCGGTTGAGTCAAGCGAAGTGTGTCAGTACCACTAATGATCAGCGCATTACTGCATCTGTCTGTGTACGTTCCTTGTGCTTATGCTGCTAGTGTGAACCAGTGTGAGGAGAACAAGTACCGCTACTGATCAGTACATCTGTGTATGTTGCATGTGTTGCTAGTGTAAACCAGGCTTTAGCCTTTGCAACCAGACTAAAAGGGAATGTATGGTATAGATTGCTAAATGTATGGTATAGATCGCTAAATATTGAAAACAGTTATGTTTGAAGAAATGGCTTGTGCTGTACAGTCAAGGTGTGATCACTATCCAAACTCACTTTTGGTCTTGCATAAACTTAAAGCTTTTTATCTGACGCTTTTTTGTTAGTAGCTGTATGTTCTGGTTCTGTATGTCATAACATGAGCTTGTCCATAATTTATGCTGTGGCATACATGGTTGACAACTGAATCAGTGATTGCCGTAATCTATCAGAATTTTATTTTTGATTAATCCCTGTATATGGTCCAAACAATGCCTCTTGTCAGGGATCACATACCAGTATAACTAGAGTAGTACATTAGTGTTGTTTTTAAATGCTCTTTTTGATGTTTTTTTTTCTCATACATTCATGATTGTTGTAAAAAAGTATTCAGGAAATAGGTTATACTATATTCATTTGCTGACAGTCATTGACCTCAGACTGAAATATTGGTCAAGTTGGCATCAAAAATCATAGAAATGGGTTGGAACTAAAATTAAAGAGTTCAATCTTAATGATATCCTATACTTATCTAAACCTAAAAGAGCCAATAGGACAAGCCATAAACAACATTAGTATGATCAACTAACAGTCGATTAGGGGTGGCGCAGTGGTTAAGCACTTCGTGCCTCACCTCTGTGGCCCAGGTTCGATTCCCGGACATGGCGCCACATGTGAATTGAGTTTGTTGGTATCTCTCCCTTGCTCCAAGGGTTTTTCTTCGGGTTCTCTGGTTTTACTCCCTCTGCAAAAAAAAACACCCCCTAAATTCGATCTATGGATTAGCCTGGCTCTGATCAGCTCCCATGGTGGTTTCAGGTCTCGTTAGAAATTCAGAGAGTATGCTAACTGCCACAGGGATCGAGTAGTAGCAGACGTTTTGAGCGCTAGCCCTTCATCAGAGCAAAAGGCTAGCGCTCTGACAAAGGACTACCTTAACAGTCTTTTAGTTGATTGTACATGTACCAGTGCTGAGCAGATCAATACTAGTTTTTTACAGGAGCTACTAAGTCGCCCATCGTGTAAACAACAGTAGTTGTCACATATACTGTACCTTGGTCTTTAAATTCACAGAAAGAAGAGTTCATGATTGATTTTATATGTTTGAATATTAGTGGTTTTTGACTTGAGTGCCGTAAAATCAAAGTACTTACAGAGCCAATCACGAACTGAAGTAATTCACGATTGGTTTTACTTGAACCAATCATGAGGAAAAGACTAATTATGCAATCATAGATAATTACTCTCACTATTGTGAAAATTGATTGATTGCATGACGGACCAAAACAATGTTTGGTTTTAGTTTAGAATTTGATTGGATAATTAAAAGAAATGTTTTGCAGCCATTAGAAAAACTTACCAAAACAAAGCAATCACCAAATTACTTCCACACGTCGTAAACTGCTCTACTAAAGCAAAAACCTATTTTGAACACTAACAAATCTTAGGGATAGTGAAAAGGGTGGTTTAAATCATTTCAGAACATTTTCCCTATCCTGGTTTATAAGCAGGATCTTAGGGTAATTATTCATCCTTGACTTGTACTTTCTTATAATTCCTTCAACCAAGGATATAATTGACTTATCTGATTGTATAAACATAGCTATTAATTTATGGAGTGGCAGGTCCTTGTACCCTGGCCGGGTACCAGAGGTTCTAATACCCCTCTCTAAAGTTTAAGGAGTGAAGCAATGAGAGAGAAGAACCTGTTAACATGGTCTGGGTTTCTCACTTCCATATTTGGATCAGGTACAAGATTTGTACCTTGTTGTCCATTGGAATGAAAATGGCAGTGAGAAGCCAAGGTTCCTCTCCTTGATTCGCTCCTCATTAGTGGCGCTCTGCTTCTTAAATTTTAGAGAGGAGTATTAGAACCTGTTACCCAGGGTAGGTCTTTATAGGCATGCCCACTTAGTTGGGATGTTAATGATATGGGCCACAAACTACATGCTTGTTAATAGATAATTATTACTCGACTTATGGTTCAACAATAAGCTTTTCTTTGCCCTGATTGGACAAGAGGTATCATATGTTGTGATTGTTCCCTCTTGCCATTAGGATACTGTCACCAGGATTAACCAGGCCACCAACTATTTCCAATTCACAACCTTAATTACCGCTACACAGCTGCCAACTATTGTAACTTGATAGTCATGGTTTTGAAGAACTTGTGTAGTACTAGACAAAACCTACCAAGCAAAATGCTTATTTTGCATTCAGGTTTTTTCAATATATCAGTCAATGGCTGAGTATGAAAAAAATAAGTGTGGTTATGCTATAACAAGTTCTAGATTATCAAACCCGGCAAGAAAGAAAATTACCCTGCAAGACCAAAATCTGAGCAATATATATGTAAGACAAAGCAAAGGAACATTTATTGTTAAACAATCAAAACAATAGTGTTTTAAATGTTTGTGTTCGAGACAGTTTTGTGTGATATTTTCCCATAAAAAGTTCCTGTTCCTACATGCTTTTTGAGACAGTCATTCATTTTTTTCAGAACAACATTTCCATGGGGAAAACCACAAACTCTTGACACAAATACTCTATTGTTACTTATTATACCATGCAAATAATCCACCAATCACGTAGGACATCTACATTATTATTGGACAGTTCACAGTAGCTTTTCACGCTATCGTGTTTATTGATTGGAGGTTTAATATTTGTTTGGTATAATAAAACAGGATTTATCATATTTAAGTCTCAACTTAAATATTTTGCCATATTGGGCTCAGACAAATCCAACTGGTGTACAATGTTAGTCGTATTGGCAATGACGATAATTGCAGCATCTTCAGCTACTGTACTTCAATAGGGTGGATCATTATTATTGTCAACTGTAAAAATTAATCACAAAATTTAGTAATCTTATTAATAATAAGTATGGTGAAGGAATTATGCTATTAAAACTAATAAATACTGCCCTAGCTCTGCTCTTTATGTGGGTGACTGATCATACTATGGTATACTCGGCATGCAAATTATGAAGAAAGAATAGCTTGGATCCCATTTTTTTCATCTCCAAATCTCCCAAATAGAGTTACAGTGAGCAAAGGAAAGTCACTTTTATTTATAGAGGGTTTGAACACGTTTACCGGCTAATGTAGTTCAGTAATATAACAAAATTTAATGCCCTCTCTTTACTTAGTCCTACAGTTTTACGTCCTTATCCGAGAAGACGTAACTGTTTACTGTTGGAGCACCTTCTACTCAGTTTGAACCCATGACCTCCCGCTTAACCACTGAGCTAACCGGGAGGCGGTTGCGTGTCGGAAGGTAAAAAGGTGGTGTGTAAAACCATAGCTGGGTTGTAGCTATACAAAATATGCCTTTGGCCTTTGTTTGCTGGAGAAATGACAATTAACTGGCAATTATTCCACATAATTATGCATATTTGCTTTCATTTTAAGCATCGCACATGGCTGAGAGGTTCATTAGTTCATCTCAAAATCGGTGGAAATAGCTCTTTCCAGCCCCGAAAGTCTTACCGTGACACAGCCCCTTTAAGATTGACACTTCTAAAATTTTATGATGGATTTGATGTTTTTCATGCGCAAAGGATAGTGGATAAAAGCACAAGCCACCATATTTTTCTGCCATACAGTTTTGAATTGATAAGTACTCCAAATAGAACCTTCCCCTTGGTTTGTTTTATTTCACGTTTGTATGCAGATGATTCAGTAGAATGCTGATTTGTTTCCCTCAACTCTACACACTTTGAAGGAAGCTTAATGTAAGCAGTAAGGCACAGCAAATATTGTCCATGCCACGACGAGTAACTGACATTAAGTTTTTCTTGGGATGGGCTGTCACGACTGAGAATCGAGTGCCTTGACAAGTAAAGTGGTCAACCTTCCAACCATAATCCTTGGGTCCTCCATGAGTCCTGCTGCAATGAGGGCATTATCATAGATCTGAAGGAGAACGTTGAGGTTAGTTGGACTATTGACGTAATAGTGAATTAAGTAATGGTCCAGATAAGAACTGTAGTGTCTACGGCAAGGAATGTTAAAAGGTGTTAATTTTCTATTATTCTTTCTCGTAATTTCATTGGTTGATACTTATAAATTCAATAGAAACCCATTGAAATAATGCATTTTCATTCGATATTTTTTTGTGGTTTGAATTTATTTTTGATCAAACTAACTATGGTTTAATTTCGAAGAATATCGTATGTGGGGAAAGTTCTCAAATTTGCGATTGAAAAATCCTTTGTTTTCTCTATATCCGATTGGCTGGATGGTGGTTTCTCTGCGTTTTCACAGAAAAAAGAGCCAGTAGCATAAAAAATACTTTATTTTTGAGATGTAGTTTGGACTGTAGATACCTCCTAAAGCACTTAAGGCATATTCAAGCAAAATCGTATGTGGGGGAGGCTCATTGCCGCAGAACAATGGATTCCACTACAGTTCTTATCTGGACCATTACTTAAATGTTATAGATTCACAGAAGTTGACAAAAATGCAATAGTGTCTATATATAGCAGCCTGCCTATACTGTAAGTACTTGTGACATTCAATTTTGCCAAAAGATCATGTGAGGTAGCCCTCGTAGAACACGTCATTGAAGTAATGTTTAAAGCCCAAGTTTTTGTAGAACTGCTAAAACACAGCTGCGAGTTTATAGAACGGCTTCAAAAACGTTGATGTATAGAGTAATGTAATTCAGTCATTTTGGCAATACAACCATATGCCAGAGAAAATGGAAGTTAAAGTTTATGTAAATAAGGACCATATCTATATCACATTTAGAAACCACTCATTGAACATTCATTTCTTTTGTTTTTGTTTCACAAGTTATTAATGAGCTTTTGAATATTGTATAAACCACCAAGTTTAAGTGTACATCCTTTAAAAGTCCTTGAATTTTGTTTGTCTGCGAAGTTGTATGAACCATAATTAGTATAGTATGGCAGGACCCATCTACCATATAATGCAATGGTATTATAGTCTTAGTTGATGCCAGTATCTGAATATAAAAACCATTACTGATAAACATTTGTATCTGTTACTACTGGTTGCAGAAGGCATTGCAGCAGCCAAGCCAGCACTTGCAGTCATGTAATTCGCTACACATACCTGATTTGTAATGAGTGTTGCAAGTTCTGTCTTGTTGTTTCTGGCTTTTTCCAGTTTCTTGATCAAGTCATGTCTGAAGATAGGTTAAAAGATACCAATGCACAATTAGCATTTGCCTTATACTTGTACATATTTTGTACATCTCAGCTTGTGGTGAAACCAGGGTGGTACATGTGCTGGACATTCTACTCTCACCATTTTGGCTAGGGTCATGTTATAAAACACTTAGAAGTGATGATTCAATTACATGTAGAGAGCAGTTCCTTCTTTTCCCTCCGTTGATAGTGGATTGCAGGCTGAGAATGTATTCGGCTTGTTCTGCTCGCAATCCGCTATCGGAGGGAAAAGGAGAGACTGCTCGCAGTCTAAATTATACCTCAGTGTATCAAACAGTTTAAAACATGAACTGAACTTGCTCAGTATTTGCCACCCTTGCCCTAAGTGTTCATCTGGCCAGGCAATCATTCTACCTGCACATACTGCAGACAAGTTTTTCTCGGTTTTCTCAATTGCTAATTTGATAGCTTATATAGAACAGTGGCTTGGTTATAAGGCTAAAACAATTACTAACACTGGCTCACTCTTGGTTGCTATCAAGTGATAGTTTACTCTGGGCTGCACCCCTCTTGGACTCTATACGGAAACCTCAAGCTTCCAGTTTACCTCATTAATAATTATTGTTAAATAGAATGTTAAAGTAAGTAATCACTATCATAGGAAATTGTGATTAGTATTGATATTTCTTACTTGGGGTTAATTTCTAGTGTTGGTTGAATAATCTGGTACTTCATATTCTCAACATCTTTGTGCTGTTCAGTTTTGATAAGTTTAAGCCAGTGTTTGGCGGCAACCATATCAGGGACAGTGACCATTGCTGGGTGACTCGTGTTCGCAAGACGCTTGGATACCTACATGAAGGTCACATTCAATCAATTATATTAAATTATTTTTTATAGTTAACACAGATTAAACTATACCATATCCCATTTTGACATACAGGAAATATTGAAGTGCATGCCAAAAAACAGACTTATTTTTTATGCAATACCCTGGCATAATTATTAGGTCCTTGGGTCGAAACATGAAAGTGAGGTTGGTCGGTCTTAAGTTGTCCTGATCTTTTCCCAAATATAAAACATTCTCACAACTGGCTTTTATATAAATGCCCCCTTATAACCAGTTGAGTTTTAAGAAATGTTCCTAAACTTCAAAATGTTGGGGATAGCAGTTATTAGCAATAATATGAAGGCAAGGCTGGTACGGCAATGTCTGACTGCTTTCATACAAAGTTCTATTATTTCAGTGAAATTAAAATCCTAATTATTCTGTAGCAATGAAAGCGATGGCACTCAAATTTCACAGAATTACTTTATTTTTGCACTGTCACTGTTTTATCTGACATTACGGTAGGTTGATTTAATTCTCATGTGCTGATCAGTGTAAATTAAAATAGCAATATTCCCAAATATTGTATAAGATCTATACCCTGACGCTGACAACTTTGTTCTTTCCAAGGATGACATTCATCCAATTAGCTAATTCCTGACCCTCCTTGTCTGTCATTGCATCTTCTGTAAGATAATTAACACTTACTGTCAAAATGGCATAGTATTCACCAAATGCATAGTAGGTAATAGCCACAGCTAATTTGCATAATATTTTAGAGGTGAAATATTGAACCTTGTGAACTTATCAAGGTTTTAAAATTATGGTATGTGAAAAACACCAAAACGAATCAAGTCAGTCCTGATCGAATGCCAATTCTCATTCAAAAGTCTCTAACTTTGTGCTGCAATATCTTTAAAGCCTATCATCCAAACTTTTCAAAACTATTGAATATATCAATTGAAAGTGATTTTTTACTATGGCAGGGGCAGTTTTTATAGGAAGAAGCAAAATGCCATACACTATTTGCATTCAGTGTATCAGACACACTGCAATAATGATTGATAAACTCTTCATGATAAATATGAGGCATATCCAGGCAATTTTCTTCATTCGAAAAACTTTGACTTCAGAACTAGTTGACCAAATTTGCGTTTTATTGGATTGAGGCTCAAGCAAGTCGAAATACTATTGTCTTGTACTCAACACTGATTGGCTCATGTAACCGTAAGTTGGAATGCTTTGTTTTCATTAGACTGCAATGTGATTGGTCCTCATTGTCTAAGTGGCCCTGGTTTCAGTAAAGGTGCATGCACTGTAAATTTACATTATTTTGGTGTTTCCTATCCTTTGAATTTCTAACAGGACCTGAAACAACCATAATAATTATTGGGGCTGATCAAAGGCAGGACCCTGCTCATCCAAGATAGAATTGGAATTTAGCATGAGTTTTTTTGTGGAGGGAAGAAAACCAGAGGACTTGGAGAAAAACCCTTGGAGCAAGGGTGAGATACCAACAAATTCAACTCACATATGGCGCCGCATTCAAGGTTTCGAACCTGGGCCACAGAGGTGAGAGATGATGCGCTTAACCACTGCGCCCCCCGGCTCCCCTATAATTATATAACCTTGCGGTGTGGCATCCTCCACGTCTGCCTCAGTCTTGGGTTTGATGTCCTCTGCTTCAGACAAGTAGTTCTCAGCTGATATGACAGGTTTGTTCTCATACTTTTTCAAGTAGTGAAGTACAACATCATCTTGGTCATTATACGTAAACAGGACCTGACATAGGAAGTGAGCAGTCAGATTTCATTTTGAGGAGGCGGTGTGGCCGAGCGGTTAACACGGCAGACTCATAATCCGGGGATCCTGAGTTCAATTCCCCATATATGCTTGACCACGTTTGTAAATAACCAGTCAATTTCCCTCCTCTTCGACTGGGGTTCTTATGTATAGTAATGTTTAATAAACGAGCAGCAGTGTTTTATGCAAGTTTTTTAAACGGCTTTAAAAAGTCTAGATTTCTGAGTCGTGTAATTCAGTTATTTTGGTGATACGACCTAAATCCAAATCAAATTTAAAGATCGCTTCTCACTCCTTTGTTTTTGCTTCATGGATTATTCATGAGTTTTTTAAATTTAGTTTAAAGTGCATAAACCCAATTTATTAGTTATATTATTTCATATTGATTGTACATGAAGTGGATAGTCCAATGGTAGAATATTTCTTGATTTGGGTGTTGTGTCTACGAGATATAAACAGGTTTATATTTCCAATATGCTATACACGACTTTCAAATTGGCCACCTCCTAATTTGCATAATTTGGAAGATAAATCTGTAGAGGGAAACCAATGCTACCACATGAAAGATCACATTAAAACTAGTAGTTGTTTTGAGTTTTAGAGCAATGTGGAGAATTGCTGTTGAGCTACGAGCATTTGTAATGCAGAAAAACATGAAAGCGAGGCCATAAAGGCCTCCATTGTTTTTCTCATACAAATCTCTCTAATTTCAACTGGCTGTGACTTCATTGCTTTTTAAGCTACAGCATTCAAGTTCACTAATGTCGACATGCTCTTTCACATGGCAATGTTCATATTTTCTATAAATGTGGATAAACAACCGAAACGCGAAATCACATATGCAAATTAGGAGGCGGCCATTATGAAAGTCATGTATTAGCCGGTAACAAAACGAGCGGGGGACTGGAACCGAGTCAGTAAAACTAATATAATTAATAACTAGTCAAAGTGAGCATTATTTTCCAAAAGAACAGATCAAACTTAGCTAGTCTGGAAAGTTTGGTAAACTTTGGCTCAATATTGACGATGCTAGAGGGCATCAAATATGTCAATTTTCCCATACAAACTCTTATTTTTTAACGTTGTCCCTCCAAACCATACATGTACATTCATTGTAAAATTTTGGAGGGACAAATAAATTTCAATTGCTTATAATTCAGTCAATATTCGCTTGTATCACATCAAACTTGGGGACACATGCTAATTTCAACATGCTCTATCATGTGATGAACTTCATTTTAGAACTAGAGTAATTCTGATAAACTCGGTCCCAGTCTCCTGCTCGTTTTGTTACCGGCCAATTGAAATGATGTGATGACATCACAATTAACATTTGGGCCGCATCAGGCAAAAAGGGCCCGGACGACATAATGATTTTTTTTTTTAAATTGTACCATGTTTTTTATACTTGTGGCGCAATTACAATATGCATCGCGAGCGCCACATTGTGCTACTAACAAGTAGTATTGATTTCATGAAATTGACCAGTGAAATTGAAGACAAAATTTACGATATTTTTACAAGAGGGTGTGATCACAGTTTTAGCAGACGCAAATGATTCCTTATCATCAGACGATTGTTTCAAGGTGTAACTTGTACTATTGCTAAAATCATATTATGAGCTACGGGAGTAGAATGACTGCAGAAAAGAATTTTTTTGGCCAAAAATTGATCATCTCATTCATCTTATTTATTTTTAACTCTTTAATGCCAGCAGGTATAAATGAATGTCATACATCAAAATCATCCCCTCTGACAGAATTCCTAATTTTTGTGGTCATATCTGTAATTGGGCCCTTGCATCAAAATCAAGTAAATTTTACCCCTGATTTTTGTTGTCAATTTCTTGAAACTGACATTTATTGTTAGGAATGAAATGTAGCGCTTCTCGTCAAGAATACAATACAATCTTCAACCTGTTATTAGGAACACCGTTGTAGGAAGTATTTAACTTGAATGTCATCCAGGCCCTTTTTGCCTGACGTGGCCCATTTGCTAAAATAAGTTATTTGTGCTTGTGAATTAAGCTATTTTCTAATTTAGAATTTCTTTTGTAAAATCACTTTCAATATTGATAAGCTTTGGAATTTAAAAATAGGTAATTTGTCTCTACCAGCATGCTTTTGTATAATAAATGATGTCGGTGATGATATCTCATAGACTTAACACCCAAATCAAGAAACATATTCACTTCATGTACAATCGATATCATGGAAGTATACCAGTAACTAATTTGGGCTTAAATGCACTTTAAACACAGCCACTGATCAGCTTTGCTGAAGTATAAATAAATGTTCTTTATTCATTGGCTGATTTATTATGTTACTTGTAAAAGTGTTTCAACTCTTTTAAATTTCCCTCCCCAGCTTTACTCTTCAGTTTAATTTATCCTGAACACTAATGATAATCCTGACTTGAATGTCACATAATCCCTGCACCAGCCATGCTGATTATATACCCATCGTACATAAATAAAGTATTAATTATGATTATGTAAGCAGCTCTTAGTTAGATATTAAGCAGGCATTGAATATAAGCAGGGTTGAGACCCCTTATGAATTGCACAAGCGGAGCTGCTTATATATTATTTTGAAGTGTCTAGAGGCTAAATTAACCGCAAGGTTTTCTAGGTCGCCACTAGCCTACATTAGTTACATTTTAGTTTGTAGCAATCTAGGACTAGTAAAAAAAATAAAAGGGGAAAGACAAAAAGAGAATGAGATGATACATACCTCCACATCATTTTGTTTTAACGTCTCATAGTATGGCGATGTATCTGCAAGATCACGGCTGGAGAAGTAAAAGGAGGATATGTTTGACCAGTAGATAATTTTATGAAACTAGAAGTAATCATAGATTATTAAAGTGCGTTCGACATAATGTTTTTGGCTACCTGTAGTAAAACAAACATAACCCTTTGGAGACTGAAAGATTGCTTCAGTGTCCTGGACTACACTGTTGATATTAACAGACTGACTCTATTGTGGGTGTAAAGTTTTTAATGTTTTCACTAATAAGTTATACACGGCTTGTATAAAAAGGGATGCAGCTCATCAAATTGCTGAGATAAAGGAAACATTTTGGGTTGTACTAACACGGACTGTGTATGCTTGTTGTAGCTTGAGAATGGGGTTTTGGAAATGGCCCAGAAGTAGTACCTAGTGACACACTTTTCTCAGGCTTTGATAAATCGTACCTACATACTTTTTAGACAACATTGCATTTGATTGAAGAAATATTATATCTGACTTACCGAGTGAACCACAGCACAACAAACAAAACAACTCCATTTTCACGCGCCAGAGCGAGGTTGATTTTTTAAAAATGGCAAAAAAAAAGATACACGACCACAACAAAATTCTCAATTTCTATTGCCTGTGAGACACATGGAACCCAACAGACACCAGATTAGGATGGCGTTCTCCTTCGTCAAACACAATACATCTGCATGCATGAAAGGTCAAGATTTTCATTGAAGCAATCAAGTCCGTAAAATCAAAAACAACAAAGAAAAATAGTTATTTTGGGGCTGCCTCACATTGAAAACAAAGAAGACAAATAGACTAGACTACATGTATATATGTATAAAACAGGACTTCCCTCTTCCCTTTTGTTTTGAATATTTTGAAATATTTTGGATATTATCACAGCCAGAAAAATGCTGATTGAGAGCAACAACTGGCACTGACAGAGCCTGATGAATTGGAGAAGAGAGAATTGGAGAGAGGTTTAAAATACAATTACAACAGCTGGTTACCTGGGAGCACACAAGTAATAAATCTTTCTCTGTGTTGGCTTCATCCTCGATACATATGCTGGAAGGTTGATGAGGGTGCCTGCCTTCTCACTCGATGACTCAAACAACAACAGCTTAGCAATCTCCTCCTTCCGGTCCTCCTCTTCTGTTGTTACTACTCCTTCACGGATAAATGCTCCACAGTCCTTGAAGAACTTCTCATATTTGACACGGTCTTTCTTGGCCTGTTCTTGTAGAAACTTGACAAGTCGTGATGACAACACATTGCTTAGCTTCTTAACGAGTAAACTGTCCTGCAGCAGCTCTCGGCTCAAGTTCAGTGGGATGTCCTCACTGTCGACTACACCGCGGACAAACCGTAACCACCGGGGAAGTACCTAAAAGTACCATACAGTCCTGCATGTAGTTATCAATTCACATGACATGCGCTCTGACTGGCTAAACAATGTTTTGCTTAATTTTGAGAATAAATGCAATTCAGGTTAAATATTTAAGCACTTTGCAGGAATGAAGTGCTGTGATCGATGACTCATATAATGATATAAGATATTTACAGTAGCTGGTCTTTGTATGGCCTTTAAAATATTTAAAAAAATATCTGCTCTTCAAATTGAATTCGAATTGACTGTTTGACTAAATCCATCAAATATTATTTTCCTTGTCCCTCCAACCCATACAAACATCTCTTATTTCTGTGATTTTTGAAAGCTCACCACATGGTAAATATCCAATGAAACATCACCAAACTTGGTAAACTTACAAATTTTGATGTGCTCTTTCTTGTGATGGAGTTCATTGCTTAATTAATTAGATTATAATTATATGGGAATTCCACACGAGACATGATGAAAATGAAAATTTTAAAATCTATTATTTTTTAGCAAACTTTATTTTAGTTAAGAGCAGATATCTTGGTCTATCAGATACAAGTGAGATATTGTGAATGTTGGCCACACCTGCTCCGTGAGGACCTTGTTTAAGCACATTCCCAACATGTAATGTCCACAACGAATTTTTGTGTAATGTCCGCAATGCACATTTAGATATTAATAAAAAAATGGTAATGAGAGGAATTTTTATTTTATTTTTGAAAATAGAGGCCCACCCAAGGTGTGTTATGCATAAATGTTTCCCCTTAACTCCAGACTACAAAACAATCTGATTCTAAGCACTCCCAAAATGTAATGTCCGCAACGATTTTTGTGTAATGTCCGCAATGCATAATAAAGCAAATAAAAACTACTACAGTGAGCTTTGTTGAACATTATCATTATAGTTGGGAACTCTGGTTATTAGCAAGATCAGAAAGTCCATTTGTTTTCTTGGAACTCCTCACAACTCGCAGGAATTAAGAATTTAAAAAGTTGACTCAAATAAGTGTTGTTGTTTTTTGCTGTAATGTCCGCAACAGACATTTAGATATTAATTTTAAAAGAGTAATGATAGGGAATTATATATTTTTTAATTGAAAATAGAGAGGCCCACCTAAGGTGTGCTATGTATAAATGTAAGCAGCACAGCTATTTTAAATTAAGTTTGTGGTCTCTGAATGTAATGTCCGCAACATGGAATTGCCCATATTAACTTTACAAACTTGGCCAAGTCCTTTTTCAATTTATCACAAAGTTATAGTTAAATCAAGTTTCCAAATCATAATCCTACCCTAAAGTTATTCTGTGACTCACATCATACCTTGTCACCCTTGGCTTGTATCATGACCTTCCTACTGTAGAGTGCGATGCCTGAATCCATCTGCTGCATGGTGAACATCTGAGGGAGGGTCTCAGGGATATAGAAGATGCTACGGATGTTTAATGGTGCATCTGTCTTGTAGTGAAGATAGTACCTTGGTTTGTCATAACTCTTACTCAGGAACTGGTAGAATTCCTATGCCAAAAATGAGAGAACACTGTCTCCATGATTTATTATGATGCAGACAAAAGCTCCTTATCGCTTGACCCCACTCCTCCCCTGAAAATACTCACGGATCGCTATCATTTTGTTAATTATTTTTGTTAATAGGCAACTGTTATCTAGCCTGCATTGCATCCAAACTGAGCCTTGTTAAGTCCATCTGCAAAACAGCGACAGGATTCTTGTTCTGGACCCCCAGTGAAGTACCAGTAGTCCATTGTGATATTGGCTTTTACTAAATGCTCATTTTTTAAGGTCTTCTGGTTGGACAATCAACTGTCACCAGCCAGCCTTGTGTGACTTATGGCTAATTTACATTTCAAACCATGGCAGCTTTACATGTCAAGAAGAGCAATGATATCTGTACAATATCAGTTTGATAACGAGATTCAAACGTTTGCTAGAACAAGAGCAGTTGACCGGAGTTGAGTTCAGATTTTCCTGTGACGGATTCTAAGTCTTTGGGAAGTTTCCTATCAGGGGCACTAAACCACGGGCAGTCTATTATGCGACATTATACTTCCCAACCAAACCCAAAATAAAAATACACCTAACCTTCTCTGATAAAAAAACACAGGTAAACGACGAGAGCTCATCTAGGACCAGAATTCCCAAGTAAACAGTCAGCTGACTCACATGCAAATGACTAGTTTCAACCGAGCAGCCTCTCATACATTGTATGAACGGCCTCTCATATAATTGCACAAAGGTTGGTGAGTGGTGACAGTTGTCAAATGGCCAACCAGAAGACATGTAATAATGAGCATTAGTAAAAGCCAATCAGAATTGATTATAAATAATCCTGCAACTATGCAGGGGGTCGGAACAAGATTCTGGTTGCTGTTATGCAGCCGGACTTAACCAGGGTTCAGTTTGGATGCGACGCAGGCTACTGTTACCCAGTGTTGGTTTCATTAACTACATTGATTTGGAAGTATTATACCCAGCCCTCAAAAACAAAAAAAAACATTGATCACCATTTTGCGACTAACCAAGTGAAATATAGTTGCCATATGCATGCAGAAAATGTAGTATTACTGGCCCCAAAAAAGCTTGTTGCTTAGCAGCAACTGATTGTTAACTCGCCAAACATGATTGTTTTAGTTGCATTTGTGACCAAATCAGTTGTAACTTCAAGCCCTGATAGCTTCTACCTAAAATTATGTACATACATGTACCAATAATACATATTAATAAACTTGTAGAGATCAGGGGAAATCCTACAAGTCACTTACCTCGTAGATGTACCATTAACCTCATTATTTGTTTTAGATACAAATGTATTTTATATTATTTATAAAGATTTAGCTAACACTTGCTAGTAAATAACTGATGAGTCACTGATCACCTCATGTTGTTCTTTACTGATATCCTTGGGTTCCAGAGTCCACAGCGGTTGTATTGTGTTGATACAAACACCATTAAGGTAAATGGGAAACCCAACAAAATTGCTGTATCGCTGTATGATATCTGTGGAAGGATAAAAAAAATGTCTTCATTTTTCCATGTGTAATAACATTAATGTACTGTCAATGAAAAACGATTTAGTATACCACTTCACATGGTGAATAAATGGAGGGTCTCATACACTGATAATGGTCTGTATAGAGCTGGTTAGCATGCTGCAAGTCATGTACCTCGATTTCTGTTTTCTTGTGCTGAAGGTAAATTGCATTCAGAACCTTAAAGTTTCTATGAAATGAATTTAGTCATTAACATTAAGATCTCATTTGAAAATCCTTTTGAAATGAGGAAGCTATTAGGATGACATTTTCTGTTTGTCAATACCTCAACTCGTTCCAGAGATATTAATGTTTTTTGTATAATATATGCAAATTAGTTGGTTTATGATGTCATTATAGCCTGTAGACAAATCAATAAATGAACGAATAACTCTGCAAATAGTGTTAAAACATGAAACTTTGCACATGTATGAAATAGTAATAATAACTAAAGGAAAATACAGAACATTTTGTAAATCATGTTGCCATGGAAACACTCTCATCCCAAGGCTCCTTTCACCTTGAGCATAAAATTGCAATATCGGCATTTGTCAAGAATATGTAACTGAAAGTTGAGAATCAAAGAGAGTTAATTAGTAATGCAAATAAACAATAATAATAATTATTCATTACATGTACCATAGTTTACCACTTATAAGCTGCAGCATTGTGTCACAAAATTTTGAAAATCATGAGAAAAAAGTTCTCAAAGTTAGGTTTGTGGCTGTAGCCTATAGTACTTTCCCAAAAAAAATCAAAATGTTCTCCGAAACTCGTGAAAACATGGACCTTTGCCTCATTGTCCAGCAGTCTACAATGTACATTAAAAAAGGTGGCCATTAAACCTGATGGATAAGGCCTTCCATGTGTTTAGCTTTGAGTTCTCAGTATCTTTGTCAGGTTTATGAACTGTAAATGTCTTAGAACTGGAACATACCGTAAGACATCCTCAAGCTATTATAGATAATCTGAGGGGATTTGAGATCCAGAAAAATAAGGAAAAGTTGTTCCAAACTTGACTTGGTTTTGGAGAGAAATCACTAAAATCATAGTGCGGCTCACAATCATATTAGTGAGACTTTTCCTAAACATTTTCAGACTTCAAATGTGTGTTTGTGAGGTTGTCAAAGTTGAGGGTGCAGCTTATAAGTGAGTGCAGCTTATAAGTGGTAAACTATGGTATATCCGCAGAGATTTCAAGAATGAGTCTCGACATTCTGTTTGTTATAACAGGGATTTCGTTATTTATAACCGGGTTCATTATATCCAGGATCGAATCCCTACAAACTACTGTATTTTTGCTGGGCTGAAAAAATATGTTTGTTATATTGGTGACTTTGTTATAACCAGGTTCATAATAACAGTGTTCCACTGTATAAGTAATATTACATTAAAGTGCTACTGAAGCGAAATTTCATCATTAACATCTTAATTTGCATAATGACGTGTATTTTCCTTTGTACCATATGTGTGAAAAGTATCAATTGTTTTTACCCACTATTTGCAGAGATATTCTTCATTTTGTGATTTGTCTTCATGGCTGTGTCAACCTTACATGTATGACGTCACAGACCATCTAATTTGGATATTCCAAAAACCTTAATATCTCTGGAACGAGATGAGATATTGACAAACAGAAAATGCCATTCTTCCTCATTTCGAAAGGACTTTCAAGTGAGATCTTAACTTTAATGATGAAATTTTGCTTCAGTAGCACTTTAAGGGTTTTCAAATTCCATGTAGAGAAGTACAATACCTTCTACAGCAGTTTTAAGTGAAAATCTGCTACAATCTTCCTTTAAATGAAGGATCAGCTTTGTTCCTCTTGTCACTCCATCTGCTTCTGCATATTCATATGACCCTGACCTATAATGCAAACAAATTCTTACTTACATTGTACATGTATCATTGACATTATTGTGTACTATAGAATGCCACTTCAAACTTCCTTTCCCTTTTAATTAAATAAAAACATTGAAGCATGCACTACTCATTTTTTTTATCAATTCTGCAAAAGTATGCTTTGGGTGTTGACAGGTAGTACATTTATTTTACAGTCATGCAACTGTACTGTCAACATGGCTTCCTGTGTACAGTACCACCCAAAACTAACCTCAAGTGAAATGTCAGTTTTTGCCTGTCATTCAGGTCATTGCATCTTAATTCTGGCTTTCTTCAATTCAGGATGTTTTTATTTTGATCTAAGTAGATACTTTTATTTCTTTGCTTTATTTTCCCAATTTCTTCATTGTGTAGCATTGAGCTTTGACTGTGCTCTCGTGGGTGAAAATTATATCGCTAAACTGTTCTCAAGCAGCAAATATTGGCAGGAAATGTTGAGACGTTCGGCATGCTTACTTCTCATTACAGTTTTCTTCAGATTGTTGCTGTACTGCCGTTAGAGGTTTATTCAAGAGTCAGAATTTCCTAGAGGTTAAATGTAGTTCTGGGAAGATGTGTAATGTAGTACATGTGCATTTGATCTGAACAGTGTCTTAGTAGATATGTTATGAAGTCAACCCATACTGTAAGTTATACTCAGACTTAGTATAATATTTACCACATTCTTTTTTCACTGACAGTTGTTTGTTAATTACCATCCTTTTAGCAGAGTAGCTGCTGTGCAACACAAAGCTGTTGCTTAAACTTTATATTTATTTATTTGTTTACGTACAACTATTTATTTGCTTACTGATTGTAAAATGTAATGCTATGTCATGTATGTAAACATTTATATGCCGACTCTGACTAATAATCCTCAACTAGGAGGGGTTGGTTGAATTTATTACTAGATAGATACTCTAGAAATCTAGAGATAACTACAGACAGACAGATCTATTTATTTTAAAACACGGTAAAAACATCAGTCAATTACATTAAGGGACTATACATTAATAATATTCACAATGTACTGTCAGTAATGTTTGCCATGTACTGTTTGCCATGTGGGAGTTTCATGTGGAAAATTGCCTTTGGATACCATAGTTCATACAAAATTCAGAACTTTTTCTTCAAGGACTTATCAAGTACAATCCACACTTTTCAAGGACTTTTCTACAGGTTCACATAAATGACCTCAAAATTCTATGCTATGTCAGACCCTTTATTTGACTTTTTTGCAAGACGACTCATTCACTGTTTTACTGTCTTCTCAAACATCCAAGGTTTCAACAAAATTCAAGGAGTTTTCAAGGATAAAACCTAATCTGACAAAATGCAAGGTATTTTCAAGGACCTGGCAGTATTTCAAGGGCCATGCGAACCATGGATACCTTTTTAAAGTTAGAAGAGCTGTCAGTCATTCTTAGTTCTTTTAAGGTAGGCTATTCAGGATCCATAGCAATGCTCCACTGTAACTGAATATTATTTCATGTATTTTGTGTGACGTTTTGGCAGTATCAAAGTGTTTTCCGAGTTTCTAGTTTGATTTCCGTGGAGCAAAGATATCTTGAAGGTACCCAGGTGCTAGATTATGGGTAATTTTAAACATCATTGTCGCTTTGTGTTTTTTTTTTAAGGGTTTATTTTACATCGAAGACACAGGAAGCCGTTACCGGGTTTGGCTCTGCAAGAGTGAAGCTTATCCCATCCCAGAATATCAAAAACGGTGTTACTTTGATCTGGTGTCATATTCTGAACAGGATATTGAGACTCTGGAGTTTTTGAAGTTTGTCAGATAACTGTATCCCTAACTAGTGTGTCCCATACTGAGCTGCAATAGTCAAAGAGGGACTCAATTAGGGCTTTATATATTTTTCTGCTGTGTTTCTATCAATAAGTGATCTGATTCTTTTCAGTGTGCCAATGCCAGAGAAAATCTTTTTGAAATTTCATTGATATGCTGTTTCCAGGATAAGGTTTTGTCGATGTGCAGGCCCAAGGATTTAGTAAGAGTAAGCCTCACCCATCTGATGTCCAATAGTAGCCCTGGCCACCAGGATGAAATGATTTGGTGTACACATCAACCTTATCTGCTACCATAAACGTTGAATAGAACCCAACACCAAACTGACCAATAATGTTCTCTCTTGATGAACCAGATTCGTTTTGTAACTGCTCATAGAACACTTTAGAGCCTGATTTAGCTATGATGCCAAGATTATCCATAAGTTCATCCCTTGTCATTCCAGTGCCATTGTCCTGTATCGTGAAGGTGCCAGCTTCTTCATCAGTCTCTATCTTGATTTCTAGTGGTGTATCAATGTCTGCAACATCTCGTCCAGTTAGGAAATAATGCCGCAGCTTTTCTAAGGCATCTGAAGAATTGGAGATAACCTCCCTAATAAAAACCTGGAAGGGAAAAAAGTGTTAGGCAGGGCTTGAAACTGCGACCGTATCAGTCGGAAATGGGACTAAAATATTACGTTTGGCAACTAAAAGTTATCAATTAATGACAACTTAGCTTTATTATTATGCTGCCCATTTTAGGAAACATCTTTTCTTTTTGTATGCTTGCTCCCTCAGAACAACTGGACTATTTACCTCTTTTTTTTCTTACTTAAAATATGTCATGTATATGTTACAGGTCAATTTTATTTTCAGATCATTTTTGTCAACCTACATGTAGGTAATTGTTTTCCAACCTGGAGTTTTTCAACCTACTGGTTATTTTTTTTACCTACATTCTGTTTTTTGTTACCTAGGTTATTTTTGTGTACAAAAAACAAATTCACCCTCCCCCACTGCTTAAATCCTTTCTCTACCCTTACTCATTTACTATATATGATGGTGCTACTAGTACCCAGACCCCCACGGTCTAGTCCAAATTTGCATAAGTGCAGTAAAAACCTTAATAGCTTGGTATTTCACTAAAACTGTGCACAAAATTGGTGGCATAAACCCAGTACCCCATTGGACAATAATCGACATACAATACAAGTGAAAAAATACGTTCTGGCAAGCACTGGCGGATGGTCGGTTCCAACTCAGGGGTCGGAGGTCTGGTGTTCACAGTGACTACGTTTAAGAATTTAAGGTGAATCCACAAAATAACCTACATTGTAGATTGCAAAAAAAATAACCTAGGCTACAAAAATAACCTAGGTTAAAATATAATTAACCTGAAAATAAATAATTATTTGACCTGTAACATAATTATAATTTATAATTATTTTATTGTCTAGTACCCAATTCACACCAATTAGCTTGTACAATGTTTAAAAGCTGTTTCATTAAACAAGTTAAAGTAATACATAAACTCAGCATTCATTAAACTAAGCATTCATTGTAGGAGTAATGCCTCTAGTACTAAGGGAGCAAGCAAAGTAAGCATTCACTTACGAGTAATGCCTCTTAAGTACTAAGGAAGCAAGCATATTATTATTAAGCATTCATTTTACAAATAATGCCTCTAGTACTAAGGAAACAAGGGTACTAAGCATATTCACTTTATGAGTAATGCCTCTAGTACTAAGGAAGCAAGTGTACTTTAAGCATTCATTTATGAGTTATGCCACTAGTACTAAGATTTTACTTGGTAGTGATCAAGGAATTTGTTTAAATTTTGAGGCCTATTAGTCATTAGTAAATAAGGTGTTTACAGACTGAGCATTGTTACAAAATGTTTACTAGTTACACAGTATATACTCACACATGCTCATACAATACCAACCTCTTTCTCAGAGTAGAGTGACTTAGCAACAATATTCAATAGTTGTTTGGTCTCTGTTTGGAATTCATGCTTATGTGATGGGCCTACATGTGCATATGATGAGTAAGAAATTAGTGTAAGTGAAGGGCTGTGTGCAACAAGGGCATAAGTGACTCCTGATCATGTTCTAAATTCTCCCTTAAAAAAAAACAAAGAATTTAAAGGAGAATTTAGAATGTGATCAGGAGACACCAGTGTAAAAAAAACTCTGAATTTTAACAGGACCCTGAAACAACCAAAGGGGTTGATCAAAGTCGGGACCTGGCTAAACCATAGAATGAATTGTAATTTAGCGTGTTGGTTTTTGTGGGAGGAAAACTGGAGAACCCAGAGAAAAACCCTAAGAGAAAGGGTGAGATACCAACAAACTCAACTCACATGTTACCAGGGCTTGAACTCTGGCTACAGTGGTATTGAGAGGCAAAGTGTTTACCACTTAATTGCACCACCCCAGCTCTCCTACATTGTACATATAATATAATTAGCTTGTTGACAATACAATACAGCTCTTCACAGCCACCAGTATTAAATGAAATGACAAATTAAAGTTCAACAAAACAGCACAATAAAGGAGGGTAGACCATCTCAGCAGCTGAGACTGGGTCAATCTTGGTTGAGCGAGCAATCGACTGTGGTCGACCGTCGTCAGCCAATCGATCGACCATCATCAAGCGATTGATCTGCCATTCTATGGTTCCATGCAACTAATGACCATCAGGAAGAATTGGCGACCGACCACAATCATCTGAGGACAACCATGATCTACCACGATCATCAGAGCTGCTAGAATGGCCTACTATGCAATAAAGTACATAAGAATAATATGTAATAATATGTTCCAGTGAGACATCTTTTAGCTGCAGCAACAAATTAAAGGTCCAACCAGGCTCCACAAAATTTGGGTTGGCAAATGCCATTATGGAATGTCTACAGACATTTTGTTGTAACTCTAGCTATAGCTGGCATGCATAAGTTGTTCAGCAACTATAAAAAAGGCTAGCTTACATGATAAGTACCATTGAAGCCTAACCTGTTACAGTTTCTGTGCTGCATATAACATGTGCTGTATCTGAGGGCTCCTCTAGATTATCTTCACTAGCATCCTTCAACAGAATAATAAGATAATAAAATAGATTATTTTAAACAGTTATTAAATAAACCTACTGTACTATATGTATGCACATACCTCTTATTAAGCAAGTGCAAAGGTCTGTCCCATAAGTTACGGACATAGAATTTTCAGGCCATAAAAAAGGGGGGGGGGAGAAACAAGGATCCATAACTTATGGTATGGATCGAACAAACAAGGTTTATTAATAAGATGTTTATTATATGGCTTCTTCAATTTCTTTGAGACATGGGTGGAAGTTAGGAGTGCAAGTGGGTGGAAGTTTAATGGACCGCAAATTGCCCAATCATAGTTCACAAAGTTACTTATAAAACATAATTACATAGTTATATAATAATTAATATACATGTAATTTACTACACAGATACACTTTTGTGATCTATCACTGAAATAATTAGATTCCATGAGAATCTCAGCACAACTCACCTCAATAGATTTATCTTCTGTGCTGTCACTTAGTGATCTCACATTTGGATTAAGGAACACAGGTGAATGTGATACCAGCAAACTTTGCTTTGAAGAGTAATTTGATCCTAACAACAGTTATAAAATCAATATTAATATTGAGTATGGGTGCTGAAAATGATTACATTTATGATCCCGTAATTGCATTATTAGGACCCACAATTGCGACTAACCAAGTTCCAATGCGACAAAAAATAGAGTGTTGGTGACCAGAGTTTCAGAACTGGTTGCCAGCTGGCAATTACCTTACCCTTTGAACCCCTTAACTTTCTTTACTTCTAAAAAAAAACAATGTAGGATAATGCATTAACGTAATGCTCCTGCCAATAAATGTAGCAAACATGTAAAATTGGCATGAGTGAGTTGCAATTCTTTGATCCCCATGATTAAATTTTTAATGGGTGCCATATTGTTTCACCAGTTTCTCCCAACAGAGGTAACATGGGCACACTCTGGAGCAATTAGATGTGTATGAGCAATATGGCTGCAGGGTGGTCAGCTGATTCAAATTGAAGAGAAAGAAGTTTCAAATTGAGTAAAAAGTTATGGTGTGTGTACGTAATTATATTTTATTAGCCTGTCTAGTAATGAAACTCGGATTGTGGGCTTCCTGTGGCAGGTGAAGAAAAGACAAGAGGGAGATTGGAGCCAAGAGAGAAGAAAGAGCTACTGCACACCGGGGGAAAAATATGACGGAGCTATCGGCATAGATTAAGTACCTACCCTACTGTATCCCCTCCCCTTTCTCTCCCCAATCCCCCCTTCTTCTCTTTTGCCACAGGGAGCCCAAAATAGAAAAGCCTGTGGAGAAGACTAGTGTACTTATGGCAAAAGAATGTTTTGGAGAACAAAATTTGGGTGACCAAAACCGTGACCAATAACTAAGTTTTGTTGTGACCAATAACTATGTATGCATCAGTAAAACCATGACAGAAAGCATATTTCATATATTACAGCCATCTGACTGTATGCGTAACTACTGAATATAGCGATGTGACTGTGTGTGTGTACATTTGCAAACAAATATGTGTGTAAACTTTAACAAAATATTTTGTTACAATGTCCCAACATAGAAACCCGTCACAGAGAGTAATGTATTCGGCTGTTATTGCAGGCTAATGCAGCATTTAGCTTTATACCAGTATGCAAAGTGTTCCTTTTGCTACAGACTTTCATAGCAAAAATAATAGGATCCAAATAGCATGAGGGTACCTTCCTGAAAAACAACTAAGCCAGAGTACCCTAAGGATAGCACAGGTAGCCCAAAAATACAGAGGGTACCGAACTGATAACACAGGTAACCCAAACAACTAAGACTATAACATAATTATTATTTTATTATAATGTTTTGTTAATTAAATTATGAAGTGTGTTCACTCGTATTCTGACTCATGTGGAGTTTTAGATCAGATCCTCATAGTATTTGGATCCTAGTATTTTTGGGCTACCTGTGTTATCCTAGGGTACCCTGGCTTACTTGAAGTCGCTTGTGTTCACTCGCAGTCTACTTGTTTTCACTCGTGTTCTGACTCATGTGAAGTTTTAGATCAGATTGACTGTGCGTACGTATTTTTGCATCTGATTGTGAATTTCTAAACTTAAGTGCCAAACACGCAGGTGTATGAGATTGTCTGTGTTTACACCTTTCCAAAAGATATGTTGGAGTTCAGGCTGCATGCAGCCTCTTGTTATAAATGAAGTAACTTCTTGGTACATGTACTAATTTATGTTCACAATCATAACCACGTACCAAGGGAGTGTTCATTATTTATGGCTTGGGGGGGAGGTCGGCATTTCATCTGCTTCTCTTGTTAAAACATTTATGACTCCCCCATGAATGAATTAAAACTTAGATGACCCCCCTATAAAATTGCTCAAAACTTTATTGCCCCCCCCCCAAAAAAAAAATAAACATAAAAGATGGATGTGCAAGAAAGAATGCAAATTGCATATACATGTAATCTATTAAATTTACTATTGTTTCTAGATTTATGGTATTTTCCATGATACATTACCTATGTTTAGTAGAAAACACATATATACATGGGTACTTGAAATTGTACCATTAATTTGTGCATTATATTGCATTGTTCTGTAGTCTCAAATAAATAAATGAAAAAGAGCTCAGCATTGGCATTAAACTTATCTCCTGAACACCAATGCATTATCTCTCCTATGGGGATGTGCCTTTGATCATGAGCTTAGAGAATGCCCTCCACGTATAAAGTAAACAAAGCAGAATACGTTTTTTAAATGTTGCGAGGGCCGAAGGGCTGAGCCTAAATTTTTGATATTTTACTGCTCTCTAAAACACTGGTTTCCTGTGTTCTGGAGACTAAACATTGAGTAAGCATTATGCACCTATCAATGTCAACCCCCAGGGGGGGGAGGCCGGGCAGATGTGGGGTATTTGACTTTTTGGGAGAATTTTTGGTCAAAATCCCCACCCTGGGGACTAAATTCTGGGTCAAAACGGATCAAATCCCCCACCCTTGTATGAAATTGATTTACACAAATCCAAGGAGTATTTGGAATGATCTATAGTAAATAGGAATGAAGCTTTGAAGTATTAAATTAATTTATATTTTTAATGTGAACTGGACGGTAAACCTACCTTTTAGACGAATCCAAGATGGCCGACAAACATTTAGTACCAGTCCCTGTCTTCCAAAAGTCAAATGTCCCCACCCTGGAGTCCAGTCTCCTGTTCAAATTCCCCAGGGTGGAGACACCAAGAACGGTCAAATGCCCCACATCTGCCCGGCCTCCCCCCCTGGGGGTTGACATTGATAGGTGCATTACAACAGCAATTTCATTTTACATGACAGGTATGTCAAAACTTTGATGACCCCCCCAATGATTTAACCGACCCCCCCCCCCCCCCCCCCAAAAAAAAAATTGCCATAAATAATGACACTTCCTAATTCATGACTATGACTTTTACATCATGTAGCTTCGGGGATCGGAGATCGGGGATCTGCATCGTAATTTGGAATACACAAGAAGAGAATAAAACCATTCATAAAATTACAACCACGTGTCTAACTAATATGGTTCTAAAGCCGTTATATGTTATCGTAAGATTACAGAAAATTGCACATGTCAGACTGTAACTTGCAAATGCCATGCGCCACCTCGATCGCACTCGGCCTATAAAACTCAACCAAACATCCATTGAACTCACCATTATTGATGTTAAAACACGAAGAAGCCACTCTTACGATTCTTTTTGAACTTAGGAGACGAATTCCACGGCTGCTTTGTACGGTTAGGAGCTGCCGAAGTCGAGATAAACTTTGCAATCGCATTACGGACGCCATCTTGAATTTCAGTTGACTCAGACAAAGACTGGGTACGAGAACCAAATTTGGTGAATTTCAGCAGGGAAGGCCAAGGTTGTATTTGTCAGTATTTTTCTTTTCAAAATACTCAAGTAAATGTTCCAAAATACTAAAACATTTTCACGATGACTAATAAGAAAGTTATATTTCCTGAGCAAGTATCCAGGGACTCCAGGGACACGTAAAACATATGGAAATAGAACTTGATTACTCCTCTCCCCTTGAAAGATATTGTCTTCGCCCCAGTCCTCTTGTCTATTCGTCCTTGACGAGTGAAAAGCAGCACGTTCGCTTTTAGTCGATCTGGTCGACTACGGAACTTGTTCTTTTTCTCTTCTGCAAAGCCAGAGGCTTGTAAGACATGGCTCTCAACAAACTAGGTATCACGTCCATTGATGTAAAGGACAAACGTGTTCTTATGAGGTACAGTTCTTAAATTCACGCAAGACAAATGCGCGAAGATAATTTTCTCGTGCCGTGGCCGTGTAATCGCGTCAGTATAAAAACATAGCTAAAAAGCTTATATTAATTATGTTGCTGGCAGATCTTTATTCTCCGTGCTACATTCTGATTTTGTTTGCAGAGTCGACTTCAATGTTCCTCTATCAAAAGGCAAGGAGATCACAAATAACCAGAGGTACGTGGTTGCGTTAATTTGCAGCGCACCCCATTTGGGGTAGCCTGCGTAGCAAGCGTTTCCGAGACCAAAAAATGGAAGGAGGGGGGAGGGGAGGAGAGAAGAAGGTAACGCTTGCAGACAGACCCCGGGATTCTGAAAACCGCCCACTTGACCTTTCACGCCTGAATTCACTCTATGACGTTGGGCTGTCAAATGTTGACAATGGAAAGAAAGCGTTCGACAGCGGGAAAAAAAATAATTCCCAAAACAAACTTGCAAAAAGCTTGAAGCGATGTGATGTCGAACAATTCGAAGAATCCAAGTGATAACTGTAGAGTTTGTAGTGCGATTTTAAAGTGAAATTTGGCAATTTGCTTCAGCCAGGAAACATGGATATATTTCCTCAGTGAATTTGTTCAAACTGTCGAAAAGGAAAGATTGCAGTAGTGTATTAAATATTTCTAGCAGATATGAGCGGGAATCGAGGTAGCTAAAAATGGAGATATATATTCCGATACAACCCTTGCGCCTGGAAAATAAGAAATCTTGGAACTCTGTAATGGCTCATAAAGGGCTCAAATATAGGAATTAAAATAAGACTCCCCACAAATCGAGAAACCCGAATTCCAAACGCTTGCTAGAAACTCTGGAAGGCAGCAGCCCATGTCGAAAGACAGTTCGAAGTCGACAGTTCGTGTGAATTCTCTGGTTGTTTATATAGGGAAAGCCGGCTGCGAAAGTCTTTGATATTTGGTGTGGCAAGACTCCAAATAAACGCGAACGATAGCCTAGAGTCATGCCGAAGGCTCATCCCGTAAAAGACGACTAAATCCTTGCTCGGATAGGCAATTCAGAGCCTAATTCACGGTCACTGGGTCAGCACTTCCTCGAAAGGGCAGAGACTTCATGTTATGTTCACACCACGATTCATTGCAAACCTAACCCCCAAATAAAACAAACCCTAATCATTTTCGATCCCAAATCATTTTAGAACGACTCTAAATACACCTGAAGTATAGGGAATCGTGGTGTGCCATAACATGAAGTCGAAAGATTTGTCGGCCATTTGACATGATGAGTTGATTGTTCGAAGTCCTGGCCTTGCGTGCGTAAAAACGTGATTGATGGGATGTCAATCAAAGAACTCGAGCCGCGCCAATCAGAAACCCCGTTCGTGGACGAACAGGGTTTTCAGAATCCCGGGGTCTGTCTGCAAGCGTTACCTTCTTCTCTCCTCCCCTCCCCCCTCCTTCCATTTTTTGGTCTCGCCCCATTTTTCGCGCGGCCAAATAGCGAAAAAGTCTTCCTACGCTTCAAAAAAACCTACGGAAACGCTTGCTACGCAGGCTACATTTGGGGTGGACCATTAGAAATCCTGGGAGATGGGGGTGGGTAGTCCAAAAAATTAATTCGTGTAAGGCTAAATGTCCTCCAAATATATTCCTGCAAGCACTAAGGCACACAAAAAAAATTCTTGAAAAGGAACTGATGCATTGTTCAATTTTTGTTTTGAAAAAGTACTAGCAATTCAGTTTTACCAAATATAGTTCTAAAGATTACCCACGCAGTCTGTGTAACTGATTTTTAGGTATTTCCAGACGAAAACAACCTCCACAACCCTCATAAAAATAGTTTTCTCACTGTTGTCATGGAAATATCAACTGACCTTAATTACTGAAGGCTCAAATAATTATCTGATGCCAGCAGTTTAACGTCAGGTTTCATTGAGTAAACTTCAATGTGCACATTCTGAAAGATTACGTATGGCGCATAACATGACATCAGTTATGGTATCTAAAAATGAAGATATACGGCTATCTACAAAGTCAATACGTTAGGGACTGTTCATTAATTATACGTAGGGGTGGGCTGGAGGAAAATTAAACAATAGACAAGAAAAAATTTCCTGCACCCCTCCACCCACGAATTATGAATCTTTTTCAAGACCCCCCTTTTTTAACAGATTGGACTTATTTTGAAAAGCCCCTCCTCATCCGACCAAACACTTGGGAGCCCCCCCTTCTTGTTGCATTTTTTATTCAAGGCCACCCTAATTTTCCTCCACTTCAGTTTACGATAATCATAGAGCTATCGCCTTAAAAAACGTTTTGCAGAGCTCATGCTGCTAAAGAAAATTGTGCACAAAAAGTTTTCCACCCCCCTCCCAGGATTTCTAATGGTCCACCCCTTAATTCCACATCAATCATCAGCTGTTGACACCTGCTAATTAAGGGGAGAACTGTTAATTGGATAGCCGAGGAAGGGGGATGCACAAATCATCTTCCTGTCCAATTAATTTTTTGAGGGATGGATGGTGCATGATTTTTTTTGTCGGGCCTGTATCTTAAAATGATCCTATTCAAGATATAACTCTCAAATTTGGGATTTTGACTAACTTCGAGGACAATGATGCTCTTTTCAATGGTATTGACAGTTTTGCTGTTACATATATATCAAAAGTTCAAAAAAACTGGAAGGGTCTATTTGTTAGTTGACAGCTGGCCAATTAAGGTTTACTAACTCCCATTTCTTTCCCACGGGGTGGGACATTTTCCAGCAATGAATAGAATTGGCCAGAGAGAGTCAAAATAGCAAATTTTACATCAATGTTTATAAGAGATTTGCACTTGTTCCAATAAGCCCCACAGTGGGGCATTTGCAATGCTCTGATTCAAAAATGTCAAATGCCCCACAAATGCCTGGGGGGGGGGGGGGGGGGGGGGGTAGTGTAGAGATCATGAAAGATATAGAACCCAAAGTCATGGAATAAACACCGGTTTCATTGAATTGAGGATCTGATAGGTAGGGATCCATGGGCAGGTTTGGAATTGATAGAGATGTCATAAAGCATGCAAGCTGATGTACATGTAGTGACAGATCAAGGTGTTCATGTTTTTTTTGTGATAATGCCCTTTATTAACGAATAAGGATTATGTAAATTGATACTTCAGTGATTAATGCAATGGGCTGCTGTTATCGCAGTTCGGCCATCTTGGATAAAACAATAGTTTTGGCCCCGGTAGTCTCACACTGGTTGGTTTCAGAACGAGTTTACCGGACGAAAACAAAGGTTTTTATTCTCCTGGGACTCAACATGGCCGCCGTGCAATAAAAGCCCATTTGACAACTAGCCTGTTACAGTAAATCTTCTATTTATCCCCAGGGTACTGCTGGGCCAATTTGGGTTAAATTAGTGAAATCCAGATCGAGTGCTAAGTAAACTCAAACCATCCCTTGGCTAAGATCACCCTTGTTAGTTACAATAGTTACAATAATCCTGATGTCTGGTGAAGGATGAAAACTACTTTGCTTGCTTTTAATAAGCTTCATCAGGGGTTTTCATTGGGATTTTCTGCTTAAGTAATAAATTGACACACATAAAAAGACTCCTGATTGAAAAATAATCCTAAATCTCTACAGTGGATGATCTTTTTACCCTACCAAACCTACTGGGTTGTGTTGTTTGGTGCTTTAAGACTTTAGCCAGGGTAAAAAACTGTCTTGTAAAGAGAACCTACAGAAATTCCAGAGGGGGCACCTCTTGTAATTTTTTGTCCATTACCCAGCATGCAATTGGAGATAGGTGTAGGAAATCTGGTACAAAGAAATGCATTGTAATTATGGAATAAATGGTTCACAGTTGTTTGATGCATTTTGTGCAAACAAACATGATGGTTGGAGAGATTAAAGAAGGTACCGAATAAAAGAAGGGTTTTTGAACTGATTTTCAGCTCCTCAAAATTTGTGAAAATCAAACAAACAAGAACATGTCTACAAATCAAATGCATTTTGCTCCAAAGTTTGGAGGACATTGATCAATATTATAGATTGTTTTCTTTAATAATGTTGCATTATCGACATTATCAGAATCCAGCACCTCTAGATTCAATGCAATATTTTTTGGGAGCAAGTTCCTTGCTTTTATTGGCCAGGGGTGGTTTCAGGCATAGGAGGCAATGGGTTAACAAATCTCATTTGGCATGTGAGACACATTTTTTTGCTATTTCAAACTGTCAGTAAAATAATATTGGTACACCATGTAATAATTTGTTAAACATTTCACACTCAACTTTCTGTTTTATTTAAAACAAGAGCCCATCTGGGCTTTCACTCGGGCCACATGAGATTGAAGATGAAATACACTTTCATTTGAAATCCTCTTAGTAATAACCAAAGGGAAGAATTATTAGCTGAATTTAGCAGTCTAGCAGCAGGTTGACCTAAGTTAGTGACAACAACAACATTGAAATATATTTATTTACACTCATTTGTACAACATAAAACATAAACAAAGATTATTGAGAAGAGAGAGTGTTAGGATACCTGAAATAGCTTTAAGAAAAACTAAACGAGTCGGGTACCCAGCTTTAGGAGTGGCCGGTAGCAATTAGTAAATATTAGTAAAAATTTATACAAGGTCGGTCCCCTTGGTTCCTAATCCATGAACCAAAGTGAGCTTCTCCCCCCCCCCCCCCCCCAACCAATGGGCAACAATGAAACAATTAATTCTGACACTTAGGTTCCCATGGATCCACCCCTGATGGAAGCTGCTGATACATGCATTATTTACCCATCCATTTACAACAACAATAAAAAAGATTTTTTAAGGCAGCAATCATGATTAGGTTTTATGTAGTATGTAATCTACTAGATTTAGCCTGTATATTTATAATATATAAAATGTATATAGTGGCACCAAGGGAACTAGTACTACTACTACTAACAGAGGAGAGAGTCAATGTATTTAGCATGTATGGTATTGCTATAATCGGGGACAAAATCATTTACTCTATATCTATATGACTATATAATTCCACTACACTTGAGGGTGGTCACTACCAGAGATTTGGTTGCATTCTCAATGTTGGCCTACACTTTAACATTGTGATCCAAGAAGACACAAAGCTTTTAGAACCATTTGCAGATGTCAGAGCAAAGGCATGCAGTACCAGTTCTCCCAGTTATTTTAAGGTCCTACCTGGATTTGAACTCTGACTACCTCCTGCACAACAGACTGACACTTAACCACTGAGCTTACTGGTTCTGTGATGGGCCAAATTTTGTTCAGATAAAATTAATCTAATTCTATTGAAATAAAATTATAAATACATCTGAGACATTGAATAAGACAGCAACAAATATATTTATTTACACTCATTTTTACAACATAAAACATAAACAAAGATTATTGAGAAGAGAGAGTGTTAGGATACCTGCAATAGCTTTAAGAAAAACAAAACGAGTCCGGTACCCAGCTTTAGGAGTGGCCGGTAGCAATTAGTAAATATTAGTAAAAATTCATACAAGGTCGGTCCCCTTGGTTCCTAATCCATGAACCAAAGTGAGCTTCCCACCCCCCCCCCCCCCCCCCCCCCCAACCAATGGGCAACAAAGAATTAATTCTGACACTTAGGTTCCCATGGATCCACCCCTGATGGAAGCTGCTGATACATGCATTATTTACCCATCCATTTACAACAACAATAAAAAAGATTTTTTAAGGCAGCAATCATGATTAGGTTTTATGTAGTATGTAATCTACTAGATTTAGCCTGTATATTTATAATATATAAAATGTATATAGTGGCACCAAGGGAACTAGTACTACTACTACTAACAGAGGAGAGAGTCAATGTATTTAGCATGGTATTGCTATAATCGGGGACAAATTCATTTACTCTATATCTATATGACTATATAATTCCACTACACTTGAGGGTGGTCACTACCAGAGATTTGGTTGCATTCTCGATGTTGGCCTACAATTTAACATTGTGATCCAAGAAGACACAAAGCTTTTAGAACCATTTGCAGATGTCAGAGCAAAGGCATGCAGTACCAGTTCTCCCAGTTATTTTAAGGTCCTACCTGGATTTGAACTCTGACTACCTACATGTACTGCACAACAGACTGACACTTAACCACTGAGCTTACTGGTTCTCTGATGGGCCAAATTTTGTTCAGATAAAATTAATCTAATTCTATTAAAATAAAATTATAAATACATCTGAGACATTGAATAAGACAGCATGATTTTGCAGTGATTCTTTTTATGATTCAGATTTTTTGAGAGAACTGCTCGGGTATGTGAAATGATTGGAGATACTGTAGCATGAAACTTACATTTCCTCTGGTTCGCTTTGGATTTTAGTTATCCTACAGACTTTTCGGCGTGATTTTACAAAGAAATTATTTCTCCATTTAAAATAAAAATTCTCTGATTTCTCTCTTCTCCGTCCTTATGGCTTTGTTTTCTAACTCGCCTCACTTTTCTGCTTTTTCCTAAAATTAATTTAAGTAATTAAGATGTGCTTGCGACTAGTTTTATGACAATGAGTGTTTGCAGCACGTCTCTGTGTACATGTGATTATGTACGTGTACATGTCTGGTTCTTTGACTTAATAAAATTTGCAGTTATCTTCTACTGGCATGTCTGCATTCTTCCAGAGATTGACGTATGTAATCATGATCAGAAGGATAACACTGGATATAAATAGACTTGGCAAAAAAGTACACGCTGTAATGATTTCAACCTCACCGTACCTTCATGACCTGACAAGACACTGTTCAGTTTCACTTTCCCTCTCAGCTTTGCTCTTGAGTTGAAGTTGAGTTTGGCTTTGTTAAAGACTTCTTATTCAGTTGTATGGTAATGTGCAGTATATTTGGGTATACCAATCCACAGAGATTCAAATAACAAAGCCGTGGCGAAAGAGAAGCTTAAACAAGAAATATTTTGTCCTCCTAGAAAAACACAACATCTTGCCATTTCTATCGAAGAAGCCTTTGGTTTCAGCAGCAAAGCAACACGCTAAATTCCAATTCGATATGTGTGGATTAGCTGGATCCTGGCTTTGAGTTTAATCATGCAGCCCCTTCAGGTCCGGCGTTGTGTCGTATATAAAATCACTGGCCATCTGGGTAAAAAACGTGGTCCTTCGGCTCCGACAAGAGCGGCAGTTGAAGTATCCTGAGCCTGTTGGAAGGCTTTCACAAGAGTGAAGTTAAATAAAACATTAAACTGCTTACATTTGAGAGATGCGACTCCAAATTTGAGAGAAATTTCCTCGCGGGTCAACCATCTTGATTTTACTGTATTAAATTATGTAAATAAATTAACCTGGCATTGTTGCATGACCAGCACAGTGCAGTCTGATTGGTGGTGAATTTTAAATTTAATACATGGGCAAAACTTTTGCTGCATGAAAAAAAAAAAACGGCCTGCAGATTAAGACTCGGTGCTGCCACAGGCAGCCCAAGTAATAAAAGGGAAGTTTATACTGGTCTCTACTGAACATTGGCTTTTCTGGACATTAAAATAAGCCCCCCCCCCCTAATATCTAAGAAAAGTAGATTTCCCTTTCTATTAAGCCCCTCAAAGAAACTTGGAAAAATACCCAGGGGGTTTAATAGAGGATTGTCAAATTGGTAATTGTTGTTTGAAGATGTCCTGGGATATTGTTTAATACAATATTCTAGAGGCTGTTTTCCATATTCATTTGATGTAAAGCCATTTTTACGCTGGCTTGATCACACACTGTTTGCAATATGACCAAGTCAGTTGCAAACAGTTTGCAATCGTATTTCCACATCCCTATTCCCTCAGAATTCTCATAGCAAATCATCGCAAACAGTTTATAAAGATAGAACCAGTTTATCTTTACGTATTGTTAGCAATCCATCGGTGACCATCGCAATGCATCAGAAAGGTATTTCCATTAATGCAAACAGTTTTGTGATAAAGCCATCTCAAACTGTTTGCGATCGGCTTTACATCAATATGAAAACGGCCTTAATGGTAATTTGATTGCAATTGGTTGCTCAATTGATATGTTTTTGCTATAATAATATTGTGACCTGCAGGATTCGTCCGCTGCACTACCATCCATTAAGCACTGCCTGGACAAAGGAGCCAAGTCTGAGGTGTTAATGAGCCATCTGGGACGACCTGATGTAAAGTAGCTGACAAATATTCCTTGGCACTGTTGCAGAAGAACTAAAAAAACTGCTTGGGAGGTATGTGTAACTCTGTATGGCTTATATTATTCCACCATTACTGACATCATTTATATAATATTAATAGATGACTGTTTACAGAAGTTTTACCTTGACATTTCACCCAAATGGGGTAGGGGAAGTCCGTGATAGACCTAGCTCTCCCCAACAGACCCTGGCATAGTGTTTGTTGGATACAGAACTGCTGATTAAATTTTCCTGCTTAAGGGGGGATGGATAACTAATGGTTTGAAGTGTATTGGGGGTTCAGTGCCCAGGCTGTAAGTAGGGTCGGTGCTTGAGAGCTTGGTTGCCAGGCAACAGGCAACCAACCAGCCCAATGAGACCATGGTCGGATGCCCGAACAAGGACTGACTAACTCTGACACTAACCTCTGGATCCTGCAAATGCTGAAGCCCGAATAGGCCAGCGAGTGCAATATGACCCCGGCTCTGTCATGAGCTGGAAGGGCTAGAAATGAAGCGAGTACGCGAGCAAGCAAGCAAGCGCAAGTAATCGACCTAGAGCCGTTCTAGTTTAGGCCTGATCTCAATAAAATCCCAGCGACAGGGAGCAACCCGAGGAGCAACCCGAGGAGCTTGAACCAAAGGCAGAGCCAGGCTCAGCGTCGGGCTCAGGTTGCCCGCTGTCTGTTTGGAGATGGGGGTGCTGGCCTTTCCATCAGGGAAGCTGAAGGAAAGGCCAGCACCCCCCATCTCCAAACGACCGTGGGCAACACTGATCAGGCATAGCCTGTGAGACTTGCATCTCCGAAGAGAAGACCAGATCCTTTGGCAACATCTATGGTGAGGCTTGAAGACAGGCTGAAGAAAGCTTTGCGAGGATGCAAAGAATTAATGCCAACCCTGTACACGAGAAATCTACTTGAGAGGAATGCTAATCAATCCCAGCAACAGCAAACACTGAACACAACACTCGCAAGCGATGCAAATAATGACTGCAAACAACCCGCCAATTCGGCAAACAAAGGACCTGTATGAGATACAGGCCCAGGCCCCACAAACTGTGCCAACAGGAAGACCAATAATTATTGTGCTGGCGTATTTAACCATGTCTAAATGTGCATTTAGGCTAGATTAAAACATCAGTGTCTGTATTAGTGATACAAGTCAATATAAGAGTATACATAATGCTGATGTTTTATTAATCAGTGTTGTATCAAGCAATTGCCTGTAGTTGTCTAAGTACGGACTGTATGTCTAATCAGTTCTGTACATAATGTATGTGGCTTTACAGACTCCAGCACCCTTAAAGAATTATTAATGCATTTTACAAAACATTAGTAAATATACATAACTGTGATGTACAATAATTTGATTATGATTAAGAACCTCAGGACAATGTCTATGCATTTTCGATTGATCTTTTTTGTTATTTCACTAGGGATATTAAGTTCCTTCCAAGTTGTGTTGGCCCTGAAGTCGAGGCAGCCTGTGCCAATCCCCCTGCCGGTAAGACATCACCACATGGTCATACATTTGACAGTATTAAACCATCCTTGAAAGATACCAGATTTGATTGCATTATCTCAAAATACAAAACTTTGAGAGAGATTTCATTTGTTCATGCATGCATTCAGGAACGGTTATTCTACTGGAGAACTTTGCGTTTCCATGCAGAGGAAGAAGGAAAAGGTGTGGATAGCGAAGGAAAAAGGTGAGAAATCCTCCACATGGCCAAAACACATAACTCAGTTGGTTATAGAGCACTTGCTGGTCTTGAATGCTGGTCAAGCATCCCAGCCATGTCCTTGGTCAGCCAGGGGATGTAAAAGCCATTAGCATTTTAAGCTTGGACTTTAAAGAACCTGTTGTGATAATTGCGAAGAGAAGGAGATTCGTGTGAACTTCAGTTACCTAGTACAACAGCCAGCAAGATATTAAAATCATATGTTTCACAACCAAATTGATCCCAGTAATTGGCTTAATAATCCTCAGTCTGACAAGCACACGTCAATAACTAGTCTTTACCTTACCCTACAATGTATCTTCCACTCTGGTGTGAGGTTTCTGGAGGAAGCTCTGACATAAATTTATGCAACAAGTACTGTAGTAATTAGGCCGGTACATTATTAATAATTATTTTATTCTAGGTTCAAGCCAAGTGGGGAAGCAGTCAAGGTGTTCAGAGACTCACTTGCTAAACTAGGAGATGTGTATGTTTAATTGATGCTTTTGGCACAGCACACAGAGCTCACAGGTAAACCATTTATAAGTACTATTCACAGCCTATCATCTGACCTACTGGTACTAATATAAGACTTGTAGTGTAGAGTATAGTTCAAGTTTTGGTCTAAGACATGTAGATCAAGTTCTTACCAGCTTTCTGGTACAGTATATACTCATGTTATTCATGCAATTTTGTTTCTAGTTCCATGGTTGGTATCGAGCATCCTCAGAGGGCTGCAGGATTCCTGTTGAAGAAAGAACTAGACTACTTGCAAAGGCCCTAGAATCACCCGAACGACCCTTCCTAGCCATCCTAGGAGGGTAAGCTTGAGACTGTGTGTAAAATAATGCAATTTTAGGCATGGTTAAGTATTCCAGCACTTGCACACTGGGTATCATGTGGCAGCATTCACATGGTCCTGGGTCAGCTAGCCTGTACACAGACCTCCGTAACTCCCTTCAAGGGTCAGCATCTTATCCAGGACTTTTCCCTGTTTTGTTATCCCTTGCCGTGCTGTGACCACTTGTCAGTTGCACTTTGCTGTGATTGTACTTGTTGTGTCCCTCCTCCCCTTCTGTCCACACATGTGTGACCCAGTGCTCTGGGCCATTTGGTTGCCAGGGTAGCCCTGGGCAACTAAGCCCTCAAGCAATGTCCCTGGGAACCTGAACCTAGTATACAAGCTGAAACTCAGTTTCTTCCATGTCTACGACTTAGCTGGTTTACATACCATCGTGTTCAAGATTAGATGCAAACGACGGTATTGTGATAGGCTTCCACACACATGCAGTTTAAAAGCTTTTCGTTGAGATGGTGTACTTGTAAGAATTAGGATTGCAGCCACAACATTTTCTCACATACCGAGATAGCCAGTTCTCTCTCAACCTCTTGGAAAATTTGTATTTATATTTTTTGAATTGATGCTTGAAGATCAGAAGTGTTTTGTGTGTGGTCCCCAATGTAAATAGTTGACACTGGAGACCAGACGAAACACCACTGGATACTCAAGCATGTATTAATAATTATTGATTTAGGCAATGCCTATTATAGATCATGAATACTTGTATGTCATAGTGCCAAAGTCGCAGATAAGATTCAGCTGATTGAGAGCCTGTTGGACAAGGTGAATGAGATGATTATTGGTGGTGGAATGGCCTATACATTCACTAAAGTACTTAACAATATGGAGGTAGGTCAAGAGATCTCAATTAATAGGCTATTAAATTATATATCAAACTTTAACAAAATCCTGACCATGCATGAACTAACATACCAACAACTTGCTGACATGCTGTTACATACAATGTACCAACCAAGCATACCACAT